>JABSSW010000001.1:0-1200000 GCA_018902385.1 Physcia stellaris | reverse complement strand
TTCAACCGTCTCAGGATATTCGCGTCGCACTCCATACATATGGTTGTAATAGTCTCTTACGTAAGTCCAATCGTAGATTGTCCTGCTTTGGTAGTGGCGATTTATAAAATCTGTTAGGTCTTTCCAAAGTTGATAGTCAGTGAAGCCTGGGCGAGGCTTGTGTGTAGTCCGGCGGGCAACAAGAATGATCTTCTGGATGATATCCTTGGATTCAGGAGTCAGTCGTCCCCTAGTGTAGTGGATATTAGGGTCAGCAACGATGGTTCAAGGGATTCCTAGTAAATTGATAACTTACGGCCGGGGTGGACGAGCCGGGCCGGCCTGTCCTGGTGGTGCTTGGGCTGGTGGAATATTTGGGTTCTGCATTGCCCCTTTGTATCAACCAGGTATCGATATGTTCATATACAGGATAACGCTTTCTAACATAAAAGCTACATCTCGAGGAAGAGCAGGACTATACTTATATATACATTTGGGGAGCGATGGCTGCTAGTTGACAGGATCGAAGTCTGTCCAGTACCACATGTTCGTGTCGCATATCCCAAGGTCCTGAGCTGGGTTGGCTACGTGTAGCAGGAGAATTGGATTAAAGATGCTTCGCAGCAAGAGTGTGTCAGCAGAGATGGATGGCTGCAGATCATATACGACCGATGCTTGGTAGTCAACAGCGATAGTGACAGATGATGTGGAGTGAGCAAGTGGTAGAGACTCACTGCATGCCAACACGACTGCGTACGACCACCAACATGTCTTTTGTGGTGCCATCGCCCAGCAGATTACTGTTCAGAGCCTCGTCTGGAACGGAATCAGCTGTTACATCAGGATAGACCGCAGATGGAAGAGCTCCGCGGCAACACGTTACTTTTGTCGAGCGTTGTTGAAATCCGAACCTTACGAGGAAAGCAAGTGAAAAAGGAGAAGGACCACTTGACATCAAGCGTAGCAGCATGTTCCATAGACTCAAGGCTTCGAGCTGTGCCCCTTCCCCTTTCCAGCTCTTTTTTGTTTCCAGGCTCGATTAGTATGTTCTCTATCTAATCGCCTGACTCGGCGCCACCCAGCGTGACGGACTTGACATGAACAACAAGAGCGGCGCCCAGGTTTCTAGTTGCCTACGACGCAGACTAGAGCTACCGAGGGACTGCAGTTGTGAATCATATTCAGATGAAACGACACAGGTCGTCGGGAACGTGCATATCAATGCTGTTACCCATGGCTGTGAAGCCGAGGGCAAACACAGTGACACGACCTATATTAGCCATCGTTCTTCGGAGAAAATCCCTGTCGTGCGACTTTTCGGGCGACGTCGTTGTTGAATGGCTGTTTGCAATTTGTGGCCAAAAGGCTAGGACAGAGCTAGCGCTGACCTTGCGTCAACGCCATCGTTAGTATGGTTACGTAGGGATAGTTTTCTCCGTTTATGATGTGTCTTGCACGATCTTTGCTGTCGATATGTATCATGAGTGGTGTAGAAGTTGTAGAGGGATGCAGACCTGGATATGCTATACCGTGTAGCTTAAGACTAAGTGGTAAAAACAAGAGATGGCAACGTTCAGGACTTATCCTTGGCTAGCCAATACCATCTCAATAATTCGACAGGATGAAATGTTATAACAGAGGTCTTCTCCGTTGGAAGGGGTGTGCATGTGAGGATTGACTGTCGATTCATTGTTTATTGGACGACGTATCCCTTAGTTCGTCAATTAAGCGGCACACCCCAATGTCTCGTTAAACATACCTTAACCGTACCCGCAAAGTAGGGGGGTTGCTGCTTCATACTTCATGTTTTTTTAGTATATCGAATTTCAATGCGTGATAATGTAGGCCTGGAAGAGTTCTCAATTATCTCAATGATTCAAGGGACGAGTATACCAACAGACGCATATTTGAGAGAAGCAAGAGACACGAGGATTATGGAGGTATGGAAGTAAAATTACTCTATCCGTCTCTAATTTATCTTCTCCCGAACCTTTACAGTCTTCCCACATGTCGGGCTCGTTAGCCGGTCATGGCGCGAATGTTTATCGATCCATTGAGATGACGGGAACAAGGTATTGATCTGTAGTCCTTTAGTAGAATCATCGATTGTATGGAGCCAAAGCAATGAACACAGATCAAAAGTTGCTACCCCATGCTTGGATTGCGTGAAAGCTTTGATCCAGTGCTAAAACATTACCGATAGATACTGCAAGAAAGCTCCATCAAGTGTCATACATGTCAACAATCTCCAACACAGTTAGAAGAATATAGCAAGTGCTTCTCGAGAAGATGCAAGTCCATCCAACATTTGCAGCCAGTTTGCCCATAGACAAAGGCCTGCTTCGTCTACCTAACGCGATGTCCTAGATCGCTCATCCTATCACGATGGATAATCGTCAACCTTCGCTATCACGGGTAACCTGTCAGTGCAAACTCTTATCTCGAAAGAATAGATAAGCAACTTGTTGTCCTCTTGCCAATGTCTCCGCTTGTGCACGCCCAGTACAGTCTTTCTCCAACCTTCTATTTCCACTTAGTCTTGTCCCTCTCATTGTCTGGTTCATAGTAGAGGTATAACCCCTCCCCAAGACCAAAGTACCAAAACACTTCTAGGCCCGGTGGTACATGGTTAATATGTAAATCCTTCTGTAGCTCGGCGGGATGGGGAAATTTTTTGATAGCGCGTTTGTTCAAGAAATCCTCGTACAGCTGACCCCGCTCATTACCCATTTGGTTTTGAGCCCTATCTACCAACTTAGGCCCAATGTAGATCGCTGGGAATGCTGCGTTGAGGGAAGCTTCTTCGACCTCCCAGGTAGCAGATGGGATGAAGAGGAAGGTTGTATTGCTCATGTACTTGTCAGACTCTGGGGTTTGAAGGATAGTGTAGCCGAGCTTTTTGAGAAAGTGCTCATCCAGAGCATTATAGACAGGGTCCTGGAGATAGACGTGATCGAAGGTATATTTCTCCTCTTGGCATTGTTAGACAGTGTGTGCTTTTGTGAAGAGCTAGGGACACGTGGCTTACTCAACAACTCCATGAAGCTTTCAAAAACAACAAGCTGCGACATGGCCATATCGCGAACCCTCCAAAGCAGCTGCGCCTTTCCACTCTCTCCAGTCGTAAAGCTTCCAGTTCCCAAGCACATACATTGGGTGACCTTAAGATTGCCTTGCTTGAGAGCCTTACTTCCAATTATCTCAGAGTATTTTTTATAGGTGGGAGAATCTTTCCAGGCGTCGAGATAGTCCTTGTGCTTCTTCTCTATGACTTCGATGGTCATCTTCTCCATAACCTCGCCTGGAGATTCGCTGACGGGCAAGTCGCGGAGTGGATAAACTTTTGATAGATCACGTGGGTCCGATTGTTGTTCAGCCATTGATACAGTATGTCTACAAACGAGACAATCTATTAGCAGTAGGACGTTTTCGGTGTAAGTGCGGTCACGATATGCTAGTAGTTCTTCAAGAAGCCTGGTATTGTCGATTGATGGGTAGGATGGAAAAGAACGTATCAAGTAAGCTTAAACCGAGTTCCTGATGCATTGAATATCTGGGGGAAAGACTACATAATTATACATGAGAGAGCAGGCTTACGCCGTACAGGATTGAGGCCAACACTAGCTTCATATTACTCTACCAATCGATTGATAGGTAGCGAGCACATGATGACTGTTACACCAATGGTCATTTGGTCTGAGGAAAAAAGTGCGGGCTTTAGTTGAGGTCCTGGAGTCAGACGGTGGATAGACACCCTGTAAAGTCCTGCGGAAGACAGGCCAGGCGGCTCTGACAACCATCGGCGGTTCTTAGAAGATTTCAGGGAAATTAGCCTTTTACATCTAATCCAAACAGGTGATCCACTATTAAAAGTTCAGATTGGCCTGGAGAGCAAGAACTGGTCAGCAAATGTATACGCTGAGTGAATGTTTGCGTTCATGCGAAGAGAAAAGAAAAGTTGGTACAAGACTGACTCGGACTATTCTCGTATAGCTATCGAGAGGGTTTTGCGATGGGTGTCCTCGTTACGAATAGCGTTGGAAAGAGAACAGCCAGGTGCATGAGAAACTAACGAATGAGAAGAAAGAGGGTAGCTGTCATTGAAGATAGCTTTCTCATCTGCTGTTACTTCGTGTCGCTTCACAAATCATTGGTCTTCCAAAGTAGTCATGTGGGACGACGCAATAAAATGACTCATGACACATTGGTCGTATTATTTAAGGCCTAGCTGATGGGTGGTACCGACGATATCATTCATACACAAGCATGACAGCCTGGGACGCTTAAAGCTTCCCAATACAGGGCGGCTTGTGCTACGACTCATTTTAGCTCATCTCCGAGGCACAACTAAGTCTATGGTGCTGTAACGGCACAAGGGACACTATCCCGTCAATCTTTCTGGTCCCGCCCTAGTACAATACATTTAGTTTGACTCCGTACCATGAGCTACATCAGCCGACTGGCGGGACCTCTTGAGAATGCTTTCAAAGGTCACCTCCGGGCATGTCATACAGAGGTTATACGTCTGAACGCCTCGGACTTAGCGAGCCACGGAATTGGAGATCAAGAGCTCACCCTCCAAAGCGTTGTCAATGAGGAACGAAGTCGCACAATGGCAGACTCACTCGAGTGCTTGCTTGTGAATAGAACCCATGTGATGCAGTAACCAAATGTCATCCTTGGATGACTCGCAAAGAATTTCCGTCTTCGTGGAGGGGTCCAACTATGGTGTTTCTCCGTTCGTCGTTGCTTCGGGAGACTTGGTCTAGGAAGCAACAAGGATTCTGTTTGTAGGGAGGATACTGTACTTTTGGATTACCGAAAACAATCTTATTCCCGGGACCGGATGCTCAGTCTAAAGCTTCCTTCTCGGCTCGCGAGTTCTCGGGATTGTCGCGGTCATCAAACGTCATGTGAAGCCATCCACGTTTTCATGTTGGCCCAGAGCTCGCTGCAAGCCTGAATGTCATGCTCGGGCAAGAAGGCTATTTTGCTTACTTGAGCTCTTAGACCATCCATTGCTTCAATCCCCCTTTTTCGCATAAACCAACAATCTTTTCTAAGAAAAAATCTCGATCGAAGTTTCGACTCTTGACAGTGCTGCCTTTCCATCCGCTATAACAGAGCCAGAGGAGGAAAGGCCTGACGAGAGCTTCGTCTAGCATACATGCCTCAACTGCGGTATGACATGGGTCATCGAGAATATTGGAGAGTGCGTCATGTAATCGCCACACAAGTTTATCGAAGAACGAGGCGGTAAGAGATATGTCTCGAAGACGGTGAAAGGTGAATATGAGGGCTGCAGCTTTCACTCCTTCAACCATCGCAAGGTAGATTGTGTTGGAAGGAGAAGTCAAACTTGTCTGTCCTAATTCTAAGATTTGATGCTCTGTCTCGAGGAGATGGTTGCTGAATATCTTCCGCGTTTCATGACGATCTGACATCCCGCTCTTCATAAGCAGCGATTTTGCGCATGCGAGGGTCTGCAAGTTTCGGAATACTTTTCGAAACGGCGCTGGCAACATTTTCAGTGCGACTACTTCTAAACAGTCAGGCTGCTTTAGGATATCTCTTAAGTGCATCCCCTTATGGCGTCCGTCTGGCGGAGTAACTTTTAGTTGCGGTAAGGAGTTATGGACAGCAGCATGGAGTACATCAGCCCATCCAATAACTCCATCGAAGTTTCCGTATGATGTTACCCCGTCTGCTTCCCTTCGAAGTCTGGCAATGGTCATCATCCCTTCCAGATGGGATGACTGGATGTTCGAAGGCAAGCTCGTCTATGAAATCGTCAATAGTCAACAATAAAGATCTTTGAACTGGTGACTAGAGGAAAGATGCTGTCTTCTCACGACACCTTCGTATGATTTATTGCTCACTGACGATAAGCAATCCGCCCGTCCCCAGAGATGGCTCATATTTCGATTCCAGTGCTCATTGAATCTGGATCTAACTTACACTATTATCGGCACTTGAAAGGGTTGCGACCGCCGCAAGGGTGGCATCAGAAGTCGCATGTTCGTGCCTGGCCAGCTTCTGCGAGATCAACCGTATCGCTTCACCACGGTGCCATAAATACAACGGTGCGTGGACCCTTCCATGGATCTGAACCTTGTGGAGAGCGACCACACATAGGGTAGCATGCAATAATGCCGGATGGCAAGTAGCGACTGTCATCCACTTACCCTCAGGATTGTTTGCTATCGAGTTGTCCCAAAAAGAGGTATGGTAGTACTCTAGCAAGGACAATGTGCCCGGTGTGGAGATATCGATAGGTAACGAGTGACTATTTAACCTGTGGTCCGCCAAAGACTTCGCTAAGGTAATTTGGCGTAGGATCTGGGGGTCTTTCGGGAGAATGGGTCGTCTCTGTGGCGTCCCAGTTGTCGAATCAAGCCTATCGGAGCTAACCCTCTCGCTCCGACGTACGCGTTTCGGACCCTTTCGTGCAACTAGACGAAAGCGATTCAGATGGTCTGAGAATTTCGCTGGAGAGGGTGCCGTGGCACGGGGGTTTCCGGCATTGCTACTATGCCGCACGTTGCTTCGCGTGACATGGGTCCTGGTAACTCTTTCGTCTTCGGTGATACCCTCTCCGATCGTTGTCAGACTTTGCAGAGTGTCGGACGTCCTGTGCTTCGTGTTGGACATCGTGTGAAGATGGCTCTGGACTCTTGCTTGTATCTACTCCAAAATATTCAAACATCTGTCAGCTAACACTAGCTCTCCCACGTCGACATACACAGTCCCAGCAGTATCGACGTGTGAAGTTTCTGGAAGGCTGCTTTGATGTGTAAACGAGCACGTGCTCTTGTAATCTTGGCAGTCGGTAGCGCTTATACTTGTCGAGCGCTGATTGGAGAACGAAAATTACCTGTTCGGGAACTATCCTATAGATCAAATGATTGGTTCTCTCGGTTCTCTGGAGGCTGAAATTCTGTGTACACCTCACAGTAGTCTCACTTCTCTTAGACTCAGGAATGAAGTTTTGAATCCTTCTTACTAAGCTTAGCCTGCATCTACAGCCTGCCCACAGCCGACTAAAGGGTGTGGCTTAATACTATCCCAGAAGCGGAAATAATGTATAGCCTATCAAAGCTCTGGCCATCTAAGCGATCGCCCAAATGCTCACGCTGGCATGGATCGTTATTGACTCTGACTGCCAACATGCATGAGCTGAGCCAATTATTGATGCGCGAATCGAGGAGCTGATGAAGGAGCCCTAGGAGTCGATAACGGTAAGCAGTAGTAGTAGTTTGGTTGTCATAGAAAAGCTTAGAAAGCAGGCTAAGAGAAGGGCCAGGCTGTGTAGTCGCAGAAGTCTATATAAGGGCAAAGAGATCGACCGAAACCTCCTGTTGCTGGATAGGATATCAAAGCACGTACTCTGCTCCCTTGACCACCTTTACAAACATATTCAGTCGTATCTATCGTCAGCTTCCCGCTCAAACTTACCAACCGATATCAACCAAAGACACAATGACAAACACTCCCGAAAGAGTCCTCGTCACTGGCGCGACTGGCTTCATCGGGTTTCGTACCCTGGTTGAAACGCTGAAAGCAGGTTACAAAGTCCGAGCTGCCATACGCAACGACCGTGGGATCCAGAAAATCAAAGCTGCCGGATCTACCCAACCGTATCTCAGCCAGCTGGAGTTTGTCCTTGTGCCCGACATCCTAAAGAAAGATGCATACTCTGAAGCAGTTAAAGACATGGATTATGTCATTCATCTTGCGTCTCCAACGACGAACCTAGAGGAGGTCCCCTCGGAGGAGACATACGACGAGGTCCTTATCCAGCCAGCAGTTCAAGGAACGATGAACATGCTCGTAGCTGCGACTGAGCATTCGACGTCCATCAAACGAATAGTCATCACCTCTTCTATTGTCGCTATCATCCCATGGTCGGAGATGTTTGGGGAGACCGGCACCGTATTCAATGAGAAATCGCGCACTACCTCCGTGGGAGGCCCATATGGCAGTGTATTTGCAGCGTATGGGGCTGGCAAAGTCGCCGCTCTGAATGCCACCGAGGAGTATGTCCGCACACAGAAGCCGAGTTTCGACATCAACAACATTGGACCTGCATTTGTGATTGGAAAGCATGAGTTGGCGGCTACCCGAGGGGATATACTAGCTGGTACGAATGGGGCAGCCCTTGGAGCACTCCTCGGCGCTGCTGCTGGGCCAACGCCATCCACAAGCGTCCACGTCAAAGATGTGGCTGTGATGCATGTGCTTGCTCTGGACCAGAAAGTTTCAGGCGGGCAATTCTTTTTGGGAGTCGGAGATCGCTCAAACACCAGATGGGAGGACGGCCTTGAGATTGTCAAGCAACACTTTCCCGAGGCAGTGAAGGATGGCACCTTTCCTCTGAATGGGACGAATTCTACGAAGAAACTACTTTTCGACAATGAATACACGAAGAGCGTCCTTGGGATTGATTTTGCGAGTTTTGAAGAACAGGTCAAGAGCGTTGCTCGGAATTTCCTTGAGTTGGATAATTAGCTTGATTCCAAGTAAGTATTGAGTGCATAAGCTGTCGTAGCAAAGTACTGATCATCAAGGCACAGAAGGAACACGCACGGTGTGACTAACCGAGACCACATCTCTACATGAGAATGATCTCACCTCGAGCAAACTTCTAGCAACTGTATTTTTGACTTATGGACAAATCCTTATGCGCAAAATCAGCGCATGTAAATGGGCTCTTTGATTTCGCCCATGCTTTGCTGATTGTCAGGGGGGTATGGTGGCTTTAAATTGCTCAAGAACGGGGAATATATTCACTCTTTGTTAGCTAGAATTCTTTCAATGAATTCATGACTATTTTTCTGATATGTTTGATCTACAGTCGAGCATTGGATCATCTGTTCTCTTAGTGGCGTGAAATAAAGCCTGGATAGTTGTAAGCACAAGATAGCCATTCCGAAGCTCCAATGTTTCGCGTCACAAGTTGGAGAAGCATGGCTATTCGAAGAATCAAGATTGACAGCACTCTAAGGAGAATGTTTGAAGGCTCTAGGAACGCTTGCATGAGCTGACGTAATAGACCTGAATACCCACCGTGGTAAGTATTAACAGGTGGAAGAGATTTAAGAACGCCGGGCTCACTTGGCTGAAGACTCCGTGGAAAAAGACTCGTCGGAACGGGTCAATCGAAAATGATGAAGGGTATGATAGGTTTCATGAAGCATCCATCCATGATGAATGGGGTTTCCAACGTCTGGAACAATGAGAAAGCTGAAGTTGGAGGCCTCCGGTCGTTGGAAAATCGAGTGGTTTCTCTTGGCGCACTGGCGCCAAGACGCGCTTCTGCTCGCCGTCACGTGCTTCTGCAGCGGCAAGCCCTTACAGTCGTTTTAAAAAAGGTTGGCGGTCGGGAAACCCGAACTTCAGGTCCCCCACCACACACCGAAATTTGGTGCACTTCGGAGCTCATCATAGAACATGTCATATCACCACGACGCAACGTCAATGTATCGAAAATATCTATCAAAATGTCATACATATAGCACATACAATCAATACACGAATTTGTATAATGTAATTCGATGTATTGTTGTGAAAACACAATGTCGCAAATATTGCTGTTTATTTCGTAGAAGTGCTCCGTTTGAAAATTTTGTTAACGCAAAAATTTCAACAATATGTCAACAACATGCACATCACAACAATACAACGAAACAATTATTGAAATTCATACTATCAATGACAATTGTGATGTTTTGTAATTATACGTCAAATTCAATCAATTAAATAACGTTGTGTACTGCTTATGGCATGTTCTATGATTGGCTCCGAAGTGCATCAGATTTCGATGTGTGGTGGGGGGACCTGAAGTTCGGGTTTCCCGACCGCCAACCTTTTTTAAAACGACTGTATCGAAATCTTACAATGGATCGATAACAACAGCAAGGGGCAAGAAACTCACGGTATGCCATCGCGACTGATACACGATCACCGTTACCAAGCTTTCGCGGTGATACATCCCAGGGAAGTACTGCAAAGGAGCCTCCTTTGGAATGGAATCAGCTGCCAGTGCCATATCAGGATAGACCTCGAATGAAAAGGTGTGACAACCAATCACTGTGAATGAAAGCGCACCAGGGCAACACCTAATTCCAGGTTCACCAAAATATCTCTTGAAAAGTACTAAGACATGATGAGGACCGCTTCGCATCAAGTGCAGCAGAGAAATGTTGAATTCCGTCCTGCGGTAGAGCTCATTCCTTCTCTCCACTTCAAAAGTCTCAAGTCCAAGTATCTCATACGGAAGAAATAAGGCATAACGACTTGTCATATCTGGTGAAGTAATCCAAGGTAGCCCAAAGTAAGACTCTTGTCGATATGTTGCAGACCCACTGACTATCTGGACCGCAACAGAAATCATGCAGCTAGCGTCGTCTACAATGCCGATGGTCTGACTCAAAATGAACCCAAGTTGTAACTTTGAATGGCATTCTGCACCTGGTCGTTTTCGAAGGGTAGATTGCCCCATTTAGCGTTTGTATCTTCGAATAAGAGACGATGGAAATGGCGGTTGGCTGTCATAGAATCGTATTGAAGCGCAAGCCCTGGAAGGTGTGGAAGAGGATAGCTGAATCTCGCATTGATTATATCGGCGATTTTCTGCCAGTGGCCTTGTAGAGGGGGGTTTCCCGTACTCTTAATTACAATCTTGTACGCCAGAAGGAGCATCATATCGATCTTGTCTTTGGTATCGTTGTCCATTTTTGGACTGAGAGAGATAAGGACTTGTCAGATAGAAATCCTCAGCTATCTAATCCATTGAGAAACTCACTAGGCTGGGGGCATTGTGGGTTGGTGCCCATCTCTGCTAATTGTGTGCGTGGCCATGCTGACTAGTATGTGCAGTGAATGTTATATATAGGATAGATAGCTGTCGAAATGAGGAAACTCTAATCACCCTTGGAGTCTTGACCGATGCTTTTCTGTGGAAGACACTACTTATAGGCCTTTGATGAAAGGGATCCAAGGTCATCGCCATTGGTCTATCACAGCCATGCATCCTTGCTCTCCACTTTGTGCAGCCATGCAAGTCATCATTTCATATCGAACGACACCATGTCTGATGCTAGGGATCCCGACACCGAGACTCGCCTCGAAGAGAGGCAACCTTCAGGCTAACAATTTATCCTGGGACTTGTGCTTCAACGAAGTCCGGTCCGGCCTGTCAACCGGCCTTCACATGTGCCTCTGTTTTCCATGTCCTCCATAAGCGATATACCTGTAGATAGCCGTTCCGGTACAGGTAGACACATGCATTAGTGGTAAGATACTGTCTCTATAACATCAGTAATTAGGTGCAACCAGACTTACAAGGCTTCGTCTTGCAGGCCGCCTTCGAATCTTCCTCAGCGATAGATCCCAGTCTTGTACTACTCTCTGCAAGCTTTCCAGTATACCCAGGATGATAGGATGCAGCTGTCCCAATTTAAAGCCTCATACCGTGTAGCGGGACACGCAGTCCGTATGAGCGATTTTTTAAATCGTGTTAGCGGAGACGAGCTGCCGAGTACCAGGTTGCAGCTGATACTGAGGGCTCTCGGGTATCTGTGTCCTGATGGAAGTAGCCTAGACTTTGGACGTAACCGCACTTCTTCACCGCCAAGCTATCTGTCTTACCGTAACTTTCCAGACGGAAAGACACCTTTATTCGGCTGAAGAAAAGTTATAATAGGATGCCAACCATTGGCCAGATACAGTTCGTTTCCCAAAGTCTAATTAACGGTCACAGAGTCAGTCAGCCTAGATCTCCTACTTAGCAGGCAGCCCATCGCTATCTGTGAGCATCCTGCAATATCCTCCGCAGCAAAGGCTGGCTTTCTGCTATTTGTTCTGGTTCCAAATTTTTCGTACAAAAGCCATCTAGAAACCGTCCGAATGGTATTATCAGCCAGTCATAGGCCATGTTGCTGCATTTTCCTCTTCACAATGGCGTCGTGCGCTCCCTTAGTCATCAAGTGCACGATCTCAGGGTGTTCGTCCTTTTCTATCTCTCCGTACATCTTCTTAGTCCTGTAAATACCCCAAAGGCGTCCCTTTGCATATCTCTCAGGTTGAAATTTGTCGTTGATCATTGTCGCAATGGACTGCCATGCGCTGTCATCCTCATCGCCAGTAGCAGTGTACACGAATCGGCGAGCTAGGATCAAGATGATGCATAGTTTCATGTGATCGCTATCAGTTGCTACAATACTTGTAGTGGAGCATAATGAGCACATTCGTCTAAGATGAGGGGTTGGGAGAAAACTTACGCTCCTTCCACAATTGGTGGAGAAAGTGGCATCTCTCTGACCCTTGCAAAAGCTGTTCTCGCAAAGTACGCTCAGTCAAGTTGCTGGACTGGGTTTATCGTCAAAGGATTCTATAGCCTATCGGAATATCTTATGCAGGCTCTAGGTTGAATTGTTCGTGACTTTATGTATGACGGAGGAGAACGGAGGATGAGTTTCCCGGAAGACGATGTCATGATCTGTAGGTAGGTAACTGGTTCGCCATGAAATTCAGATCACAAGATCCTCAAATCTCGATCACCGCCTGCTAAATCACATGCTCCGACGAAGTGCAGCTCATGCATCACAAGCCGGCTGTTGTGTAGTATGTAGCGTTTGGTCGTCTCGTATGACAAGTTGCCAGCTAATCTTTTCCGAGACCGGGTCTTCCGTACAACCTGAGTAGTACCAAATGACTGCTACAAGCAGGAACCCTTGCAGGAAGCTTCAAGCCTATCTCCAGCTTCGATGACGTTGGTGGCAAGGCTGGGTGTATTCATGGTGTCGCACGCCACCTCGAAGAGTTACACATTCTCGTAAGCCCAGCGGTAAAGATTGTGCTCAGCTACTGTTGCACGCTGCTGGTATTCTCAAACTATTCCAAAGGGGCTTTTGTGAGGGGAGGAGGAGGTTCAGGCTGGTGATAATCGCCATATTTGCCTTGCGCGACTCGGTACATTCTCTCTTTGGGACTGCGTTCTCTTTTCCCCAGTACTTGTTATTGTGTAAGAGTATAATAGCTGTAACTTCCAATCGACACTCTCCCATATCTGATGAAAAGTCGAAGGAGAAATCGATACCCATTGCGTTTTTGATGAAGGCTTGGAACACCCAGAGAGTGACTTGTTTTTTCTCGTACCTTTGGGATACTCGATTGCAGTCACATCGACAGTCTTTTGATGGAAGCAGGGATCCGCAGCTACGAGACGTCCATCATGATTAGAGACACCAGTGACGGCTTCGTGTCGGGAAGTTCTGCAGCGAGGCACAGACCGATAATTTCCGTCCAACTGTTGGTCGCTGGGGACTTACCTAGATGCGCGATATGACTCCATCTCCACCAATTAGAGGTAAGGCAATGCCCTCGTAAGATGCCCCCACTGATGGGAGTCTTGCTCCTTCCTAACCAAGATAGTACTTCATGCGGGATCCACAGAAAAGCATGTATCAAGGTACGTAGTGCCGAGATTGTGAAGAAGTGTGCTATACGTCTGAACGGCCACCCTGTCATACACGAGACCTGACTATGGGCTAGAAACTAAGAAAACGTTGCACAGAGCTTCATGCTAGAAAATGCTGCCAAAAAGCAGCACGTAGAGGGAGCTAATTCGTCTATCTCAGGGAGATGGAACGGCTCATTACAATCCAAGTCGACCTTAGCCAAATGGAAATTTGCCAGTCGGCATTTTGCGCTCGGCTTTGTGGCTGGGACCGTACTACCTGTGGGTCGGCAGACATCGAGGCTTTCGATGGTAACGATGGGTTTAAAAAAGTAGCAAAGGTCAAGGCATTTTCACTTTGGAGAAGAAGCTTGATGACGTCTGTGCGTGGGACAGCGAGCTATTTACACTTTAATGTGTTGGACAAAACGGTCCCTGAAGGAGACAACAGACAGCTCATTGTCGTCAGGCCTCTGGCGGTCATGCTACTGTATGGTGACTACGTCTTGCGATGGGTCACCACTGGCGTAAGAAGACAGTAGCGACTCCTCCTCGCCATACCAAGACAGATGACTGACTCGTAGACCGAAGTCTTCCGAACATTAGCGTAAGATTGATTGTCAGGCGGCGGTCACTGTGAAGAGGGCAGCCGCAATCCGGTTGCAGGCCGTCTGATATATCATAGGTGCAAACTAACTCGTACCTCTTGGCCATGTCCAGGGACCAGTGCACCGTAGGGTGGCACGCTTGGGCGCCGGCCGGTGGCACTCTGTCTGTGCAACCACCAGTGAACAGGGGCCTGTAAGTTGCAGCAAACTCACGCTATTGTGATTTCCCCTCAGCTCTCATATGCCTGCTTACAGTCGAAGCACAACTTTCGCATCATACATTCTCGCTATGTGTACGGTGTAGATTTCTCAGGATTCCACGAGAGTTGCCCGGCTTCTTCATCTACGCTGTGACGTGGCGCTGTCATCTCATTCGTCGGAATGATAATTTCAACTCTTATGAATAGGAGGAGGGCTCTGACAACATTCTTGAACCATCTTTCGTCCATACCAAATGACCTACTCCGGGGGGAGGATCGTGTTTGTAGTATTTGCTGGGAGCCGTATGCTTCAGATGCGTCTGCTTCCTCAAGCGCTCTCAATCCAGGTAGAATCAGATCGTCCGCCTCAACCTCTCGCGTTACTTTGGTAGAGACTTGCCCCTCCGCTGAGAATGAGAGCTTCTCGAGGAGCGACATAATAGTCAAGACAGACATTTGGGTTGAACACGAGGTGCTTGCCGAGACCTTCACACATTCCAGTACTTACACACGTTCTCGGATATGTGATCGAGACCAAGTTTCCTCATCCATGGACGACGATGAGATGAATACTCTGAACCTCGCTGAGGAACCCGTTCAACAGCGATGTGGTCATATATTTGGACGGAAATGTCTCCGGATTTGGTTTGTCTTCTTCCATCTCCTCGAGGACCACTGCTCATTACTGTCCAATAGGTTCTCTGGTTGGCCTCGGGGTGATGTGCAGGATACATGCCCTCTTTGTCGAGACAACGTCTTAGGTTTAGGACCAGGGTCTGAACGGGGACATAGCACACGCTCAGATCGTCGACAACGTGTCCAAGATGCTTTCAGGATTATGCAGAAGGCCGTGAAATGGAATGTGTGGACAATCATGAATTGGATTTATGGAAGACGAAGGAGTGGCGAGGCGGGAAATCGTAAGAATGATGGTCAACGGGCCATTTTGTGTCTCAATGTTCGTTGACTAGGTATCAAATAGTATCAGCTGCTGAAGATTGGGCACTGCCTCCCAGTATATGGTAGATCGGCATCATAGAAATAATACTATGAACCCCATTCTATTTTGGTCCTTGGACACGGGAGCTATTGACTGTAGAGTCCGATGTTCGCTCAGAATCTCCCTAAAAGGTTTCTCCATGAGATGCTTCCATTAAGTCCACAATTGGGCGACGACGACCTGGAAGAAATCACGTCTCGAGATATCCAGTCACTCAGACCAGTGTTCTCTATTCTAGCGGCACATGATCAGCGAATTCTTAGCAGCGAGTGGCGAGGGAATACATCGTTAGCAGTTTTTATTCAGAGGCATGCGAGTGACTTCACCTCCAGCAAAGCCCGAAGGCATACATGGCCATCATAGGAGAACAGCTTTCACCATCAGAGGTTGATGGCTTCTTCTGGACACTTGTCGTCAATGGCAGTGTAAGCATACTGATAGTAGATGAAATGTTGCATGCGTCCGAAACATTCCATTCCGCAAGCACACGGACATACTTCCATGTTGGAACCAAACTGGCGCTTACTCCAGTTAGGCAGCCTAGCGATGGATGCTCCTTCTTGTCGTATATATCTGAAATACTATATTAAGAAGTCAGAGGATACTATATCCCTTGGGGAGCCGTCGTATCTCCATTTGGGTACATCTTCGTAGCACACTACCTTGGTCATTGGCTCGCTTGTAGGGACAATTGAAAGCTGTGAGTGACCAGCCCCTTTTGGCAACAGGAACTGTTCCACTAGGAGAGGGAGAGTAGCCTAGCGGGCGATATGGGTCGATCGCACGAGAGTGAAACTAGGTAAGAGGCCTTCGACGATATCGAGCAAGGACAGGACATGGCGAAAGTGTTCTGGAAATCGTTGCGGCATCGAGAAATGTGACGCAACCGCTCGCGAGGCCGTGAATGCCGACGAGTAAGCAACGAAGGTAGGGTGTGGATGAGATCCGGGTCTAGAACCATATGTGGCTTATCATTGGAGGCGATAATGGGTCTTGATCTAATGCAAGTAGCCGGAAAGGATCCCATTCAGTATTTTATTACCTTATCATCAGATTCTTTAATCTTTATGGTTGTTGATAGCTTCACTACTGTTCAGAGTGAAACTGAACATCTGCAATAACATCCCAGCTACTAGAGAGGAAGTACGAGTAGAGCGTAATCGGTAGTCTGTAAGTTAGTAAATCCATAGATGTTCAATCTAACAGTTTTTCTGAATGAAGGAATATTTGGAATCTTGAGTCGTATCAAATTTTTAATCATATCTGACTCTGCGGTCCAGATTCTGTGGTCCGATGTCACCAGTGCTGTTGGCAAGCCCTTATCCACACTGTAACTTAGCTTCCATGACCTGTCGCCGTGCTCTGAGCTTGCCTGCCCATGGCTTATCGAACGTTATCGAGGTCGAGAGCACGACCGTGAAGCCATCATCCAGCATCTCAGGTATCACAGTCCCAATTCCGGTCAAGTGCCACGCTAACAATGTTGCGAGACTGCATCGGAACTTCTTGAACGTCATGCCACGAGAGCTCAAGGCCGCATTGAGAAGAGTGGATGTCCTAAAGAAGCCCTTTTCCATGATGATCGACCGAAACGGGCAAGCAGTGGTTTCCTAAAACAGTATACGACATATCATGGGAATCAATAATAGACACCACTCTAGCCATACTATCGAGATTTCATCATGTCGCAGCTGCTTGAAACGATCGATGTGTCGTAGATCAACTCGACCAAAGGTGGCAGATCTGGGCCCTCCCCTAGTGGCGATCTACGTCGCATCTGCACAAGTGTGGCACAGCAAGAGAGTCCAGACCCACGAGATGCCACACCGAGGCACCTACAGACCTCGCCAAATTTTCCTGTTCCAGTCAAACCAAACAAAGCTATGAAAAGACTCGTGTTCGGGAGTGCGGATTATAAGATGTCCCTCATGACGGACAATCCTGAGACTCGTTACTTCGCCTCCTCTTCGTCAGAATCTCCACATCCAAGACTTCAACACCCATTCCCTCCCAAATCATGGGTCCAACATCCCAACGCGCGACAGCCGACAAGCTTGTTGAAGCCTTCAACTCGATGTCAATTCCTACGATTATCTCTCTACGAGCGCCTGATTGCATGCGACAGATTCTACCCTATTCCTTGAACATCAAAGCACAAAGCAACGACACATACCGAAAACATCTGCAAAGCCTCATACCGGCCTTCCGAAACTTCTCGCTAACGGTCTACGAAATCGTCGAGGATCTACCGGCACGCAAGATTGTGATGCACCTCAAAGCTCGAGCAGACACTGCAGCAGGCGAGTACCTGAACGAATACGTTTGGACCTTGCACTTCGATAAAGAAGGCCGGATAGACGATCAGAAAGAGTATGTCGACGTTGGGGTCAACAGGGATTTCTACCCCAAACTGCAGAAGGCCTTGAGTGGCATAAAGAACGCAAAAGTCGACCCAGCAAAAGTTGAGGGCCCGGTTATATAGGAAGGAGCTGGTTGCAACGTGCTTGGGGGCATATGGGTGTACATTGTGTGTTGCTAAGCCAGCACATTGGCTTTCTCCAAACTCTTAGCCGTAACTAACCTCCGACAGATTAGCGATCAGTAATAGCAAGTACATTATGCGCATACACAGAGCTCATACACTAAATGCTCCACCACTCGCAGCAAAGCTAAGTCGAAGCTGTAACATTCAATGCACTGGTATTATCATATTGTCAATGCCCCTGCGTGTCACACTTGCACTTTCTACTTTAGGCACTCTGTCTCAAATTCTGGACTTGAAGGCCTGCAGCTTCCGGGGTACATTCGAAGTCCATGATGGCTCCAGCCAGCCAGTCTCACAAGCAAGTCGGATCTTTCAAGACAGGCAATGTAATACTCCTTCTACTGCCGCCTCCTATTGGATCACGTGAATTGTCTCTTGAGTGCAGATGAGTACCAATTTCTCCTTGATTCCTTAATACTAACTCGCCTCATTGATTTTGTAATGGATCCCGTACCGGGGATGATCCGCAGAGACCCTGTCAGATGAGTGTGAAACAATCGGAGCATGTGACCGGTTTTCTTCTCTTTTAGCGTGGTTGGTTGTGTAATCTCATTCAGCATTCACTAGCGTTCAGGAAATTTCTTTTACGTGAGACACCAATACGATCTTATGAGTACCTACTATCATGCGTCGAGGTCTAGAACATGGGGCGAAAGCCAAGCTTTGAGGCTCTCTGGTAGCGCCAAGCAGGGGCAACGAGCAATGACACCATCCTGGTTGCGATGACGAATGCGGGGACATAACGTGGGGTCGACAAGGAGAAAATTCTTTTGCCGAATTCGCTTCAACCACACGAGACTACAATTTCCTGCCGACTTTTGGTCTTTTTACCAATTGTACAATATCTTAGAAGCCAATCACTTGGATTTACATTCTATATACAGCTCATAGTTTCTGCCTCATCCACCATGGCCGACGAAGTACAGCAGAAGTTCGAGACCTTGCAGTTACACGCAGGGTACGTGCGTCATACTCCAATGCAGGAACGAAACACAGAAGCTAATCCCAACCAACCTATAGGCAAACACCAGACCCAGCAACGAACGCGCGCGCCGTTCCAATATACGCTACCACCGTAACTCAGCCTGTCTTACCAAAGCACCTACAGCGACTAATGGCTTCCTTACCAGAGCTATACCTTTAATGACTCCGCCCATGGCGCGCGGCTCTTTGGCCTCAAAGAGTTCGGCAACATCTACAGTCGGATCATGAATGTACATCACCCATAGATCCATTCCTCCTTCCCGTCTACAAAAACATCAAGGGTCAGAGCGCTAACGAAACCCTTCTTCCCCACAGCCCACAGTAGATGTCTTCGAAAAACGTATCGCAGCCCTCGAAGGCGGAGTCGCAGCAGTCGCCGCCTCATCAGGCCAATCCGCCCAGTTCATGACCGTCGCTGCGCTGGCGCATGCCGGCGACAACATCGTCTCCACCTCGAACCTCTACGGCGGCACCTACAACCAATTCAAAGTCTTCTTCCCACGTCTCGGAATCTCTACCCGCTTCGTAAAAGGCGACGACCCAGCTGAGTTTGAGAAACAGATTGATGAGAAGACGAAGATGGTGTACATCGAGAGTATCGGTAATCCCAGATATAACGTCCCTGATTTCGAGAAGATTGTGGAGGTCGCGCATAAACATGGTGTGCCGGTAGTGGTGGATAACACTTTTGGCGCGGGTGGGTATTTCTGCAGACCGTTTGATCACGGCGCCGACATCATCGTTCATTCGGCAACGAAATGGATAGGTGGCCACGGTACCACCATCGGTGGCTTGGTCGTCGACAGCGGAAAATTCGACTGGGGCAAGAACGCGGCTCGATTTCCACAATTCAATGACCCCAGTGAAGGGTACCATGGCTTGAAATTCTGGGATACATTCGGGCCGATCACATTCGCTATCCGGGTGCGAGTGGAAATCCTGAGAGACCTAGGGAGTGCATTGAATCCATTTGCCGCGCAACAACTGCTCTTGGGAATCGAGACCCTGAGTCTGAGATGTGAGCGCCATGCGCAGAATGCGTTGAAGTTGGCGAAGTGGCTAGAGGGTCATGAGAATGTTGCGTGGGTTAGCTATCCCGGGCTGGGGAGCCATCGAAGCCATTCGCTGGCCAAGAAATACCTCCCACGGGGCTTTGGGGGTGTACTCAGTTTTGGTGTCAAAGGCGGGCAGGAAGCTGGAAGCCAAGTAGTGGACGGCTTCAAACTCATCTCTAATCTCGCGAAGTATGTTTCTCTCTTGAGTTGCCCCGTGCCCTCTCCTGCCTTCCCCGTCTCCAAACTTCCCCTACCACACCTCGCCCATCGCCTCCTCCCAAACCGTCCGAACAGCCACTAACCCCGTCTCCTTCCAGCGTCGGTGATTCCAAAACCCTCGCAATCCACCCATGGACTACGACCCACGAGCAGCTCTCCGACAGCGAGAAAACCGACAGCGGCGTCACCGAAGACCTGATCCGCATCTCGGTAGGGACGGAGCATATCGACGACATCATCGCTGATTTCGAGCAATCGTTTAGCAAGAGTAAGGCTACGACGACGGAGAAGGCTGAGAACCAGGAGCAGAATGGGGTCGTCGGGCAGGAGGGGAAGGATACGGAGGCGCAGGGGGCGGTGAGTGGAGCTACATGAGGGAGGCTGGGAAATGGCTTCTAGAAGCAGGTGAGAAGGGGAAAGAAGATCTCGAAAAGAGGAGAAGCAAAAAGAGGGAAAATATATAGGTAGAATCAGGGGCTAAGATCCCACGAAAGAAATGTTAGCTACTTCCATCTATGCGGCCAACGGACGAATTATATACAACCAAGTCTACTGTAGCCTCACTTCGTTCTCTTATCTTTCTCTCATCTTTGTCTGCCCTGGAGTTCTAGATTTCATCTTTCTTCCTTTCAATCATCCATCCTCTTTCCCTCCACCATTTGCCATCCGATGTAATCCCAGTGCCACCCCTAGTAATCGCCATATCACTGTTCGTCATCTCTACCACTACTATCTTTCCATAGATCACTTTCTTTGCGCTGGAGACGGGATCCGCTTGAAATGCATATTCGGGCGTCTCTAATGATTGACAGCCATCTCCTAGCTCACGGACGGCTGAAGAGAACATTCTCGCGTTTCTCTGTTCTGTCCTCAGTTGAAGATTCATAGGCTAGAGGTGCCTAGCGAATGCCTACAAAGAGGACGAGAGAAGCTGTAC
Organism: Physcia stellaris; assembly: GCA_018902385.1. NCBI lineage: Eukaryota > Fungi > Ascomycota > Lecanoromycetes > Caliciales > Physciaceae > Physcia > Physcia stellaris. Next base: position 1,179,014 of record JABSSW010000001.1, on the reverse strand, counting down.
ATCTCAAACTCTTAGCTGCACCCCTTCAGCACTTTTCGAAACGTAGCACCCCATGAACTCGATTGGCTCGATGTCGCTCATCGTCGTGGGAGTATTTACTGACGTCATTGACGCCCACGGGTTGACGTGGTGCCACCGAAGGTTTCATACGGTACTTGGCTAGTAGTCAGGTGCGCAATGGCTCGCTGGCAGTCGTCGTGGCCGCCACCGCGGCCCTGAAACGTCATCGTGTCAAACAATCAACCTGATGAAACGTGGTTCAACGTCATCTATAACAGTAGTATCTGGGGGGTCATCAATTTGATGAGATCTTTACATCTAACGCGCATCTAACCCAAGCGGATTGAAAGAGAGGTTGAAGACCAGCAGTGACTGTCCGAGAAATCAAGGCTGAAACGCCTTTACCCCTCTCTCGGCGCCTCGGCGCGTCCCCCACATTTCTCTCACGTGTCAGCCAATCAACCATTTGTCGCGTGAGCATGATATTGCCAAGGCCTCTCCATCAAGCTTGCCAGCTCGTCGACTCGTCACTTCCTTGTTGTGTGATTCACTTCAAAAACCGGGCTGGGCCCTTTCCTTTCTTGCTCATCTTCTTGAGATTGGATGATGCACATGACTTATGACTCGGTCTGAATTATCACTTTAATAAATAACGACTTTCCACGATCAAACTGAGAGCTGGTCTTCTCCAAAAGTAAACACTCGACCACCATCCACATTCCTCAACCATCCTCTCAATATCAGACCGCGCATTATTGTTATCTGCCCAGAGATTCCATCCTTCGAACTCTTACAGAAGCTGTAACCAAGATCGCCCAGGATCCCTCACTTGCAACCTCAGATCAACAGCATGGGCGTCATGGACCTGGTAGCTCTCGGCTGCCGCATCACCCAATTTATCTTCGCTGTAATCACCCTAGGACTCGTTAGCTACAGTGAGTCCTCCCACTCCATCCCCTCGCTCTACTCCCCCCAAAAATATACCCATCTACACAGCAGTGCCCCTCACAAACCACCACTCCTTACCTTCCCCTCCGCTCTTCCCCACCCCCACCGGAAATCCCAGCTAACTCCCCCCTCCAGCCGCGCATTGGTACAATGCCCACTCCACCTACCAAGACTCCCCCAGCCGCGTCAACTTCCTAATCTTCGTCTCCCTCTGGACCCTGCTCGCACTCCTCTACCTCGCGCTCAGCCCACGCTTCTTCCCGTCCATGGCACACAAGTACGCCATCCTGGGCCTCGATTTCCTGACTATGGTGTTCTGGTTCGCGGGCTGGGTCGCGCTGGCGGTGTACAAAGAGAATCTCATCCTGTGCGGGGGCAGGATCTGCCATGTCATGACGGCGGCGATCGTCTTTGGGGCTTTGGAGTGGTGAGTCACCCCTCGGTTCGGAAATTGGGACCATGGAAGCTGTGCTTTTGTGCCAGCCTTGGCTGGAAAGTGCTGGTGTCTACGTCGCTTTTGCAAATTGGGGTCACGAAAGTAGGCTGACTTGAACGACGCGATAGGCTACTCTTTATGGCCAGTACAGCGCTCGCAGGCCTGCACGCCTGGCGCACTCGGGGCATGGGCAGTAAGGCTCCAGAGAAGAACACGGGCGCTAGTGTCTCCAGCGTCTAGAGTTGGCGAAAGCGGAGATTCGAGCTTCGGTATACCTCTCCTCGTCCTTACGTATTTCCTTTTTCTCTCTTTGGGGTCCGAGTATCCAGTGCATGATACCACGAGATCGCTTTTGGCATGTTTAGCTACCGCGGCGGGGGAGAGGGTGGATGGCGGTTGGCTTTTGGGTGCGCTTATTAGCTTAGCAAGTATGGCGCTTTTCAGCTTGTGCGCTGTTATATTCAATGGGCAGTGAGTTTTTCAGTCTACAGCCTGCCGCTTTTGCACCCTTGACGCAGAAGTGCAGTGTCTCTATCCATTCTCCTCTTCCTTTTAAGCAACTGCGGTTCGCGGCACGTGTCGTTTTCCTGATTTTGGGAGGTGTCATACTTCTACCTACTATCTCCTCGAAGAATTCGCCACATCTAGAAGCAATGCGCAAAGAAATGGTGTAGGTACTCGACACCTACCTCTTCAGGCCTTTTTGGGGGTGGGAGACCGTATAGCGCTTTAGCCACCGTGATGGCCCTTTTGCTGCTACGAATTCTTCTCCCAGACCTATTGTTGTTGTTTGTTGTTGTTGGCATCGTCCCCCTTTCGCTGTTTTCTTTCCTTAATCTTAATTATACGGTATCAAAGCTGGGGTTTGGATTGCTGTTAGATATGTAGATCAGATTTTGCAGGAGATGGATTGTGGGGATTCGAAGTGAAATTTTCTTTTTTGGGGGAGGGAGGGGGAGGGGACGGGGGCAGATAGTGGAGAGTAGAAGATGGAAGGTTAGGGTGGGGATGGGCTCTAGACTCTCGACGACTTTGGGGGTTTGAATTGGATTTTGGGGGAGGAGGTTGGGATAGCTCACCCTACTATCTCTAATATATCGAGGCAGATGGTTTTGGTGTCCGTTTCTCTAGCACTAGAGTATGTGGCCTTTTCCGCTTTTCTAGTCGGTCTTTTGCTGGTTTCAGTGCCCTTTTTGGGGGTTGATGTTATTGGGGATGAATGTCAATGTTTTGGATTCCTGGGTTCGCTCTTTTCTCTCTTGGTGGGGAGGGGGGAGGGGGATAAAATTTGGGGTATTTGATATTGTTGATGAGAAGATAGAGTGGCAGGGAGAGGCAGGGAGAGTAAGATCGTCCCCACTTCATAAATTCCTCCCATCGCAACATCCACGCCTTAAACACCGATCGACAGGGACCCAAACCTGAGTCAATGATGCAATCACTCTACTGTTTAAAAAAGGTTTTTGGGTAGTAGATATATGTAAGAATATATATATATCGAAGAGTGGGAATGTGGAAGGGGGAGGAGGAGGGGGTGGCAAGTGCTACTTTCTGCACGCTTGGGGGAGGGGAGGGGAGGGGAGGATAGGAAGGGGGATGGGAGAGGGGGAGAAGGAGGGGATACTCAATGCTCTATGACGGTATTCTGATGACATCTTGACTGGTCCAAGATTCGGGATTGGTGGGACTTTTATTGGTCAAGAGTTGGATTTTCGCGTCCTTTTCGTTCTTTCTTCTCTAGAACTTGTTGTGCGACTGTTCGTCCCACGCTTGGTAGCGGAATGGCCGGGGGGGAGAGAGTGGTTTCTCGGCTTTAAGAAGGAGAAGGAGAAAAAAAAGAAGAAATGAATAGCGAAAATCGTCACAACGGATCAAAAGGGGAAAACAAAAGAAAAAGTAAGAAGTTCGTTAGAGCTTTCTTATCATAGCGTGAATACTCTGTTGATTTTCTTTCAATTTTTACATCTATGATGGTTTCTCTGTTTTGTTGAGTTTGAATATATTTCCGTTCTGGAAATACATCTCTTCGGACTGATTTTCTTCGAGAGCCGAAGCCACGTCAGGCATCCAGGCGTAAGAAATGCATGAGCATGCACCCGAGGTCATCCAAGCAGATGTGCAGGCCGTCGGCCTGATCAGCCATCCACCTTTCGCTGGGGTTTCAAGGTCCCAGTCGCGACATCGTGATTATATGGCGAAGAGCGCGTTCGATCAACGATCGTGATGCTCATGGAGTTGAGAAAGGGATGTCTGATTGAATATTGAGGTCTCAGGACTTCGGTTGGGCCCAGTCGTTGAAGCAATACGGCACTACGCAAGGTGTGATGAGGACTTGCAACCCTCCAGCGTGGTAACACGGGAAAAAGCACGCCTAGAGAGTGAATTCAAGATAGTGATGAGTGTTTCCCTGGCTTCACGTTCTCGGTACTGACGAGTCACGACCCACAGTAATAAAATTGACTGCGTGGTCTTCCTTTGGCTACACCAATCTACTCCGCATCCGCACTTTACCAATGGAACCGACTGCATCATCTTCCTTAGGCTACGGCAATCTCCTTCGCATCCGCAGTTCATCAATGGAAGGGAAACAACAAGAAACCAAGCAGATCAAGCAGAAGCTTGAGACCTTGCGCGCCACAAGAAAGCCAGCACCGCCAAAAATGCAAAGCAGAGAATACCTAGACTTCCTAGCCACAGTAGACACCGCGAACCCCGGCGAGACTGAAAATTTCCTGAACGCGACGCAGAGTCAACCCTGGGACAAGCTGCCAGATCTTATCCCCATCGGATCGCACGCTGGAGTGCGATACTTCATCCACAGCTGCGATCTCGAGATCCAGCAAGATTGGAGCGCTATCAGCGGACAAAAACACGACCCCGAACTCTTCGCTGGGGTATCCCAAACGCCAAACCGGGACGATTCCAAAATCTATCCCGGCATGTCCAAGTATACCGCGAAGCAATACGGCACCGACACCCTCTCGGACCTGAACTACGGTTTCGGACTCGGAAGACTGCATCACCAGCTGCCCAACGATCCTGACACAGACGACACGGGGTTCTACGTCATACTCAATGCGGTGGATAGGAGTATCTGGATCGCATTCGACTTCGAACCACACGATGACACCGGCGAGATCCGCACCGTAATGCCCGAGTATGGGTATGAGTACGGCCAGTTGCCTGGAGACGAGCAGAATCAGATGATCGGGGTCCAGCGGCTGTTCGGTGGAGACTGGACATTACAACAGCCGTATTCGCTGGATCGTGGAGATCCGTTCACGAGCGGTGCGGGGCGAGCCATGGCGACTAGACTGTTTGCCAAGCCGGCGTGCTTTGGTGAGGTGGTCAGAGCATTCCTTAGCTAAGTACCTTAGGTAGGCTAAGTACCGAAGCAAGATATGCGGATCCCGAACCCACGGAAAGAGGTGGAGCGGATGTGATATGTACATCTGCAAGCTTTTGCGACGGACTCCCGACACTGGTGCTGTCAAGATAAATCACAGATTAATATTACCATGCTCTCTTTTTTTAATAATAGTCTTACTGAAACAAAATGGCCTTCCCGCACACCACTGCTGGCCTCAAAAATCCCCCAACTCTCCAATCAATCTCGTACTGAGAGCCGTGTATCTCGTTCTCCTCTAGTAGCAAAGATAACATCCCATCCTTTCTATCAGGTCATGGAATCTCACAGCCGTGCCTTCGGCCCAGCCTTTTCCTCCGCGACTAACGCTTCTCTATACAGCTCGTCCAGCTCCGCTCTATACTTCCTCGCCGCCTGTGATCGTTTGAGCTTCATGGTCGGCGTCACAAGCTCATTCTCGATCGTGAACGGCTCCAGATAAAGATAGACATTCCTCACGCGCTCAAACCCAGCAAAGCTATTCTTCCTTCCAACCCTATCAAGCTCCTTTACCACGGCAGCTCTGACCTTCGAATTCTTACAGGCCGCTTCAACGGCCTGCAGATCCGTCGCCGCGATGGGCTTGCCGAGGACTTTGCTGGCGAAGGGCGCGAATGTCTCGGGTATGACGCCGAAGATGGCGACCAGGAAGGTCTGTATCGAGTCTCCGTGCACGAAGGCTTGGGATAGGAAGCTCAGGTGCGCGAGATAGACGTTCTCAATGCGCTCGGGGGAGATGTACTCGCCTTGAGCCAGCTTCAGGACGTTCTTCACACGATCTATGATGCGGAAGCGCCCGCGAGCGTCGACAGTCGCAATGTCACCAGTGCGGAACCATCCGTCTGGTAAAACGGCTTTCTTCGTCTCCTCGTCGTTCTTGAAGTAGCCTGAAAACAGTGTGTTGCCCCTCATCAACAGCTCGCCTCTCGGCTGGGGCTGGTCCGTGATGAGATACTCCATGTCTGGAACGCTGGCTAGGCAGACCTCTGCGGTCGGGACGGGGGCGCCGCAGTTGCCGACGGACAGGTCGCTTACTACTTGGGCAAGTCCTTGGGCGTAAGTTTCCGTCAGTCCGTAGCCTTGAATGAAATTGTTGCCCAGGACTGCACGGAAGAAGTTTTGTAAGCTTGGGTCTAGAGGTGCAGAACCAGAGATCATAGTTTTCGCTCTGTCCAGTCCAAGAGCAGCTCCGACTTTACGACCCCAGATTCGGTCGTAAAATGCATGCTTGTTGGTTGCATTGGGGGATTCTGGGTCTTTGAAGGCTGCCAGTTTGGTGGATACAATGTGTCGAGCAAGCGCCCCCTTGACGCCAGCTTGGGAGGTAGTCGCTCCACGAATTGCTCCACTGAATCTATTGTAGAGTCGAGGTACGGAAAGAAAGACTGTAGGTCGGAGGAGTTTGAGATCATCGACAAGAGCTAGAATATCGCCGTGGAAATAACCGGTTGCCGCTCCAGCCCACAGCGAACAATGTTCAATTAAACGACCGTAAATGTGAGCAAGAGGGAGGTAGGATATTAGGACATCGTTATGACCCTGGCCAAGCGCTCCCAGCGCGCTTGAAGTCCCTGCGACGGCAGCTGAATGGCTAAGTACTACCCCTTTGGGTGGGCCGGTGGTGCCGGATGTGTAATTGATCGTAATAATATCGGATGGGCTGGGGACATGGTAGACTGGGCTACCTAAGGCTTCTCCTAGGCTTTCCACCTGCTGTATCGAATAGATGCGAACATCCAGATCAGCGGCCATCGCGGTGAGTATGGCATGCTTCGAAAGTCCTGATCGGTCGTCTTCGTCTAGAGGGTCTAGCGATATGATTATTTTCAGATGCGGTAGCCTTGATTTCATCTTGAGAAGGGTAGGGATATGAGGTAACGATGTGGCAACGCAGGGTAATTCTGCGTGGTTCAAAATGTATTCTGTTGCCGAAGGGCCCAATGTGTCGTACAAGGAGACAGTGTACAGCGCTTGGGACATGCAGGCAAGGTCTAAAGTGATTAGTCGTGAGCTCTTCTCGCTAGGCGATCTCGGTACCTGTCAATTGCCATTCTGGTCTGTTCTGACACCACAAGCCGACACCATATTTCCGGGCTGCGACTCCAGCCTGCCTGTTTGCCTCAACGATCCCCACTCCAAGATTCGCTCGTCTTCTCTGGACAGTAGCATAGTCCATCCATAGGTAGGGGCCGAACTCCCTTCTGTTTGGGTCATAGGGGCGGTATCCTAAACATTTGTTGGTTGGACAGCGGTTAGCCGCATCTTCGAACATGTGATGAGCCGTCGTGATCTCGGGATCGAGGGTTTTTAGAAGATTGTCTTGAGCTCTCCAGTGCCTATAGACTGCAGTGCGGCCTGGCTTTTCCGAGTTGGGAAGAGGGAGAGCGTAGGGTGACCCATTTGGGGGAAGTGCGTGATATTCCTTCGCCTGTACAAGAAAGGCCATGGTGGAGAATATCAAGGTACGGGTGAAATCTAATAGGTGACCTTGGATTGACAACTAAGAGGAGGTGATGGATTAAAAGGATCCTTAAGGTAGATTAAGCATCTGCACCTCATACATAGATTAGCAAGTGATGGTACTCGGGAACGATGAGTATATGGAAGCTGAGTCAGGCATACGATTCAAGGCTGAAGAGAGAGGTGAATTCACCTTCGGGACCAGCAGGTGTCAAGCCGTTAGAGAGTGTCTTGGGGGTTGTTGCAAGGCAAGAAGCCTCCTCACCTTCACTGACGAGCTTGTGCCTGTACGCGCCAACCTCGGTTCGTTTTCTGCCTCGCGTCATCGCCATGTGCTGAAGCTGCCCGCCGCTCGGGCTTGCGGCACTCCTACCCGTCTTGGGCATCGGCGCCGATATATATCTTATTCTAGGATAGTGTCCCCTCGAGGACAGTGTAGCTCTGAAATTCTACTTGTCAGCAGTGATAACCCCAAACCAAATCTCATTCTCACTGTCTGGGCTCGCGTCCAATTGATCTTGCTTGGCATGTGAAAGCCAGCTGTAACCCTAATTCGAAATTCGGCCTACTAGGGCTATGCTCTCTGGATGAGCGAGAGGAGAATGCAAGAAGCGTGTGGAAAACTCGAGGACTAGGTAGAGAGCCGGTCGCTGGTAAAAATTAGGTACCCATAAATACAACAATTGATGTTCGATATAGCGCTAATGGCTTACAAGATGGATATTATTGGTAGTATTGCAGAAGAGCCAGTGCTCTACAGCTTTGACAGCATCATCCCCACATTCGTACAATCAGTCAAGCAGCATCAAGAGACAGTTCCGCGAAGATCTCCAGATCCATGTACGGAAACCAGTGGTCTTCTTCCAGTATCTCCCTATCCAACACATCTTCGTAGCGGAACGCCCTACACGAGTACGTCGGCACATCCTCCGCATTTTCCGTCTTCACGGCCACTTCATCAGTGATCGCTTCCTCATCCTCGTCATCACCTGTCAAGTCTATCATGTCCAGAAGTTTGGCCTTCTTCGGGAGAGGACCATCTCGTGACCTCCTGCTCCGTTTACGCTTCTTCGATTTTGGGGTCTTGTGGGCGCTTGCGTCTGCTTTAGCTTTCTCACTCTCACGGGGTAGACTAAGCTGATAACGCCGTCTTGCAATTGTAGCTCGGATGTTGCGTGCAGCCGCGTTGTCGCGTACGTGGCCGTCTTTTCGCGAGACTGGTTGTTGCTCTTCGATCTCCTTCAACAAGCGAGCTTTGCTTGGTGGCCCAACGTCATGAGCGTAGGCGGCATACGGGCCAGCATACGCGGGTCCCTGCCCCACACCAAAGATGGAATGCATCGTCAATTGCTCGCTGGTGAGTAAATCCTGAGCCGCAAGCTGTCCTTGACCTGGACCTGTTTCGTGCTCCGAAGGTGACGGGTCATCACGTGGTGCCGGGATGTATCCAATTGGGCCCTTTCCAAACTTCCGTTCCTCCTCAGTGAGATATCCTGGTCCAGAAGCAAGAAGATGAACACCGCCCGTCGAGTCACCAACCAACAGGGAGGCGCCATCTGGCGAGAAGGAGCCGCAGGATACGCCAGCCTGGAGCTGAGCGATATCCTTGATCAAGGCATCTTCCGGAGCTCGATTCACGTCCCAGTATTTGACCACGCCATCCGTCGCCCCAGTATACAGGTCATTTCTGCCGGTACCCCACAACGCCATAGTCACTCCCGCGTCGCCTTGCTCGCGGCTCATAGGAGGATTGCCATACTTGTGATCCCAATCAGTTATTGGTAGCCCATGCTGCAGCCTATGCAGGATGTAATCCGGCTTCCGAGCATCCCATATATACACGGTTCCATCGGTGCATCCAACAGCTACGATGTCCTTGTTCTGTGGGTGAAAAACCAAGTCCTGCATGTCCAAAGCCGGACACTCAAACTCCATTTTACATCCACTACTCCGCATATCCCAAGTGCGAATGACTGTTCGAGTGGTATATCTATGGGTCAAGCGATTCCCAGGCGCACCCCCTGTCGCAAAGGCATCGAGAAACGGATGGAATGACGCAGTGGTGACGCTCTGCGACGATGGTGTCTTTTTGACAGTTTGACTAGTCTCAATATCCCAGACACACAACTCTCCATCTCGTCCTGGATCGTTATCAGGTAGGTCGCCCCACCTCGCAAAGCCTGCCAGCAACAGGTTCTCTGTCATTGAAGTATTCCCCCAGCGCAAGCATTCTGGATATATTCCGTGCAGAGGCTTCAACTTGGCCTTTGTGGACCCAAGTCTAATGGATTGGTAAGGCGACTGGAGGGTTGCTTGGGTGTAAACGTGTATGGAATCACTGGTATCTTGACATCCAACGGCAAAGGTCTGGGGAAACCGTGGGGAGATATCTAACTGTGTTAGTCTCGCACTATGAACTAGTGTATTAGTGCAGACGGGTAATCCGTGAGCTGGTAAATCCCAAATCTTGATAGTCCGATCATGGCTTGCTGTGAACATGCGATGTCCCTCGGGCGAAAACTGGATGGCTGAAACGGTCTTGTATACTTTCGGGTCGCAAGCTTCGTACACAGCTTCGGAGGCATTTGGTCCATCGGCGATAGTATCTGGTTTGGGTCTGTCTATATGATGATTTGAAAGTTCGTGAAGAGTGTTGTGGTTTGGATCTCCGTAGAGCAGATTATTGGGTCGATTGTACTGAAGATCTTCTGGATTGGATGTAGCCGTGGCTCCCACAGCGTAAGTCTGGGAATTTGGATGCCAGGCTGCCGCTACAATATCACCAGAAGCTCCCTTCCAAGATCTTTGAAGACTGATGTGTTTCTGTACTGTATGCCGTAGTTGTCGATTTGTGTGATATTCATTGTGTAATCCAAACGCACGTCGGCGTAAAAGTGTCGCGGTTTCGATGCCAACGTTAGGATCGTATCTTGAAGCCTCAACCCGCGTGACCGAAGGGACGTCAAGATCAGCACCTTGCTTCAGGCTCTGCAGAAATCGACGTATTGACTTTTCTTTTCTTAGCGCTAGCAGTTTGGATGTGGCAGGAGCGCGATGCGCGACGTCGAAGATATCGGCGGAGCTTAGATTTGCGACTGCGTTGCTTAGCTGGCTTTTAGGACAAGTGAGGTGAGTCTTGACGGAATTGCACTTTTCAGAGCCTTGTGGATCGCAAATAACGCTCAGAAGTTCTCGGCACTCCGCAATCGAAAAGTCAACATGCTTAATTACTCCTGGCGCATCGAGCTCATTTGCAACAAGATTGGCGCCACACTTGTAGGGCCGGTGTGCTTGGCTCTCACAGAGATTCAAGGTTGCGAAAACTTGTTCCAGAGTCGGATCAACGCTCGAATGACCTTGTTGCTTGAAGACCTTCGAGGGAGAGATAAGATCTGGTGTCGTTAACCTTCGGGGTGTCGGTGTTTGAAATGTCTCAGTCTTTGAAGGCTTTGGTTTTGAGGAGTGAACCAACTTCGACGATGTGACTGGAAGGTCGAACTTTGCGCGACGGCCGAGAACCTTTGAAGGCGCAGAGAAAGTAGGTATTTTATCATTATCAGATTCAATCAGTATCGGATGCGACCTTGACATAACGGCAGAAGGCCATTCTATTTTGATGGTGGGCTTCAGTACTTCCTTTGTGTTGAGTAAAACGTCAGAAATTTGGGGGTGAGTGACCTTAGTCTGTTTTGGTCCTGACTGCAATTCACAAAGTGAATCTTTGTCTGGGCCGGTTGAATTCAAGCACTTTCCAGCTGACTTTGTGTAATCTTGGGCATCAATCTGGTATTTGCTGGAATTTCTTGAAGATTTTCCACAACTGTTCACCCCAATCAAGGGGGACTTCTTAGCTCTACCAGGAATTCTCGATAAGGAAAGTCCCGATATTTTCTTGACTCCCGGTACAATTAATTCTTCCTTTGCCTCTTCTATGCTGTGCTGAATGTCCTCATCATATGATTCCTGCTTGATAGTCATGTTATCAAAAGCGGATGACAATCGAACTTTGGACAACATAGTTGCTTTGAGATCACCATCATTTAAGATCAATTCGTTGGATGGAGACTCCAATACAGACCCCGGTGGAGACAAGCCAGTGTCCTCAGACCTTGATAAATTATCCACTGCGTCCTTGGTCGTAGTTGTCTGCTGATCATGGGAGTGAGAAAGTGGACTTCGTGAATAAGGCCTAAGCAACACTTCAGACTCAACCTTTGGCTCTGGAGAGAGCCCCACACTTTCAAGCGAGAATCCAGCATTCACGGTAGGCTTGGTTCTAGCTTGATGTGATTGTATGCTACATATTCCAGGACCCATCATTGAGATGTCATCGGTATGAGTGCTGAATGTTTGTGCTTGCGTATTAGTGTTCTTAGGAACGTGTTTCGGAGGCTTGGATCGCTTCGTCACTGAGCGCCTTGAATTTGCAGCATGCTGAATAATTTTTGTCCCCATAATTCCTTAGCGAAACGGCGAATCACCTTGGCCTGTCGCTTGTTAGGGTAATTACTCCCATGAAGCAGATCAGGAAGTAGTTCGTTGATTGTTTCGTTGAATATCTGATGTTTGATTAGCTACATGATGCCTTATAATGCCTTAAGTCTGTCTATGATGGGTTAACAAACCTCTTGGCGAATCGCGGAATTTTTCAGGTTAGGATAAAGCTCTTCATAACGACTGTTCAAAGATTGGATTATTGAGTCAACTGCTTCTCGGTGCCTTAGCCATGGCGTTTCATCCTGCGCTTGATCTTCTGATGTAAAGCTGGACGAAATACCATCGACGTTCGTTTCTGGCGCCAAAGCCTGGGGCGTCTCCCCTGAATAATACTGCATGATGATCTCAGTGTCCGTTTCTCCTAGAGAGCTTGGCGAATTTGAAAACCCAACAGCATGGACGTCACTTCTTGCTGCCGTGGAAGGTCTACTGGGAGGACACGAATGTTGTGCGCTGTTTCTTGGAAATGAGGGGTGTGTTTTGAAAGCCTGCAGTCCAGCACGCGTATGTGCATCGAGTCCTGCAGAATGCCCTGAACTTTTCGGCTTCAACCCTTGTCTTTTATCCGATGGAGTATATCCTCGCTCTTTTGAAAACATCTTTCGGAGCTTTTCAGGCTCTATAGTGACAGCTTCGATGGGATCGCTTGAAGACGTGTAATTTTGAGCCGAAGGACTGATATCCGTCGAGGCTGGTATGCTATCCTTTTCGCTTAATACAGAGGATCCTGGGAAAGGTGTTGACGTGCCATTGGCCGAGGCTCGTCGTGATTTACTTGCGCTGGACGAGCAATGCGCAGATAGGGACCATTCAGGATACTCTGCTTCGAAAGCAAGCTGATTGAATGTCGCTGATGTGCCATTCACAGACACTTGTCGTGAACTACTCGCGCTGGACGTGCAATGCGCTGATGAGGACCACCCAGGATACTCTGCTTCGAAAGCAAGCTGATTGAACGGTGTCGCAGAGCTGACCTTGAGCCTTTGAGCTGCCTGCTCAGCCTTGGATGCAGCCTGGTCTAGAGCGTCGAGAGTAATGTTTGGGCTTTCGCGTTGCTCGTTCTCCACGTCTGGAGGTACCGCCATGCTGGCCACCATGTCTGGGAGCGCTGGGGTTGCAACTGCTCCCTTCTACGATCATCAGGAGACTGGAAGGAAAGTCAGTTGGAGAAGAGCGGGTGTCTTAATTATAAAGTGAGATATGGTCACCATGGTTGGGATTGTGTCGACATTGGTAGGCAGCATCCAGTGGCGTGAATCACTTTTCGAACGCTGACATGTTGGAACGCGTCAAGAACATACGTTGATTAGGTAAGTACTTAGTAATTGACATCTCGGACGGCTAGGAAGCTTCGGCCCGAAATCTGGCGCCAATGAAAACTTGAAACCCTCCCAGAAATCAGAATACAATCTCCTTCACTCGTGCCTCAACACTAAGCTTGTCAGCCACGATTCAAAATCTAGCCCAATATGGAGGTTGAATTTTACTTGATAAATTGCAAATGATATTTCAATTCAATACTGGTTGAGGGTACCAGTTACACGTGCAGTCTCAGGTGCATACATGTTTGAATGGAGCAGGCTGCAAATAATCCACGCTCTTCATCTTTCGAAACATCTACCGTAACCCCCTAGATACTCTCAATCTTCACAGTTCACTGGATATGTTGCCAAATCCCTCAGTTTCGTGCACCTTCGCTTTAGATTGCACATGAGGCCTTTCTGTTGAACCATCCAAATATTGGATACATCCCACTCCTTTTCAGGCTCAGCAAGTGTCACTTCAAACTGCCGTAAGAGCTGCGTGATGACCTTCTGAATCTCTATGAAAGAGATGTTACGCCCCATGCATGTACGAGGCCCAGCTCCGAAGGCGAAGAAAGATCGTTCCATCTCGGCCTTCTTCTCCAAACAGGAATCTGTCCAGCGCTCTGGGATGAATTGATCGGGATTGGGGAACACAATGGGATCGTGGTGAGTGACCCAGGCGTTCACTCCAACTACAGTCCCACCAGGTATGTGCTGTCCGCAGATCTCTGCGCCTCCGTCCGGCACATAACGCTCGAGGAGTAGTCCAATGCCTGGATGAATACGCATAGACTCTTTCATAACAGCTTCGACATACGGGATCTGGTCCTTCGACTGCTTATAGCTGATGGGGTAGCTCAGTAATCCTAGACGGTCCGCCTCGTCGATCTCGTCGATCAGCTTTGCCATCGTCTTAGGATTTCGGCAAAGGTAGTAGATCATGGCACGAAGAGCAATTGAAGTGGTACCTGAACCAGCAAACACGTTGGTTGAAGTATGGACGATGATATCTCTTGTGCTCATCTTTAGAGGGTCGTTCCGAGCGACATTGGACCACAGTGAGAGCATGTCATTACCGAGATCTTCGACTTGGTAGACATCGAGTTCTTCATTACGTTTGATTGAAGCTCGCGCATCTGGGATATCTTAGCGGCGTTAGGCATAGGACACGGCGCGACTTACTCATTGCCTTGAGTGTGAAGACGACTACCATGTTCCAGGTCTCCATGGATGGGATGAGGATGGGGAACAGTGGGTTACCCAGGAGGAACTTGTGCATTCCGGGTACCTGGCCGCAGCGAGCATTGTACTGGAGCATACCCTCAATACTGCCGATCATGTTGTCGACATCCTTTCCCTGCTCGAGGAAGCCCATCTTTTTGGAGAAAGTAAGCTCGCCAATGACATCAAAAGCATAAAACTCGAGCCATTCGCCGAGATTGATAGGTTCGCCCTGATCGACAAGCGCGGAGAGACGAGACATGAACAGCCGGATGCAAGAATCAACAGCTGGCTCCATCTTGAGCAGTTGCCCCAGACTGTAGGCTCCTCCCACTTTCTTCTTCTGTTCATCGTGATACTTCTCATCGAGCGTAGAGAACAGGTTGGCTTGAGGTCTCTTCTCCCATGAGATTGATTGTGAAGGGTAAAACTCCGTCTGGGGTAGGTAACGTTAGCCGAACTGCTTGTTCCATGTTATGTATGGAGTCTTTACCTTCAAGAAGCGAGGGTTCACGCCGTAGATTGTGTTGATGGCCTGCGGATCAGAGACCGACACATGATTTGGTCCCGTGCGTACCAGAGGGCCTAGCTCACGGTGAAGACGAATAACGGTCCACTGTGCGGAGCCCGCCCATACGTCGATGAGACGCCATCTGTTATGGTCATGGTCAGCATTTCCGTCATTTCTATAAGCTATCCATCGCGTTGAGGAAATGTCCCATACTTCAGAGACAAATGAGATAGACCTACATATTTGAGAAACCGGCCAGAAACGGCCCCGGGATGGTGTTTAGACCTTGACCGTACTTGTTCCAGAGCAAGTACGCGGCGAAGATTCCGAAGATAAAATAGGTGTTGGTCAAGATAGAGATCAAGATAGATAGAGTGAGTTGAAGAAGATGAGAACTGGTGTTGGCAGCCATATTGCAAGGACAACGACGCAAATCAGAGCGAGTCAAGAGAGTGAAGAGCAAAAGCAGAAAACTACAGAGCTGGCAAAGAGGACAGAGCAAAGCTTTATGCAATGAGCTCGTTGCACAGCGGTAGCGATAATGGTGATTGAACAAAGGGAAGAAACGAAGTTGCTGACCTCTAAGTCACACCCCATCCACGCAGAATGAGGGATCCACTTTAGACGCTTAAGTAAACCGGGTATTGACCTCATCATTGCTGACATGTGACTCTTAGGGCTCGCTGCGACCTTGTCGTTTTCATCGAAGAACAGGTTCGTCCAGAGTGGCTGATTAGACGCTTGCCAAAGGGCATATGGTATCAACCACCATACTAAGTATGGTCAATTGTCCAGGGATACCAGCAGTCGTGGCCAGACCTCTTCCCATGCCGTACGCCATTGATAAAGTGGCCCACCGAGAGAAGAGGGATCCCTTCTCCATGCTGCATCGGCCTGGTACAAATTGCCACAGTCTGACCAGGTGCGGCAGCGTGGTCCACGACGTAGCACAGAAGGTATGAACCGCCCGTCTCTTTATAGTTACGTATCACAGCTGCAATCTGGGTGATTTGGCGCAACAACTTATTCAAGAGCAGCAAGCTGGACTGGGCTGCCTCACAAAGAAACTGGCCTGGCCAAACCCTGCAACCCTCGTGAAGACCCACAACACGTGACATCAGTCAGCATCATGATGGGAGGTTTAGTTCTCTATTGCTTGGTGGCATCTGGGCTCTCATTACCAGAGTCATCTCCCCTCTTGCTCTTGCTCTTCCCCGAGCTCCTGCTTGTCTCTTGTCTCTTGTATCTGTACATTACTTCGCTCTCTCTTTGACGGCAGTGCTTTTCTTGACTTTCACCATGTTCGCAGACGCGTTCTCGGTGTTCTTTGGCAACGTGTACTTCATACTGCCTGTCCTCTTTTGTGTCTATCTTGCTGCACTCTGTGTCTACCGTCTTTACCTCCATCCCTATGCCAAGTACCCGGGCCCTCTTCTTGCAAGACTCACCAATCTCTACGGCTTGTACCACGCCTATGTAGGCGACATGCATCTCGATGTATGGAGGTGCCATGAGATATACGGTATGAATGCACTAAGCCTAGCTAGTCGGCTGTCCAGGCAAACACTGACACCGAGAAGGAGATTATGTACGCTACGCTCCGGACAGAGTGTGCATCAATACAAACGATGCTATCAAAGGCAAGTTCTCGTTTTCTCACGACCCGCCTTGAAAGAATCTCCAGAAGGGCACCAGGCCGGCCTAAGCCACGGCTACTGGGTTACCGTGCAAATTTCTGCTGATTGTATGAATACAGACATCTACGGCCATGGAAGAAACGTGCAAAAGTCCCAAGCCTACGGTCCTCTCCCTATCTATCCTGGAGCTTTCAACACCCACACGGCAATCGACAAAACCATTCACGGTCGCAAAAGAAGGATAGTCAGCCAAGGATTCTCGGATGCGGCTTTGCGGGCTGCCGAACCATTCATTCTTGACAAGGTGCAAAAGCTCTGCGACGGTCTCCTTAGCACAGGGAGCAAAACCAGTGGAAAGCCCGACGATGGCTGGACCAAGCCAAGGGATATGTCAAAGTGGAGTAAGTGTTCCATGATCATAATACTTGTTCCTAATTAGGCGATAGGCACCTACATGACCGTAGACGTGATATCCGAGCTCAGCTTTGGCAAATCCCTCGACATGCTGCTGAAAGCGGAAAATCGCTGGATCACCGAATCTATCTCGAGCTACATTCGTCGCAGCTTCATGGCTATGCAGTATCCTACCATCTTCACCCAGGGCGGATCAAGCTGGCTAAGTGCTGACACATGGCTCTTCCCGAGTCTGCTGAAGGATCGTGCTCGCTACCTTAACGCTACAATCGGTGTCGTGCAGAGAAGGATCGACGACAATGAGTCAATGAAGGACCGTAAAGACATCATGTCTTACTTGCTGGCTGCCGAGGACCCAGAAACTGGGGAGCATCTTCAGATAGCAGAAGTCTGGTCGGAGGCCTACCTAATGATCAGTGCCGGTGGGTGCCAATCTGTATCGCAAGCAGGATAGGGGCTGAAGCATTGAGTGATCCAGGTGGCGACACTACCGCGACCGCCATCGCTGCAACGTTCTTCTACCTTTCTCGAAACCCTGACGCGTCACAGAGAGTGACTGCAGAAATCAGGACCACCTTTGCAAGCTTCGATTCTATTGTCCAGGGCCAAGCTCTTAACTCCTGCATCTACCTCCGCGCTTGTCTCGAGGAAGCAATGCGCATGTCACCATCAGCCCCAGGTATTCTCGTCACTTCTTTTTCGTAATTGCACATGAGACTAATCCGACCCGTATCGTAGGAGTTTTCTGGCGAGAGATCCTTCCTGGTGGCGCTCCCATCAATGGCGAACACATGCCTGCAGGGTATGATGTGGGCACTGGTGTCTACGCCGTCCATCACAATCCGCTTTACTATCCTAATCCATTCGTCTACGATCCTTCACGCTGGCTTATCGATCCAGAGGATCCCTCATCCGAGGCCCGTGTTGAGCTTGCACGAAGCGCTTTCATCCCGTTCAGCCATGGTCCGAGAGCATGTGTTGCTCGTCCGTTGGCGTACCTGGAAATGACTCTCGCAGTTGCGAGAGTGCTCTGGATTGCGGATCTCAGGGCGGCTGGAGGAGAGGAAGGTAAAGTGGGAGAGGGACACCCGAAGTTGGGGTGGGGGAGACATAGGGTGGAGGAATACCAGCTGATGTGAGTTCTTGGAAGAGCTTGGGGCTTCCTCTCTCTCGAGTAAGTATACGCTGACTTGCCTTCAGCGATCAGATGACAAGTGCGAAGGAGGGCCCATTCATTGAGTTCAGGAAAAGAGACTGCCTGGAAGCATAAGCCTAAGGAAGCCGATGAGCGCATCCTATATTTTACACTCGCCACGCCAACAGACGAGAACAAATCCCCAGAACAGGCATAGGGAGGTAGTAGGGGAGGATGAAGCAGTGTCGGAGATCTTTGCTCCAGCTCCAATATTCTGATGTTACATAGAATCATAGTAACATAGAATAATCAACATGCTCTCACATTTCCACTCTGCTACTATTCCGCTCCAAGACTGTCCTTGGCGAGAGTCGTTCATTTGTGGCTGATATCCTATCTTCAGAGACGGACGACCTCCTTCGAAGAGACCGCTCTACACCCAGTATTGTCTCCCTAAAAGGTTCTAGTTATAGCTCTCTCTGCAGTCTCTACACGCAGACGTGCCCCTCGTGATTGTAAACTGCAGCTCCACTGCGGTAGCCGTACTCAGAATCAGCTGGCTCGTTCTCGGAAGTACGTTCCGGAAGTGAAGAAGGGATTGAACGGTCTGGTCAGGGTGTTACCCTGTTCAGATAATCACAGTCGGTAGTCCGATGCGACCTCGTTTTCCTTGACTTGAGGCGCAATGCCTCCAAGATAAATAGGACGTCATTCTCCACCCCCATCTTTCGGATATTAGTATCCCCACGTGTAATGAAGGCCTTTGTCTTCAGCTCCTATCTGTCAAAAGACGCTCTCGGACAACGGTCGCCCAAACCAGCTTGCAAGCTCATCATGCTCCGTCTTCTCATCTCCATCTGCACTGGGAATGAAGAAATTGGTGAGCCGCATCCCATGCTCTTCATCATCAGGAACCGGCCATTCAACTTTCGCCGCCCCACCTTTAACCTCAAGAAGCTCCTTGATAGGCGCCCAGCTGAACCGACATTCGCTACCCCATCCGAAGACAGGATCCATGTTCTTCTTGAGCCACGTCGAGGTTTTGGCGTCAGCCGGGTAGCCCGATCCCCAACCCGCCGCAACGACAGCAGGCTCCTCAGCTCCATCTTTCGGAGACACGTAGGACTGGTAGCATACCTCCAGCGCCGCGTCACGAGTCACTTTCGCACATACTGAAGCAGCCGAGACGCAAGGGTACAGCGAATCCGCTTTCTTCGCGACTGTGATCTTGATGGTAGGGAAGATCCGCTCTAGCTTCGCCTGATACGCTCCCGGCTGACCAATGGTGTCGATATATATCTCCTTTATATTTACGCCCTTCGCGAAGACATCCTTGATCAACTCGATGGTCGCATCCATAGCCTGCGCATTGAGATTGTACGCCCCCGCCGGCTTCAGCATCCCAGCACTGATGTCCCTTGCTGACATGACCCTCGTGCCCCACCCGCAGTTCTCATACAGATCTGATCCCGGGGTACATAGGGTTTGCATGAGCGCGGAGCGGACGGTGGGCTTGAGGACTTTCGAGTCATCGAAGTGGTGCGTTTCCGCGAGGAGGGAGTGGTGGAGGGAGAGCGGGAGGTAGAGCACGCCGTAGACCATGGGGCCGATGACGGGTCCGCGACCGGCTTCGTCGACGCCGAGGACGCATTCTGTGGAGAGGTCTTGGGCTATTGAGGAGGGGATGTGGGTGTGATGGGTGTAAGATCGGCCGGCGAGGATGTTTTTTGAGTGGATTGAGGGCGCGATGAAGACCTCGTCGGCGGGTGTTTCTTGGGCTATATCTTGAGAGTCGGGCTCATCCATGTTTGCCTACCAGCTCAAGGCAATGCGATATGAACTAGAGGTGAGAAGCTGAAGTTTGTCGAGGAGTTTTGCAGTCGCGGGTTCGGAAGGGAGACGCGCCGTGGATCTTGCCAAGCCTCCAGAGTCTTGGCGTGTTTACTTTATGTGGGCTGATTTTCGTCGACTCTATCCTGCCGTCAACATTAGGTACTTACCCCATCTCACTTCACGGGTGTCACCAACCTTCATTCACTCGTCACCCTCGAGGCGGGTCGCCAAGTACTCGGTCGCTTTAGTTGAATATCGTCTTCGATCATTCTGATATATCCCTAATCTATTCCGATATGCCGGCGGCTTCGAGGACTCCGAAGCGCGCGCCGAGAGTCCAGAATTTCGAAAATGTCGGGGTCCAAGGAAGGTACGTTGATTCTAATGAAGCTATAGCAGAACAATTCTGGGTTTGAAATCTAGCTTTGATCGTGCACTAACTTCGCAACCAGACGAACGGGTGCAACGTTGAAGGATACGGGAATTAGAGATGAACATGGCTTGGAACCTGTGCCCACATTTTCATCGCCTGTTAAATCGCCTGCGAAGCAGAATGGTGCCCCCAATGGCTCGTTCGGAGATGAGACGATGGACATAGTTGATAGTATGATCAATATCTCACACCAAGCTATCCTCGGTTGAGCTGTGACTGATCACATTCCAGGTACTATTCCGGAGCCTACAGACGTACGAAGAACAAGAACCGGTAATATCAGATTCCCTCTTCCACAAGCAACAACACCTAGAAGGACCAATATTGGGTCATCGCCTCGACGTTCTGTAGGACCGTTGCCATCCTCAGCGCAGCAATCCGATGCGCAAACACCAACACGAGCCTCTTCACATCCAGCTTCTGGATCGAAACGAAAGCTCCTAGATTTTTCCGTCACTGAGACCCGGGGCAACGGCGACAGAACTCCGACAAACAGCAGCAGCTCATTAAAACGGCCCAAGACTTCAAGGCTATCAGGAGGACGCACTGCGTCGCAGAAACAAACAGTGGATATGGATATCGCAGATGATGATGAATTAGATCAGAGCATGGGTGCCGCGAATGGGGATGTCACGACTAATGGCTACGTAGAAGAGGATACTGCTATCAATAGCATTGAGGATGCTTCGATGCAAGTACCCCCGAACGGTGAAGACACAGAGATGGGTGATGCAGGTGCTGGAGCAATTGACGAGTCAATGCCATTGCAAGAGGAACCGCCGGAAGAGCCCAGCCCTCCCAAGAGGGGCAGGGGGCGACCAAAAACGAGTCGAGCCAGTGACGCTTCCGTACTCTCACTCTCAAAGGCCACCAGAGGACGACCCCCAACAGTACACCGAGACACAGAAGACGAACAACAGGCTGAATCTTCCTCAACCGCAGCTCAGAAAGGAAAACGCGGCAAGAAAGACAAAGCTTTAAGAGATGTCTCTGCAGCCAGAGGGCCGAATGCAAAAATAAACAGTAGAAGCGTTTCCAAAGCCAGAGCAAAGGTACCGTCACGATCTGCTTCCCGCGTCTCGATCTCTCGCGTTATCCAACGCAGCGAGACTCCTGGCAACGGCGAACGCAGCCTGGTCACTCAAAGAGGCCGTGTTAGCATCAAACCGCTGGCACACTGGCGAGGCGAGAAGGCTATCTTTGATCCTGGATCTGTTGATAAATCTGATCGCCAGCTTGGACGCTCACTAGGTGGTATGACGGAAATCATCCGCACGGAGATCGTTGACGACCGCCCAACAAAGAAGAAATCAGGCTATCGGCGGCCTGCTGCTCGTGCTAAGTCCCGGAGGCTTGAAGATGTGGAAGAGGAGGATGAAGATAAGGAGCCTTGGGAGGTAGAGACTGGTGTCCTGAACGCAACGGTCATGCAATGGGATTCGACGACGAATCATTACATTGAAGATCAGACCGAGGAGAAAGGTATGGTTTCTTTGTCTCCTTTCTGCAATTCCTCGTTCGGGCGCTTTCTGATGTTACGATGTAGAAATTGCCTACGCCAACAATGCGATCGAAATGCGCGACATCTCCGGAGCAGAATTTCGCTTTGCTAAAACCCTCACCCTCCCGTTCTTCGGGTCAGGGATGGTCGACTTACCTCCTGGTGGCGCCAAAAGGAGCAAAAACAGCAGGAAGATGCAAATGGTGTTTTTCGTATTCTATGGTCGGGTGCAGGTTGAAGTCGGTACGCCGACGACGAGGTTCGGGATTGGCAAGGGGGGCATGTGGCAGGTTCCTAGAGGTGAGTTTCTTTCTCCCTTCGGCTTTTATATTGAATGTGCTTCCCGAAAGAGGGCGCCTCAATTTCGCGTTCTCGCCCTGCGGTCCAAAGACGAAAAATTCGTGGCTGTGTTCACACCAAGAGTTCAGGGGGTCGAAGCCACTTGTGGCGCTATCACATTTTCAATGGGCTGCATCGAGGGAAGAAACTTTCAAACACACTTTTCCTTTCAGCTCGCATCTCCTGCCCACCTGCAGGTGCATGACGGAGGGCCTTACTGCACATTATCGTTCGCATTGACGCGAAACATGACAGCTGAGAGCTAATTGCGACTTTCCAGGGAATTTCTACAGCATCTCGAATCCGGGCAAGACCCCGCTAGGATCTTCTTCGCGCAGGGCAATGAAGTCGTTGTCGGTACTGCTGCTGGTGCAGGGGGGGATGTCTCCTCGTAGGGTCGTCGCCTTCTCGCCTTCAATTTGGCCTTAGGGATGCACGTCGCGAGGTATGGCAATTGGGAGTCGGGCTGCGCAAGTGTGCTGCAGAGGACAGTATGGTGAAGTGACCTTATCACGTGATGGTAGCAGGGTCATCCAAGAGGAGTTCGAAGAACACGCTGGTTACGTAGAGGTTACGGTATGATATGGCGTTGAGACTATCATAATCCTACCAGCTCGATTTGTATCTCCGCGGTGAAGAAAATGAATCGAAGGAATGGGGAATGTCTAGCTAGGCGTTCTGGGCGGGAGCGGTTTGAATATGAGAGAGGGGAGAAGGGGTAGCTTCGACTCTTTTTAATGCCTGCTTTGCTTGCCTTGCTGGTATGGATTCAAATAAATAAGACCGGAGAGCTTTCATTTCGTCTGATGTGATGTGGTGTGATGTGCTCTTAGCGAGGGATATTAATATATGTTGGGGGGCGTGAGATGGTTGGGATCTTTTCGTGTCTTTTTTTTTTTTTTTTTTTTTTGCAGGGAGGTATGGTAATCGCTAGGGTATCATTTCCCTTGCTTCGCCGTTTTTGGTTTCTCTCTTTCTTTTTGGGTGGGGAGGGGAGGATCAGATCAAAGCAGCTCATGGATAACCCACGTCCAATCACGAGACTCAATCCTCTCCTCTTCCCACCCCCCCCTTTTTCCCCATTCCGTCCCCCGAATCACATATAAGCACAGAAACCCCCTCCCCATCCCTTTTTCATTCCACAGTCCAATTCATGCAGCGAGTTGAGTACTGCCACCGACAGCCTCTTGCGATAATTCTCGGTGAATGAATGGGAGGAGGATACCAGACCTCTCTCTAAGTTGTTACCTATGTATGTGTGCTTGCATGGGGTAGGTATCAGCAGAGCGAGTAATATGAGGGGGTAGGGGATAGAGGACGGGTGGACGGGTGGGGTAGAGATATAATTAATGAGAGGGTATGAAGAATGAGGGGGTATGAAGAATGAGAAAGGTAAGGGGGATGGAGTTGGAGAATGGGTGATCTTGGTGTGTGATGTATTGATCGTTATCATAAGGATGGCTCTTTTTGTTCAGTGGTTTTGGAAGCGAGGTAGGGTGAGCTAGGGTCTACAGCTTGGGGCAGATGAGGAGCGAAGGTGGCTTTGTGCAACTTCTCTGGGCGGTGGTGGGTTTTGGTGGGGATCTGCTGGGGTAAAGATTTTGGGAAGGGAGAGGGAGGGCAGAGAGTGCAGACCTGAGAAAATCAAGATCAATAAGCCATTGGAGTTCACTCGATACCGTAATGGAAGATCGGATTTTTGGGGAGATGCTCTGGTTGTTGTATAGAAAGTATACAGAATCATTTTCAGTAAAGATGCTGATTCCCTTCTCTCGTTCATACTACTAATCTCACTGTAGAATAGACTGGAGATGAGTGGTCTCCATCGCAATGCAAAGCTGAGATCCTCGCTGTCGATATGCTATCCCATTCCACTTCTTTTTTTTTGGCGGCGGGTGGAGAAGAAGAAGAATGGTAGACATCAAGGGTAAGGAATTCAGGAGCATCAGATATCTGAAGACGAGGGTGACAAGCAGTGCTTCATGAGTTCGATGGATAAAGTACTTTATATGAAAATGAGTGGAGACACGAATGTGTCTTCTGTTTGAAGATCGAGTAAAGGGGGAAAAGTGGGGTGGAAACAAAGAGATTTGGAAAAATCAAGTGACGCTCCTACTACGCATCAGGGGTTTATTTTGCTTGCTTGTTCTAGCTTTGGGATAGGGAGTTCGGATATTGCTTTGGCTTGGAGGTGCATTAATAGGGGTGTTTAGAGATTGGTTTTCTGAAGAGTACTGTATTGTGGGAATAGATAGACCATACCGTCGGATCCATAATAAGCTACATCGGTAGGGGAAATAGAGAAAAGAAAAAAGAGAAGTCTGGCCCATTGAGGGAAATCAAGCAATCGAATACTTCAAGTACTAAAGCCTGAATGAGATCGAAAATCAGCCACCGACACAACAGGTCTGCTCCTTTTCTCTGTTTTATGTCAGGAATGCTATCCCAAGTTTGGACATTCGCCCAGGGCTAAGCCAAAAATCGAGAGATGCGCCTCGAGGGGACAGCGTTCCTTTCCCTTTTTCCTCTTCATCCAGACACAGCTCAGACTAAGTAATATCTATAAGTCGACATCGTATCTCGAGAGGGAGACTCTCACACGCGCGGGAGCGTCTTTCCGAGTCGATCTCAGCTCGTGGATTATATCAAAGAGTAAATTCCGCGTCTGGAGGGTGCAGATTCCTCTCGCTCCGTCGCCGAATCACGATTGAGGCATTATGCACCGGATAGGTATTTCTTTGTTGGGTTTCTGATCTTCCTGCTGATTCCTGTTGTCCTGAGTTATGAGGATTGAGGAGGACGAGTGGCGTTCAAGAAGGTCTTCCATTTCCAGTAATGGACAAGGCGAAAGTCCTCGATCCTAAAATGTAATTGCGGGAGGCGCCCGCCTCGAGATAATAACGAGTGCGCGATGATCTGTACTTTCTCTGTCAGCTGTGGGGCTACGCCGGCTAAAACTTACTAAATCGACCAGAAGAAGAAAACTAGAAATCCAGAAATAGTTGTTATACCAAAAAGAATCACAGATAAACCCTCAGCGCACGGAGCCATCCCTCGATCTGACTACTTGGGTTCCAGCTTACCCATAGATAGCCTTCCACACGATACGACAAGACTCTTGAGATCACCATCATTACTTTGTAAGCGCGTAAGGGAATGACACTGCGAGACTCCTCTCAAGTAATAGGAAGTCTTGACCTGTATGAGGAGCTCAACGTGCACTTGGAATTGGATTGCTTTTTCTGTTAACGAGTACTTGTGTCTTAAGTGCACAAAAGTAAGGATTTTGAGCTGTGTCTTGATAGATACGAGAGAGGCTCTTCGTCATGCATGTCCGGATGCCATGTCTGGTATACTCAGAGAGCAAGAAGGTGACCCAATTCTCAGCTACAGCCGTGGAAGAAGTGCTAGAGGTCTCTTTCGCCTTTGTCGTCAATTTTGCGTATTCTTTGTAGACAACTCGTCGACATTGGCTTGTTGTTGAAATTTGCTAAATCATCGTCTGGTGGGGTGCGATTTGGGCTTCCATACATCGCCACTCATATACTTATCATGACAAGACGCATACCCGTGTTTGGTACAAAGCATATAAATCTGTCGTGGATTAGATATCATCTTCTGATTTCATCCCAAGTCCGAATCGAAGGTCTATCAGGGTGTTAACCAATCAGATAAGGCGATAGGCTATGAGAGACTCCTGCTTTTCTGAATGACTACTTATTTGTACTGCCTGGCTTCTACCACGCTGAATGATTCTTATGGATCTTAGTAGGTATGATCTGTGCGGAAAGACTGATCATTATGTTACATCCAAACATTGACCATACTTCTTCTGGACTTTCTCTATCGTCATCACTGTCAACACGACAAGACGATCCTCATGACTCATTCTTCGACGATATGCCTGCCGGCAAAGTCAAGCTGAGACTACGGGGACCTCCTATCGACATACATCTGACTATGAAATCTATCGAGAATATTGAATTATTTCTAGCAAACATTACAGCTGTCTCTGTATTGCGAATTTGAAGAATCATGGGAGTCGATCGGCCTCTTTGTAACTGATTCTGGTGTCAGTTGCTTATCGAGAGGAGCATTTGCTTCGGTTAAACAACGACGTTCTTTGATACAATCGTCGACCAATGCAACGACAGCGGTGGCGATTACAAGACTTCTACAATTAGTAATACAGTTCATGACACAGACCACAAGAGCAACTCACTCGGGTATATGGGTAATGCCGGCGCCAGAGATCATTTCTTCGTCAGTGATACGCAAACGAGCCTGAGGTATCCAGCCATTTTTTACTTGGTCAGACCCCACGAGAGACATTGATGTCTCATCAATACTCATATAAGCCAGTACCTGCCGCCGAGGTGGCCTGCGAAGTGAATATGATAATTTTGTTCCCAAAGACCCAGGGTTGCCTCTCGTTCTTGTCCATTGATACTCGCTACCCCAGTAATCGAAGTCATAACTCCTTGTTCGACCAAGTCCTGTGCGAGAGAGCTCAACATGTGCATAATTTGAGAAATCTATCGCGATGTGGTTTGTTGGTTCTGGTGAAGAGCCGGTGCGTCTCTGCCTTTTTGAATCCATGTTGAGGGTTGAAGCTACTGAAGAATCGCTCCTCCCAGAAAGAGATGAAGTCTGCGAGGCACTTGAGCTGCCCCGCCCACTGGACATGCTGTGAATACTACTGACGGAGTTGCTTATCGATCTACGAACTCGTGTACGCTTTCGAACGGCCTTTCTGAAGACTCGAGCAGTATGGCATACCTCTCGCCCTGAAGTGCGGTGGTACCGACGGAGAGAAAATTTCCGCTCCTTGAGGTTGTGGATCTTCAAGTAGAACAGCTGGACGCGAGGTCCCATCCCTTGAGAAGTTGCCGTAGAGACGCACAGAGTCATTTCTCTGTCATCGACGCTGTTATCGTGATGTAGGAAAAGGGTCTCACAAGAGGGGAAAAGCTGCAAAAAGTTTTCTGGATTCGAGTGTAAAAGATCTACCTCCTGACCTTGGAGTGTGGACTTTGGAGGGCCAACGATAAAGCTGCCTGGAGAAGCAGTGCTTCGAGGAGCACAATCGAAATTTCCTCTTCGTTTGAATTTTTCGAGCCAGCTCTCAACATCGATTGAGATACACTCTTCATCACTTTCTGAGGGCTGCGCTCCAACTTCGTCGCGCGTCATGCTGCCATCCGTTGGCGATCGATGCTCTTCACCAATTTGGGCCGGAGTTGGTGGTTCTCTAAGCTTGTCAGATATCGATCTTCAAGACTTTTGGGGGGGTTTCATCGTCACCTTCCATGGAAAGATACTTTTCCTTCTGTAGCAAGACTTCCAAGACAGTACTAAGTTCTCATCAGTTCAAAGCTTAATTATGAAGCCATGCCAGGTGATTTTCAACCTTCGCTCAACACCGAACAAATCTAAGGTTATCGTTATGATTAGTAGAATTCTCGATCCATCTAGTCCAGATACGAACCGGCAGTCTCCGAGTGCTCGATATAAGGATTCTCATCTTGATATCGACAAATTCGACATCGGTCGTTGTCCGTAAGTGTCTTCTTGACAGACGGCTGCGTTGGACGCATCTCTACCTTCAGCGCCACTCTTGCGGGTGAGCATGGGGTCGTCCGTGGGCGAGGTGCTAACGTTCGCGATGCCAATTTAGAGTCTGCCGTTTCTGCTGACGAGATACTGTGCCCATGCTGGGTTATGTTTGAATCAATATCCAATGCTTCAGGTTTGAGGATTCCAGAAGACATTCTCCGTAGCTGCAACTGCTGCCTCGCAACATCTGCTACATCCTCCTGACCGGCAGCATCGCAAATGAGCTGTAGATTTTCTGTATCGGCTATGGACTCGATCTCCTCCTTCAATCGAGCTTGTTGATCGGATAACACCCCCAAGCTTTTGCTGATGTCCTGCAATCCATCGATGAAACCCCTTAGGCGCTTGATTGTGACCTCGAACTTGTCCGCATCATGGATAGCCCACCTCGTCACAGCCTTGACGGATTTTCGTTTCTGATTTCGCTCGAACGCGGCCTCGAGTTCATCGAAGCTACTCCTGAAGATATCGAGGCCACGGGAGTGACGATGTGAGTTTGATTGGCGTTCGTTGATTGCATACCGAGCATTGAGATTCCGGGTTTCGACCAGAAGATGTTTGATGGACTGAAGAGTTCGGAGGATCACAGGGCTGATGATAGGATCGTCTAGGCCGGGATGATACGACTCCGGGTTCGCCGATGCTGATGCAACGTTAATGGCTTAGCGAGCGGCGATAGCTGATAGATCGCATACCACTACGTGATGCGAGACCAATTGATTCTCCCCAGAGAAAGAGCCTAAGTTTCTGAATCGCAAGAGCGGTACATAGCAGTTCGTAGTCATGCCGAAGTCTCTTGCTGCAGCCACGACGTTGAAGCACTCAATGCAGGTGCTGAATAGGGCAGCAACGCTGACAGCGCTCAATGTGAGTCCTGCAAGACCCTCGGCGACTCCAGACATGCTGTCGGGACAACAGCAGCAAGCATTGGCAGGATTGAGGGCTCGAGGACAGTTTTAGATTGTTTGCTACCCGAAAGCCTTGCCAAGTCTAAATTGACTGGCAAGGCAGCCAGCCGATGGACGCTTGAATCATTCGAGAAGATGGTTCTTAGCTGCAGCTGTAAGGACATGTCCCAGACTGCGGCATGCATGCTGTAGGACGTTGAAGGGTTGCCAGACTCGGCCTGGCGTGGCTCGATGTCGCAAGAAGCTCCATATCGGATAGTCCATCAGGAAAGGAAGATCATGAACGTTGACATGGTGCTCTCGCGGTCAAATTGTCAATGGAAGGAAAATGCCTTCCTGTACCGAGCTTAAATCCGAGCTAAAACCGAGAATACCCGAGCCTGGACCCTTGGAGACCCCTGAGGACCCCTTCTTTTAGGCTTCGATTAGCCCCTTTTCTTGCCGGTGCCACAATTTTATACAAGACGTTTGACCGGTTATATCAATTGTTTCGATGATAAGGTCAGAACAGCAATGTGACGAAAGGTGCATATAAGACAGGAAGTGTACATCGCTATGCTGCGTTTGCTTGCATCTACCTGAATATAAGTCCTCGCTTCTTCTATCCACAGTCACAACAATGAATTCAAGAACCTGAAGCAACGCCAGCTGCTGATTTTGAAGGCAACCAAACTTATGCCGCCAAAAAAGCATCCTCCACCAAATGTGTACCGGTATTATATTCACAGATTTTTGTCGCAATTGGTGCGTATCCTCAAAAGAAGAGGAAGGAAGGAATAACACTGTCGCCGGTCTCGTCCCTAATGTACACCCAGAATTTAAGTCGATGCTCGCGATTATGCCCAAAACGAAATGGTATGTTTGCCGAAAGATACGATATGCTGCAAAACTTTTGGAGGATGAAACCTCCAAGTAGCGGAGACTTGGAGGGTGATGACCTTATCGGATGCTGTCTTCGGCCTGAATCCAATGCGAGGAGGTTTGCATGCGTGCATTACCCATCGCGACCGTTCATGGTGGTTGGTGGCTTGAGAATGAAGGTTGGACACAATGGAAATCGTTCCTCAAGAGGGTCCAAATCTTATGGCCGTTCTTCCTCTTCCTCTTCCTCTTCTTGGCTCCCACCCCTTTGTCTTTCCTGTATTCGACCCATCCTAACATCGCCCACAAATCCTGCATATGCGGGCACACCACCCTCAAACTCCGCCAGACTTGGCAGCCCCACACCCTGATCTCCAGAGCCTTCAGGTACCCGTCTTCTTCGTCGCCTACCTTCCACCATCTCTATATCTTCATCTATTCCAGCACCCGCCTCTGACTCCCCGAATCTAGCGCGACTATACCTCTCTCGAAGCCCAAGTCTTATACCTCCTTCACTCGCTTCGCCCGAAAGATTACCTTGGCCCAATCCACTGCGCACTCTTCCACTCATACTAGCTCCATACTCCTGTGCCGATAAAGGTTCTGTGTAGCCAGAGATATCCATGCCCGATGTACTGGAGGAACTGGAGGCAGCAGTGGCGGTAGATGGCTCACCGTAGCCGGCAGGCGCCATGCTGAATGGAACGACACCAGCGCGTTTGGCCATTTCGGCCTCGCCGAGAGCCCAGTGCATAGCTTCCGCAGCCCGCCATGGTACTTGGAGATCTTCTGCGACTTTTGCCCACATTTCTGGTTTCATTCTGAGCAATCGACTGTCATTAGCTTTGCATAATTGAGAAGATACCTAGGTAGCGAGGTACAGTATAGGTATCGTCCAATCTTGCATTGCGTGAATGTCTTTGGAATTGGTAAGGGGTAAGATCGCCAGGGGTTGCAAGGTCTTGGAAGGGCAATCTGTGTCTCGACCAGAATGCGCCGGGATGGGGAATGAACCTGCAGAGACCAGCAAAATGGAAAAATGCTCACCTGTCATACAGCCTCGCCAACTTGTCCTTCTTCTCCTCGTCCCATGGTGAGCGCCTCTCAAGGTAATTCTGATAATGCAATCTACAGGCAATCACGCTTCGCCCAGGCAGCCTCTTTGAAATATCCTCCCACTTCATGCCGCTACCCCGAAGAGAAATAATGAGGGCGTCTTCATCTGGACCCCATTTCGAATTGTGCTTCTTCGCTGGGGATGCCGAGGGAAGTGTATTGGTTGGAGGGGGCCGCTTGCTGACCGATGGTCCAGAACCTTGTGCAGGAGCTGGTAAGAGAGGTCCAGATCGCCGTTGGTTGTATATCTGCTGATGCTGTTGCTGCTGTTGCTGAGAGACGGCGCTGTAGGGGTTTAGAGTAGCTGTAGAGGTCGATGCTTGCGATGTAACAGAAGTTGAAGGAGAGCTAACGACAGGAAGCTGAGAGCCTGATACTGGAACCGATATTGACCGAGAGATAGGAGGGTGAGTGCTAGATGGCGGGGGAGAAGGGCTCGACTTTAGAAGCAAGGAGATATCCAGCTTTGCGGTCGAATGGAAGAGAGGTGCGTGAAGCATGTACGCAGTTCCTTGGGAAGGTGGCCCGTGCTGATAGCGAGCTGTGGAGAGGAATTTAGAGTGCTGACACGCAGATGTCAGGAGTTTCTTGTCGTTAGGTTTCGAAGAAGCTTGGTAGACTCGGCTCAAACAAAAGCTATGAGATGGAAGACACGGGCAAGGCGATGAGGACGTAACTATGGGGTAGCTCGGAGATATATGGCCAGCGGCCATGAAGTAGTTTCTGGGGCCATCTTGATCGGGAAACGCTGGCTCTTATTCGGAAAAGATGCCGGGAGAGTAACAAAAGGCTGCGCCAATAGATACATCAGGTTCGTGCTGCCGCCTGACATTGGTGGAAGGAGGAGCGATACACAGACAATGACCGAGAAGTTAGAGACGCTCAGCTGGCAAGCTACATGGCAGCCGCCAGATCTGGGATAGATGGTGGAAAGTCGGTAGATCCAAGATGTCAGGGGTTGTTGCTTCACAACTGCATGTAGCCCTAAGTTAACTAGCGCGGCATCTTTTCCACCCCAGGCCTTTGTCCGTTGGCTGCATCTGTACAGTTCGCAGCGAATCTGAAGATGGTCTGAAAGGCTTGCGCAATGGTAGGAGGGTGGTTAGGCCTGAAAACTGGCTTTGGTTCCGTTCACGTAATGCCGAAAGCCGGTGGCGAGAGGCAAATTTACCTTTATTGACACAACTGATCCTGGCCTTCAAAAAGAAATTCCACAAAAAATAAGAAAAAGAAATAACAAAAATCCGGTGGAGGCGATTTTCTCCGTAGACTTGATAGAAATCCGACCATCTTGGAAGCGAGACTTGCGGTGAGCTGTCATTGTCAACCTAATGCCATGGGGTGCTTTAGTCCAGGCTGCAGGGGTGCGACAGGACGAACTACGATCTGCAGCTTCGAAGTATGGCTCTCGCCCATTTTCCCATAGTTTCCGAGGCCTAAGAACGCCCTAAACAGACGTCAAACCCCAACCTTGAAGGGTCATTGTCAGCCCAGAGTCCGTCTCCCACCAGCCCGGATCATGGGCGGTGAGTACACCGATGCGACCTTTGCACCATCGGCATCGGGAGCAGCGTGCAAAGCCCGGGGATGGTGCAGAGAGGGTCAGCGCGCAATTTGTGATAGCGGAGTGCGTCAGTCATCGAGTATCTGCGATCCCTCCCACAGCTTGCATCTGGAGCACCAGTCACTAGCGAATTGTGATGCTGGGGAGGTGTTTGTCGCAGGGCAGGCAGCCGCAGCAAAGCACGTCTCTGTGGACTGCGCCGTTCAGGTGTCGTGAGCCCGTCTGCAACATTAGCGGTGGAGGGCACGCTAATAACGTCTTTCTCCTTGGCGCGAGTACGGACATTGTTGGCAGCGATGCAGCTTGGGAGTAGTGGGGAAGATGGGTCTGGATTGGGGAAGATGAGAAGGGAATGTACTTGTCCATGCCGCTCTCGTACTCGCCGCGATTGTTCTAGGAAGGCCGAACAAGGACTTCTGACGAAAGGGTGGAAGAGGGATAGGTGCATCATCGTGCACGATGCCGCTGTACTGATGGGAGGCAGATCACATATCACAAAGCGCGAGGAGCAATTCGAGTCTGAAACTCGGTTTTTGCATCGTTACACGACACTGACCTGTGCTGCCAGTGGGGACCTATTTTCGGCGGGGATGACGTCTGAATGGACAATGATCTAGTGGAGGTGGTTGACTGGTGGAAGTGCATGTCTCATGAAGAAAAGCGGTCAATGCTCGGCCAAGCTACCACCGCACCGTCCACGCCCTCCCAGCATTAGCACAAACCCTAATGCGCAACGACCAGCGCATCGGGCATCATTTCTCTCGACCTGTGGTGATTTGATTTTCAGCTGAGCAGGCCCCGTGGTTCGGGAGTTCGCGAGCGTCATTCGGATCTGAGTTATCGCGTGGCGTGTCTGGAAAGATGTGGCGTCGTGGCGATGTCGTGCAAAGTTTGGTTAGGATTGCCACCCCTGTGTTTAACCTGGTCCGGATCTTTCCACTCCGCCCCGCTCCTCCCTCGAACACCTAACCCTCAAACTCCTCCACCCACCAACCCTTCCTCATTGGCCTGGTCCATGCACTTGATGCACTCGCATTTCTCGATTCAACCCTATCTCAGCGTGGCAAACCGTTTCAGTATGCAGACTGCCCGCGATATCCCCTTGGTCATTACTTCAGCTGCCTCCTCCTCCGAACGAAGGATCACGCCATCATGGACCATTGCACATCTCAAAACCAAGTTGGAACCTGTCACAGGAATCCCGCCCTCGTCGCAGAAATTGCTCTTGCGAGTGCCCAATCGGCCGGAATGCGTGCTCGAAGCGGTACATGAGGAATTGGTGCAGGTCGGGCAATGGCAGCTGGTAGATTATGCGGAAATTCATGTATGTCATTCTAAGTAAAACATGCTGAGAAGGTGTTTCCCACTTTGTGTTCCGTCGCACGAGATGGCTTCTGATAATTGCGCACTCGTTCTCGTGGAACCATCGTGCATGACTAATCGAGCGTGCTACCAAACGCGACCGTGTAACCCACCATGTAAGAGCGCTGACGATTGAACAGGTACTGTCGCTAAACCCTCACACGTCCAATGTAATCCCCTCGGACCTGTCCTCGGTTCCCAAGTACACTATGCCCGTGGACACTTATGACGCTTTACCCTCGACCGTCCTCGCCTACAAAAAGGCTCACCACATAGGTCGCTTTGATCCGAACGCTACAGAGGTCCAACAGCGGAAGGTTCGAGAAGCTTGGGAGGAGATTGAGAGCAAGAGTGAGCGATCATTCATCCCTATCCTGCTATGCCTCCTTCCGCAGCATCAGAAACTGTATTTTGTTACGCGACCCACGAGAGCAGGATGATTTTGCTTATTGCTGACTATTTACCCCTTTGTCTGATAGAGATAGCCGTAGATGCACGCTGCCGTGTAGGAGGGTCGGATATGAGACGTGGTCGCGTAATCTTTGTAGGTGATGTCGCGGAGATTCCTGCTGCTGGACCCTGGGTTGGCGTCGTCCTGGATGAGCCAGTAGGGAAGAACGACGGTAGTGTGGGAGGGAAGAGGTATTTCCACTGTGCTCCATCTTGCGGCGTTTTCGTGCGTCCGGAGAAGGTTGAGATAGGGGGGTTCGCACCACTCGGGATAGATGAAGGTTTAGATAGCGACATGGAGGAGATGTAACCGTTTCTGGTGAGGGATCTGTGAGGGATCTGTAGTACTTCATGTCCACTCATCCAAGCGCATCAAAGACGTTCCTACACCGTAGATTGACACACCAAGCGCACAGAGATATTATTTGACCGGATTCTGCGTCGTGCAGCGTTAGGTTTTCTTCGATCTTGTGACTCATGATACCAACGATGCCAGCTGTTATTGATAAACCTTTATTTCGTTGCTTCAACTTGTTGCTGGCTCGCCGCTAGAAAGAAGTGGGAGGTGCAATGAGTACCTTGTCGCTGTGGTGCATTAAGGCATCAGCGCTGGAGCAACCAGCATATGTGTTGTGATTAGGGCGGCCTCGGCTGATGCAATCTCAGAAGCGCTACTGGTGTTGTTCGAACGGGTTCGAATCCCACGAAGCTCATGCTTGATTGAATTTTTCCTCTGCCCTGAAGCATCTCTGAGTATCCAAAGAAACTGCAAAAAATTGGGCGAGATTTTCGGATGGTGCCTACGTCTCTTTTGGGCGAGATTTTCGGATGGTGCCTACGTCTCTTTGGGGTGGTCTGCAGCGTCATTTCCTTATCCAGTTGCAGTCACGCCCCTTTTCGTCCCCCACCCAAGTACTAATTGGATGGACGATATTCTGATGGCGCAACTGCGATCGGATTGGATGTGATTCGGTACAGGCTGGCCTGAATGAGTACACACTCGAAGGTTAAAACATTTTGCCTTATTATTAAATATATCTCCTTTCAAGTGTTGGCTTTTATAAGGCCACCAGGATTATTATCGGTGCCACAATCTTGTTGGCGTGTCCCACAAGGCATCCTCACAAGTAATCGTCAACACCTATGCACTTATCAGCCATTGAGAAACAAGGAACTTCACTGCAGCATACTTGTTTATGCGATTCGAGTCCAGATGATGCTATAAGCCAAACGCACCACAAATGGGCTTTGCGTAGTACTTTGAGCACGCAATAACAATGCCAGCGCAGCAAAAATGATTCATCCCTAGCTAGCACCGATGGAATGCGATCCGTGGACAAGCTGCTGTCTGGTGGGTATAGCATCACGCTATAGGACTCCTGATTGCGATAGCCCACCAGTTATCCTTTTCGTATCCCGATTCAACAACCTCACCACCAGCGGCCGCGATATCTCGTTCGAGCTCTCCGCGGCAGTACAAATGATAATACCTGTTGAACGTCTTCTCTGAATTTTCCGCACCTTGCTTCATCACCCAGGGCACCATCACATCCTGTTCGTCGCCCTCATCCCAGCCACGACGGCTATGCTTTTGCTCAAGCGCCCACACATATATGAGTGCCTTGCTAGCAATTTCCCGATCTAGCTCGTCGCTGTTGTCGATCTTCGGCACAGGCTGAAGCACATCCAGTATCGCAGCAATGGCTTGGATGCGGCGCACAGGTGTCGACAAGTGGTGGATGACTGCAATAGATATGGCGAAGTCGAACGAGGAAGATGGATGGGGCAGCACCAAGGTATCCGCCACGAGGGAGGTATGAGGCTGATGCTTCCTGGCTATCCGAACTAGGTTCTCCGAGCTGGGTAGGTTAGTTAGCCAGAGCACGACGTTACACAAGGATGAGCAACCGATCAGAAGCGACGATGAAGAGCTTAGGATTTACTGCCAGGTATTTGCCGTTGCCACATCCAACGTCGAGGCCCACGGAGCCCTCGGGTTGCCCGAGAAGAAACCGTTCCACGATGGGCCATGGCTGATCGAATGTAGATCGTTACTCTCTGTGCTCATCGCCTATCGCAGGCACCTTCACATACCTTGTAACGGGTAGAGGAGAAATGTGATGCTATTTGATCATACACCTCGTGAACATGAGCACTTTCGAACGCTTCGTCCGAGGTTGAGGTTGCCATTTACGGCTGCGTAGAAAGTGGCTTTGGCCAGTACCATTGTAAAGCGTTACCCGTTGACGGAATCCTCAAGGGTTTAGGAAACGATTTCAAACACCTTCGGCCCGACATTGTGTCACAAGTGAGAAAGGGTTGACGTCGGTGAATTGATAGGTCGTGGTCTCCAGAGTGGCGCTTATTGCCGCCGCTAGGTTGTGGCGCTTCACATCGGGTTCGAGAGTTTCACAATGCATCCGACCTTCGACATCGGACCGAATAGATAATGTATGGATCATGAACAATCCGAACCAGTACAGAAACCAGTAAAGCCACCAGTGAACATACACAGTGAAGGCACCATACACTCTACGAGACACTGCAAGTGACCCATGTGATAATAATCATTGTAAGAGTATCTGTTTCTGAACTTACTGGGAGCAGACATCACATAAGGGGCCAGTCCCCCAACATTTAATATCGGGAGCAAAGGCATTGTTAGCCAACACTGCATATTCAGGGATTGATAGAAAAGCGGTCGGCGGAATTACAAAATAGACGCTGGATATAGTGAATCTCTAGTTTAATTGGGGGAGATTGTGAAGGAGGGTAACTGGGAAAGCGAGAGTTCGACGTGATGACATGGAAGATTGCTGGGACTACTCGATAGCGCTGTGACTAGGAGTGATTATTATAGAAACTGGCATGGTTTCAAACGAGTTTACTGCGAGATTGTTGGAGTAAACTCACCACCAAAAGCAATGCCAAGGCGTTATTCTATTATAGGCTAGCGTGCAAACTCTGTACAATAATCCACATTCATCACATGTACGATAAATAGTATTATTACGAATATAAACACGTTGCATTCTACATATCTGTAACAAATTATGAGTTCGACAATGTTTGTCAAATATCATTCGAATCGATTCATACTATTTTACAACGCTCAAACGTTGATTTCATGCATCGATCGAGAAATCTCTGATTGATTAGACGACGATCAAATTCGAAAACATCAAATTGAATTCACAACGAGTTTATCGTCATTTAATGTCGTCAATAAAATGCATAATGTTTATTTTAACGATCGTCATTTAATTTTTCAAAAGTTCAAAAAATCAACATCGACGTCGATCGATGAAAACGTCATTCATCGTTCAAACGAACGTCAAATTCGAACGCACGATCGATCATTCGATCTCGATGAAAACGTTTTCAAAAAACACGAAATTTCACATACACGATTCGATGATTCAATGAATTCGTCATTGTTTCGAATTGATGTTTCGAATTCATTTGTTACGAAATGAAAAAAAAAAAAAACAAATACGACATGAAATTCACACGTTTTACACGATTTCACGAGTCACAAACGTTTTTTTTTTTTTTTCATTTATACGATTCAAATTTTCAAATTTAAACATTACAATGATTACGTCAAACATCATTCACAATTTTGTCGTTTTCATTTCAAAATCAAAACAGTATTTCAATTGAGAAATCGACGTCAAAAACGATTTTCGAGTCAATCACGTTGAATAAATAATCAATTTATCAATAAAATCAATGTTTATCGTCGAGTTTTTACACAACAAAAATATCGATTGAAATTTCATCGATGTAAAAACGAAAATCAAATTTATTGATTTCATCATCGTCGTCGAGAAACACGAACGAAATTTGAATAAAATTTTTTATTTGTTCAACGATGAACGTCAATCATCGTTTTTTTATCATTGTCATAACGAATTCAACATCATTGATTTATCAACAAAAATAACAAAACGTTTCAAAAAGAATATTTTCGTTTTTTTCGTCGATATCATTTTCGATTTCATTGATCGATTTGTTATTTTAACGAGCGTCGAATTTTACATCAAAATCGTTGAATCATTACACAATCAATTGATCATCGAAAACGTTGATTCGAAACTCATTGTCGACGTATTTTGTCAAAATATTTTGTTGTTCAAAATGCACAAATTAATTCATTTCAATTATTTCGTGACTCGTCAACGTGACGAATGTTACGAGCATGTCTGACAGATAGATAAACGATATGATAAATGATTGAGCAGATAGATTTAAATCGAATTATGTTTTAATTTTCTGACGAGATTAACGTGATTTGAAATTTGACGTTCGCACATTGTTTACAACTTTGTTAATTTTGACAAATAGATTTGACAAATAGATAGTTGATTAATCGTGATTTGAAACGTTGAAATTAGCGTGATTTGAAATTTGACGTCGCACATTGTTTGCAATTTCAATCATTTTGTATTTATTTGTTTTTGCAGATTTATTGTTTTCGTTTAATTAATCAATAATACGTTTATTCAAACACGATTCATGATATTACAATAAATTTTCAATTTTTATCGCTCGTCGTGATACGCGAACGTTCAAAATAAAATTTCAAATCGACTAAACTTTTTTGACGAAACAAACGACGAAAAACTTTGCTGATCAAACAAACGATTTGAAATTTTTTGACAAGACAACGAAAAACGTGAAATAACAAATTTTTCGCGCAATCGACGATAAAAAACGAAAATTGATTCGATTAATTTTTTTTTTATCGTTTTCAATTTTTCATTTCAATTATGATTCGAAATCATCACGAAACAATTTTTTCGAATTTTTTATTTCGATGAAACAACGTTTTAAAACGTTACGCGTCAACGTGAATCGTATGTTGCATAAAAATTAACGACAATTTTTTTGACGAGAATTTCGTTGATCAATTCAAACGTTGTCGATTTGTGTCAACGATCGATTTCATAAAAATGAAAAATGAAAAAATCATTCATTTTTTGAATATCGTCATCATCGATCAATTGAAATGATGAATCAATCATAAAATCGTCGATTTTTTAAAGAAATTTGATCGATTACGCATCGATCGTGACAATTATTTGAACGTTTTGATTCAATATCAAAATTTGTACAATATTGTCAACGTCGATCGTGACGAACTGATCAATACGAATGTCGAATTAAATAAAATTCGTCGAAAATTGAATATTTTGAAAAACGAATACGAAAAACAACGTGATTTATTTTTGATCAAACAAAAAAATTACATTTTTTTGAAAAAAAATCACGACGTTTTGTTGATCAAGATTCGCGATCGTACATGAAATTTTGACGTCGACGATAAAAAAAACGACGATAAAATTAACGTAATTAATTTTTTTCAAAAGAACAAACGACGTTTCAAAACACATTCAAATTTTTCTAAATTCATCGATGAAATAAAATTCATTTGACGTGTCTAAAAAACAAAAATACACGATAAAATGACGATCAACGTTGATCATTACGACACGAACATAATCGCAATCATTATTGTGATTGATTGAATTGAAAATAATGTCGATGATCACATACAATCGATTCGTGACATTGATATAAATCATTTCAAAATTTGACATATGATGTTGAAATTTTTGAACATTATTTACGAAAATTTTGATTTCAAACGCAATATGCGTAATCAATTTCGAATATTGATCATGAATATTCAAAATTTTCATTTTTTTATTTCATTTTTTCGTTTTAGCAATTCAATTGATTATAACGAAATCATCAAAATCGAAAAATTGATAAACAAAATTTTTGAAATTTGAAAAAAACGATGAATGTATATTCACGTGAATTAATCACGTTCGATGAAATTCGAATCATTTTGCAACAAATATACAATCGACAATCGAATTTTCGAAAAAAAAAATCGCGACACGTCGACAACGTTTTGAATTGTTTCAATTCAAATCGATTTTGTCGTTTCGATTTCGATGTTTTTTACGAAATTTGTTATTTCGATTTTTTCGTGAAATTTGTCGTT
This sequence comes from Physcia stellaris, assembly GCA_018902385.1. Lineage (NCBI taxonomy): Eukaryota > Fungi > Ascomycota > Lecanoromycetes > Caliciales > Physciaceae > Physcia > Physcia stellaris. Next base: position 1,139,043 of record JABSSW010000001.1, on the reverse strand, counting down.
CATTTTCATTTCAACGTTGAAATCAAAATTCGTGATTCGATGACAAACAAATTGATCGTCACGAACAAATGTTTCGCATACGATGAAATCGATCACGTATGAAAAAAATGTTCGAACGTTTACAAACATCAAAAACGTCATTGACACAAAATGCAAATGTTTTACATAAACATGATCGACGAATCGAACGAATTTGATTCGAAAAATTGATAATTCACATCAAAAACGCGATTGATAAATGTTTAAAAATTTTTTTATTCATTTGACGAATTGTTTGATTTTTTTGTCAAACGATTTTTAATCATCAATTGTACGTTGTCATTCAACGATAATAAACATAAATTAAAAATTTTAATAAACATTGATGCACGATTGATTATGTTTTCATTTGATAAAAAAATTGCGCAATTTGTATGCAACATGTTGAACATAAATTTCGTATTTTTATTAAAATCGAAATTCATTATCGAATTCGACGATCGTCAAATTTTTCAATAATTCATGTCATTTATTTCAAATTGACAATTGATTTGCATTTCGAATTGACAATTTTTTTGTTATTCATCGATTTGAACAATCATTCGATAATTTTAAAAAAATCGTGAATGAACAAACATGAAATTATTTTGAATATGATTTACGATAAATTGATTTTCAAATCGTTCAAATGTAATCATCATGACAATATATTCATCAAAACAATTCAAATTCGACGTTTGAAAATTTTTGATTCAAATCGTCGATGAAACGTATTTAATTGACGTCGCGATGTTTTTTTTATCGAAAACAAATAACGCGAAACATATTGTTGCAATAAAATTTCGATATACGATTTTATTTCGTTCAAAATTTAAATTTTTCAGCGTTTTATGTACAAAACGAATCAAACGTATTCGATTCAAAATGTTTCGATTGTTTTATTCATTTCGAAAATCGATCAAAATGACGAGTCGTTCGTCGTTGAATCAAATCATTCAAAAATTGATATCACAACGATTACGAAAACGACATTCGTCAAAAAAAAAATTTGAAAAAACAACGCAACAAACGTTGAAAAATCAAAAAACAACAATTCGAAATTTTTTATTTTCGAAATTGAATTCAAACGATTCGATGAATATCGCGATAATTGATGCGATTTTTTTTATTCGTCGATTTCAAAAATCGAAAACAAAAAATGCAATGTTTTTTCATTACGATCAATCAAATCGATTTCGCATTCAAAACATTGCGAACAAATTTTGAATCGTTGAAAATTGTTGTCATGATCAAAAAATTTTGAAACACGAACAAATCAAATCGATTTTTGAACGTATAATGAAAAAAATATCGAAATATTTCAAACATTTGTCAAAAATATTCGATTTTCAAAAAACAATTGAATTGTCGTCGCATCGAATTTACGATCACAAAATCGAATTTTTAAACGATAACAATACATTGTTTCGAAATCGAATATATTTTTTGTTCGAATTCAAATTTCAAAAATTCAAAAAATATTTGAAAAATAATTTTCAAAAAAATTTTATCGTATTCAATCAAACAACATACGTTTCGTTCGTTTTATTTGCAATCAAATCAAATGATCAATTACGTTTGTGTGTGAATTATCGACGATTTAATCACATCACGAAACGCAATCGATATTTCATTTTTTGATCGAAAAAATTTTAATTAAAATGCAAAATTGCAAATATTTGATCAAATTGAATATTATATCGATTTTCAACAAATTTCGAATGAATGAAAAAAATGAAAAATTTATCACGTTCGTTATTTTCATGAAATCGTACAAATATCGAATATTATTTTTCGAATTGATCAACGAATTCGCGAATTGACAACATTACATGAACGATTTGTTATTCAATTTTTTGAACGATTTTTGTCAAATTTATTTAAATGATATTTTCATTTACAACAAATTCAAAAAAAAACACATCGTTCACGTTCGTAAAATGTTGAAAAAATTCAAAAAAATCGAATTACAAATGAATATTGAAAAATGCGAATTTTTCAAAAAAAAAATGACATTTTTGAACGTCATATTATCGATAAATGATTTTCGCATGAATTCGAAAAAAATAAAAATCATTGTCAATTGAAAACGTTTTACGAATTTGAAAAAAATGCAAATTTTCGTGAATTTCGTCAATTTTTACAAACGATTCATTCGTGATTTTTCGAAAAAAATTCGAATTTTCATTCGAATGATCAAAAATTTGTGAATTTCGAATGAATTGAAAAAATCGAAAAAATTTTCAATTTTTCAAAAAAACGATGATTGAAATTTTCATATTACGACATTACGATCGAATCAAACAAATCATTTTGAAAATTGATTTTTTTGATTACGTCAATGCGAAAATATTATTTCAATACGACGACGAAAAATTTTGCATTTCGTTGTTTTTTATAATCGCAACATGATTTCAATCGAATGCAATTACGAAATTTATAACAAAAAATTGTTGATCATTATTCGTTGTTTAAAACATTGACGTTTTGAATTTGAAAACATTGAAAAATCGATCAAAATTTTCATCGATCACAAAAATTTGAAAATTTTCATGACGTCAAAAAATTAATTTTTCGTCAAATTCGTTGAACAAAATTTTTCGAAATTCAATATTGTCATTCAATTTCAATTCGAAATTCAAAACGTTAAAACAAATGTTTTGATTCGTATGTTTGATTCACGATCAAAAAACGATATTGACGAACGACATCAATATCGAAAACAAATATTGTTTATTTCGAAACGATTCGAAATTCACGCGATAAAAATTGACGAATTTATTTATGAACGAATTTTGTTGTCAACAAAATTGACGATGATTGCACGATTTATCGTGAAATTATCGAACAAAATTTCATTTCAATGAATGAAATTGATTTACGAAATTGCATTGAAAAAACGACGTTTTGTATCGAAAAAATCGATTTTGAATGTTCGTCGATGTTTTTTTATTCGTTGATTTTTTCAAAAAAATTCATGAATTTTTTGTTTCGAAACATTCAAATTTTAATCGCATGAAAAATTTTATACGTCGCGATTATTATTGATTCAACATGCGCAAAACGATTCGTCGATACGTACGTAATTGTTATAAATATCAACGCACGAAAATTTTCAAAAATCGCAAAAACGATTTATTTATTTTTTTGATTATATTTTTGCAACGTTGAATCGACATATCAATGAATTTTATTATCGAATTGTTCGACGTTTACGATCATAATGTCATATGCACGATAATTGACAAATTTAACAAAAAACGTCATTACGTGTTTTGTATCGTCGACGACGAAAATATCAATGTTGAAATCACGATCAAAATATTTATCAATTACGTATTTCGTACACATGAATTATTTTTTTCGATAACGTTTGATCGAAATTTTCAATTCATATCGTTCGTTTGACAAACATTTTGTCGAATTCTCGACATCAAATGTAAATTTTTTATCGTTTTTCATTCAAAAATCGATGAACAAATCGAAAAAATCAATCAAAATATCGAAAAACAATTGCGACAATATTGCAATTACATGCAAAACGATTAAAACGTTTGATTGTTTATAATCGAATTTGCAAACAACAACGCAATATTTGCAACAACAAAATTATTTTCATTTTTCATCAATAAAAATTTTCATTTTCGTATGAATTTTTCATTAAATTTTATTTCGTATGTTACAACGAAAAAACGATTTTTGATCGTCAAAACAAAAATATTATTGACACGATGCAAAATATTTTCAATTACGTACGAAATCATGCAAAAATGATTCAAAAACGTATAACAATTCAAATCAACAAACATCGAAAAATCGTAAAATACGTCGAAAAAAATTTCGTTTTTTTCGATCGACGAAACATCAAAACGATCAAATCGTTTGACAAATTCGATGACAAAAAATTAAATTTTTACAAAATATTACAACGTATAAACAATTTTTATCGATTCGAATTGTTTGAAATTATGTATATTTACGATGTGTTTCATTGTTGATTTTTGCGCAAAAATTTTCGTGATTTTTTCGAAAATCAAATCAATAAATTTTTGATTTTGTCATAATCAACGAAAATTTCGAATGAAAAATGAACGATATTTTGAAATTTCGATATTATTACAATCGTTTTCAATATCGTGTCAATTGATCGAATTGATCGCATAATCGAACATGATATTATGTCGACAACGAAAAATTTGATAATGTTCGCGACGTGATGAACGATTTTCATCGCATTCATTTCACGATTGCAAATTTAAAATCGTTCAAAACGTTGATTTTAATATTTCAAAACGTCGTCAACGAATCAAATTTTTCAACGAATCGTCGTCGTTTTCGAAAAAAAATCGTCATGTTGACATTAATCGAAATTACATTCGATTAAAATTTGAAAATTTCGAATTCAATACATTTATTTCGATTTCATTTTCGCAACGTTTTCGCAATTTTTAATTTTCGTTATCGTTTCGATGTTATTTACAATCAAAATTTACGTCGCATGAAAAATTGAATCGTGTCAAAAATATTTTCAAAAATTGTTGTCAAATTTTATCGAATTTTGAAACAATAACGAAACATTTGAAAATGAAAAATGATAATCGTAAAATTTTTGAATTTTGCAAATATTCAAATTAATCAACAAAATTTTCAACAAAATTTTCAAATTTCGAAACAACAACGAATCGTCGAAACGACGTTCGCGAAAAAAAAAAAAAATAATGTTACGAACATGTTTGACAAATAAATTTGACAAATAGATAATTGATATAATATGTGATCGAACAACGAATTATGCTTTAATTTTACGTTGAAATTAACGTGATTTGAAATTTGACGTCGCATATTGTTTGCAATTTCAACATTTTATATTTATTTGTTTTTGCAAACTTATTGTTTTCGTTTAATTAATCAATAATACGTTTATTCAAACACGATTCATGATAATCAAAGAAAATCGATTCGATTAAAAATGAATAATTGCAACAATCATTCGATCAAATGTAATCGTTGTTGATCATTATTATTTGAATATTTTAAAAATTCATTTTAAACATTAAAAAATTTTTACAAACGACTCGAAAACTAAAATATTTGACACAATCAAATATTACGTCATTGTTTTTGACAAAAATCAAACAAATCATAAATCATCATTTTTTTGAAATTTTTCAAACGCGTCATTCGCAAACGATTTAAATTCGTCAAAAATTCAAATTAATAAATATTGTTTCAAAAAATGTTTTTCGACGATTTCATCGATTGAAAAATCACAAAACAAAAAAAATCATATCAATTCTATCGTTTCGAATTTTTTTAAAATTTTCAATGAAAATCAATATCAAAAAATATAATGAAATTGTTTTTTTGAATCAAAAAATTTCATAAGAAAATTTACGAATATCGAATGCGATAATCGTCAAATTATCGAATGAATTTTCATTATATTTTTTGATTAAACTCATTTTTAAATCGAATTACGTCAAAATGTCGATATACATCGATTTTGATTTCGTCAAAATTGATTTCAAAAAAAAACGATCAACATTTTTTTCAAACGAAAAATTTTTTTATTGAACGAATTTTGATCGACGATTTCATCAAAACTTTATCAATAAATTTCAAAAAAAAAAAAATTCGTTTATTGATTGATTTAAAATCTATTTCGATATCAAAAAAAAAAACAAGAAATTCGATCAATCAAAAATCGAAAAATCGCATCATTTTCACATCGAAAAATGAATTTGAACATCAAAAGTAAAACGAAATATCAAATTTTTTTTTTTTTAAAAATTTTGAAAAAAAAAAAATGATTTCAAAAAAAATCAAAATTTAAAATTAATTTGATTTTTAATGAATTAAATGTTAAAAATTATGTAAATTAGCATTCGATAAAACAACATGCAATTTCGAAATTTATCTATTCAGAAATTTTACAGATTGCGATTTAAAAAAATTGTCATCAAAGCAAAATGAAAATCGATAAATACGATAAAATTTTTTGATTCATATTTAACGATAATTCATTCAATTTGAACAATTCTATCAATAAAAAACAACAAGACACAAATTTTTGCAAATTGCAATTTTTCTGTTTCATTTTAAAATTAAAATTTCAATTTTCAAAAAAATTTTTTTTCATCAAAATCAAATTTGTTAACAATCGTTTTATTTAAAACGTGAAATTTGAAAATTAATCAATTAATGTTAATTTGATTATACGTTGAAAAATTATTGATTTTGCGTTTTTATACGCATGATTACGTTCAAATCGCAAAATCGAACATTTATTCAAATTTGAAAAAAAATTTTTGATTGAATTTCTTTAAAAATTTTTAATATATATAAAAATTTTTCTAACGTTTTGATTTTTTCAAATTAGCGTCGTTATTAACGTTGTTTGAACACGATTATTTTTAATCGTTAATAATCAATTTGTCAAAAAATTTCATTTTCGAAAAAATCGTTTTATTTATCACGTTTTCGTGTTTGAATAAACGTATTATTGATTAGTTAAACGAAACAATAAGTTTGCAAAAATTTAAATACAAAATTTTGAAAAAAAATTGTATTGAACAATTTAATCAAACGTCAAAAAAAATTCAAATCAAATCGCTAATTTCGTAAAAATTAAAGATAATTCGATTGAACATATTTGTTTAATATTTATCATAAATTATTTGTTATTTGTCAAATCTATTTGTTTTTAAATTTCGAATGTTGAAATTTATTTTTTTTTTTCGCGAACGTTTTTCGACGATTCGTTGTTATTGAAATTTAAAAAAATTTTGTTGAAAATTTTGTTTTCAAATTGTATGTTGCAAAATTCAAAATTTTACGATCATCATTTTTCATTTTTTTTGTATTTTTTAATGTCATTTCAAAATTCGATAAAATGAACAATTTTTTCATTTGAAAATATTTTTGACACGATTCAAATTTTCATGCGATGTAAATTCGACTGAAAAAAAATGTTTATTTTTCAAACAAAATAATAAAAAATCGAATTGAAAATAAAAAATCGAAAAATCAAAACAAATGATTTTCGAATTCGTTTTTTCAAATGTTAATCGAAAATAATTTCGATTAATGTCGAACATGACGATTTTTTTTCGAAAACGACGACGACAAAAATTGAAAAATTTGAATTTTTGACGACGATTTGAAATATTGAAATTAACGTTTTGAACGATTTTGAATTTGTTGTCGTGAAATGAATACGATGAAAATCGTTTATCATTTCGCGAACATTTTCGAATTTTTCGTTATCGAAATAATTTTCACGTTCGATTATAAATCAATCGATTAATTGACACGATATTGAAAACGATTGTAATGATATCGAAATTTCAAAATATCGTTCATTTTTTTCGAAATTCTCGTTAATTATGACGAAATCGAAAAATTCGTTGATTTGATTTTCGAAAAATCACAAAATTTTTGCGAAAAAATCGGCAAAAACACAATCGTAAAAATCGCATAATTTTTAACAATTCGAATCGATAAAAATTGTTTTACGTTTTAATATTTTGTACAATTTAATTTTTGTCATCAAATTTGTCGAACGATTTCGATCGTTTTGATGTTTCGTCGATTCAAAAAAAAAAAATTTTTTTCGACGTATTTCGTGTGATTTTTTTTCGATGTTTGTTGATTTGAATTGTTATACGTTTTTAAATCATTTTTGCATATTTCGTACGTAATTGAAAATATTTTTTATCATCGTGTCGATGATATTTTTGTTTTGACGATCAAAAATCGTTTTTCGTTGTAACATACGAAATAAAATTTAATAAAAAAATTTTCATAAAAATGAAAATTTTTATTGATGAAAAATTTTTGATAATAATTTTGTTATTGAAAATATCGCGTTGTTGTTTAAAAATTCGATTATGAACAATTAAACGTTTCAATCGTTTTGCATGTAATTGATCGATATTGTTTTTCGCAATTGTTTTTCGATATTTTAATTGATTTTTTTTTAATTTGTTTATCGATTTTTGAATGAAAAACGATAAAAATTTAAAAATTTTTGATGTCGAAAATTTTGCAAAATTTGTTTGTCAAATTCGAATGATATGAATTGAAATTTTCGATTTAACGTTATAAAAAAAATAATTCAAAAATGTACGAAACACGTAATTGATAAATATTTTGATCGTGATTTTCGCATTTGTATTTTCAAACGATGAAAACATAATGACGTTTTTATTAAATTTGTCGATTATCGTGCAAATAACGTTGTGATTCGTAAACGTCGAACAATTCGATGATAAAATTCATAAATATGTCGATTCAACGTTGCAAAAAAATTTCAAAAAAATAAATAAATTATTTTTTCGATTTTTGAAAATTTTCGTACGTTGAAATTTTTGTAACAATTGCGTACGTATCGACGAACGAATTTGCGCATATTGAATCAATAATAATCGCGAAATAAAATTTTTTTTACGATTAAAATTTGAATGTTTGAAAAAAAATTCATGAATTTTTTGAAAAATCAACGAATAAAAAAACGTCGACAAACATTCATAATCGATCATTTCGATATAAAACATCGTTTTTTTTTCAAAAATTGCAATTTTTTAAATTTGATTTCGTTCAAAAAAATTACAAAATAAAATGCGTTTTGTTCGAAAAAATTGATTTCACGATATCGTGCAATTCGATCGTCAAATTTTGATGAATCAAAATTCGTTCGTAAATAAATTCGTTTTCAAATTTTTATCGCGTTTTCGAATCGTTTTGAAAATGATTTTCATTTTATTTTTTTCGATATTGATGTCGTTTTCAATTTCGTTTTTTTCGAAAATCAAACATACGAATCAAAATTATTTTCATTTGTTTTAACGAAAATTTGAATTTTTCGAATTGAAATTGAAAATAATTGCGATTCAATTTCGAAAAATTTTTTTCAACGAATTTCGAAAATTGAATTTTTTCGAATGAAATCATGAAAATTTTCAAAATTTTTTAATGATATCGATGAAAATTACGTTTTTTGATCGATTTTTCAAAATTTTTTGAAACAAAAACAAAATGATTTTTCGTTATTTCAATTTTTAAAAATTTTGATAAAAAAATTTTTTGTTATAAATTTCGAATTGATTTCGTTCGATTTTTCAAAAAAAGAAATTTAATTTTAATTTTTTAAAAAGCAACGAAATGAATTTTTTCGTCGAAATATTCGACGAAAACATAAAAAAAAATTTCGAATTATTTTATGAAATCAAAAATCAAAAAAATAAATCAAAAAATGAAATTTTTAATATCGAAATTTTCGAAAAAAAAAATTATGATCAAATTTCGAAATGAATGAAAAAAATTTTTCGAAAATTGACTCGATTTTTACAAAATTCGATTTTTTTCATTTAAAATTCAAAATTTCACGTTTAAAAAATTGAAAATTTATTTTTCAAATTTTCGAAAATGTTGTAAAAAAAACGAATTTTCGAAAAAATTTTCTTTGAATCAAAAATTTTTCGTTAAATTTTGTTCGAATTTTCAAAATCGTTGATCAATTGAAACGATGAAATCAATATTTTTTTTCGCATTCAAAAAAATTGTTTTTCGAATTACGTTCGATCGAAATCATCGAATTTTAAAAAATTTTTTAAAAATAAATTTTCAATCAAAATTTTTTTCGTCAATTTTTTACATTTTCGAACGAATGTTACGATTTTGATTTTTCATTCAAATTTCAAAAATTTCAAATTTTCTGAAATTCGAAAAAAAATCAATTCGTAAAAAAACGATTTTCGAACGCATTTTTGTAAAAAATTCATATCGAATTTTTGTTTGAATTATCGAATCAATTCAAAACGATTTGATTTGTTTTTTTTCAAAACAAATAATTTTCAATTTTTCAATTTGATTTTTTCGAAAAAAAATTTTTCAAATCGTTCGTTTTTTTCGAAATCGATCATTTTATTTCATTTTCGTTCGAATTTTGAATCAACGACAAATATTTTCATTTAAATCATTTTAATTGTTTTCATCAAAAAATAAAATTGCATTGCGTTTGAATTATTCGATAAATTAATCGATCGAAATTTTTCAATTTTTTTGTCAATACATTCATTTGATTAAAATTAAAACGAATGAAACAATTTTGACGTAATTTATTGATTTTAAATCAACATTTTTCAATTATTAAATATTTTTTGAATTTCGAAGAAACATTGATTTTCAACAAATTTAATCGTCGACAAAATTCGTTGTATATTTGAAAAATTTTAAATTTTCGTTTAACGTCATCGAAATTTATCGAAACGAAAATCATTTTTTCGATTGAATTAATGATCGAAATACGTCATTCATTTTGATTTAAAATCGATTCGATTGCAAATATTTTTTTTGAATTTTTTTCGTTTTTTTTTCGAAAAAATTAAAAATCGTAAAACAAATCATTCGTCGACGATTCGTTTTTTCAACGACGAAACAACATCATGCAATTTCGATTGAAAATTAATTTTTTTCGAAACACAAAAAAATATCAATTTATTTTTGATCGTTATTCAAAAATCGAATAAATTTCGAAAAAATAACAATTGACAAAACACGAAATCAAAATCAAAACAACAAATCATCGACATTTTTTTCGTCAACGAAAATTGATTTTTTCAAACGATTTCAAACGTTTTCAAAATTTTGTCGAATTATTTTAAATTTCGTCGAATTTTTTGACAATCGACGATTCATTATGAAATGATTCAAAAAACAAAATTTTTCGATTTTGTGATACGAAAAAAAACGTTATTATCGAAATTCGATCGAAATTCATGAAAAAAATTGCGATTTTCGATTTTTTTAATTTGAAAAAATTAAAAATATGAAATTGTTCAAAAAAATGTATTCGAACAAATTTTTATAATTGCATTGATTATGCATTACGATTATATATTGAAATCGTCAATGATTGATCAATTAAAATTGATCAAATTTTTTAAACGTAAAAAAAAAACGTTTGTTGAAAACGTTATCAAAAATCGTTTGACGTTGACGATATTGATCGAAAAAAAAATACATTATGAAAAATGTTCGCAAACAACGATTTTCAATTCGATTTCGTTGAAATAATAATCAAAAATGTTAAATCGATTATGATGTCAATTTTTCACGATTTTATTTAATTTACAATTCCTGAATTGAAATTAAAAATTTCGAAAAAATTTAATTAAATCGAAAAAAAATTACAATGAATGAGTTTTTTTCAACAATTTGATTAAAAAAATTTGATATGAAAATTGAAAACGATATCGTTTTTTCATTCATTCGAAAACGAATTTCGTTTTCAATTCATTTATCGTTTTCAAATTTTTGAACGAATTTTATTCGATTCGTATAATATTTTTTTTGATAAAAAACGTAATTTACGAAAATTTCAATGAATTTTTTCGAAAAGACGACAATAACGCAATTTTTTCAATTTCGTATCAATTTGACAAACAAAATAACGTTTACGTTTTTTAACAATCGACGTTCGTATTCATTTGAAAATTATTCAAATCGAAAAATCGAACAAAATATGCAAAAACGTTCATTTACGACAAATTGAAAATATCGATTTCAACAAACGAACAAAAATCAATTCAAAAAAATCGAAAATTTCGATTCGATCGATTTCAATATTCGAATTTTTTTTTAATCAATTATTTTGTTGATTTTTCAAATTTATTTTCGTTTTCGTTTAAATCAAAATATTTATTTTAATCAAAATGAAACGTTTAATCAAAATGAAACATTATATCGACGAACGTATTTTGCGAAAAAAAAATGAAAAAACAATTATTCAATTTCGATAAAAAACTATCAAAATAATTACAAAAATACGAAAACGCGTCAAAAATATTTGAATAAATGATTTAAAATCATGACGAAAAACATTTCGAAATTCAAAAATTTTTATTAAAATTATTGTTTTTTTCGAAATCAAAATTTCGAATTTTTCAATCGAACAAACAAAAATTTTTGTCAAAATCGTTTCAATCGAAATTTTTTTTAATAACAAATTTCATCGAAATTTGCGTTCGTGTCAAAAATTTCGATTAAATTTGACACATCGTCGACGAAAAATTGTTTCATAATTTTTCAATTTTTTATTATACAATCAAATTTCAAAACAAATACACATTGAAAATTTCGTTCGTGACGTTTGACGTCACGATAAAAACAAACATAAAACAATTTTTTCGATATGTCAACGTCGATATCGAAAATTTGTCAATTTAATCGATCGTAAATTTTTGAAAAATATTTCGATTACAAAATTCAATATACAAAAATCAAAATTTTTCAAAATTCGCGATATTGAAAATGTCGTCGAAATTTATTTCGAACAATTGAATCATATTTCATTAATTTTTCGAAAAAATTTGAAATTTCGATATAATAATAAAATGAAATTGTTTTAATTTAAAAAATTTACGTAATTTGAAAAAATTGAAAACAAAAATTTTTTCAAATAATATTTTTTTTGCGTTCAAAATCAATTTTTAAATTTGTTTTCGACAAACAAATTGTTTTCGCAATTTTAATTATTCGAAATGCAAAAACATTGAAAATATTGAATTCGATTAAAATTGAAAAAAAATCAAACGCGTTGTTCGTGTTCAACAAAATTTTAAAATTTGAATTAAACAATTTTTACAATTTTTTCAAATTTCGTGAAAAGAATCGATTTATTTATCGATCAAAATTTCTGACGTTTTTTTTGAAAAACGATTCGTGTCAAAAAAATTGATTTTTATTCGATAATGAAAAAATACGAACGATTCGAAAAATTTGAAAATTTATTGAAAAATGTTTATCGTTTTCAAAATACGCGTTTTTAAAATCACAAAATTTTAAAAAAAAATTTTCTTATTTTGTTTAATTAATTTTCGAAACGTTCGTTTACAACGATTCAATTTTTCGAAATTAAAAAAAATTTTGAAATTTTTGTTTTCGATTTTGAAATTAACGCGATTATCGCGACTAAAATTATGAAACGTTGTCGATTTCGATCGCGAAATTTCAAAAAAAATTATGTTTTAAAAAAATTTCGTTCAAATTAAAGTCGATCAATTCAATAAACGATTTTATTGAAATTTGATCGATTAAAATTTCAAATTGATTTCTATTATTCGTTTAATTAACGAACTTGAAAAATTTGTTGATTCGCAATTCGTCATTGAAAACGAAATCAATTTTCACGATTTGAATTTTTAATGAATTTCAAAATATTGAAAATCAAACGTGAAAAATCGAAACAGAAAATTTCTTTTTGATTTTTCAAAAAAAAAATTTGAATCTTTGTTAATAAATAAATGTAAAAAATCGATTCAAAAATACGAAATTTCTGTTTTTAAAATTCGTTATCAAAATTCTGTTTTCACATTATAATTAGAACATATTATTTGAAAATTTCAAAACTCAAAAATTTTTTTTCGTTGATAAAAACTCGAATTTGAAACGATTTAATCGATTTTTCAAATCGATTTCAGAATGTATCAAAAATTGAATTTCAATTAATAAAAACAATCGATTATCATTTTCGATAATGCAAATTTTTTTTCACGTTTTTGATCAAAATTTCTTTGAATTAAATTGATAAAATTTGTCATAAATTTTCGTCGTTTCGAAATTTTTAAAAATTTTTTTCGTGATTTAAAATTTAAAAAAAAAAAACATCATACGTAAAACGACGAATCGAAACTTTTTTCGAAATTTTCGCGATTTGTATGTTTACGTAAAAATGAAATTGTCGTTAACGTTTTAAATTTTTGAAAAACATATGATTTGTTTAATCGATATTCGATTTCGATTGAATATTTTAAAATTAAAACAAATCGAAAAAAATCATTTTGAAAAAAATCGCAAAATTTTTGATTAAAAAATTGAATATTTTCGAAATTTCAATCGTCAATCGAAAATTGAAAATAATTTGTTAAAATTTTTTGTTTTTCGAAAAATCGTGTAAATTTGATTTAAATTTATCAATGTTACAAAATGATTACGAAATTGTCGCGTTTTATGATTTTAACAAAACGAACGCGTTACAACGTTTATTAAAATTTTAAAAACGTAAAAATTTTTCAAATGAAAACAATAATTTTGAAAATCAATTCGAAAAATCGTTGAATTTATCAATTTTATTTGAAAAATAAAATAAAATCATTAATTTTAATACGTTAAAACAAAATTTCAAATTTTTGAAATTTCAAATTCGATCGAAATTATTGTAAAATCGTTTAAACGATTTCGACGATTTGATCGTTTTAAAAATAAACGTCATTTCAAAAATTCGAATAAAAAAATTGAAAAAATTTTTAATTAATGTTAACAAAATTTTTAAATTTTCAAAACGTAAATTCGACGATTCGTCGATGAACATTAATCAAATTTTCGAAATAATGAAAAACAATCAAAATAAATCATCGAAAAATTATCGAAAATCAAAAACATCGTCGTTATAATATTTTTAAAACGTTAAAAATTGACGACAAATTATCGTTTCGAAAACATCGATAAATTCAAAAAATTTTGAACGTTTCGTTCGAAAAATTTTCAACTTTTTCAAATTTTACAAATAAAATCAAAAAAATTTTAATCGTTTCGAATTTCGTTATCGTTTAAATTAAATTTTGAAAATGAACAAATCGAAAAAACTCAAAAAATAAATTTGATTTGAATGAATCAAAAATTCAAAATAATCGTTTTTCGAATAATTTCGACGTTACGTTTTCAAAACGATTTTGAAATTTTAATTCGAAAAAATTATGAAAATCGTTTTTGAATCAAAAACGAATTGATCAAAAAAACAATAAATTTGCAAAAACAAATAAATCGAAAATGATCAAAAATTGCAAAAATTTTTTCGATCACGAATTTCGCAAAAAAAACGAATTTTTCGATATTTGTTTAATCATTTTATTATATCGAATTTTTTTGTCAAATTTTAATTGATGTTCGAACATTAAATTCGAACAATTGACGATTTTGAAAACGATTTATCATCAAAATTTGTCAAACGAAAATCAATTTTTCATTTTTAATGCGATAAATTTCGATTCGAAAATACGAAATTTTGATTTTCGACACGATTCAATCGATGTAAATTTTGATTTTTCGAAACGCTTAAATAATTTCGTTGTTATTTTGAAATAAAAAACGTTTAAATGAAATTTTCGTAATCATTTAATTGAAAATAATTTGAAAATATTTTGCATTTTTTTCGAAATTCGTTGAAAAAATTCGTTGACGAAAAATTTTTTTTGAACGATTTTCGATTTTGTTCGTAAAATTTGAAAAATCGTCATGTTTATCAATTCGTTTTCGTGTCGAATATCGTTTCATTGAAAATATTTTGCGATCGTTTGACGAAATGAAAAAATTTATGTTCGAAATTTCAAAATCGTTTTCGTTTTCGAAATTTTCGTTGATTTATGAAAAAAAATGAAAATTAATTTGATTTTAATGAAAAAATTGAAATAATCGATGTCGAAAATATTGTTTGAAATTACATAATTTCAAATTGAATTTTTCATACGTCAATTTTTGTAAAAAATTTTTGTCATCAAATTTGTCGAAATTGTTGATATTTTGATTGATTTTTTCGATTTGATTTTGAATCGTCAAAACGAATGTTTGTTAATTTGAATTGTTACGTTTGATATCGATATTTCGTCAAAAATTTTCGAACGTCGTTATAAATTTTTCTTTTGACGATCAAAAATCGTTTTTCGTTGTGATCGAAAAAATAATTTACGTTTAACATCGAAATTTATCATTGAATAAATATTTTGAATTATAATTTTCAACGCGATATTGCAAATATCGAATCGAAATTCGAAAAAATAAAACGTTTTTTTGCATGTTTTGTCGATTATTGTCGAAATGTTTTCGACGAACATGATCGTAAAATCGAAAATCGATGAAAAATTTATTTTATTCGATTCAACAAAATGAAAAAAATTTATTTAAATTGAAAAAAATTAAAACGTTTCGAAAAATCGTAAATTGATGAATTTTTCAACGAACGAATTTGAATGAATCAAAATCGAATTTTTGAACGCATCGAAAAATGTGCGTATGACATTATGATTTTTACAATTCGATTGAAATTGATATGTCGATTCAATTTTCGAAATTTCAAATTGTTTTTACGAAAAATTTTCGTCGAATAACAAAAACAATAATCGTTCGTATTTTTTATGCATTATTTTGAATGTTTCGAAACAAAATCGATTTTTTCGATACGAATCAATACGTTTTTTCGTTTTTCATGCAATTTCGAAAATCGATTTCATTCGAAAATGAAATTTTGTTCGATAATTTCACGATAAATCGTTCGTAATTTCAATATCAATTTTATTGACTCAAATCGTTCGTAAATAAATTCGTCAAATTTTATCGCGTGAATTTCGAATCGTTTCGAAATAAACAATATTTGTTTTCGATATTGATGTCGTTCGTTAATATCGTTTTTGAATCGAAAATCAAACATACGAATCAAAAACATTGTTTTAACGTTTTGAATTTCGAATTGAAATTAATGACAATATTAAATTTCGAAAAAATTTCTGCTCAACGAATTTGACGAAAAATTTTTTTTTGACGTCATGAAAATTTCAATTTTTTGAAAATCAAATTGAAAAAATTAATTTTTTTTTAACGTTATGAAATTTTTTTGATCGATTTTTGATTATTTTGATGTTTTGAAAAAACGTCAATGTTTTAAACAACGAATAATGATCAATAATTTTTTTGTATAAATTTCGTAATTGCATTCGATCAAATCATGTTGCGATTATAAAAAACAACGAAATGCAACATTTTTCGTCGTCGTATTGAAATAATATTTTCGTATTGACGTAATCAAAAATCGATTTTCAAAATAATTTGTTTTGTTCGATCGTAATGTCGTAATATGAAAATTTTCGTCATTGTTTTTTGAAAAAATTGAAAATTTTTTCGATTTTTCAATTTATTCGAAATTCACAAGTTTTTGATTATTCGAATGAAAATTCGAATTTTTCGAAAAATCACGAATGAATCGTTTGTAAAAATTGACGAAATTCACGAAAATTTGTATTTTTTCAAATTTGTAAAACGTTTTCAATTGACAATGATTTTTATTTTTTTCGAATTCATGCGAAAATCATTCATCGATAATATGACGTTCAAAATGTCATTTTTTTTTTAAAAATTCGCATTTTCAATATTCATTTGTAATTCGATTTTTGAATTTTTCACATTTTACGAACGTGAACGATGTGTTTTTTTGAATTTGTTGTAAATGAAAATATCATTTAAATAAATTTGACAAAAATCGTTCAAAAAATTGAATAACAAATCGTTCATGTAATGTTGTCAATTCGCGAATTCGTTGATCAATTCGAAAAATAATATTCGATATTTGTATAATTTCATGAAAATAACGAACGTAATAAATTTTCATTTTTTCATTCATTCGAAATTTGTTGAAAATCGATATAATATTCAATTTGATCAAATATTTGCAATTTTGCATTTTGATTAAAATTTTTCGATCAAAAAATGAAATATCGATTGCGTTTCGTGATGTGATTAAATCGTCGATAATTCACACACAAACGTAATTGATCGTTCGATTTGATTGCAAATAAAACGAACGAAACGTATGCAATTTGATTGAATACGATAAAATTTTTTTTGAAAATTATTTTTCAAATATTTTTGAATTTTTGAAATTTGAATTCGAACAAAAAATATATTTTGTTTCGAAACAATGTATTGTTATCGTTTAAAAATTCGATTTTGTGATCGTAAAATCGATGCGATGACAATTCAATTGTTTTTTGAAAATCGAATATTTTTGATAAATGTTTGAAATATTTGAATATTTTTTTCATTATACGTTCAAAATCGATTTGATTTGTTCATGTTTCAAAATTTTTTTAATCATGACAACAATTTTCAACGATTCAAAATTTGTTCGCAATGTTTTGAACGCGAAATCGATTTGATTGATTGTAATGAAAAAACATTGCATTTTTTGTTTTCGATTTTTGAAATCAACAAATAAACAAAAAAAAATTGCATCAATCATCGCGATATTCATTGAATCGTTTGAATTCAATTTCGAAAATGAAAAAATTTCGAATTGTTGTTTTTGATTTTTCAACGTTTGTTGCGTTGTTTTTCAAATTTTTTTTTGATGAATGTCGTTTTCGTAATCGTTGTGATATCAATTTTTGAATTATTTGATTTTGATTGACGATTCGTTATCGTCGTCGACGTTCGAATGAATTGAAACATTCGAAACATTTCGAATCGAATACGTTTGATTCGTTTTCAAAAACGTAAAAAAAAATTTGATTTTGAAACGAAATAAAATGATATATCGAAATTTTATTATCGTTATATGTTTCGAATTTTTTTTGCGATAACAAAATATCACGACGTCAATTAAATACATTTTATCGACGATTTGATTTGAAAATTTTCAAACGTCGAATTTGAACAATTTTTGATTGAATATATTGTCATGATGATTGCATTTGAACGATTTGAAAATCAATTTATCGTAAATCATGTTCAATATGATTTCATGTTTGTTTATTCACGATTTTTTAAAATTATCGAATGATTATTCAAATCGATGATTAACAAAAAAACGATCAATTCGAAATGCAATTTTATCGTTAATTTAAAATATATGACATGAATTATTGATAAAATTTGACGATCGTCGAATTCAATCAATGATTTCGATTTCAATAAAAATACGAATTTCATGTTCAACATGTTGCATACAAATTGCGCGATTTTTTTATCAATGAATGCATAATCAATTGCATCAATGTTTATTAAAATTTTTAATTTATGTTTATTATCGTTGAATGATAACGTACAATTGATGATTAAAAATCGTTTGATGAAAAAAATCAAACAAATCGTCGTTGTAAATAAAAAATTTTTTAAACATTCATCAATCGCGTTTTGATGTGAATTGTTAATTTTTCGAATCAAAATCATTCGATTCGACGATTAAATTCATGTACGATATTTGCATTTTGTGTCAATGACGTTTTTGATGTTTGTGATCGTTCGAACATTTTTTCAAACGTGATTCGAATTCGTCACATGTGAAACATTTGTTCGTGACGATCAATTTGTTTGATCATCGAATCACGAATTTTGATTTCAACGTTGAAATGAAAATGAATCGTTAAATTTCACGAAAAATCGAAATGACAAATTTCGTAAAAAACATCAGAAATCGAAACGACAAAAATTGATTTGAATTGAAACAATTTAAAACGTTGTTGACGTGTCGCGATTTTTTTTTTTCGAAAATTCGATTGTCGATTGTAAATTTGTTGCAAAATGATTTTGAATTTCATCGAACGTGATAAATTCACGTGAATATACATTTATAATTTTTTTCAAATTTCAAAAATTTTGTTCATTAATTTTCGATTTTGATGAATTTCGTTATAATCAATTGAATTGCTAAAACGAAAAAAATGAAATAAAAAAATTGAAAATTTTGAATATTCATGATCAATGTTCGAAATTGATTACGCATATTGCGTTTGAAATTAAAATTTTCGTAAATAATGTTCAAAAATTTCAACATCATATGTCAAATTTTGAAATGATTAATATCAATATCACGAATCGATTGTATGTGATTATCGATATCATTTTCAATTCAATCAATCACAATAGTGATTGCGATTATGTTCGTGTCGTAATGATCGACGTTGATCGTCATTTTATCGTGTATTTTTGTTTTTCAAAACACGTCAAATGAATTCTATTTCATCGATGAATTTAAAAAATTTGAATGTGTTTTTGAAACGTCGTTTGTTTTTTGAAAAAAAAATTAATTACGTTGATTTCGTCGTCGTTTTTTTAATCGTCGACGTCAAAATTTCGTGTACGATCGCGAGTTTTGATTAACAAAACGTCGTGATTTTTTTCAAAAAAAAAAAATAATTTTTTTTGTTTGATCAAAAGTCAAATCACGTTGTTTTTCGTATTCGCTTTTCAAAATATTCATTTTTTCGAATTTAATCGAATTTTGACATTTGTATTGATCGATTCGTCACGATCGACGTTGACAATATTGACAAATTTTGATATTTTTTAAAACGTTCAAATAATTATCACGATCGATGCGTAAATCATCAAATTTTTTTTAAAAAATCGACGATTTTAAATTGATTCAATCATTTCATTGATCGATGATGACGATATTCAGAAAATGAATGATTTTTTCATTTTTCATTTTTATGAAATCGATTGTTGATACAAATCGACGACGTTTGAATTTCAACGAAACTTTCGTCAAAAAAATTGTCGTTGATTTTGCAAACATACGATTCACGTTGACATACGCAACGTTTTGAAACGTTGTTTCATCGAAATAAAAAATTCGAAAAATTGTTTCGTGATGATTTCGAATCATAATTGAAAAAGAAAAATTGAAAATGATAAAAAAAAAATTAATCGAATCAATTCTCGTTTTTTATCGTCGAAGATTTCGTCGTTTTTCGTCAAAAAAGTTTTCAAATCGTTTGTTTGATCAACAGAACTTTTCGTCGTTTGTCTCGTCATTTTCAAGAACAATGTGTGAAAAGATGTAAAAAGTTTGATTGCTAATTCTACGAAGAAGTTTCGAAATATATACTGTAAAATGTTATGATGACAAATGATTTATCTTTCAACGACAAACACGTTTAGTTTTCAAATTTTGTCATTGATAATCGTCAAACAAATTTTCGTTTTATAGTCGACAAACTTTTCAAACAATCTGTTTCAATCAAAATAGACGACATCGTTTCGATGTTATGTTTTTTAATCATACAAAACAATATTCGTGTTGATATTTGTAATTTTCTTTTCTAATCTTGAAGTCGATGAAAATTGTCGTATCAAAATATCAATTGCGATAATCGACGACGTGACTGAAATCAGCGAGATGATTGAAAATGTAATCAATTCGACGATGATTAATTTTCGAATCAGAACAAATGTTTCGAATCAAAAATTAACGAAAATGTCGTGTTCGATTTACGTGAAATAACGATCGCGAATCGTTGATTTGTTGAAAATTGATTGACAAACGTCGACGTCGAGAAAATAATTGTGAAAAATTTTCTAATCAATGAAATGACTGCGAAAACTGTTTAAAATCGAAAAAACTTGAACGAAATGATAATCTTGATCGATAAAATGAAAAATTTATGCAAACGATTTGACAAAAACATCGTTGAACGCAAAACGTTTTCGTAATTCTGTACAAAATTTTGAACGTCGTCGAGTTCTGATAAATTTCGTCATTCATCGTATTGTGATTTTCAATTTTTTTCATTTGACAAAATACTCGTCGTTACGACGTTTGATTTGACGTTTGTTGATAAATTTTTCAATTTTTCATAATTTGACTTCGATTCGTGTCTTTTTTCAACGAAAACAAAATTTGGCTGATTTGAGCGAACGATTGAAAAATCGTTCATTGATGAAAGAACAGATTTCACAATATGAATAAAACAAAATGTATACGTCGGTGATTCGAAAATTCCAATCGATATGTCAGATTATCAATCTTCTCAAGAATTTTGAAAAAATCGATATATTGTTGACTCAATTTTTTATCGAAAATTTCAATTGTCGATATGTTGTAATCATGATGCAATTTAATCAATGCATAATCGTCAATTTTCATGAACAAAAATTGATGTTTGCGATCATAATAATATTTGTTGATCATTTGAACAAATGCAATGACGTCAATCATTTCAAAACGAACACGAATAATTGCATTGAAAAAAATTTTTGCGAAAAATTTTCGATTGTCAGTTGCGAAAAACTTTTTCAAATCGTCAATGAAATCAAATGTAACGAATTGACGCAACATGTTCAAAATTGCAAAAAAATAAATTCGTAAAACGTTTCATTGAATGTTTTGTGAGTAGTGACAAAATGAAATTGTTAAAATGACGTTGCAATCTGAACAATATTTTGAAATCATTCAATTGAATTTTTCATTGTAATCAGATAGAATCGAAAACAATTTCAATCATCTGATTAGTTCGTTCGAATTGATCGTCAATTTGAGAATGATATGCAGTTGAATAAAATAAACGAACTTCGAGTTTTTGAAGATTGTTGTTCACATATCAAACAGAAATTTGCGATCTCGATTCGAGATTATGATTTTCGATATATTTCAATCAACAATATTTAGTTTGTCGATTAACGCGATTTTTCATTCAGCGACAAATCAAGTTTTTTTGTCGACAACGAATGTGAATCGTTTCGTGAATTTGCAAATGACAAACATCGCGATATTCAATTCGTCATCGAAAACAAATAAAATCAAAATGAAATCAATGATGATTGTATGAAATGAAATCGATGAAATTAATATGAATTGTAACGAATCATACGATGCGTGTTTTTTGATTTGATACATTTGACATTTCGAACAATGTTTTAAATAATCACGCAAATAACGAAACAAATCGCGAATATAATATGAAACGAACATTTTTTCGAAACATTTTGCGTAATTCGAATGTTCATCGTCATGAATTAATCGTAAAATGTTTGATACAACGAAATGAAAAATGCAAAGTCGACGAAATTCGTAAACATGATCATCAATGATAAAATCATTTGAACGAAAAATCAAATCATTTTTTTTTTTATAAAAAGACAGCTTTGCGACGTTCTCGTCGTCAGCATTCAATACTTGACTGATCTTTTGTCAATTTAAATCTGTCTTGTAGTCATCGAATATTCGATTGCGAAAGTTTTTTTCATTTCGATTAGTGAAATTGTGAACAAAACATCAAGTTCATTTTCATCAAAATTTGATCATTGACGCGTTGATATTGTCACTGATCAACGTGACAAAACGTCAAAAACAATGTGCTGCTTGTTTGACTTATGTCGAATATCGAGATTGAAACGCTGAATGTAATCTGAAGCGCGAACAAAGCGTAAATTGAGCTTGTCGATCGAGATTGTTGTCATCGTTGTTTGATTAGCAATGTCGAATGCAAATTCATGATCAATATAGACGATTGTTTTGTTCGACGAATTTCGACAATATGTCTTTTTTTTTTGAATATTCACACAATGTTTGTTATTTTCAATTCAATGAATCAATATTTTGTCTCGACATCGATGAGTAATCGACTAAGAAAAAGTATCGATTTTATAACGTGACGAAAAGATATTTGTTTGACTCGAAAAAATTTTTTTGACATAGTATAGCATGACATCGAAGTCGAATTTTTTGCTAACATTCAAATCAATGAATAATTGACGTTTGAAATTCGAATGTATTAAATAGAAAGATTTTGTCAAAACGATTTGCAAAACATCGAACGAAATCAATTTTTCTGTCGTAGAATGCTGCACGCGTGTTTTTGAAAATAGACGCGTCTAACATTTTTTGCAAATAAATTCGTTACGCAAAAACTTTGTCTTTTTGTTTTGTAACGATTTGAAAATGTCAACATAGTGAGCGATGTAATCACGTAGTCAGTCAGTCAAGTCAAGATACGTTTCGAGTTGTCGAAAAATACGAGAAAATCGAAATTTGACAATTGTTTTGAGTTTTTTTTCGGACGTGATTAGATCGAGTGAGTCAATCTTTTGATCGAGAAGTGAGATTGATGAATAGCTCAGAAAAATCTTGATGAGCTTGATCGAGATGTTGTTTTTGTTTAATATTGAGAATATTTTGCGCAGATGAGTTTCGTGTTCGATTTTTGTACGAGAGAATATCATTATATCGTTCACATAAGTTCTGGCAAAATGACGATATTCGCGAAACAGTCGATCAATTTGACGTTGCACGTACGTCGATGAGTTTTTGTAATTCATGACGATCACGTTGAAGTTTTTCTGATCTTTATGATTGACGACAATAAGTTTGTGTCGATCATTTGAATGAATTCGTCATTGATAGAAAAAAGTTGAGCAATCAATGATTGATATGTAGTCGCAATTTCGCATTGCGATTATAATATCTGTTTGCAATGATAGCGAATATGCGTTAAATTGTGTTATGACATTGAGATTTCTAATGTTTATAATTACACGATTTTTTTTTCGTCGTCAACGCTTTTCAAACGCAGAAGCAAAAAAAAATGACGTTGATTGATTAATTCAGAACATTCGATCAATGCGATGCAAATCGTCGAAAGTTTTGTTTATCAATTTTCGATTTTTTGCATTCAAAAAATACATTTTTGTTTTTTTTGTTACACGCTTCTTTCAGTCATTTTTCAATGATATTTTCATTCAATTCTTTTTCGACATTTCGACAAAATCGATGTTTTGTCAAAACGTCGAAAATTTTTCAACAATTTTGACGAATGAGTTTAGCTCGTCGAAATTGTAAACGATAACGTCGTTAAACAAAACGATTTCGACTAGCGAAATAGAAACGTTTGTAGAAAATTTCTCGAAATCGTTAAGCATCGATTTTGATTGCGAAAATTTTTCGCAATTCAGCAATTGACATCGAAGTTTGTGACAAAATGATTACAGACGATGTGACGATTGATGTTTGTGACAGAGTGACTAGCGACGATGAGATGACAAACGTAATCGAAAAACTACTATCGATTGCAGCAACGACGACGTAAATCACGACGCAAACGAAAATGAGCTTTTTGAATCAATCATTTTTGTGAGTGAATTTTGATTTTTTGACGACGAGATATCTGACATTTTCATCGTCGATATCGATATGAAAGTCACTAAAAAAGTCAATTTCAAATATTTTGTCTAGTCGAAAATTTCTAGAAATCATGATTGAAAATTTTTTATCGTTGCGTACAACAATAGATTTCGTAGACGCGTCAACGAGATGTGCATACAAAATGAAATTGAGATTGTTATTCGATTCAAACAGAAAATTTTTTGTAGTCGACAATTCAACATGATGAACGACGACGATCATCTCGACATGTGACGAAATGATTGTAATTTTTTTGAAATGAACAGATCGTTGAATCGTCAATTTGAAAAAACGTATTTTCAATGATATGATTATGTCGATATTATTTATCATTGCGTGTTTTTTAGTCATATCGATAGCGAAATTTTCGAATTCAATGATGTCGTTGTTTAGAAGCATGTTGATTTTCAAATTGTCAACGAAATAAATCTCGCGTTTGAACAACGACGTGATTTTCTGATCATTCTTTGTGTCAGACATGTGAATATCACATATGACATATTTTCAGTTTTCATGTCGATTAGTGTTTAGATCACGAATTTGAAGTGACGAGATCATGATACGAATGAGAATATTGAGTGTCTGTGCTTTGAAGAAGTTTCGATTCATAAATGAAACGTTAGCATCGATGTTCAGACACACGTTTTTTGACACGACGATTACGACAAGTGAAATTTTGATTTTGACGTAATTTCAATCACGAAATTCGTATTTCGTGTCAATATCTGCGAACGAGTCGACGTTAAAGCGAATAATGATAAATTCAAACGAAGTAGATGAGCTCGTAAATTCAACAGACGTGACGATTTTCGATTGACTAGATTCGTTGATTTCTTTCGTAGCATCGATTGTAAATGAGCTGACATTTTTGACAAAATAGATTTCGACGTCGCTAAAGAATTTCGATCTTTCTGAAGAGATCAAATTACAATCAACACGAAGATGACGATGTAGCTCGTTGTTAGATGTGAAAGTTTTTTTACATCGACGACAGTGAGATAGCGATGATTTGATCACTATTATTGACGCAGTGAAATTGACGAAAGTTTCATTTTTCTGATTCGAATTGTAGTAATTCAGATTTTCGTTCTCAGTATAGTAATTTTCATTCTTTTCATTGTGGAAATCTTTCACAGATTTTTCTTTTTCGTTGTTATTTTGATCGGCAACAAAAATTCTAGTCTTGTCGTCACGATTGTCAAATTCGTTTCGATTATTTTGTTCTGTGTCGTTTGCTAGTCGACGTTGTGATTGATTTTTGAATTTGAAATTTGACGCGTTTTCGAAAATCAGTTGCAAAAATTGTCTGTCAATTGACAAAACAAAAACGACAAATGTTTTTTGAAATGCGCTTGAGAACTGATATTGAGATTTCTGATATTTCTGATAAGCATTATTCTGAAACGTCGAATTCTGATACTGATATGAGTTGTAATCTGATGATGATCAATACTCATACGAAGAGTAAGAAAATTGAAAGTCGTCAGCGTCAGATTGCTGTTGATAGTCGTTTTGTCGTTCACGATTTTGTTTACTGATTTGACGTTGTTTACTCTGATCAGAACTAGAGCTGACATGTTGAATAGATTTATGAACAGTCATTTTCTGTCAAATACTAGCTTTGGCGTCAAGCGAGTCGAAGAATGAAATAAAGATAGTAGTCGTGATTGATTCAGATATTTGCATTTTGAAATTGAAATTCAAATTATTTCACGTCATGATTAGCTGATTGTAAATAGAATTGAATTCGACGATTTTAAAGTGACGCATGATGTTTTGCACGTAAATTTTAAACGTTTTATCATTGCGAACATTTTGCATAATGTATTTTTCAGTTTGCAGATTCTTGAGAATTTGTGAGTCACGTTTTTTGAATCGACGTATCAGATCACGACATCATTGATTCATCGATGCATCACGAAACATATTTTTTTCAGTTTCATTTAGTTTCAGTGAGTGTCAGATGAAAGCATCGTCACGTAAACATTCGGCAATAAGTTCACGCATTTTGTGATCAAACGAATTTTTTTTCAAATTTTTAAGTTTGTCAATAAAGACAAATACATTTTTGTAGTAGATATGTCGATCAACGTTGACAATGACATTTTTGTTTTTGTCATTTTCACGACGAGAATCAAAGAAGTCGATATTTTTTGAGTTTTTCAAAATTGATTTCTCGTCATCAGCATCAGTCGCAACTTCATTCGAAAGATCAGAATCAGAGTCAGAAAAACGTCGATTATCACGTTCGTTGTTATCTTCGATATTATTTTGCTGAAAACGTTGAAGTTGTGCTGTAAAATCGACAAATGTTTGAGTAACGATTGCAGTGATCGTTGCTGTAATGATTGTTTGAATAGTCGAATCAAACTGATTTTGATCTTGATTTTGTCTTTGATCAGACATGGCAGAGTCAATGAGTTGTGTGTAAATAGTTTTCTCAGCTGAAATATCACGAATGTTGACAGAATTGAAATCAGATGCAGAATCGATCGACGTGTCTGACGTGATAATAGATGAATAGCTGAGTGTTACAGACGAAAATGTGAAATTGAGAATCTGAACTTTCGACACGCTATTGCGTCGAAATCTTTTTGAAAAAAAAGCATCAGACGATATTGATGAAATTGACGAGATTGACGTTTCTAATCTGAATAGACGAAGAATCGAAAATGAAATCGAGTCACTGAATTCTGAACTGATTACAGTTGAAAATTTGATCAAAAAATTTCGAAAGACGTTCGAGTTGCGAAAGCGTTCGATATCAAAACGAAATTGAGTCAAAACGTTTTGAAACGAAACGACGTCGTTGATTCACTGAAATGAATAAGCAGAATCGCTGACTCGAGTTCTGAAAAATTTGAAAATTTTAGCGATCAGAATTTTCATCGTACGTCGATCAATATCGTCGAGTAACGAGCAAAAAACGTGATTGATTTGCAAAAAGTCGTAGATGAATCACGCAAACTGAATGATCTCGTTGAAGATTGACGTCAGAATGAGCTACAATTGACTTGTTGTGAAAATCTTTCTGCTGATTTAGCTAGCTGTGAATGTTTTTCGATCGACGAAAGCTTTCGACAGATTACTCGTACAGTGACAGAAATGCAATGAGAAAAGTCTTTTACAGACTGATAAAACGAAGAATAGAATAAAGTGAAATGAAAGTCTTTCACAGTCAAATAGATAGAATTGACGTAAAATTTACAGCATCAGCGACATCAAAAGAGCGAAAACGACAAAAAATAAAATTTAAGAAATTGACAAACTTGCGTACAATGCACTGCAAAACTGACAGAGTCTTGATGATGTTGCTGCAATCAATGATGCAAACAACGTTGATGTGATAGAATGATGTTATCAAATTGTCAAAAACAATGTGTGAAAAGATGTAAAAAATTTGATTGCTAATTCTACGAAGAAGTTTCGAAATATATATTGTAAAGCTATAATGACAAATGATTTATTTCTCAACGACAAACACGTTTAGTTTTCAGACTCTGTCATTGACAATCGTCAGACAGATTTTCGTTTCATAGTCGACAGACTTCTAACACGTCAAAAAAATTTGATCGATTTGAAATTTTATTTTTGAGCGCTCGCGTATCTCGACGAACGATAAAAATTGAAAATTTATTGTAATATCATAAATCGTGTTTGAATAAACGTATTATTGATTAATTAAACGAAAACAATAAATCTGCAAAAACAAATATGTACAAAATGATAAAATTGCAAACAATGTGCGAACGTCAAGTTTCAAATCACGTTAATTTCGTCAAAGAATTAAAATATAATTCGATTTAGATTTATTTGCTCAATCATCTATTATATCGTCTATCTATTTGTCAGATTTATCTGTCAGACATGCTTGTAACAATTTTGATTTTATCTGTTTTGTTTTGAATATTAAAATAGATGCAACATTTCATTGAGATATGCGATCATTGACGATGACGATACGTTCGTACATGTCGATTTCAAAACTTTTCTGTATAATTGTTTGATATCATCATTTTTTTTCAAACGTGAATCGATGTTGTTTTGCATTGTAAAATTTCAAATCAAAGCGAAAACAAATTCGATGTACAATAAAATCAATAATCGATATATTTTTCAACTTTTTCGCATTCACATCACGATATGTTCAAATAAATTGCAAAATTTTCAATCGCATATTTGCATTCGATATGACGTCATTCAACGTGATTTTTTCATTTTTGATTCATTTTTTTAAAAAATTTGAAAACATTGTATCGTCAATGATGCGACGAGTAATGCGACGAATAGTAAAAAATTCAAAATTTGATTTCTCGTCTATGAAAACGTTTCTTGAGTAAATCATCGAAAATTTTGATTTCAATTTATTTTGTTGTTCGTTTCAATGAAATATGCAAACGTACTCGAACGAACAACAACATTTTGATTCATTTGTTTGATTGACAAAAACTTTGTAAATGCGAATTTTTTTTTGACGATTTCAATGAAATATACAAGCGAATTTGATTTCACATTTGCATTCGAATTCGATATCGAAATCATTGAACGATTGTAATGTTGCGTTATTGATTTTGAATGTTGTATTTTTCGTTTCGTGTCAACGAAATGACGATTCACATGTATCGACGTTTTTATTCGAATAGTTTACGCAAAAATTCAAATGTTGATATATCATTTTTTTGAGTCGACGAAAATTTTTTTGTTTTTCATTTTCATCGTTGAGTTTTCTTTAAAATTGTCAACAAAATCTATTGAAAATTCGCGTTTTCTGAATCAAAATTTGAAATAAAAAATTCGTTAAACTTTTTATTCGAATTTTCAAATTTTTCTCGAACTCGAAATCATTGAAAACGATTTTTTTTTGATGATGATACGTTCGAACGTCTTTTGTACGTTAATTTTTTTTCGTTCAAATGAAATATTCGAATTATGAACGTGTTTCATTTTTGTCAAATCAAAAATTTTGATTTTGAAATTGATATTTTTGATCATTTCACTTTGAGCGAAATTTTTTATTTGAATTTTTTTGTTTTTGATGTCAATTTGTGCGTGCATCGATTGAAATCAAAATAAATCGAGTAACAATTTCGTATTGTTGTCATTGTGATTTGAGTTGACGAAAATTCAAATTTGACGTTTAATGTTCTCAATTTCGATGTTCAAAATAATTCAAAATTTCAATTCATGACGATTTTCATTGATCATCATCATGCGCATTTCGTTAGAATCGAGCAATTTCGATGAATAAACGTTCAATTTCATGTTCGACGCGAGTTTTGCATTGATGATAATAAAATTCGAATTTTGATTTGTTTTGATCGATTCAAACGATAAATCGATGCGAAAAAATTTCGAATTTTTGTAAAATATGCAAAGAATTTCATATGCACTATTGATGATTTTCACGATTTTATAATATTTTTTGACTATTCATTGCACGCGTTTATTTTTGTTCGAACGAACGAATGTGAAATTGATTTTGAACATTGACGTCGTTGTTTGATTGATTTTCTCGATTTTCTTTTTGCGAAATTTTCGAGATGCATTAATAAGACGTTTCGTTTCATCGCGAAAATGAGAAAATAATTGAAATAAATGTAATATCGACAAAATAATCGTTTGATTCAACAACAATTTTTCAATCGAAATTTTTTGTCGATCAATCATATTCGCAATAAATTTCAAAGTCTTTTTAACGTTTTTTTGTTTCATTTTTTTTTTCGATCGTTTCGAAATTGTTGCAAAAGATTTCGCGAGAAATTTGATTGAGTTTTTATTCGATTTTTTATCATTATTCTTTTTAACTTTTTTTTTATTGCGTTTATCGCAAAGTGTTGAGTTCGAACGATTGAATCGATGATATTTGATTGAAGAAAAACAAAATGAATTGCAAAAAAAGAAAATGTTCTTTGTATCGATATTCGCAATGTAATTCGTTGAAATGTCAATTGTGAAAAAACGAAACGCAAACTCGCAACAATTGACAAAAATATCGTCGTTTTCATATATGTAATCGATGAGAAAAAGTGATGCGACGAAATTTGCAAAGAAATGATTTTCGAATATTTCGATATAATATGTGATTGATTTCGCAAAAAGTTGAAATACATTCGATTGCGAAAATGATATTGTTGATTCGTTTGATTTGTATAATCTTGATTGATATGATGTAAAAACAAATGATATATTTGAAAATAATTGTTTTGATTGTATAAAAATCGAATTGTAATAATTTCTTTCACGTAATCTGTATGCAGTGATTTGTTGTAAACGACGTTTTGCGATCGAAATAAATTTCTGATGCTCGTTACATGTGCATTCTTTGAAGATATGATCACAATCGTCGCATGTATGACAATAAATATCGTGTTTTATTTTGTTGTACGTCACATTTTCGTTGATAAAACGATTGAAATGAGTTTAAACGTTGAATTTTCGATTTGTCTTTTCACGTTGTTTTTTTCATTTGATTTCGTCACGAGAAAATGATATGACAATTTGTGATTGATTTCGAAAATTTTGAAAAAAGTATTCTGAGTATTGTTGCAATCTCGAAATATTTGAAATAAATGATTTTGTGTATTCGACGAAATTGATTTTCTGAATACGTTCGTTACTCGAGATTTTGATTGATTGTCGTTGAAAACGTCGATTGTTGTTGTATATCACGTCGATAGAAAATTCTCTGTCAATCAACACATTTTGCACGACTTTGACTATTTTTGTTTTGACGTTGAAATCGATCGAGTTCAACTGTTTCAAATAAAATTCGAAAATTTTAAATCGCTCGTTCTTTATTGTTTTTTAAGTTTGAAATTTTAGACGTTTTTCAAATTGCATGACGTTGAACATCTTTTTTGTTAAAACGCAAATTTTTGTCAAATTTTTCATTTTTGCGATCATGTTCTCGATATATCTAGCATACATTCGTTGTCGTAATTTCAAATTTCGTATATCGTTGATGAATTGTTTGATGAGAAAATCAAAAACATGCGTTCATTTTTTGTCAACGTGTTGTTCACGATGTAATTTTGATCGTCGTTTTCGACAAAGATTTTGTTGAATCGCTCGTAATATTTTCGAAAAATTTCATTTGTTCGTTGAATTGTATTCAAAATTCGATCGATGCGTTCGTCGTCAATGAAAATGAATTTTTTTTTGACAAAATATTTATCGCAGATAATTTTTTTGAACTTTTTTTTGTCATTTTCAATGACATTTTTTTTCTTTGTTAATCAACGTTTGAACTTTTTTATCGTTGTCAATTCAATTTTTGAACGTTTCAACGAACAAAATTCAAAATTGCAATATGTATTTTTCAGACGTCAAATTTTCATGCTTGAGTTCGTGATTGAGATTCACGAATCATTGAAATCTTTGCATAAAATCGTCAAATTCTTTAAACATTTTGCGTGAGAATTGACGAGTAGAATGAATGAACGTTGTTGATTGAGATTTTGAAAAAAAAAATATCGATTGCAAATTGCGTAGATGTTTTCGAAATGAAATGAAAATAATTTTCATTGATTGTATTTCTCGTAAATGTAATTCAAAATTTGCAATCGTTGCAAAAAGTTTTGAAATCGTAATATATGTGTGATCGAAAGACTTCGCAATTCGAGCAATTCGTTGTAATTTTCAATATAATATTTTTGAATTTTTTGATCATTAACGTAAAGAAAAAATGTTTTGATCGTTGAACAATATATAATGTTCGTGTTGATGTCGTTTATGAATATGCGTTTTGATTGAATTGTTTCAAAAATTATTTTGTTCAATAATAACAGTTTTTCGTAATCGTTCTTTTTCATTATTCGTAATGAAAATTTCAGCAATCGATTTGAAAATATGTTTGATGTTTTGTTTGCAAACGATGCAAAATATCAAATCAAAAAAACAACTCGAAAATATACAGATTTAAATTCGAGAAATTCAACAACGAAAAATGCAACGTGTTGATTTGAATCTCGTCGTCAATTCAGATCGTATGCAGTTGAAACTTCGAGATTTGATAGTAGTGATATAGAAGATTTCGTCGTTCGAAAAGATAAACAATCGATAAAATGATTGTCGTATAGTAAAAAAGCTCGATTTTGTTGTTTTTAGAAAATAAACAATGAGCGATCAACGACGATTTTTATTGTCAATCGTTTTTCGAGAATGAACATCAGAAAAAAGAATAATTAGCACAGATGTAAATCGTACGAAATCGAGATTCAATGAAATCAATTATCAGAATCAATGAAACAGATGTAAAATGATTTCAATTATGACTAAACAGAAGAATGCTACAGATGATTATGTAAAAGGCCGAATGTCAAACATTTAAAACTAGTCACGTGCAATCTGTCAATTGGTCCTCCAATCAATTTCCTGTTACTTCTCTCCAACATCAGATTATCCGAGCTGAGCTAGACGTATTTAACGGTACTATAATTACAAAACGGCTGCAGTATAGAAACATCCCAGAAAAGCATCGCGCGGTCGTGACATCTTGTTGTACCTACTTACTCATCCTATCATTTCCGCTCAAAGGCAATTCGTTGCTCATGATCAGAATTCGAGGTTGCCATACGTATCTGTACGTAATAGTTGGGATTGGACTCTACTGTCTCAGCTGAAGAATCTCCCGCTTGCCCGTGCAAGTAGCAAGCACAAAATATGAAGAGTCTCACAAAGGATTACAGCTGGTATCACATGGTGAAGCCTTGGATTCACATTGTACTGCTACAGT
Organism: Physcia stellaris; assembly: GCA_018902385.1. Taxonomy (NCBI): domain Eukaryota; kingdom Fungi; phylum Ascomycota; class Lecanoromycetes; order Caliciales; family Physciaceae; genus Physcia; species Physcia stellaris. The sequence goes on along the minus strand of JABSSW010000001.1, from coordinate 1,105,564 downwards.
GACTTTAGGACCATCGAAGCTGCAGATGTTCAGAAACATGAGTAACATGGTCCCGCGAAGTACATCACCTGCCGGCCCTTCCAACAGCCCCCTTGTCTCACGTCTCCATCAAATCCTCACCTTCGCCCTTCTTTTTCCTCTCCTCAAACTTCCTCTTAGTTTTGGCCTCCGCTTCCTCGATCCATTTGTCATACGCTCCCTTGCCCTCGTTCAGCTTGGCCCCCACAACACCTTTCATGACCTCGCCAATGAACCCAATGAAATTATGCCTCCTCAGCGCGTTCTCCCACTGCCATGCAGTCCTCTTCTGCTCTTCCCGATATAGCCAGTCCTGGTCTCCGATCTCTTTCGCGCGTAATCGTAGGTCTCGTACCATAGCTAGCAGGTTGAACCTTATCTCATTGGCGGGGTACCGCTCAATGCGCCGTTGGAGGACTGGGATGACTTTGTCCGGAAATTCATCGAAGCTGCAGCTACCGTGGGATATGGGGGCGGGCTGAAGGCCATCGAGCTCGTAAAGGGTGTTGTTTATCGAGGTGTACGCGATGAAGTGGTAGACATCATCCTCTTCTGTAGCCAAGCGCTGCTGCTCGTCTACGAAGGGCGAGGATCGGGCAAACGAGTTATGGACGTCGCGAATAATTTCGGAATTCGACAGAGCTTCGCCCCGTAGCTGCGATGAATTATTAAGGGCTGAAGAGCCATAGATACGGACCGCAGTATCTGACATACCTCCGATGGAAATGCTCCCGTGAATTCTTTGAACTCTCGCAGCTGTGGCCCAATCTCGACTTGATCCTCCTTGTTCAAAAGCACGGATAGCAAAGCCTGTGTGCCGCATGCATTCTGGATTGTTTGTGCGGCGAAGAAGAAGTTCTCCGCGGCTTCGAAGTCGAAGTTCCCGTCTTTCGGCGTGTCGCTCGGTTTCTCACCCGTCGGGTATTTGAATAGGAAGACTACCCCGTAGACAGGGCTATGTACGACTCAGACATCTTGACAGTAGGTGGATGACTTCGATAGTCGTACCTCTGCTGTCTCAAGGAGTCGGCATCGAGAGAGATGAGTTCCTCGAACTGGACATCTTTGACGCCCAGGTTATCGATGAGATAAGTGAAAACCCCCTGCATAGAACCAAATTAGCTTCCTGAGACAGGACCTTGAGAAACCCAGGCGATCCACTTGCCGCATCTGATTCAATCGTGTTCCAACCCCCGGACATCCTCTACAAGACCCCACGTGCGAGAGTGGACGAGGAAGGAGGCTCGGTGGTAGCAACGGTGTTGACGAACTAGCTTTTCGTTTTCTTTTCTTTTTCTTTTCTTAGGGTTCAGGGACGCGCTGCACCGCTCATACAAACTTATTGCGTGCTTTGAAAGATAAGAGAGTTGGCGATGTCATTAAACCCGTATTTACGAGATATTTGAGGCAAGTTTCTGATTGCGTTGAGGGACTGATTCATTACATTATATCTCTAGACGCCACGCTATAAAGCTATCATACAGCCCTTGACCGACCAGCGCTATGCTTCCGAAATCCACTTTTCCCATCATTTCCCTCGCTCAATGCTGTCAATTAATCCTTCATTTGGTCGTACATTTGCAAAAGTCCAGCAACCAGTGCCCAATATCGTAAGACAAAGAAAAAAATTTAGGAAATCGTTGCGGGACGTCGATGCAGCTCATCCGCGTTTCAAGTCATATAATGGCGTGTCTGAGATGAGTGTAGTCTCTATTTGTATTTCGTACTGTAGATTCAATGCTTCTCGCTTACTGATAACCCGGCGATTGACCGCGATATGGAAAATATTGATCTTCATCCAAGAATCCTGGGGAATAGGCTGGTGAATCCCCCCCAAAACTGAATGCTGACAGGGACTGGTTATCGAAGGAAAGATCGTCGAGCCTAGGTGGAGGCTCAATAAGACCAGAGTGCCGACGGGACACTGGTGCGCTGTATAGAAGGAAGGGGGAAGCAGGGACGCTGAGGTCTTCCAAGCTGTGGTTCGGCATTAGCGAGAAACTACCAGCCAGTCCGGCGGGAGGGTAGCCTGCCGGTGTACCAGGGGCCCATCCGGGCGTGCTCGGTGCAAGCCCAGGGGTACCCGGTTGAGATCCAAGATTGAGCTGCCCGAAGCCGTATGGACTCTGCGGAGATCCATGCAATTGCATCTGCGGCGCTGACGGATGTTGTGCGCTTTCCAGTCGATATTTCGCGAGCATCATGCGGGAACACTGCATGAGCTCGTCCAATTCTGCAGGGTTTTGGTTGCGTGACATTCTGGACGACTGACGATACCTGAGCTTGCTATCAATCTGCTCGATCGCATCCGCAGTTAACGACCCTAGGCCCGCACCGCCTAGCTCTGGGAAGGAAGAATCAACCGCTAATGCCACGGTGTAAAGCTGAGCCAGTAAGATTAGATCGGCATCGTCGATTCTTTCAGCGTGTACAAGCGCCACTGGCAACCAGAACAGCCAAGCTCGAAGCGACTGTAGCTTCTCGAAGATCTGATCACTTGTCATGGTTGCCCCATAAGCTTGGATATCGTTGGTGAAAGCGGCAATCTCGGACAAGCATTGACAAAGTCGATTGCTTTTAGGCGGAGAGGCTACCAATCTCCGGAGTGCATCGCCAGCCAAGAGCAAAGATTCTTGGTCGAAAGCCAGTGCCGTTGACTGCATGGATGCTCCAGAGAAGAATTTTGGATGCCTTTCGATGAATGCCGCAAGTCTAGATTCATGTTTCCAAGGGCTCATAGAAGCAATGACCTGAAGATGATTAGCGAAAGGTCGGCAAACTCTTCGAGAGGACTAGCTACCGTAGAGACACCACGCATGAGAGATGTCCAGCCACCCCTTTTCGGCGCGAGTTAGCACAAGTCATGCCATAATGTGCAAATGTCTTACCATTCAGCAGCTTGCCACGACAGAAGGATGGAGGCTGCCAAGATAGCATCTGAATTCTCTCGAGAGAAATTGCCAATTGCGCCGTGCAGGCCCTTCAGCGCAACCCCCGGTGGTAGTAAGCCAGATTTTTTGTTTCGGTGTTATTAGTCTGCCAGGCCATGTGAGTAGCAGAGAAAGCCAGTATCGAGCTCATGACGAAATCGTGGCCTAGAGCAGCATCCAGGAAGCTATAATGCTACTGTCAGTCCCATAGAACTTGCCCGTGGCGGAAATTTTGAAATACCTAGGTATCTCGCTGGCCCACAAGGTACAATGGACGAAATCGATACGTTGCAGATCTCGATAGATGCTTGACACATGATAAACCAGTCGTAGATCGATAAGAGAGAGAGGAAAGAATTGCTGGAAAGACTGCAGCCCTAGTTCAGGAAAAGGAAAGACTCCGGTGCGATGCCAATTGTTGATTTCGCTGTCAATCTCCGGGCTCCACAGTAGATCTGGCACCTTCGAAGACTGCGAAGACTCTTCCACTGCTGGCGGAGTGTCCATATAGTCGCATCGACAGTTATGCTTTGTGCAATTACGACTGAATCTATGGTTAGTTTCGAGTCGCCTTACATAACCTCGCCACTTGGCTTACCACTGAGGGACAGTCTCGTCACAGCGGATGTGCCTCTTCTTGCACGTTTTACAGCCTGTGCGGGACTTGGTATGACTCTTCCGAGGAGGACCTCCACCTGGACCGGCCATTTTACCGCGGGTTGAGGGTTTGGCTAAAGGAATGATTGCGGTTGCACACCCTGGCTCCGGGTGTCCGAGAATCCCGTCGATCAAAAACAACAGAAACAAAGACACACAAGCGTTTTGCCAAGCTAGACAACCTAGAATGCGGTGATCAGGCGGTTATTTCCAGGCAAGCGGCGTGTTTCAGGGTCGGCTGCCTTGGGACAGAGATTCTGCAATCAAAGAGGTTTGGGGAAGCGAGCGGATGGTGTGGCACGTTTCTGTTGGATCATAGAACAGTCGGGAGAAGAAACGAATGGTTGATATGAGGAAGATGACAGCGACGTGCCTACTGTTGTATGAACGAATGGCTAGTCTGGTGAGATGGTAACGAGTGTAGTTGCTGATCCGAGAGTGGTCTCTCCAGGAATGATGACAGTTAAGTACAGGTGTCTTATTGATGGGTGAGATGGGATGGATCGAGATATCAATAAGCTTCACCTCATTCCCATTTGAGGCATCAAAAATAGACCTGCACGATGTGAGGAGGTTGATTCGATTATCTTAGCCTGGTCGCAATGTTCCGTGGGCACATGTGGTAGCGTGGTGTCCGGCAACGATGTACCATGCCGGGGCTAGTCAGGAGCAAGATGACATAGCCCCCTCGTTGATTTTACGTCGCACGGGGCGAATAAGTCAATGTCGTCTCGTATGGTAGCAGTCTTGGCTGGGGGTTCAGCGGCCAGCTGGGTCAGCCTCCCCTGCAAGGCCACGAGTTGGGGAAGGGTAGTCGGTAACAGTGCAGCGATTAGTTTGACGATATTCTGCAGTAGCTTGTTGGCATGTCGGTGAGCATGGAACATCCTTCGTGCCAAACAATAAGTCAAGTCATGCCTGACGCATGCTTGGCCGGAGTTCGCGTCTTGCGCTCACGCGAACAGGAGCAGAAACGAGTAATCGACCACTTATTATTAAGCATCAGGCCCAACTCTGATCTCTCGCTAAAGGACATCTATTAGCCTTTTCCTACTCCTTTCAAACACCTTTAAACACCCCTTTGCATGCGCAATCGCAACCGGGCCGAGCCTGCGATCACCCTGTTCACATGGGACGAAAGCAACTACTGGTAGCAGCAAAGAGCCTGGGGGCGATACTACACACTCCACGACTCCGCTGAAGCCAAAGACAGTGGACATTGTCTTCCTATGCAGAGGCGCCTTCCGATATTGTTATTGTTGGCATTGTTCGTATTCTGCTGGATTGGGGGATGCTGGTGGTCCTGTAGAAGCACTGGCTCAAGGTTATTTTCATTCCAGAGTCGGCAAGTGGGGTACGAGTCGCTAAGCGAGGCGCAAGTCTCGCCGAGCATTTCTTGTTCCTGAGTCCCAGCATGAACCTGCAGATCTACTTCGGGTTGGCCATGTCTCAATCCGTCGCCTAGGAATCGTGCCTGAATACGAAGAGAAAGTCAGGTGTTCGTCGAGTGTTTTCGAGGTTTAAGTCGTTATGACGGTTGTGGGCTTGCTCTGGCGAGCCAGTTGCACCAATGGTGGATGAAAGATACCTTATAAGTTAGCCGTTGTCAAATGTTCGTGCTGACTACCCGCCGAGTGGCGCAAGCACCGCCCTACCTAAGAATAGATCCTGTTCCGACCGCTTGATCTTGTCGTGCGCCTGGGTTGTACAACACAAGATTGGATAATAATGCAAGCCATGACAGGTCCGTCAAGAAGGGGATCCATGTCAGCCGTGTGTTCTAGAAAACGCCGCAATCGATCCTCAGGCGTCATCGAGCCCTCAACATCAAGCCTGTCTCATACTCTATGACATCGCAGCGTCGCAGAGAGTTTGGCAGGGCTAGTGGGTTTCATTGGGGGAAACCCGCATTGATCCATTTTGCTGGGTCAGTCGGGGGACATGACGCTAAGCCTCATCCGTCACATTATACTTCTGCATCACGATTACGTTGCATGAAGTAGCGCTGCGTGACGCCGGCCCTGCAACATATAAATAGACACCCGCGATGAACCGCCTTTCCATGACGTTGATGCGAACCTAAGTGCACCTTCTCCGGCACAGACGCACCGAATGGGTAGTAAAATTGAGATCTCCGCAGTTGTTGTGGCTTGATGTGACCTACCATCAATGGAAATCGAGCGGAACGAACAGATCGAAGTACAGGTCCTCGCCCAACCTGTGCGAGGAACAAATCCGGAGTTGCACCATATCATACTGTTTTGCCCAATGCTTACCAAAATCTACCGCTCGTTCCACAACATCAGTAGACGCATCGCATCGGAAAGCCTTTTTCTCCAAAGACACTGTGCCATACAACCCAGTCAATCTAATCTGCCAATTTCGTCGAGCAGGAAATAGAATGGGCGATAAATAGCAGGACGTTGTGCTAAGATACGGGATGAACGCCCAGCTTGTATCACGTTTGTATCTTTTGCACCGTCGTCACCTTCAAGTTATCAAAAATGAAGCTCCTGTTAGGATGTCCTACGATGGCTATCGCAAGAAAATACCTTATCAAACAGCTCCTAGATCACCGTTCCCCAGATGTATTCTAGTTCGGAGGCTAGAATGAACAACAGGGTTCCTGTGTTAAACCGCGACTTATGCCTCCGAAAACAAGAGCTTCTGATGACGTATTGGCTTCATATTCACAGAATTACGCCAACCCAATGCTTCCAAACACGCTCCTTGACGCCATGCTACCATCGCTATGCTTCCAACTAATATGACGCTATGGTTTATCCACGTCAAGAGCTCGATTCAGAATCTTTGTGCTGAATGAGCATCCAGAGCAGACATGCCGTTGTAATAACAGCGCATTTTAAGTGTTGTTCAAAGTCAAGTGCACACAGACCTCGAGAGGCCGATCCATACCCGCAGCGATCGTCAGATCTTGAATCGATCCCGCAATGTTGATTGGTCGTGAGGTGGAAGTTGGCGGATAAAAGCGTCAAAGTTCGGGATCAATGCCTTGTACCCTACTAGATTCTATTCAAAGTACTAATTGTCAGTAGATGGCCTCAACCGAGTTCGCAAGGAATACTGACATTCTGAAAAGATTGTTCGAGATCACGACGGTCAATATCAACTTTCCGAAAGGCAGTACTCGCTTGAAAATATTCAAGCAAACATGCTTCCAAGGCACGAGGGTTCTTCTGTACAATCATGTTAAATCCGAATATTGCCCCAGTTTTTTCGTCACTGTCATCGATAGGTCGCATGATCTGCAGAAAAGACTCGGCAAATTCTCCCAGGTGAGGTGCAACGACGGCCGAGTACCAACAACCAAGCCGGCCCAACGCGATGGCAGCGTTCTCGTGGACGGATTGGGGAATCTCGGGATTATTGACAATGGCGATGAATCTGTAGTACAGTTTTTCCACATGAGGAGCCAGACTTTGCTGTTCCTTAATGGCGATCTCACCACACGACCAACAAGCGTTGTTGATGACACCAAAGCCATTCTCAAAGTCCTCATCGCGGATGTTCTCGAGTTCTAGCTGTTTGGTGAGTAGAGGCATTATGGAGGGTAGGAAAGGTTGGAGCTGCAGAAACACGTTGACGGCGCAATCTCCGAGCAATGCATAGGATGATTGCCGTACTTCATTGCTGACGTCCTCCATGCAGAACATGAGTAGATCAAAGAACCTAGGCTGACATGCGCTAACAAGTTCGGCTGACCCTCCGTCGCGGTCTCCTAAAGCCTGTATTATGGCGCTGAGGAGATCCAAGCTGGCGATTAGAAATTCCTTGTTCGGCTTGTCTAATAGAGTGTCATTCATAGCTTTGACGTGATCCTCGAGGTTTTGATGGACGATCCTAACGCAGCGCTGGAAGATTGGTAGAGCGAAGTCGCGGAAAGCTGTGCGTAGCGCTGTGGCGACGTAGGAGAGACACTCTAGCATTGGAATGAGCTCTTGCGACTGGTCTGACACTTTCTGCCATCGTTCCATGATAGCTGGCATTAGAAGGCTTATTGTTTCTGGTCGAGCTAACGCTGGCCCAACATGCTCTGCTAATGTTTGTACACAGTCGTACAACACAAACATGTTACGATCCTTGTACCGTCGAAAGCAATGTACAAACTGCTGTACGATTGGTGCACAGTACGCTGTCAGTCTTGAAGCGGCCTTTTCCTCAAGACTGGCGAATGCAGAGACAGCAGACTTTTGGACCCGTTTATTTTTGTCCAACATCCTCGTGAGTATTCCCTCTATCATGGGTTCAAAGAACCGCTTGCTGTCGTCCGGATTCGGCAGCTTCGAGGCCCAGCCGGAATAGCGGCCTAAAGACCAACACGTAATGACCCTCACAGTTGCCTCACTGTCATTTAGGAGAGATATCAGGTAGGGGATAAGCTCCGGAAGATGAGGCGTGACAGTCTCCATGCACCCATCTGCGACGGCGCCGATCGCGAGCACGGCGGCTTCTCGGTACGGCCAGTCGTGATGTTGAAGGTTTTGTTTGAGGTAAGGCAAAGTAACATCGAAAACCGGCCCATGAAAATTCGATGCCAAGACGTCAAGAGTGGCTGCGGAGCATTTGCGGAGGTTCCAGCGGTCTTCGACATCGTCAATATCAACAGCATCGTCATCCTCCTCGATTTCCCCGTCGCTTAAATCATCACCTCCGTCATCTGTCTTGACGATTTGCGTTGAAACCTGCCCGTTGACGTTGTTGCCATTTTGCCCGTTGGTTGCTGCCTTCGTAACTCTGGTGTGCGCAAACTGGGGTTTCACATCCTCCGCTCGGTCTTCAACATCTGCATCATCTTCGTCCCCTTCCAGCCTCAGGATATCTTCTTCGTCATATATCATACTGTCGAGTAAGATGGGCACAATCTTGTGGAGATAAGGCGCTAGCGACGGACGCATCTTTTCATCCTCGCCGACGCAAAGCCAGAACTCGGCAGCCTCCAAAGCCAATTCTGGATCGTCGGTGCTTCGCTGCTGTAGGATCATATAGTCGACTAGTCCTGCCATATGTGGTCGAAGTTTATCAGGTGCTACATCCACCAAATGAACGAAGGAACGGCAGACGTTGCGTCGTACATCATTGCTCGGATCATTTGCGAGATTGAACAGATGTGCCATGAGCGGATCGAGCGATAAGCGCACAACCTGGGATTTCTCGGGAATGAAAGCATTGAGGCTTGCCAGGGCGAACGCTCGAACTCTGGGAAGTTGACTCTGGGTGATAGCGAGCAACTTCGGTATTAAGAACACTAGGGGCCGCTGGCCTTGGTACTCCTGATCCAGCACTTTTTTATTGTCTTCGCATACCTTTGCCAAGGCGGCCATGGCCCCTTCCTGAGTCGTCGTTGCAGCGTTACCTCTCTCATTACCAGCTAGCGAAACCAGTTCTGGCAACAGAGCCGGCCAGCCGAGAACACCTCCGCGTTGTACCACTTCGGTGATAACCGAGCCAGCGAAGTTTCTTATCTGTGGGTTTGGATCCTGTAGGCATGAAAGAGCGGAAGCTTGAATGAAGCCTTGACCAGCCGCAGGGATAGAGGTATATGAGGCTCTCACGCTGTTCTTCAGATTTATCGCTGCCGAACTTCTAATGAGAATCATATCGTCATTGCCCAAGTTGAGACGGCGGAGTAAAGGTCCATTGGCGAAAATGTAAGTCAAATAGTTGGTGATATCAGGGGACGTCTTGGCTTGACTCAACATCTATGCAACGGCAGGAAGCGTCAGCTAATCTGCTGCCGGAGTATGATTGAGCCTGAGGTACTGACCAGCGTTGCTTGCTTCTGAGCATTCGGTTCGTATGCACTGAGAGCATCCTTCAAGTAGCCTGAGAGTTGCCTCAAGGGCTCTAGCTCCGGCTGCCACGCCATGTTATTGTCTCAACCGATCGCTTCCCTCACCTGGACTTCTTCGTCTTTCCCTAATGATCCACAAGTTTCGATGTCTGATTTGGCTTGTGATTGTTGCTGGGATGATTAACACACTCTCTGCTAGGAGCCTGGTGGCATCTGCAGGCGCAGTGAAGGGTGTTGCCGGTGGTACATAGATGAAATCAATAAAGGGCTCTTTTATCCTTGCGATTGGGGGCCCTCGGGCTATGTGATGTGGGTGAAAGCGATATCAATCACGTACAAGTTGCAGATTTCGACCAGATCAGTAACTTGGTGCGGAATGCTGTTTTATGGTGAATAGAATTCACGCGTGTACTGGGTATTGGTGCTTGGTGCTGTTAGTGTTGGTAGGCATTTCTGGAAGGGTTATTGAGAATAGTGTAGATATGAAGGAGGAAGGTGTCTGGTAGCAAGGCAAGTTCAAGTTTGGCGTACCGGGAATTCCGAGGTAGGTCGATTTATGTCTTGGCAGGTGGGTTGCTTGGCACCGTCTGCAACTCCCCACCACCACCACCAATCACACGATGAATTTCATCAAGCTTTTCTTTCATCTACCAAAAAACCCCAAGAAATATTCCCTGGAGCAAGGACGCGCAATAGGGCAATTGTAGATTGATCTAGCAAAGAAGTTGCGTTTCCCGAAATAGACGGTTACATACATTGCATGTACAGGATCAAGCAGCACGTAGCTCGTGCTTGTCCTGTTCTTCCCGTAGCAACTCCACACATGGGGGTGCACTGCAAATAATGAAAGTAATAAGCTTTTCCAAGCAGCATATACAAGAGTTTGACAAGACATTCGAGTTATAACTTATGATTCATATCAAAGATAGTCGTATCTTCGGATTTAAGCCTTCCCTTCCCGCCGTGACTTGGTATCCATCCATCTATCCCACCCTCTCTCGAAACCATACTCCCCATCATCACCTCTCATGGCTGTCCATCACCCCACGATCATGCCACTCAATCTGCTTGCCCTTCCTCATGAAATCCTGCATTGTATCTTCATCGAGACGGATCCGCAGGACATCGCCCGACTCCGCTGCTGTCACACCCTCGACGATTATATCAGAAACAATCGTCAGCTGTTCAAGGACTTGTATCTGAAGCAATTCGTATGTTGAAACTATCCTGCCCATGACTGTGCTTTTCTGAGAAGTGAAACCACCTTAGGACGAGCCCTCATTGGCTCCCGATCAGCCCTTTGCCTGGGAAAGCGAACTGCCCAAGTTGGTGCGCTTTCAGAAGATCCTTCGATCGAACGACATCAAGAAAAAGGTGAGGCACTTCTCTTCCTTCGTCCATCACTCGTACTAAAAGGTGATCCAGCTGTCTCAGTTGGAGATCTTGGATATCATACTATCTTCCACTGATCATCTACTGGCGAATGCTGCCCCTGGATCTGGAAACTCGCGGAACGTTCAGTGCTTGTCAATGCTTTTTGAAAACCCGTCCAATGTCGACGGTCTGATGTGTAGCTCTCTACTTTTCAACTTGGCGAAAGCCGAAACGTTGAACAGGCGTCCTAAATGGATCCATGCCGTCAATGATCGCGAGTCAAGAAGCATGGCCAGGGGTGATGGAAGCCATGAGTTTGCAGTCTCTCTGAAATTCATCTCTCTAAAACCCAAGAAGGAGGGCTCCGAGAAGGAGAGGGGCTCCGAGAAGAAGGAGCTCTCCGAGATGCGTATCCGACAACTAAGTGCAAAATTGCACGTCCTCTATGGCATTCCCATCCAATACGCACCGAATTTCTCTGGTAACTTCCCTCGATATGACTTCCGTAGCGAATTGAAAGCGAGATCAACACATCTCTATGCTCGGTCTTTGGTCTATGATCTCCGAAGGTTTACCGAGGGTACGCTGTTTGGTCCCTTCCTTGACGATCAGGGTTCCCAAGATGCCGACTGGGAGAAGCTCGAGGCCATCATGATCGTTATGAGCTATAACATCAACAAGTACGTCGAGACTTACCATCCAGACGAAGCAGTGGTCCCGAGGTGGAACAAACCCTTCGCAGGCGCAACCCCTCACAGTTTCGTCTCACCAGCGTTTGCAATGCCCAAGGAGCCTAGACTGCCACTCGCTGCTCAGGATCCGTACAATGTGACCGGCACTTGGATGCGCGTCGTGTGCTTCCTAGACTACAACGAACTTTACAGCTTCAACTTCGCGAGTAGCATCCCTAATGATCAGCCACGGCATCCGCTCGAGAATGAGGAAGCTTTCCGCCTCATCATCATGAAGCTCGAGATCACCAAGATTGAGCCGCCAGGCGAGGACGAGGGTAAAGGTCTACCTGTTGTATGGTTCAAGGGCACTTCGGCCGCGGTCCGTCCGCCTTGGGACCCGAATACTGTGTCTAAGATCAAAGGTAACCAGATCCCAGCCCGAGATTCAAAGCATTCCGGTTAATCCCTTAGATGTAGGCTTGGTCCGGCTCACGCCCCAAGGCGAGGTCAGATGGACTTCGTGGTCGATATTTCACGGCGTCGAGCGCTACAGAAGCGAAGGCATCCAGATCGGTGGACCCCAATCCGCGCGTGGTGTCCTAGGCACTTGGTTTGATAGGTAAGACCTGCTTTGTGTGCGAAATCAGGTAGCTCACACGGTGACAGGGATTACGATGAGCTTGGTCCTGCGGGTCCGACCTGCTTCTGGAAAACCACCGACGAGCTTCAGGACATCGAGCATAACGACGACGATGTCTGAGATGTTCAAAATCTCATCCATGTTTTGAGAACAGCTCAGCTCTTTTGTATTTCGTGATTGAATCGAGACTGAGGTTACATGGGGCGCGCACATGGATGCACACAATGAGATACGATTCATTCGGAGGCATACAACGAGACGCTAACCATTCCACTCATTGAGTCTTTTCTGCTTCACTTTACATAGCACCACATGATCATACGGGATAGCCGGTGAGCATGTCGAATGAACCGACTGCAGCCATCGCAAAAACTATCTCACATGTCTTTTCATATCTTTTCAGACCTGAAAACTGATCACGCTCGACGGCTGTCGTCTATATCCTCTCTGAAGATCTTACATCGCTCAGCCATCCAATGTCCTCAGTGAACTGAATTCATTCTCCCGACATTACACCGTATCTCGCCAATCGAAGTGAGCTTCCCACCTCACGCCTTCCCCCCAAAGTCTCAACTTCGAGGCGCCGATGATTCCACGACTTTCCTAATTTCACATTCCCACAGTCTCGACAAGCGCACGGTCTGTCAAATCCACAATTCCCAGCTTCTTACGATAGTAGTTCAAATCATTCGAGCATTTGATGAAGTATATGCTCCTCCACGCCTCCGCCCCTCAATTCCTTCCATCATCTGACAACCCAATGACTTGCTATTCTACTATTCGTCCATGTTACTAATTGTAGGGTCTTGAGGGAGCATAGGTTCGATACTCAGCATCTAGAACATATGTATCTACTGTTATTAAAACCACCGATTGATAATAGATTGGTTGAGCAGCCCAGGGGCCGGAGAGAGATAAGTCTCTCAGGCGCACCACAGGTACCTTGATCGATAGATGGGGATATCATTCCATTCCGCCTAAGTAGCTAAGCTATGTCGAAGGTGCAGATTAAAGGGAAGCAAAGAAGGAAGCCAGAAACAGAGAAAGCCATGAAAACAAGGAAAGGAAGCTAGCTCGCAAAGGGGGTAATCCGCAGCACATCCAACAAATTGATAATTAACCGTGGTATCTTGTCCTGCTCTGCTCTGCTCTCAAAAAGTCCGATATCGTCTTCTTCTTCCACCATCAACTTGATTGCATCTCACCTCTTCACCGCTAAGAAAATCTTTCAGTAGGTATGCCTTAATCCCCCTTCATCTAAGGCTGCATCTCCTTCTCCGCCTTCACTTCCTCCTCATCCTTCAACTCATCCGGATTGATCTCATACGCGCTTTCATCCAGCCCATTCGGCTCCGCCTTCCCCTCGCCCTCATCCTTCGCTTTCTCCCCCTTCGTCTCGCCATTCACGTTCTCTTTCCCCTTGGGCTTCGGGTCCGATTTGGCGGGACTGGAGCCGCGTTTCACGGGGCTCTTGTCGCGTTTCGGGATCTTGGATTTCTGTTCTTTGGGTTTGGCGTTCTCGGTCGATTTACTGGGCGCGGGTTCGGGTTCTGGTTCTTCCTTCGGCGTACCGTTTGTATCCTCGGTTTTGGTATCTGTTTCCTCTTTCACGGCGTCGGCCTCGTTCTTCGCCTTCTCGCCTCCCTCTTCGGCCTCTTTTTTGACCTCCTGCGCTTTCCCGCTAGCTTTGTCCTTGAGTTCATCGATCTTCGTTCCCGCCTGATCCTTGAGCTCGGCGCCTTTCTCTTGTGCCTTCGCTGCGCCATTCTGCGCCTTCTTTTTGATAGCGTCCAGGGCTTCCTTCAGATCAGTCGTGGACTTCGTCGCTATGTCCCTCGCCTCTTGATGCACAGCGTCGAGACCCTGTGAGATTGAATCTTTGGCATCCCCTATCTTCTCTCCGAGCTCCTCTCTCGGTCTTTCGGAAGCGTGCGTGACCTTGGATTTCGCACTCTTCAGACGTGACTCGGCTTCCTCGATCGCGGCTTTGATCTCTGGCGGGACTTCCGTTTCGTCTTCGTGCATCGCGTTATCCCATGCTTCCTTGATTTCCTGCTCTAGATCGCGGATAGCGGCTTTGGCGGAATCTTGGGCTACTTCGGTTCTGGAAGCTGGGGGGACGTTCTGTTTCGTGCCAAGGATGTAATTGTTGACGAAGAACTGGAGGAAGAGGAAACTACATATGCAGTTAGTATACGCACAAGTATATAGCACAGATGCTTACGTCAACGGTGCGAGGTAGATCGCGTTCAACAGAATCGCAAAGACTTGTCCTGAGGTGTCGAGGCAATGGATTGTCTTGTACTCCGTCCTATACCGTGTTTCTTCCTGGGCTTTCTCGGATTCTGCCGCATGAACGGCATCGATACCAAATGCTTCACCCTGCTCATTACGGACGTTCATGGCCAGGCCTTCCTCTCCAGCGGCGCGCAACGCGGCTTTCTTTAGCCAGCTTTGAAGGCTTGCACTCACCGTAGCGCTAGCGACAGCTGAAGAGACGGAAGATACCGCACTTGGAATAGCAGAGGAGAGGTTGTGGGTAAAGAGGTACGGTACCGAGACTGGTATATCGTAGGCCACAAAGAGGTGAACAAGGGCATAAGTGACCCCAAAAACAATTTGTGTGATTTGGAGGCCTGTCAGGACCCGCTTCAAAGCCATTGGAACCTTGACACCCAGTGTTGAGAATGTGTAGTAAGTGTACTAGATTCAGTCAGCAAGAAATAACCCTGGTTGCGATCGCAAGCATACCATAAGTCCGTGAAGCCCAGAGTTGATGAATACAAACATCCAAATAGGCGGAGACATATATCGAATGCCTGCCCACATGCACATCATCGCGCCAGCATGATGGAACGTCTGTAGGAACGAGCTGTTCTTTCCCTTGGCAATAATAATCAGTGTGTCGACGACCTCGTAGAATTTCGAGACATAGAAGAGCCAGCCGTAGAAGCCTAGACCCTCATTCCATAGGCGCCCAACGTCTGTGTTGTCTGGTGTGTTGTCAAGAAGCTTCATGGTGCTGTCCGTGAAACCCCAACTGCTGGTTGCTGGATCGAAAGTAGCTGCGCTGCCCAGCCCTCTTGGCCCATTCAATTTGCAGAGGGCGTCTGCAGCCTCAGCCCATTTCCGCTCTCCGTGGAGACCTGGCCAGCTTTGCCTTATCGCGTTCGTCATGCCCATGAAGGTCCATATCGAGAAAACGGCTAGAAAGATGTTATGAAGAAGGACGAAGATATAGAAAACCGATGATTTGCTGATTGCCCACGGCTTGTTCTGTCGGTTTCGATTTGCGTTATTTAAGAAGTACATAACGATGGCGTAAACAGTCGCAACCAGTAATGGCCACTCGACATTGAGAAGCTCATTGTAGATCTCCGGGTCTATGTTGAACGGTCGCGCAAACGTGCGATCTGATTGGGGTGGTGAGAGAACGGTTGGTTCTGGAGATGGTGGGAAGATGTTGAGAAGTGAGGCAGGTGGATAGGTTACGTGCGGTGTCGCAGCGTTGCTTGACCATGTGGGGATCATGATTTCGACCACTGGTATCGAATTAGTTAGAGGTGCCGGTCAGGTTTTTTGGTGCGACTGGAGGTTGAGAGGGCATGGACAACAATGAAAGCTGGAGAGATCGCATTCCTCAGCGCGTGCTGAGCTTAGAAGTAAAAAGAGATTGGAGTAGGGATGTATTACTACTCACCTTTGCCTCTTAACTAAGAGGTAGCGACTGAAGATACGCAAGGCAGCAAATCTTAGTCTTGGACGCGGTAGACAAAGGGGAAGAGGTTGTTGTCGGGGCTTTGGCGCTGACGCGAATAACTTGCTGTTTGCGAATTGCGGTACGTATGCCAAGCCCTTAAGCGCCACATAAAAATCAAGCCACACTTGAGCCTCATTTAAAAACGGGCAGTGAAACTCAAAAGATTAATATTGAGAAGACTTTTCGAGTTGAGATCGCCCGTCACTGATATATCCTATCTAGCTTCTTCTTATGGCTGTCACCATCCAGCCTAGCAATCGATACACGATAAGGATACCGATCGAAATCCCAACCCATTCGCCGGTTTTCCCAGTGCGATACCCATACACTGCTAGAACCCCTTGTCCATCGATCTGGCATTGTGACGCCAACGACGTATCGTACATGCAGTTGCAACCGTCGCCGCAACTATAGGTTCGATGGCCAAACTCGTTGACCATCATGCCTTGGAAGACGTAGGATT
Organism: Physcia stellaris; assembly: GCA_018902385.1. Lineage (NCBI taxonomy): Eukaryota > Fungi > Ascomycota > Lecanoromycetes > Caliciales > Physciaceae > Physcia > Physcia stellaris. The sequence goes on along the minus strand of JABSSW010000001.1, from coordinate 1,089,236 downwards.
GCTAGCCTGCTGTTAGTATTGTTGCCTCTGCTCTTGAGTGAAGAACCCCATCGATGATGGCTTCGACTTACATAGTCGATGTAATGGAAAACGTATTTCCAAAAAGGATTTAAAATTGTCGGCGATACCAAGAAGCCCCCAACGCTCATCCATAGGCCATTGGCAAACGCTGTCAAAGCGAGAGATATCACGAAATTGGGAAATATCGACGACATCAGGACGACTAAGGACTCCCCTGCTAGAAGATCTAGGAATAGCCACATGACCCAGGTGAAGAAAGCACTTCCGCCGGGTCGGAGGTTGATCAAGAAATAGGTTAAAATCGAAAACAAGAGAGATATCAAGACTTTATGATGTTAGCAACAACTACTTGCTCTGGATTCCATGTTCTGGCTTAGCCTGCAAAACCATTGAACCCTCAGGCCTTCTACGCCACCAAATGTACGACCTTGCGATATGGAACAAAAAGAGGCCACTCACATAGATATGGTATTCCAATCAGGAAGTTTGCGATCATGAAAGCGCCTGCTCCATACAACCCGTTGGCACGTTCTTTGATGAAGGTTGCCCGGTCTTCTAAGAAGGTTGGTACATAGGCGACAGCCATGAACGACATGAAAGCAGATCCGAAGAACTAGGAATAAATTAGAAATTTCGACATCAAAAGCATAAAATCTACTCACGATGGCGTTGATAAAAGGCTGAATCGAGGCTTGAGTGGGTGGCAGTCGTAGCCAGACTGTGCCCATCATAATTGCCAAGCCAACATACATGGCGAAGCGAATACCATAAGCAACCACATCACGGTAGCTCTTGATGAACGATCTGTGTAACAATGCGGTAACAACGTGGAGATACTGCCACCAACCCGGAGATCAGCCTTTCCGTTGACGGGCACAAGTCAGGGAGCACGACGTGCTTCCGTTGTATGTTCGCCTTGCGAAAAGACCTGCCTCTTTAATCGAGACCTGAGATGGAGAAGAAGCACCGAAAAAAACTTACCGTGGCGTGGCCAGTGGTTGGCGACCAATGTGCTGAGATGTCCTTGGTTTCTTGAATCCCCTCCGGTATGGCAGCCATCAGTGCGGCTGCTTCTTGAGACTCTTTCCAGTCGGTATGAATCATATCAAGGTTCTGTTGCACCTCCTCGTGACTGCCAGCAAAATCGGAGCTGGTAATATCAAGCAAGAATTCTGCAGGGTTGATGTACAGCGGCATCGGGCTACCTCGAGCTTCCATATATGACTTTACCAGCGAGACGGATCCATTGTAACAGGTTCTCCCTTGAGATAAGAGCAAAAGCTTATCGAAGAGCTCAAACGTTGACGTTGATGGTTGGTGAATGCTGGCGATCACGATGAGCTAGAATAACGTTGGCATGAGATTTGAAGGAGAAGCGGTATACGCTTACATTATTCTTTCGTACGGCGTTCTGGAGGAATTTGATGACTTCATATGAGGCTGTCGAGTCTAATCCGCTCGTCGGTTCGTCGAGGAAAAGAATCTTAGGTGCTGTAATCAGCTGGCTCGCTATACTCAATCGACGTTTCTGTCCACCACTGATACCCTTCCTGATCGGTGTCCCTACGATCACATTGGCTTGGTTTTGCAAGCCAAAGGCCACTAGAAGCTCATCCACTCGCTTTTCACGCTCCACCACCGTCACCGAGCTTTCTAGGTCAGCGATATTTGAGACAGCTTAGCAGAGATTGCAAACCTAGGGAGTGAAAGTCGTGCAGCAAAGTCCATTGTTTCCCGGAGAGTCAGAGAACCAATCAATGCATCCTCCTGCTCGACGTAAGAGGAGACAAGCTTCAAGGTACTTCTTGATGCTCTGACGCCGTTAATGGCAACTGAGCCATGTGACTTTGTCCTCTTACTCGCACGCTGAGCTAGAGTATTGAGAAGAGTGGTTTTGCCGCTTCTGTAGGTAAACTCAGTGTCAGGATCGGTTTTTTTTCTCTTCAGGTACGCATTAGAATCCGAGGCAATTCCTGCAAAGTTGCTCACGTGACATTTCTGGATCATTGGATAGAAACTACATAACGCAGGAAGGTTTTTTGCAATGCCTACCCAGATGGACCCATGATTGCAAACAATTCCCCTAGAAAGAAACTTCAGTGGATTCTCAGAGAGCCCCGATGGACAGCGTTTACCTGCCGGAACTAGCCCGTCAACCCCAGACAATATTTTGTTTGAAGTCCCACTGGCGACCACGACTTCGACATCAACAGCTTTCCACGTAATATTCTGTACAGTATGATTGATGAGGTGGTCATCCTGCTTTCCACCATGCTCGGCGTCTGCGGCCGCCTCTTTCTTCATGCTGGCTGCTCCTTACTGTCAAGACAAGTGTGGAGGCTCTGATAGTGGTCGCAAAGTTCTAGCGATCTTGGTAGGATCTCCAGGTTTCGTCAATGTTTAAGGTCTCGAATCAATGTGAACCTAATTGACTGCGCTTTCAGTGGAATTTTCGCCCTTCCGACGGTTGTAGCTAGGTACAAGGTCCTTCGTGGATGGTAGATTGAGATGCTACTCTGAACTCAAGCAGAATGGCAGCCGGCTCCAAGGATACTTATAGAGGCATAGACTCCAAGATTTGTTGACAGAGACCCGACTTTCCAAAGTTGAGGCTCATGCCCGTATCGGGAAAACGAGATTCCTTCCGGTAGGTCCTGGCTTGGCACGATGGTCGACAGCATTTACACGATCAATTATTGCTGACATTTGGTGCAGAATGTGTAAGCTGACCGCCGAATATGTAAGCTGACCGAATGTGTACATGTAAGCCGAAGATTCCAAATCCTACCCCATTTGAGCGGAGATTCCATTGGTCTAGACTTTTGCACGTAGCCCATTTTGGAACCATTCGCTTACTTCCCGAGGTCCATCCATGGATTGGGTCAAACACGAAAGCCTCGAAAGAATTTAGTAGTCACGAGACCACGCCAAGTAGCCCCTATGAAGCAGCACGAAGCCTCCACGCTAGAAAAGAATCTACGAACCGATCGGCGATGTGGGATGTCCTACAGTCCTACTTTAGAAGCATGGACGACGAACATGATGATAGCTCGAGGTATCCCTTCAGCCGAAGCACTATAAGCATCGCTGGTGGTACTTTGAAACGATCACTGGGTTGCCTAATCCACCGGTCCTTATTTTCGTTTTCGTTTTCGTATCATTCAGCTGTCGAGCAGGACTCTCTGCTCTTGCCTCGCTTAGATCTATCCTCTTCTCTGGAATGTAGCAGTATTCGCAAGCTTCTGACATATAGCAACAACAATCAATCTGCTCCGTTTGTAGAGGAATAGAGAGACTCGAATGAGCTCTAATTACTTGTACGCAATCGCCACTTGTCGAATTGAGCGCCGGATCTATTCTCAATTTATTGCTTCAAATGACAAAAACTGACAGAAAAAGAGAATGAACAGATGGTATTCGGCTCGGGAAAGATTCGGAAAGCTTAGAAGCCAAAGCTTTTTGATATCACAATTCAGTACTGCATCCCGGAGGTGGTAGACCTCTACTTGAAAAAGTAACCATCTTGCCTCGGCGAATTACAGAAGCTACACACCAAAAAGGCTACTCGATTCCTTTCTTCGTAATCAGGCATCAAAACAATGTCAAACAAAGCTGGATGGCTCAGGGCAGGGAATAAGGAACAGCATTTTAAGAGGAAAGGCAGTGCCGGATACTATCCGAGATCAATAGACCAAATAAGAAAGACGGAGTATCCATTACTCAAAGGTCCCAACCGATGCGCCTGTGAATTAGACGCTGCTAACAATCCTGAACAGAGACTACCTACCTTGACCACGCTGGGACTACGCTTTACCCAAAGTCGCTTGTTGCAAAAATATCACACGACTTAACGTCGCAGTTGTTTGGGAATCCTCATTCACAGTCGCCATCTTCAATGCTGTCCACAAAGCGCATAGAGGCCGCTAGGTGTCGAATGCTGGATTTCTTCAAAGCCGACCCAAACTATTTCGATCTCATTTTCGTACCCAATGCTACAGCAGCAATCAAGTTGGTCGCGGAGAGTCTCAGAGATTATAGCCTTCGTCGATCGGATGAGTCTTTTTGGTTTGGCTACCATGCGGCTGCTCATACTTCATTGGTGGGAGCTAGAGAATTGGCAGGGTCAGATTCCAGATGCTTCACCACGGATCTAGAAGTCTATGATTGGCTTGGTGACCCTTCCATGGTTTCGCCTCATTTCGATGCCTCCAGGATCGGTCTATTCGCATACCCTGCTCAGTCAAATATGAACGGTCGACGCCTGCCTCAGGATTGGCCTGGTGAATTAAGGAGATCAACAAAACCGGAACACCGGAACGTATACAGCATGCTTGATGCTGCAGCCTACGTCGCTACAGCACCGCTGGATCTGAGCGACCAGAGTAATGCGCCGGACTTCATCGCGTTGAGCTTCTACAAGATTTTTGGCTTTCCAGACCTCGGTGCTTTAATTGTCCGGAAAGAAGCCAGCCACGTTTTGCGAGAGCGTAAGTATTTCGGTGGTGGCACGGTTGACATGGTCATTAACGGTATCACCGATGCATGGCATGCAAAGAAGCAGACCTCTCTACACGAGACATTGGAGGACGGTACACCTGCTTTCCATAGCATCATTGCATTGGAGCCGGCCGTTGATGTACACCGAATGTTGTATGGTGACATGCGTAACGTTTCTAACCATACCAGCAGCCTGTGCCAAGTCTTGTACGACGAAATGTCTCGGCTCCAACATTACAATGGTGTTTCCGTTTGTCGAATATATAAAGATCCTATGTCTCAGTATGGCGAGGGTAAGTCTCAAGGCCCAACGATTGCCTTTAACGTACGAAATGCTAGCGAGGGATGGGTCCGTAAGTCAGACTTAGAGAACCTCGCTATCGTCAATGGGATCCAGCTTCGGACTGGAGGTGTATGGTAGGTATTCTCTGAGCCTCCTCTTCCTTTCCCTGAGTCCATTCACGAGCTATAGAAAATACTTCACTTCAACGCTTACCCGAGAATTGAAAAGCTGACTGCGAAATCATGAATAGTAATCCAGGCGGCATTGCATGGGCTCTGGACTTGACGCCATCTGAAATGCAGGAAAACTACGCCGAAGGTCTGCGGTGTGGCAACGGCATCGATGAGCTGAACGGAAAACCGACCGGTATCGTTCGAATAAGCCTCGGAGCGATGAGTAATCGAAAAGACGTCGAAATCTTGATCCATTTTTTACAATTATTTGTCGACAGACAGCAGCCTTCCATGGAGGATAGCCTTTGTATAAAAAATTTGGAGAAGGAACAGGTTGCGAATTTTTCACACGGCAAAGCGACTTGTGCCAGTCCCCACGTCCTCGTGACTCAGTTGGAGACTCGGATGCAGCCCTCTTATGCCGAAGATCTTACTGAGCTGAGATGCCCTGTAGCAAGATGTAAGGAGATCTTCTACTCAGAGAAGGGGCTTCTGAGCCACTTCAGTGCTCACAGGGTTTGCAAGGTAAGTAAGGGATATAGGGGCCTAGCCCGTCTACCTACTTATTTTTGCTGAACGAAATGGAGTTGTGATTTTGATGAAGAATCAGTAGAGACTGCTTCATGCTCGGGGTCGAGCTTAGATCGATTCACTGCGTGTACTCCACAGGATGATATATCAGGGATACCAGCGGATACGCGACGGCCCTAAAACTAAGTCACGTGAGGAGTGACAGTGAACGACCAGCTACTACACGAGCTTCAATGATCCCGCGACATGTCTGCGGACATATCTCGGCAGCCTGGAAGTAATGAGCGTGAGAGAGGAGCGACGCAGTGCCTGAACACTGCCGCTTTTGGGACAGCTTCGATCACAAGGGCAGCTACGACGTCGTTGGAATGACCACCCGTGCTCTTCACGATGTCTAGCAGATGTTGGCTTATTGGGGCCACATTTGGTCTTGCTGTTGGTGGAGGTACTGTCCAGTCTCGAAGTTCATGTTCGATCTTCCTAGTCGTTGAGGCGGCTCATCCGCAGTCTGAAGAATGCCACCAACAGGATGTTGTTGTTGCAATCGCAAATCAAGCGTCGAAGAACCTCTTCAGGAGTCTAGTTAGGGGCTCGTTAATAATCCAAGCCAGTATGGAGTAGTGTAGACTCAGATTACATTGGGATGGTGATTTTAGGTCAGTCAACTCGAGCGCCTCAGTCATGACTAAGTAGTGATAGATAATCTTGGTTCCTGGGTACGAGGTAGGGGTAAGAAGACGTTTGATCGGTAGGGATGTTGGAGGAGTGGCGCCAATATCATGATCCCTGTCTGGTGGGTAAATTAGTTCTGTCATTAGGCCGGTTACTTGGAGTCGATCAAACAAGTTTCATCTTTTCCCCAACTCCCACTCTACACCACAGCAACTCGGATTGCCACACACAACCCTCGCTTCCTGTAAGCGTGGGTATAGCTGTAGATGTCTTGCGGCTTCCAGGACTGTGGCGCCTTGTACGAGTATGCTTCTGGTAGGCTCTCTTAGCTCGCTTAAGTCCTGTTCCTCTATCCCCTTAAGCGTGATTCGACACAACAACAACACAACAATAGCCTGTCGTAAATGCAGCTGCGCCTTGCGCATCGAGGCCTAAAGTCTACTCCCATTCGAACTAGCCGATTTCGTTTCAAGATCCATTTGCACCTTTACCACGAAGCTATTCGTGTCAGGTGATATTTCCCTTTCAACCACTCTTTCGCGCTTGGAGATCAAGTAGTCCAGCCGTCAAATCCGCAAGTCCCTTTTTGCCTGGGTTGTCACCAGTAAACCATGTATACTTCCTTTCTTCCATTTTTAAGAGTTTCATTAATGTGAGAAACACTCTGTTAACCGTGCCGTGTGGTCTGTCTCGGCCCAATTTGGTCAGTTGCACATTTGAATATACAATGGCCCTCGACAATCGTGTCGCACAAAATTCTAATTTGTCTCCTGTTTCTGCTGGCGAGAGCGTCAAACCTGCAAGAGGTCGAGCACAGCCTTCAGCAACCCCACCAGCGCCCAGACGCCCGGCGGCGACAAAGACGACCACTGTAATGGCAATCGTCACAGACACAATGCCTTTCAAGTCTGCCTCAGCGAAGCAAACTCCCACCCGGCCCATAACTACGAGCTCCTCTACATCATCATATCTGGCTGCTGCTAGCTCCGATATTCCAGCAGCTTCGATTAAGACTCCTGGCTCAGGGATCCCGCCGGGAACATTGACCATAGCCATCGCAGTCCCAATCGTCCTTATTGCCGTCCTTGCACCTCTTTTTATACTCACAATACTCACATGTCGGAGGAAGCGAAGGGCTCGAAAAAGGAGGAGTAGTCAGTCTGTATCGAAGAAATTGAAGCTGCTGGATCGACCACAGGATAAGTTGGAGTATCGACCGAAAGGCAAATATGGACCAGCTACCTGGCAGCGGCCTCTCAATTCTTTTAGTGGATTTGAGTTCAACTTTTCTCGACCTCGAACTGTTCTCTCTGCTATTTCTGCCAGAAGTCCACGAGCAACAACACCCAGACCTAGTACACCTCGGGTGCCGCCTGTGAGGGTGCCGACAGGGGCGGCGCCTCAAATACCACCGGCCGCCATACGCCGGCCGGCACTTAGTGTTCTCTCTAGATTCGCAAACACCGACGGAATACAGGATCCTCCACCGCCCTACGTGACCCGTCCGATGACTCTAGCACACCCCTACTTTCGACCAAGTATCCCCACTCAGCAACTTACAGACACCCCTCAGTCGGCTCGATCAGTATCGCCGCAGCTGCTCGTAGCAACGCCTGTCGAGATCCAATCGCTTTCAGGCCCCTACGCTCCTATATCACAAGTCTTGTCTTCAGCAGATCAGGATGGTAGAGCTTCACGACAGCCTTCAGCACAGAGAATGTCAATTTCGCCTCCTCAGAGGGCACCAAGGTCTCCATTCCATGAAGCGTCTGAAGAGACACCTCACACTAGTGCCAACCTACAAGGGCCATTCTCTGCACCCAGTCCTGCCCCTACAAATGTATCGGGGTTATCGTTTGACCCTTCCGCCTGGGTTGCCTCCTACGAGAGAAATTCGAGAGTATCCTCGGTTGACGGGGACACGGACTCTCGAATGGATCCACACCAAATCGTGTGAAGGACTAGAAAGGGTTTTACATGAAATTAGCGATATTACAGCGTGGCGTTGTCGACTTCGGAGCAAAAAGAGATACCATATAGATTTGGGCACGATCATGGTGAAATGGTCACGTTGTTTGGGCCAGGAAGCCAAGGATGTACATAAACATACGTTCTCATTCAATTGCACAATAATCGTATTACCTATTCATCTCTCAGCTCATCCCCATGCGAAGACGTGAACGGCTCTCCAAAGCACACCGCTTCTAACAATAATGGAAGGCTGACGAAACCTGATCTACAGCTATCATTCAGTAAGCACTTCAGGTAGTAATTCCACAAAACGTGCGGCACTTGCCGGTCCCTTTCCCCGTTCTCGCCACATGCTAGTCTCTTGGCAGGAACGAATTATGGGTAACGCCGAAAGTCCGAACGATCCAAGCGTCGTCAGCACGTCAGCAAAAGACTACTTAGTATGCCTGCATATTCAGATTCGATCGCGATTCATTTCCTCCACCTTTCCATGCTTAAAGCTACTCCATGGACAAGGCAAAGGGGATCGCAAAGTCGGGATGGCACCCAGCAGGCAAAGACGGCAAAAAAGAATCTTGGCGAGGTGACTTCAAAGGCATCAACCAAGTGGTAAGTTTATCTCATCGTCTCTCGCTGTATTACCCAACACATTTGCCGTACTCTTGACTTCTAAAACCCATGTGACAGGCAGGTTGGGTTGGGAAAGGCAAGGATCCTCACCAAGCAGCCCAGGAGCACCAATCGCGTCCTCTTGCGACTTTGAAGGATCCAGAAGCCTTTGGGCCGCCGCCAAAAAATGTCAACTACCATGGAGGTGCAGCAGTGCCAAACGTCATCACACCCGACAGACGGGGACTGGGTGCACCTCTAAGCGCGGAAGAGATCCACGCGCAAAGTGTACATGAAGAAAGCGAGAAGCGAGCTCAAGAGGAAGCAGCGCAAAAGCCTCCACCTCCAGTCCCTTACCGCGTAGACACGACTGGCCTACCCACTGGGAATCTACCAAAGCCACCAGTACGGCGCATCGACACCGCTGATCCATCAAGTCCACATTCTAGTCCGCAAGCAGCGCACCCATCCACAAAGCCGAAGCCATCGCTACCTCCACGATTACCTCCTAGACATGCAGCTACCCCCACACGAGATACTCCACCACCTTACACGAGCACGGTGAAATCCCCACAGGCGTTCAGCGGACTCAACCACGGTGCGCTAAACAGGCTCGGGTCTGCAGGAGTATCTGTGCCAGGCTTAAATATTGGAGGGCAGTCGGAGGCTAGTCAAGGTGAAGACGTAAATAGACCTGCAGAGTCGACACCTACGCCGAAGCCGACAGTTGGCGAACAACACACACGATTTTCAGCCTTATCAACGAGACCATCAGCATCCGAGCCAGCATCTGCGGGAGGGACATCCTTCGCCCAGAAACAAGCTGCACTAAAGACAGCCAGCTCTTTTCGCAAAGATCCTACCTCAGTCTCTCTTTCTGATGCAAAGGCTACAGCGGCGATAGCTAAAAATTTCCGAGAACGCCACGGTGGTCAAGTGGCTAGCAGTTTGCAAACTGCAAATGCACTCAACCAGAGGTATAATGTAGCCGGCCAGTTTAGCGGTGATACCAACAATATACCCGTAAAAGAAGGGGTCCCTCCGCCGTCTTCCGCTAATGACGATTCCCACTCGTTACCGTTCAATATCAAAACGAAGCCTCCGCCACCGCCGCCCCCAAAACGCGGGACAGGGGCTGATACTGAGTCTACGGGTCCACCACCTCCTGTTCCTTTATCGAGCAGGCCTCGTCCGTGATTTCAGTTTACTGGACACTGATCTCCAATGTTCTGAGACCCAGCCTTGTAAGAATTAGTCAGAATGGATGATGAAAGTACCTTAAAGTCACGTCCTTCCTGTCCATTCTGTATGTTCATCAATTGCTCAATAGCAGAAAGTATCTATGTCTCTTTGGTAAGCATCACTGTATCTTCAATCGAGGGCCATACCGCCATGACGACCGAAAGAGTGCATGGCGGTTAGCCTCATACTGATTCGTGATCAAGTGTCAATTTCAGTCATTGCAATACCGATCAAGGACAGAAGAGTCATGCTACTACGACGTGACAGATTGATCATGTCACAACTTGTATATAATGGTTCCAGGGTTTGCATGTCTCTTAGTTTCTTTTTTGACACAAGAGCATTCATCAACTTTCATTAGATATAATTATCGAGTAAGCGGCCAATTCCATCGATATGACAGGCGGGGACTTTGACCTTGCTCTCTCGACCATTTGGTTCACCAAGACACCGCCAGCCTTGCCTCCAGCCATCCGTGCGGCAGGAACCACAGCACATACATACAGCTGGACAACGGAGCAGTCCTACAAGGGCATCTCCAAGACCCTCATAGTAGCCATCCGCTTCACCGACACACTCGCGACAACCAAGCTCCTCCTAAGCTGGGAGTCCTCTAACCCAGCCTCCACCGTCAAAGCGCAGCAAAAACACTATCCGGCCCCCTCCGCACTATCCGAAGAAGACCTCCTTAAAGCCAGCAAAACCTACGGCGAGAACATCGCCAAATGGGCAGAGGATAGTGTCGGCACCCGCGTTGGGGACGGCGAATGCTGGACTCTAATACACAACGCACTCTCCGACATCGCAGACACCTACCGAACAGTCGGCCAGGTCCCACCGTTGGTATCTCAAGGCCGCACGCACGGCGTCATGATCCTCTCCGTCTCGGGTGCGTCGCCTGGCTCGAACGGAGGGATGCTGCAGCTCGCGGACGTCCGCAGGGGCGACATCCTCGAGCTCAACGGCGCGCACTTCAGGATCTTGGAAGCCGCGGGGGATATGCAGAAGCCGATGTTCAAGCCGGGAAGTATGGTTAGTGAACCGATCAAAGGGGGTGGCGAGCGGAATATCAGGATGGCGAGACATACGGCGATTGTTGTTGGGGTTGACGGGGATACGGTCAAGGTGGTGGAACAGAATGGATCTACGGTTGGAGGGGTCGGGGCGGAGAGGTATGGATTGGATACGATGCAGGGTGGGGAGATGCAGATTTGGAGGGTTGTGGGCGAGACGTACTTGGGGGCTTTGGAGGCGGTTTGGGAGGATTAGAGTGATTCGTTACCTATCTAGGGCTTGAGAAGTCGGACGTGCATTCCTGTATAGTAAAATGTTCAGCGTGCGATTTCACCTGTGCAGATTCAGTACCTGAATGTACGATTAGTAAGAGTCGTGTCCACCGCACCCTGTTCCACGTAAATGCAAAGCGAGCAAATCCAACGCGGCTGTGCGAAAAAACCCAGAATGAGTTTAGTGCCAACTTTCTATTTACCTACCGCCAAACATAAAATAGTTTATTGGATGCCGACTCCATCTGTCGAACGCCATCCTGATTACCTCAACTATCTTTTCTCGAAATGTTCCAATTTCCTGTATTATCGGTGGAGCTCTGAATCCGAATGTTCTAACGCGTTGGGCTATCATCTCTCCACTTCCCCCTGTTCGAGGTCGGCAATCTTTGTTCGGGACCAGTCAGTTCGAAAAGACAGAGATCCAAATGAAGCAGACGCCCTTTCGCACGAACGAATCACATACTCTTCCGCCAAATCATCTGACGCGCTGGCAGCTGCGGCTCTATTTACCACTGCTTACCTTTTTTGCGTTCAATCTGCGATTGAACCACACGTCCATGTACGCTTTATTCGTATTAGTTGCTCTGTGTCCCCGTGATGCTTCAAGCTGTGCTTGCAGCTTGCTCCTCTTACTCACTTTTGAATGGCAATCTTTGAAGGTTTTCCCCGCGTGACTTAGCCAAATAGTGTTGTCATTCTTTCACGTGTGGGGTAAGTCATGTATCTCAACTCTGGTCATGGTAGAGAGTGTCCTAGATGAGTTTTGCCATCCGAACCGTAGAGTTGCATATCGTTTGATATCGAAGGTAATTTCGCTCAGTAGTAAACTTAAGCACGGGACAAGAAAATTTGCCCGGGATTAGAGATAGGTCAAGTTTTGTTTGCTCAACTGTATGTTTCTTCCCGTAGTCACATGTTGTAAGCAAATCCGGTGACATCTTTCAAACAGAGAGTTGCAAACCATTCAGGGAGGTATATGATTGATCTCTCTTCTCAGATCAGTCCTCTTTCTCCATCAAAGTGCAGTGCGGTACACCATTGGCCCTTCTCGCTTCAATCAGGGTAGTCAGTGACATATCAATATCCGTGGAAAATATTCTACACCTTAATTCTCAACCATCGGCGTCTGCAAGTGCCTAGTTGCCGCCTCCAAACCTTCTTATTTGACGTGATTAGCTATTGGCCACAAGCCTTTACAAACGCCATGTCAGGCAAGCCTCAACGCAGAGGTAAAGGAAGGGGAGCTGGTCAAAGTGCCGGGACTGGATCCTTATCCAATCCCTCAGATAGCTCAGGTCAGTCATCGCTGTATTCGGTGTCTGCCAAAGCTAACTTGCTAGGGCCAAAAAATGCAATGCAGAAAACCGCTTCACCAGATTGGAAGACAGATTGGAGGCCAGATTCTGGGTCCATGCGAAAAACAAGAGGAATAGAAGAGATCTTTACCGATGACCATGTGGTGAATGGGGCGCAGGGCCACGTATTCAAGTAAGGCAGAACGTGTAATTCAAATGACATTGAGAGCTAACAATTGTAGACCAGGAACGAGCTTGACCCCTTCGGTTGATGTACAGCAGCAGGAAGATAAAGCAAAAGCAGATACTTCCAAGCCGCAGATGAACTCCCTAGTACTCAAAGAGTCTATTCAACAACGACCTGGTTATGCCGGAAGCACAGCAACCTCATTCGCTCTTCATACCAATTACCTTCATCTAAAGACGCCGAAATCCCAAACAATCTATAGATACAACGTTAGGATTGGCGAATTAGTGAATCTCAGAGATGGCAAGAAAAAGAGAGGGATCGATCCTCGACCAACAATCCAGGTTGGGCCCCCACTTAGTCCTGCGGCATATCCACGGGCTGGCACCAGTCAGTCTAACATCACTCAATCCTCGACCGCGCAAACCCCGAGTAGTCAAACTCCCACCACTCAGTCCACCAGTCTGCAGTCTGCATCCCACACGGAATCTAATGACGAAAAACCGCAGCAAGGGCTTGTCCGGAAGCGACGACGGATGTTTGATATCCTCCTCCGGCACCAAATATTTCTGAGTGCTGGCAAGGCAGTTGCGACGGACTATGCTGCTATTGTCTTGACTGCTCAAGAGCTAGACCTGTCTCAAGATGTTGTTATCCACTATTCTGCTGAAGACGGAGGTACGGAGGACCCCGAGGGAATTAACGTACAGATCACTCTAGAAAAGCAGCTAGCGGTAGAGGACTTGAGGTCTTACCTATCGGCACGCTTCGATGCCAGAACGGTCGAGGTCAGCAAGGAGCTTGTCCAGGCACTGAACATCATTATGAAGTACGGGCCGAGCAAGGATTCTAGTCTTGTTGTTGGTGGGGATAATTCAAAATTCTTCCCTTTGCTTGGAGAATCAAGCGAGCTAAGAGCCTGCGTGATCGCTCTGAAGGGTTACTACACCAGCGTCCGAACGTCGACCGCTAGATTGTTGATCAACCTCAATGTTTGTACTTCGGCTTTTTACCAAGAAGGTCGTGTAGATGCGGCGATGAGAAATCTTGGATTATATGCGGACACGGCAATGAAAGAAGAGGGAGAAAACGCGGAGACCTTTCTGAAGAAGCTTCGTGTTTACACGAGGTACATGGGAAGCATGAGATTCAAGACCATATATGGCTTCCGGCCCGGGAAAGATGGCAAAACCTTCCTCACTGCAGACACCGCTAGATTTACGCCGCAAGACGAGATGTTCGGTGGCAGAGAAGTGAGCGTGAGAGAGTACTTTCGAGACAGATGGCAACGGGAGCTTGAGAGCCCGCATTTGCCACTCCTTAATTTGGGAATTATCCAAGACAGATCTAGCAAAGACGGCAATAGCACATCGGCCAAAGACACCAAGAGCACACCCAGCAAAGATGGCAAAAGCACATCCAGCAAAGAAGCCAAAAGCACACCCAGCAAAGACGGCAAAAGCACACCCAGCAAAGAAGCCAAAAGAACACCCAGCAAAGATGGCAGGTACACTTCCGGCAGAGAGGACAAGGGAAAATCCGTTCAAGTCACTGGGACCCCTGAGCGGCCAAAGGAAGTAGATCTCACAGGTACCCCAAGCCATGAGGTGCGCTATCAGCTGGTGCCTCCCGAGTTGTGCTATATTCTACCTGGACAGTCTTATGGCAAGAAGTTGGAAGGTGCCGAAACAGATAAAATGAAGGACTTTGCAGCAAGACCACCCGCAGAGAATGCCAGAAGAATCGTTGATGCCGCAGGACGCATAATTGGCTTGAGCTCAGACAACCTCTGTCTCGAAGGTTTTGGGTTGCAAGCTTCCCCTAATCTGATCACAGTTTCTGGACGGAGATTGCCGGCACCAAAAATAGTTTATAACAAAAGCGGCAAGAACGAGGGAAATGTTTATCCAACGCTGGGAAGTTGGACTATGGGAGGGCAGCGTTTCAATAAGGCAGAAACGATCGGAAACTGGTCTTATCTCGATATGAGCGGAGCATTCCAGCCTAAGACAAGGGAGCATATTCAGACTCTAATCACACACTTTGGTAAATGCGGTCTTGTGTCTTCTCGTCCAGTGCACGAGACAGGGTATCCACTACACATACCCAACGATCCCCACGGGATCGACCACTCCATCCGCAAAGCCTTCTATGACTTGCAACAGTCAAAAGTCAAGATAGTTCTTGTACTATTGAGAGAGAAGGAGACCTATGTCTATTCAAGATTAAAATTCATTTCCGAGACCGAATATGGTAGGTCTTCACGCTGGCCACTCTTCTGTCATTAGTCGACTTGCTAACAGCTCCTGTAGGTATTCACACGGTATGCACTGTGGCGTCGAAGTTTGCTCAGAAGATGGATGGCGGAGTGGATAAATGTGACGGTACTTACGCCTGGAACCTTGCGTGTGAGTTTTTGGACCTTTAAACTTGCTGGGCTTACGCACGCTTATAAGACTACAGCAAAATTCAATCTGAAACTAGGTGGGACGAATCATACGCTAGCCTCCGATAAGTCGTCACCGCTAGAACATACTATGGTCATAGGTATTGATGTCTCTCATCCTTCTCAAGCGAAACTTCGAGGAGCGAAAAGCATCGCGGGTGTCGTTGCGAACCGAGCGAGCATGGATTTCTCACAGTGGCCTTGTTCGCTCCGCACGCAACCAGGAGGGACTGAGATCGTTGAAGCCATGCAAGAAATGGTCACCGAGCGCTTAAAGGCCTGGAGAAAGCCTTTGCCCCAAAAGTTCCTCATATATCGGGACGGCGTTTCTGAGGATCAGTACGACGATGTCTTACAGTACGAGCTTCCTTGCATCCAAAGGGCCATCCAAGCGTTTATCGGTAAAGGAAAGTTCCAAATTGCCCTTGTGGTTGTGGCAAAACGGCATCACACACGTTTCTATCCAACGAACCATGACCAGACGGACAAAAGTGGCAACGACAATACTGCGAAAAGTCGCAAGGGTAATCCTCTGCCGGGCACCATTGTTGACCGAGGAATAACCATGGAGACTGGCTGGGATTTCTACCTTCAAGCGCACGATTGCCTCCAGGGGACTGCGAAACCCGCACATTACATTATCCTACGTTGTGACATGCCTACGAAGATATGGAGTGCGAGCACGTTTGAAAAGATCGTAAGTTCCATCACCATTGATATGAGAAAAGAGGTTTTTTGAGATGGCTGACCCTGGGTTATTCTAGACTCATGAGTTCAGCTACCTTTTTGGTCGTGCCACTAAGGCGATTTCGATCTGCGCTCCAGCGTACTACGCTCACCTTGCTTGCGAACGTGGCAAGGTTTATCTGCACCAGTACTACCAGCATCCAGAACTCTTTGTTGATGATAGAAAATCGGAGGATGCAAAATCAGATAAGGAGAAACCCGTTGATCAAAACCTGGATGACGAAAAAGGAGACGGTAAGAAGTCAGCTGACAAAAAACTCGAATGGAACGGATTCACTGCACCATGGACGAGAACAGTACACCCTTCTGCCAACGAGATCATCGGTCGACCGGATAAGCTCGCGGACACCATGTTCTACATCTAGCGGAATCTCGATAAACAGAACCAAGCTGAATATCGGTGATCCCACTGTGCGAAAAAAAAAAGCCATGACATTTCCTAACTTGTTGAATGAATCACGGCCCTTACTATGTATGGGCTTATGTCCTTCCCTCCATTTATCATTGCTGGAATCTAGTTGATGATTAACGGCCTACCTCTGCGGCTGAACGCTCGCAATTCACGACTCTCTACTATCATAGTTTGGGGTAGTAATCACTGGGGCCTGATGGGCAGGAACGATAGGTAACGCCCTTTCTCCACTAACGAGGGGGAAGGGAGCAATTATGGGGAGGGTAACCGCAGAAAAGCGGAGACAACGTTCATATCAGATAGCAGATAATCGTACGGTACCATGGCAATCCATACAATCTCGTAGCTTTTAACACACACCGTTTAATCATGCATTCTCCCAATCACAGTTCCCTCCCGATTTCGCACCACCAACCGATACTCCCTTCCAACCCGCCCCCTTTTCCCCAACATACGACCAGTAAGCAAAAAAGCATGGCAGCGCAACGAACCCCAAACCCCTATCTTCCCCGCCTCCCCCAGCCTAGCGCTTCTCTAGAAAAAGGATCCAAGCACCCCGATCTATCTCCAGATCCCGCAGCATAGCAGAACCCGTGGGTGAAAGCCAATGGGCATGCTTTATCGAAGGCCTACTTAGCATCATCATCTCTCGTTTGCGTTTATTGCTGCCCTTTCCTTCATTCCTTTGCGCTTTTATCAGGTTTCGTCCTTTTCCGCATCGATTCACTGCTCCCTCCCCTCCACAATGCATTCCCCTTTTCTATTTTTCCGTTTCTGGTTCCCTTTACCTACTCCATCATTCCCCATCCCTTCCCTTCCCTTCCCTTCCCTTCCCTTCCCTTCCCTTCCCTTCCCTTCCCTTCCCTTCCCTTCCCTTTGCTATTCCTAGTCTCCTCATCTTCATCCCCTCGCAAGAATCCCCTACCGCAACACCAAAAGCGAGAAAGCGGGAGTGGATCTAAGCATTCGAAGAGCAGAAGGATGAATAGCATAGGTTCAGTATGCTAGTGAGAGAGGATATATACCACGCGATGGGTATGGTGGGTGTGTTAGGGGGATTTAGCATGGCGATGTCGTGCTTTGGCGTACACGGAGATGGAGAGGTGGAGGCCAGATGAACCGGCTCTCTGTGATTAGAGTGGGCTTTTTTGTTTGATCGTTTTTTGAAGGGGTTGGGATTGGTTTGTCATTTCGGCTTTTCTGTTCTGGAATCGATATCATGCATCTCAAATGGGGTTTCTTTGGTTTGTGAAACTCGGAACTGACAAACGACCGTCATGAGTTGATAAGGTATAGGCAAGCAATAGAGTTGGAAAGTCTGGCAGTAAACAGTAAAGATATCTCGGGTGAGAAGCTCCTTGAGAGACAGGGGAGAGAAAAGAGCGACGAAAATGCCGATGGGTACGGAAGGTGTCTACAGTAAATCAGGGAAAGAACTTGAGCTATAGCAACGAACTTCTGCCCTTTCAATGATAGTTTAGTATGGAGGTCAAGAAGCTGCGGGTATGCATTTGCTACAAATATAGACGCCTATAAAGTGTTCGGAGGAAGCGCGATGCTGTAACTCAAAAAGTCCAAGACTGACTACAGGTAAGAAGTATGTTCGAAATTATAGACAAATACAGACAACCGAAACTTTTAAGACATCATCAGACTCTATGCACCGTTCACCTTGGCTTCTAGCCTCGAGACCGCATCTGGACCGCTCGGGGGCGCTGCAGCTACTGTGCCATTGATTGCGAGCTTTTCAAGGAGGTTATTCTTTGGTCGCTCCGGGCTCGGCGCTAGGAGGGGTAGAGGGGAGTTGGGTTGCGAGAGGACGAACTGCGCAGTCGTCAGTCTCCCGATTCCCATCATATCTGACTCAATGTACGATATGACGGGTTTGAGGGCAGAACTTACCGAACTAGCAGCACTCAGAAGGGCAATCAAACTCGCCTGCACCACATCCTCATGAATCCCTACGCCCCAAACCCTGTCGTTTCTGCCTTGAACCGTACACTCGATATACGTCGCTGCCTTGACATCCGCACCAGCCCCGCCGGTTTGGTTTTTACTTCCTCCAATGGAATGCTCCTTGTACTCCGCAACATCCAAATCAATGCCGAAGGTTTTGATTGCGTTCGCTAGCGAGGAGATAGGACCGTTGCCTACGCCGCGGATATGATGCTCGACCCCATCGACAGCGACGACACCGTCAAAACGTCGTTTGAGATTCTTCGTATTTTGAGCGCGACCTTTTTCTGGCGGCACGGGGGAGGAGCTGCGGTCAACGGTGATGTTGTAGTCTACGAGCACGAAATGTGGGTTCTCTTTTAGGTGATAGGCATCCTCGAAGAGCGTCTGGATCTCCTTCGACAATAGCTCTCGGCCTAATTTCTCGGTCTCGGATTGTACACGACGAGAGAACGCAACTTGTAGACCACGTGGGAGGTCTAGTTCCAATGTACGATGAACGATCCATGCGGCACCGCCTTTACCGCTCTGGCTATTGACGCGGATGATGGCTTCGTAGGTGCGGCCGATGTCTTGCGGATCGAGAGGGAGGTATGGCATCTGCCATCGATCTTCCGAAGTAGCGTTCGCTGCATTGCGCTCTTGAAACCCTTTCTTGATGGCGTCCTGATGGGAACCACTGAAGGCGCAGACGACAAGTTGACCACCGTAGGGAGCGCGCGCATGCACGGGGATCTTGGTGCTTTCTTCCACAATGTCGATAACTGGGTTGATGTCCGAGAAATTAATTTTGGGATGGATGCCTTGGGTGTAGAGGTTTAGGGCTAAAGTGACGAGGTCAACGTTACCAGTACGTTCGCCGTTGCCGAACAAAGTCCCTTCGACTCGATCTGCACCAGCCATTTGGGCGAGCTCAGCCGCGGCAACTGCACAGCCCCGGTCATTGTGTGGATGAAGGGAGACGCTGATCTTGGATCGCTCGGAGATGTTGCGGCAGAAGTACTCGATTTGGTCCGCATAGACGTTGGGCGTGGACATTTCAACCGTCGCAGGCAGATTGAATATAAGAGGGTTCGCTTCGGAAGGTTCCCAAGCCGCTTTGACGGCTTCGCAAATCCGGATTACGAATTCGGGCGAGGAATCGGAGAAGGTCTCTGGGGAGAATTCGTACGCCCATTCGGTACCAGCTTGAGACGGGTCATCCTTCGTGATAGATCTGGCATATTGAGTGCATTTGACTGCAAGCTCAAGGCTTTGTTCTGGTGTGAAGCCAAAGACTATGCGCTGAAAGCATTCGCTGGTGGCAAGGTAGAGGTGGAGTATTGCTTTCTTGGCACCTTTGAGGGAATCGACTGTTCTCCGTATCAGGTCTTGCCGGCATGGAGAAAGGACCTGTAGCCACACATCTTCGGGCACTACCCCGGAGGTTTCGACCAAGCGGCGGGTGAAGTCGAAGTCTGTATCGGATGCTGATGGGAATGAAACTTCTATCTCTTTGTACCCGAGCTCAACCAGCATCTGAAAGTAGCGGAATTTCTGGTTCGAATCCTAAAGCAAGAAGCACTTAGCAGATCATCTTCTGGAATTCAATCTTTCGGCATCCTTGGGCTAGAAAGGTATGCCTACCACGCACCATTGGATCGACCAGGGACTGATTCCCGTCTCTCAAGTCCGTCGCAAGCCATCGTGGCGGTTTCTCCAAACTCTTCGAGGGCCATTGTCGGTTTGGGATATCGAGTGGTTGAAAGCGCCTATACTTTTTGGAAGGATCTTGAAGCCTGTGCAGTGAGGATCAGCACGGCACGCAGTACCAGACGCGGTACTCAGGGGAGTTTTTCGGGTATGCCCGGAACAGACGCAAACAGCGCGGAAGCTTCGTCACCCTTGGAAAAACCCCCTGAGTAGACACACCTACATAGGCATTTTGAGTGGGATTTTCTGCAGGAAGGTAGCTTATGGCGAAAATCAATTGGAGGGTCACAGTCGGAAATTGGAGCAGATGCAATTCTGCAAGTATGACTGCAGCATATATCTCTTTTGGCCTTTTTCAGGTTGTCGCTTGCGAGACTGCGATCTCGGCAATGTGGGGTAGCCCGCGGGGTTCGAGCGCTTAAATTCTATCCGCCGTCACGCTTGGACTCCTCTTGGCCTTCATTAGTAATAGCGTGTCCTCCGAGGCTGAAGGTGCAAAAACTACTGTACAGTACCAATAGGTAAATCTGTATCATTGCATTGAGGAAGAAACTGATTACTGCCATTGAAGTCCTATATGGGAGTGAATATTGATTCATCACTGAGTTACATGGCAATGTGACCTGAGCAGCTTGAAGTGGATACAATGGCTCTTTCCTTACTGGAGCCGCTAGTACCTTGATGCCTACCTACTCACATTCATGTCAGGCTGAGCTTCCCTCTCTTTGACTCAGTCTCTTTCCATAGACTATATACATCCTAACATACAATCTCGTGTTCCTAAGCAAACGTAGAATGGAGATAATTGACCCTTCGTCTTCGCTCAAAATCCTCTGTTTTGGTGATTCCTTGACAGCCGGATACTCTCGCTTTGGAATGCTCCACTATCCCTACTCGGACTATCTCAAAGCAAAACTGCAGGCAGCTTTTCCTACGATGGACATTCATATTGACGTCGAAGGCATGAGCGGAGCTCAAGTCCAAGGCCAATATTTAGGTCGCCTCAATCGAGCTTGCGTTAAGAAGGGTGGATTTTATGATTGGATCATCGTGATGGGTGGGACGAACGATCTTGGCTGGGGAAGAAAGCCGGAGGACATATACGAAGATCTAAGTATGATGCCGCTGATGTCCATCGATTTTGGACTCTAGCCCTAGCCGCGAATTTGAAGTGTTTGATGCTAAGTACTGCTACAGAAAAAGTATGGGACCTAGCACTCGATCACAGCGCCAATGTGCTTGCCTTGAACGTCATTGAATGTGCCGCCAGCGTTGGCACCATCATTGAAAGGCGAAATAGGCTGAATGAGCTCATCGGTAGCCACAGTCAAGATCGTTGGTAAGCACATGTCTCTCCGCGATGCCATGACAGAGACACTAACGCGGTGGATTACAAAGGCACTCGATGGATCTGTGTACCGCGGTCCCCTATTTTTCGATGGATGATGCCAAGCAGGAACTTATCTGGGACGATGGGCTGCATCTGACCGAAGACGGGTATGAAATGATGGGCAATGCAATCGGAGCTCATTTGATTGAACATTTGAAGACATCAAATGATACTAAGAATAAACTACCCTCAGCTGTGTAACGCTCCAGGTGTGCGTGAGGGGTACGTACTTGCCAAAGTCGAAGCGGATCATTTTAGGTAGATAGAGCATAGAGAAATGACACACTACGATGTCTGCATTAACTCCCTATTTTATCTCTGAATAACGCAACTCATGAATAGTTAATAAGGGCATTTCGAGAAAAAATGAACAGCACCCAATAGGGGTTTCAACCTTCCTCGTCCAGCATACGCCTTCACAGATCCCACTCCCGTTTAGGTAGCCGCGTAAGTCGGTTTACATGTGGGGGACCGGCTCGTTAAGGAAGTTCTGGTACGCTGCTTGCTAGATTGGTCTTGTCACGCCTGTGGGCGATGCTTCTAATCCAGCCAGACTGATGCGCCTCACGAACAGATTCAATGTGCTCACTCGGAGGGTCTGCGTCAGCTTTGGTAGTATTACTGGCCCCTTTGAGCGGCGACCAAGCTCTGAGCCAACTGACCAGCGACGACTTGGATCCAGAAGATGGTAAGTCAATCTCTAAAGCCCCCACGCTGTTGTGTTTCGACGCGTCAGCACCAGACTCTAGTACAGCTGAAGAGGACGCTGTCCGCCTCAGTCCGGTGAGGCTCGCAATCCTCAGAAGAGAATATAGTGGCAAGAGCCAGGACGTTGGTGTCATCCTTTCACGTCTTGCTCTAAATTGTTCAAAGTTTCGCGCTGTCTCAATCCATTTTGGATCGGTATCGGTCTTCATCTGTTTCAGTGTCATCCTTTTGTAACCGTCATACGGACGACGGACAAGCGCGACGAGGCCCTGCAAGTTGAAGACAGCCAAATAGGTTGCACTGGCCACCGCAACCACAACACAAGCGAAGGTCGGCTGACTTGGAATATGATTAATGCTCCACAACGACTAAAAGCGTATTAGTAACAACACAGAAGCTAACGAGTACGCTAGGTGCAACGTACTGTGCAGAAAGCTAAAGGTAAATAGAAGATACTGACATATGCCAGGAGTCGGACATTCTCACCTAACTGTGTTGCCGCTCTCGTCTCAACAGCAGCACTTGCGCTAAACAACTGTGAAAGTGCCTTTAGCAGGAATCTTATGCCACAAAGATCTTCGATTGTCATACCGAACTTCTCATAACCTCAGCCTTGTCCCGCAGGTCCCGAAACTCCTTTCGAGTCGACTCAAGATTCTCTACGCAGTCTTCTATACGCCGAAGAAAATCGGTTGGATTATCCCAGTGCGGGCTCTGTGCGAGGGGTACACTCCCTACAACTCCATCAGAAAGCTGAAATGGTTCAATGCATTCCCCCCGAAACTGAATCCATTCACGAGTCGTGCTCTTGATGGCCCCTTCAAACGTTTCCAAAGCGTCGACAGCCCAAAAGAATTTCCTAGATCGCGAAAAGAGTTCATCTTCGAAAAAGAGACTGTCGTGCATTTCTGGTGTGAGTATGACAGTTGGTTTGCCTTCTTCCTGCAAGAGGTCCCGCATGTGCAAAAGAATCTCAAACCAGCTCTCTATTGCTGAGCGGAGCAGATTCCAGATAATATCCAGAATATGCCAATGCATACTAGAACTAGTCACGCTGAGCTGTCGCGGTTCATCACCATATTTCGATCGGGGAAGCACCAAGAAAATAGTGTAATGTGGGTAGGAGCTCATACTCAAATTTTTTTGGTACAGGGAGCCTTCTCCGGAGATCGCAAAAAGCTGTCCAAATGTCAACAAGCCGCTCTAGAACGAATCACAAAGACTAGTCAACTCACACCTGATACCTCATGAGCAAGTAGTTGGCTTTCGTCGCCATATAAAGGTCCAGATGTTTTCGAGCTGGACCCCCATTCGGACTTGGGAACCAGCGCGTAATTCATCATCTGAAAACTCATCGTTGTCGTGGAGTCGTTGAGCTGCCCTATATTTATGCCAAAACCGCTACCATCTCCGAGATTCTTCACAAAATTCTCCAGCTGAATTCCCGCAAATTTTGGTTGGCTTGCAAAAAAGCACCTTAAGTCGGAAAATGATGGCTGATCCCGGGCTTCTAAAAGGCCTTCACAGACACTTCAGTGTATCGTTATGTTAGCGAATGTATATGTTGAGCTCGCTTTGCAAATACAAACATTAGTCGAGACCATGGTGCACAGATGTCTCCCAGACAATTTGAACTCGGCTTTCGCCGGCTTTCATCCTTGCGATATTCAGTCACAGAATATGCGTGTAATCCCGTCCTATAATCGCAATCGTAGATCCTGATCGCCTTGGAGCCTCGCTGAGTGTTCAGAAAGCGGATAAAATTTGTAGCACGTGTAACGTGAGTCAGCACCTCTTGCTTGTTGTGGGTCTCTATGGAATAGTGTAGTCGGAAATCACATGGCAGGTGTTGAAATGCTCCAAGACCTTTGCGGAGGTGCTCCAAACCATCGTCCGCAACACTGATCTCTGTTCTTGGTTTGAATGGCGAAAATATCCTAGGAGCCGAGTTGTATTCACCGGAAATATGTATGTTTATGTTACTTCTCGGTAAGTTATGAGAGGCAGGCGGTCTAAGAAAATATTCTAAGTCGTAAAACAAGTCGTCCCTTGCACAAGCAATCCTGAAAGGCACTGCGTGTCGATTCCTATGGTCCATGATTTCGTGAACTGTGGAGAACCTCGGACGAGCACTGTGTGACCCATTAGCTCACATAAAGTGGTCTTGCGACTAGCATAAGGTGGTCTCTTACTCAGAAGGGCAACTTCGCTCAAGCTCTTCCACATCAGTATCACCTTGACCGTGGTCATGATATTTTGCATCCTCGGGTTCTTGTGGGGTGACTGGTGAGGTTTGCACTGGCTGAAGTTCTGTTGTCTGAGAGTCTGCAGAGACATATCTGGCTGGATCTTGATTCTCGATGTTCGAGGATTTGACTTTTGCGAGTACCTTGTTCTGCTCTGTTAAGCTGTCCTCAGCCTCTTTCAACAGATTGTTTTCTACATCGCAGTCCATCCTTTGTAGATGTATGCTGATATGACCTGCAGTCTTCCTTAGATGATCCTAAACCCAACAAATGAGGCAGTACATCTGAACGGTACATTTTCACGATCATGGTAGATGTGATACTTAAATGCGTATGCCAGGTAATACGAGAAAATAGTCACAAGAAAAGTTTGCTTATTAGTCGTACGACCACCTGAGCAAACTCGACAACTGAAGGAAGCTCAAAGAAAGCCGGTAGATCGGGACGCTGCATCCATTAGCTCATCCTGTTTGCGCTGTCCTTCATATTCATGGGGCCTTTCTAACCATCGCGCGTTTGTTGTAGATATTTACCTTAGTCAATGTTGGAGTGAATGCAGTAGACAATAGCACGATTTCAAGTTTGCAAAGCCTTATCCATCAGAAATCATAGCATTTAGGACCAAGCGATAGGATAGTAATACTGAAGACTGCAGTAGAGCCTGAGGTGTCTGACTAACGGTGCAAACACGGACACGTTAACAGCAATCTGGAAAGCGTTTGCAAAGGGGTTGTTCCAGCCTCGAATGGGGGAGTAAGAAGAACTCACGGCTATTGGGATTATTCTTGATTCCATTGCCACCATCGATTAAGTGTGAAGCCTCATAATTGTTGCATGCGCGAAATTTCTCTAAGTTGAACTGATATGGATACACAAGGAGATTCAAGAGTGCGGTCTCAATGCACCCCGTTAGACCACCAAAAGGAGAGATAAATACCAAACCCGGGACGCAAAGATTCGCAGAATTCTCATTGATGTACTGTTGTTTTAGGTGCTGGTCCCTGTCCACATTACTAATAGTATGAGGGTATGCTCATGCAAGTGCTCAAAAGGGTCCACTATCTTCTTTGTCTTGTTTTGGTTTATCGTCAATGATATGCCCAGCTGCGATCAATCCATCAAGCTTGCAACAGCCATCGTGCCTTAAAAACCTGAGACATCTCGATTTCGCTCCTCTGAGGAAGCAGCATGCACAGTGCCTGTGTAACTCGTGCTTTAAGCAGCGTGGACTTCTTACTCCGGTTACTCTTCCATGCTTTGTCATATTCGTGGTCTAGTGTTCTCCACCCGTAGCAATCCTTAGCCAAAGTAAGTGTCCGCGGGTGTCTGCGGCCTTTTTTACTCCTCTTCCGCCTCCTCAAACCCGAATTTCCCGTGAATTACCTCTCGCTCAGCAGCATTGAGCAGCCCTTTGACCACCACCCTTGGCTTCCGTTGTCCATCATTAGAGCCACGGAACAGCAGAGGTAGTCCTTCAGGCGTCAAGTCCTTCAGGAAGTACTTATAGAGACACCCAGTCTCAATAAGGGAGCCATAGCGACAGCAGCCGCCAGGACAGGCAAAGTTCTCGAGTTGCACAGTTATCGAACTAAGTAGGGGCAGAGAGCGTAACAGCTCGGATTTTGCGGACCAGACCATCCAGGATAAGTAGGCGTATTTAACATGGATCTCGGCGGCGCTTTTGACGAAAGTGGTGTACTTTTCATGTACACTCCTGGAGGCCGCAAGCTTGGATTCTTCCGACACGTCCCGCTGATCGAAAACCACAGTCACGGAGCGAAAAAGATTGGGGTATCTGTGATAAATCGTTGGCATGGAGGGGTCTGGTCGGATCGGTGGCAGGCGCCAAACATTCTCGCTGTAGAGGACGGCGCGTGCTTCGTTGCCAAAGATCTCTGGGTTTCTGAGTCAGCATTTGTTCCTCGGGTAGGCTCTGAGCTGCGACGCTTTTTCCTTGCGTAGACATCTTGGGTGACGTGTCTCGCTACTCTGCCATTCCCCACATATAAGAAAAGAAGGCTCGTAAAATACGTACTATTGACGGCTAGGAGGGCGGGAGATGGGAACTGCGCTTTGACGGAGAGATAATCCATGTCCCGCTCATGAGGTTGGGGATAAGGAACTATCTCCACGTGTGTGACGAGGCATAAGCGGTAGATTTCGTTGCGGATCTCAGTTGGACAGGAGCCAAATGTGCCACCTTGTTCGACGTAGCCCTGAGTCATTGCCATTAGGTCATTCATTGCAGACCCAAGCTTCTTTGCCAGTCGGGGAGCTGGGAGAGCAACACAGAGCTGCGGCGATTCGTTATGTAGAGGAGCTATCCGGATTCCAAGCGAGAGGAAAGTGCCCGACAAAGAAGTAAGAATGAGTCTGGTCGTCCTAGCAGCAATCTCCTACTGATTCTTGGCTCCACCTAGATGGAGCTATGCCTGTGTTTCCAAAGTTTCCAATATGGAAAGAATAGAATGGTAGCTTCCAGACCCTCAGTACCGTGATGTATGATGAAGAAGTCTTTGATGTGGCATAAGTAGAACGTTGCCCCTAATCTGCAAGATTAGAGCTCCTGGAGGTTCTAGATCTGATGTTGTTAATCCTGTTCTACTGATGCTTTTCGTTGCTAGTGGTGACATTCATCCGCTTGCTGATTTCGGAACTCGGAATTTCATGAAAGGAATCTTTTGGACTTCAACATACGTTGTCTTCTCCCTTGTTGAAACATTTTTGATCGTAACTTCTATTTCAATACCGTTGACTCAGGATGCTATCTTTATGCTAGAAACAAAGCTGTGATAGTCAATTTCGGCCCGTCTGATGTTCATCAGGATCCAAATCTTCAGAAGTCAATAGTTGGGCTTGCAGCTACCGGGTTAGACACACTGACCAGTCTGTCCATAAGAATTTCGTGGCTCAACCATTGGTGCCAGAGCAGTATCCCTGCCCTTTCTGGAGCGTTCAAGCCTTTTATGACCAAACAAATCATGGCTTCATTGACGTCCATACCCAAAGAGATCAGGGATGTGATCTATACACACTGTGACCTTGTTGTCGATGTCGAGATCATTCCCTACCCGACACCCCACGAGCGCGACAGTGCGCAGTATCAATGCGAACAGCCTTATTACCCATCGGTTGCACTACTTGGCGTGAATCACCAGATCCGCACCGAAGCAATGGAGGTAATCTTTACCAAAAACACATGGCGCCTACCTTCAGGCCCAATCGACTGGGGCAATCCCCACCTACCTCCAGGCCCAGACCTCTTACGCAACATCTTCTTTCAACACCCAAAGCACTTTCTCTCTATAACGGTAGTATTTAATCAGCACGACCTGCCCAACGATGAAAAGTCGCAGATCTCCCGAAGAATTCATAGTTATCCAAGGCACGACTACTCACCCACCGCACGGATCGTCAATATCCATGCCGAGTATTTGGAAA
Source organism: Physcia stellaris (assembly GCA_018902385.1). Taxonomy (NCBI): domain Eukaryota; kingdom Fungi; phylum Ascomycota; class Lecanoromycetes; order Caliciales; family Physciaceae; genus Physcia; species Physcia stellaris. Next base: position 1,061,428 of record JABSSW010000001.1, on the reverse strand, counting down.
AGATAGAGGCCCAATGGGCGAACAAAGCGTATCTTCTTTCCTGGACGCTCCTTACCGGGCAGGTGCAGAGCGTCGTTGTGGACTTGGAAGAATTGGCCTGTCCTAGCGGCTGCTGCCGTCTCCAGTTGCTCCATATGGATGAATCGTTCTTTAAGCACTTCCTACAATATCTTTTACCCAGCGCCCTGGCGAAAGGATGTGCACGGCGCAATAGAACGGTACCAAAAGTTACCGTTAAAGGGTTGTTGAACCAACAAGAGAGGTTTCTAATAGGTAAAGTATACGAATTCTCCACGGATAGGAGATCTTCTTGGGAATGGTACTCACATCTAGAACAATATTAAAAGAGGTTAGAAGGAAATAGCCCGGGGAAAGGTGCAATGGTTGAATTGTAAAACAGGGTACCAGTCTCCGGGACAGTGTGGACACAGTATCATCGGAATGTCTCGATCTCGACAACGGTAGAGACTGATGCTTGTCGAATGCGTCTGATTGCCGTCACAAATCCGGTCACATTGCATGGACCGAGATGAAGATGGAGGACGCAGCTATTGCATCCTCTCTAGCTTGCTAGGGTATTCCTGTATTGGGTAGGTTTACTTCCGTCTGTTGATCACTCTTGGAATTGTTCGAAAACCTCAAAGTCAGTGGCGCAGCTCGAGACGAATCCTAACCGATTTACTGTAGCTCGGTTCAGCATCTCGCTCTTTGCTTTCTTTCTCGATGAAAGTCTTTGCTCGATCAAGGTTGCCCAGCTTTGGACCGTAGGTTCAGCACAGGATAGAAACGAATCTTTGAGGTTGGTGCTTTCTCCAAGTCAGACTATCCACTGTTCACTGTTTTGGTTTTCATGTGCAGCCATGAAATGATGATAAGATCGGCACTAAGTTTGACCATGACCAGGACGAGGACTGCAAAGTCACCCGCGTCCCGGACAAACATAGTACTGAAGAGATGAGATCTCAAAAGAAGGGCGGCCTATGCGTCAGATGAAGGCTACTTGTCTCTGAACCTAAAAGCTGGAATGACATGAATGGGGCTTTGGATTCGATGTACTTCGCAAATGGAACTCTCGGTTGCTCACCTCATTCTCTTTTTGATGGGGATGATTGTCCGGGGCGATCCAGTCGGTCGCTTAGAGAATCACATGACTACGCTTTTACTACGCGCTGTTCCTTGTGAAAATAGATGTGCGTCGACCTCTGCTCACCTAGCAGCTCCACAAAGCAACTACACGATTATAATGGCACGTGTGAAGCGTGTCTTGACAGATGCAAATCCAAACGCCAGGCTCCCGCCCAGCAAAAAAGCAAAGACCATACAACAGACTCCTGCAGTCGAAGTGGAGACACCGCCCGTAGTATGATAAGGCTAGGTAACCCTTTTTCTCCAGACCGCGAACGCTGACACCGGTGTAAAGCCTCCGGAGCCAACAGCATCAAAGTTTCATCCTACTGATACGACTAGGAATGCATCTCAATCGGTAGCTACAAAGGGCAAAGTCCCAGACTACAAGAATTGGGTATGCTTGTGCGAGCGGTTGGCTTATGGTACGGAGCTCGAAGAGGAGCAAGACGGTAGTCGAGGCTCAGGAATCGACAATGATCAAGACGTCAGGCGTACAAAACGCACCACAAAGGTCCACGATGGCGGGGTGACTTGCCTCTGCTTTCAGTCTCCCCAAGTGCATCCCGACCACGCGACAGTCATTACGAAGAAAGGCTACGATCTCTTCGTCAAATGGACGCAAGAGCTGAAAGATCGGGATCAGGACATACACGATGAGTATAATGGCAATGACTACAATGGATATGCAGCTGTTGAGGTTGTTGAGAACACTGTACGTAATTACAACACCTGCCTGTGCCTATGTTTCTTACTAACTAGGAGCCCGACAGATCCTCGCTTTCAATCACGAGTACAACAAAAAGCGGCTCAACATCCACAGCATGTGGTCTCAGGTGGAGGGTCTTGCACTTCTTACAAAGCAATTGCGGAATCATCCCGAGTTCAATAGTGAGGCCCTTCATTCCCCGAAAATAGAAGCCATAGTATACTGATCCAACCTGTACAGTGCTCGACGACTCCGTCCGCGTCGCAAAGCTCGTGATGCTCACAGGCACCGTCGTGCTAACCGCATTCTACCTACTAATCACGAAGGATCAGCTAGATATGCAGCGTACACAGCTACGCAACCTAACGTTGGTACTAGGGTTCTTTCTCGAATTTGCCGTCGCAATGAGCAGTCTGTGCAGAGATAACGAGGATGGGTGGAAAACCACGCTTGTGGGTATGTGCATGGAGATGAATATTTTCGGACATGGTGTGAGGGGAGATCCGTTGAACTCCGTTCGGCGGCAGTTTCAGGGATTGGCGGAGCGCTTTCACGAAGAAGAAGAAGAAGTAGATGGTGATGTAGAATCTGACAATGTAGTGGCCCCTCAAGAGAAGGGAGAAAGTGCGCCTAATAGGTGGAAGGCTTATGAAGGCGAGACAAGGTCTTGGAAATCATGGTGTTTTCATGAAGAGGTAAGCACCCATCTACACCATCTAGGATGTAGGATGATAACCTAGGTCATTCTCATCACAGCTCGATGCCTACGAAGAAAGGTACGGTACCGAAATGGGCGACTATCCTTTTGGGGAATCGAACCTCAAGATCGGCGGCAGACATTACGACTTTACGAAGACACATAGTCGAAACGACTGGGTAATTAGTGTCCGGAAGGAATGAGCTGATACTGGGTCATTGTCATTTGGTGGAGTAGTCCTCATCAACCATCCTCTTATCTCAAAGGAGATTTTCGTTTTATCAGTAGTCTCGTCGAACAAGAAACCCGATGCTTGGCTGCTGGCACCCTTTATTGCCATACTCCTCCCCACTTTATATGCTTTGCCCTGTTTTCTGAAAAGACTGCTGTCCGAGCATATTGGTGCTGGTGAGTTTGTTGCACAATAAGGTAACGAAGAAAGCTACTAAAGCTTGAGAACAAAGTACCCTAAACACCATGGTATTTTGATCCTGATACGAAAACGCCTTTCAGTTTATTGGAAGGATTCGAAGCCCTCTGTCCATCAAAGGACTCGCCCTTAACGTGACTTCTGGGGGCCGATCTTTCATCGATCTAAGTTTACCCGTGGTTGGAATATTTCTTGTAAGTCTTACTTGTGACTCGGAGCTTTGGAAGTGGCATTTCCCAACGTCGAGTTGCCGTTTCTCTATTCTGCAATGGACATTCTTCGATATTATTGTTCTTTCCAGCGGCGAGTGGACGGCAGGAAGGAATTTGCCCTGTCCTTCTCCTAATAATCTTTCGGACATGAACCTCGGTATCCGTACTCCATGCGACTTTGAGATCACGCAGGGGGCAGGGCAGGTCAGCAACAGCAAACCTGACCAACATGTAGCCCAAGGCCATGAATTCGAAGACAGAATTCGCCTCCTAGTCTCCCAATTGTTTCCCTTCACTACATCAATGCCGCTACAGGATTGACAACCAAGCCTGCACCTCCGCAGCAAACATGCCCGGCCCAACGCTCATCACCCCTCCCGCTCCTGATCCCTCCAGGTCGCCAATTGAGAATGTCCTCGCCCTTACACCACTAAGTAGCATTGGCCCGGTATCTTCCTATACGCTTAGGTCTTCTCCCTTTCTTTCCAGCTGATAGTCTCATAGGACATCTTCACCAACACCCGCGAACTCTGGCACCCCCCCGGCGCTCGGGGCGTCTACGGCGGCGCCGTGATAGCCCAATGCCTCTCCGCCGCGCAATCCACCATCCCTTCCTCCTCCCCCGAGTATCTCATCCACAGTATGCACTGCTACTTCGTGCTCGCAGGCGACAGCACGATCCCCATCCTCTATCACGTCGAGCGTGTGCGGGACGGGAAAAGTTTCATGACCCGGACCGTACAGGCGCGGCAAAAGGGCAGGTGTATCTTCACGACGACGTGTAGCTTCATGCGGGAGGGAAGTGGAGGGAGGAAGGCGGTGGAGCATGCGTGGAGAATTCCAGAGGGGGTGGCGGAATTAATGCCCAGTGAGGATGAGAATGAGGGAAGAGGCGAGGAAGGAGAGGACCCGGAGGGAAACGGGGTGCAGACTCATGGGCCGTTTATTAGTAGGAGGTTAGGGGTTTCGAACAGTAAGTCCTGTCTGCAAGAATCTACATCATGTCACAGCACGGCTGACTTGTCAATGATGATCAGACGACTCACCACATCCATATCTCAAGAAACCCCAACAGTGGATCCGCTCGCTTGGACAGATCTCCCCTTCGGCTGGGCAGCAGTGAGCCTTTCCAACCATTGTCCTCCTTCACAAGGTCTCTATTGCAATTTCCAGACCTATCTAACAACCCAACGCTTCCCCAACCCCGGAACGCTGACCTTCCAACCTTGCACAGAGCCCACCTCTCCGCCTTAGCCTACATGTCAGACAGCTACTTCATCGGCACCGTCGCCCGCGTCCACAACCTGTGGCGTTTCGGCGGTCCTTCCTCGAAGATCAACCTCCGCCCTTCCGCCTCCAGACCATCTCCCAGTACCGCATCTCCACCCAGTTCAACCACAAGCACCCACGTCTCCCGCCTCGCAGCAATGGAAGCCGCCGAAAACGCCCCTGCACATTCCCGCTCTCCGGGCAAGTCTCAGGGGAAAGTCGGGATGATGGTCTCGCTAGATCACACGATATATTTCCATCGGCCGAGGGAGGTAAGTCTCTTCACCATCTCTCCCGCTCATCTTGGCATGCACCTCTTCAGAGACATCGACCGAACAAACATTTAGCATAATCACTAACATCACCCCCTTTATCTCCAAAACAGATCCGCGCCGACGAATGGCTCCTCTCGGAAATGGAGTCCCCCTGGTCCGGCGAAGGGCGAGGACTCGTGCTGCAACGCATCTGGAACAAGAGCGGCGTGCTGCTGGCTAGCTGTGTCCAGGAGGTGAGATAACCCCGTGCCTAAACCTAAACCAACCTCTATCATTGTGGGAAATGGGGAGGGGAGATGGTGAGGATATGCTGATGCTTTGCGTAGGGGCTTTGTAGATTAGTTCAGGATGAGGAGGGGGAAGGGAGGGGGAGTAAGCTGTAGAGTTACGGGATTCATGGGTGAGGATGGGGATGGAAATGTGTTTTGGAAGGGGTTGTAGATATTGGGAGCTAGCTAGCGTTATCACTTTTTGTGGTTTTAGTTGTACATATATATCTTAACATTTCATGTCATATATAAACAGCGTTCTCACATCAATGAAGCTAGTAAACTGCATCCATCATCTCACAAAGTCACGACATCCACTACCAATATACCCCGATCCCAAAAGAAAAAGTCAAAGTCCTTCAAAGACGGGATGTCAATAAACAATCAACTCAAAGCTCAACAAACAAATAAATCCAAGTTCGCCACAAGATGTTCGAGATATATCTATCTATTCCAATTAAACCTAGGTATTCAAATCCAGCCAATCCAAGCTCCCACCATATGCTCATCACCAGTATGCCCCAAAGCACCTCCCCCAAAATGCCCTTATATCCATCCCAAAATACGAAAACGACGGTAAGTCGCCCTCACAGTTACGCCAAACAGACACCAGCAGCGAGGACCCCGGATGAAAACCATGGTAACAACAAGCAAAAACGGTGATAAGAAGTAGGAGAAGATTCCTCCAGTCGCAACGCTGACGAAGGACCCTGTGCGGTCCGGTACCGTGATTGCCTCCGCTCAAACTAAGGATCGGGAGCTGGGGGGTTTTTCGTGCTTTCATCAAACCCGGTGCTTGGTGCGGAGATGATGACGTTAGGTGCGGAATCTGAGTATCGTTTTTTTTTTCACTTCCCCGGCGCGGTCCCTGGTGCGGGAACAGCGGCGTCGTAGCCTTCGGTCTTTGGAAAGGTAAGGTAGATAGATGTAGATATAATCATGGAATTTCTCTCGCTCTCTCGAGAGCACAGGATCCGAAACTCAACCCGCGCCCCACCCATCAGTGCCGACCCTCACAATCCTCGGCGTGACCTCCACGCCCTCAACCTCCAGCTCCGCTCTCTTCTCCTTCCCCCTCTCGCGCCCGCGTCCCCGATCCTCCATCTCGATCTCCACGCGCCTGCTCTCCCTGCTCAGCCGATTCAGCTCCTCGACGCTCTGCTGCCGGAATGACAGCGGCGAGGAAGGCTGCACGATTGGGGAGTCGACGATGTGGTAATCTGGTCGTTCGGCTGGATGGCGCATCGATAGCTCCCGGGTGAGCTGTTCTTGTTTCTCGATTGGGAAGGAGCCTTTGCGGGGATGCGTGTTCACGATGCCTTCTATGCCGAGGTCGTTGGCGTGTGGGTGGTATTGTTCTGATGGGAGTAAAGGTTCGGGGTATTGCGGGAACGATGGTTCGGGGGGTGGAGGGTGTGAGAATTGTGGGAAGATGGGATTTGTGGGCTCTGTGGGTTCTTGGATTTGGACGGTTGGAGGTTCCGTGTGATGGGGGATGGGGTAGATGGATGGATCGAGGAGCGGGACGTTGGGAACGCTTCTGCTTCTGGAAAAGTTTTCTCTGGGGTCATGGCCATCTCGGCCGTAGACGTTTTGTGGGGCTGACAGGTGGGTTGTGGACGATCGACGCATTTCGTTGGGGAGATCGATTCGATAGGTGCTCCTGCTTAATTCGGAGCTGACCTTTTTGCCGTCTCGTTGTAGAAGTAACCTTAGGAGTTGTTGCCTTTGCATTTCGTCTTCCGGCAGCAGAGATTCCCCGTCAGTGTTGTGACGGTGCATGGCGTCGCGGGAACGGACCATGTAAACTTTTCGGTAGGTAAGGAGGTAGAAAACGGTGTATGCAAGCGCGGAGATGGTGGAGAGTGTAATTGCGGCGATAGAAGAGGCATTCCAACGGGGCTGGCGGGGCAGTGGGCCAGAACGGATGCTGAGGCTGTATATAACGTTGAATAGGCCGAACAGGCAAGATAACAGACATGGTCTGCGATCAAGTCAGCTCAAAGTCAATCAAGATATATATAGGAGCCCGTAGACATACAGATAGAGTGTTTCCAGTCGGAACAACCAGCTCTTACATACGAATGGGAGGGCGATGGAGACTATGAAGCCGAGAGCGAGCAGAACGCCGGCAACGACACCGGCCGAGATCTTGCTGACAGTAAGATCACTTTGATCGTTGAAGGACGAGGGGAAAATGAGGAAGCTGCATCGGAGGCGTCAGCTTCTAGCAGAATGTTTCGGGCTTGAAACCCCTTACGCGATCATAATCATCGAAGCGGACAAGGTCGCAGACGCTTTCCAGTACCATTTCGTCCGATCTTTTTCGTTGTAAAGGTCGATGAGCGTCCGACTCGGCCTCCACTTGGGTAATGGAGTAGGACTCCTGGTGGGACTGCGCATCGGGCTCCGCATAATTTGGTCGAGTATCGTCCTCAAGCTTCGGCGGAAGGATCTCGAGTCTCACACTCGACCGAAACAAAAGAAAGATTCATCGACTGCAGGAACACGGAGGTAGTAATAGACAGGCAACCAACAGGCCAAATAGAAAGGAGGCGAATACGATCCTTGGTGGCACAGAATGGGAAGCTAAGCTTGGATATGAGGCTCTGTGTTCTGTTTCAAGTGGTACATTGATCGTACCTGTACGTGACAGGAAGTACTACTATATGGGAAGAAGCTCCGTTAAGACTTGAAAGCGGTTTCCGGCAAGCCGCAGTGGTAGCGATGCCAGTGAATCGCAGCACGAGGCTGAGGAGGTAAGCTGATCAACAATTAATTCGGAATCCTTCAGGCCCTGGTGGGGAGGCTGACAAGCTGAACGTGGGGCGGCGCAGCGGTCTTGCATCTGAAATGCCCGCGGCTATCGCAAACAATTCCACGTCAATCTCGTGGCATGATCCGAAAGTCATACAGGAAAGGACCAAATTGAAACATCAATAATGTCCAAGAGAATCAAGGAACACATCAATGGACGTGATGGTGAACATGCATCATCTTCCTTGAAGACTACTGATACTGCCCTCCCAACCCTCAACTCCGTGCCTCTTCCTCCAGGGACTCTCCGAGGACCTAGGCCACGTGCACTGCCATCATAGTGCGTCCGTCATGTACTCCTAATTCTGTCGATCTTTATCCCTCGCAAGCTGTCCTGCCAACAGGCCACTCCCAGGCACTTTTGGCCTCATGCGGAATGCTCTGCGACATAAAATCTTGATATCTCGTCTTCCACTGATTTTGGTCATTTCAAGTCTCGATGCAAATTTTGCATTGAAGCAATGACTTTATTTGCTAATCTCATAATCGCTCATGGGGTATCCGGAAACAAAATATACAAAGAAGCCAGCCAAGCCGGCGTGGTGGCACTCTAACCCAGGGGCTTTATCCAGCAGGGCCCAAGAACTTATCGCTCTCTCAACCAGCAAGAGAAAGGGCGGCCAATATCCCAATCACCCCCACAACTAGCCAATCCACACCAACCATCCTGGACCCATCATTCCTCGATCTGATCAAGGTGATGTTCTGCGTATCCGCCAGCATCTGCGTTGACACCGCACCTGTCGCTGCAAGCTGCCGAAGCTCAGGACCCATGGTGGCGAGAATATTCGAGGATCGACCGGCAGGGCAGAATACCACCTCGAAGCCTCCTCCGGAAGGTATGATGAACGTGGAGGTCTGATCGTCGAATGCAAAGCTGTAGGCATCAGGGCACACCTTCTTCGCCGCTTTGCTGTACGCGCTGGGCTTGCACACGTTGGGACTGTTGTATTTGCCAATGCAGCAATCGGAATCTTTCCCGTTCTTCGCACAGGCAGAGTAGCAAGGATCGAACAACGGGCGCGTAATCGTATCGTCTGGGTATGGATAGACACCATCTCCAGGTTTGGTTGGGGGCTGCGATTGCAAATCCCATGGACACCATCTTGAGACGTCATTGTAACTCAGCGACTTCTCTAATGGTATAGGGAAAGACGAGTTTGTTCCAAGATACATGTCGTTTGATGATTCATCCTGAGCCGCCAATAGCGCCGCAGTCCCTATGCATATAGGGTTGGTTAAGTTCGGAGGGATATCAGTTAGCTTGCTATTTCCAGACTCGGGATACAGCGAAACGATTCCCACGGGAATATTGTATCCGTCGACGAGAGAAATGTCATAGAAAGTCTGACCACTTGATGTCGCGAGAGTGAACTCTGCAAGCGTAGCTGGTGGTGCCCCCTTTGTCTATCAGTACAGTGAGAATGCGTACGTTCTAATGATGCGTACCGCTACTTTACAGTCTACAACGCCAAAGCAGTCGCCGGTGCTGCACGCCGCCCCTCCTCCATTGTTCCCACCGGTATTACTTGGACCCGTTCCTGCGGGGTTGAAGCTGCAATTTGTACGGCCCCACACTCGGCCCTGCCAATCGTGACCAACGGTAAGATTGCGAGTTTTACCTGGTTCGAGACCGAAGCCATTAGTCCCGGGGCTTTTTCCAGCCTGGGTCGCCAATCCTGGGTATATCGTCTCTTTACATTGGTTGGTAACGACCAAAGGGACAGTGCTCGCACGGGTGTTGACTTGAGCCACTGGGGGCATCCTCATATGATGCAACGCATTTGTGATTTGACACATTGAGAGAAGGAGAAGCATGCCTAAAGGTATTGGCCACCTACCGCGTCCGGCGCGCTTCGGTGTTTCCAAGATCGAAAGAGCCATGGTGAACAGCGATCAGTCAGGGAAAGCAAGGTGAGATAAGGTGATGGATCGAAAACGAGCGAGCTGCTACAACGAGCAGTGTAGTTGCAGATAGTTGACAAGACGAGGAAGTGAGGAGAGCGAAAAGGAGATGCACACTGAGGATGCTGCACTCGGCCTTCTTCACAGGCTTGTGATGGCCAGCATCGCGGTTTGTGAGTCTAGAAAAGCCCGGGGAAGATAGGTAAAGAACAGTTTGAGCATTGGACACGTATTTGAAGACATCAAGAGATTGATGCACATTGAGAAACACGCGGTTGCCCAAAGGCGCTACTCGACGTGATGTTGAACGAAGGAAAGAACGACGGAGAATCGGTTCGGCCCATCGGCACGGTTGTTCCTAAGCGCCAAGCCTAAATAGAATTACCTTACTATTACTTTATGCATTGGATTGGCCAACGGAAATAACAAGCCCACTTCACGTCTCTGGTAAACCCAGGCTCGATAATAAAAGCATTATTCGTTTCGAGGGAGAGGAGAGACTGCCGCCGCAAGTACTTGGTAGTTTGTTGCTAGATTCCAAAATGCAGGGATTGTCAGACTGTCATCGCGGCACATCATAAGAGGCTCACGGATCAATCACATCATTGCGATGAAATGATATGTCGGTAGTTGAGCGTCTAGTCAGTCAATAATGGTATGATTCAGGAAGCCGACAATAATGCTATTGCACTTGCAGGTTGCAACAATCCCCTTTCTCAAAGGCATTTTGGGACGTACGGAGTACGAGTACCTTAGGCTCGCTAGGTAGGAACGAAACTACTACTGTACCTCGGAGAGATGTACATCCGTCGCTTCTTGGACGACAGCTTTCCCCACGGATCTGCTGATTCTCACATGAGGCACCTCGAAATTTCCAAAATTTTCAGCCTTCTAACCTCTTTGGCGCGTTACGGGTAACAGCAGGAGCACGGTCCCCAGATGCACGTGCCTCCGTGCCGTTCTGAGGTACATTCCTCCATCACGCCAACGGTAATCTTTCGTATTCCTGTAAGAATGGTCCGTCAACAAGTACTTTCGGATGTAGGTACTCCTCTCCCTCCCTGCGTTCTTCGCTTGTGGCCTTTTCCTTTGCTACTTTTCCTCTTACCCTCTGTCAGTCCTTTGCTCAATCCAAAAACACTCGTTCTCTACGAATCCCACAAACGCGCATCACCATGAAGCTCTTCATCGCAACCTTTGCCTTTGCGGCCTTCACCACTGTCAGCGCGCAAGTAAGCATCTTGAGAGACCCCACGCTCCACTACAGACATCTCATGTGTGATAGTCTACCGTTCTTGCTGCTTGCGGTACCGCTTGTCCTTCAGGCCCAGCTCCTGATGTCACAGTCACTCGCAGCGACCCACCAAAATCTGAAGGCACACCTTGCCCATCCTTGATCGTCAGCAGCATCAGCAGCAATGGAACGAACCCGACCGCGTCCGGCCTGACACCCACAGCATCACCCTTTACTGGAGGTGCAAGTCACGTTGGAGGATCACTTGGTGCAGCGCTGGCCGTTGTGGCCGCTGCTTTGGCACTGTAGGAGGATGTTATTATGGGTGGCATCGCGAGGGGATGTTATGATGGATGGCGTCGCGAGGGCGGTGCCTGAGTGGGATGATCTGGGGGCGCATCGTCTGGACGGATCCTTGAACACTGGTGCGAGCTTCTCTGGAGTATTCCTACAGTGCACTTCGGTCTTGGACGGAATTTCGTCCCGACTCTGGTTCTGTGTACCAATAGCATGTTGTTGTTTGGCCGATTCAGGGGTAAATGGCGCTTCTGTATATATCATTCCCCACATGCGACTAATATTGCGAACCTGTCATTTCAGAAGCATCTCGTGACTGCATGAAATCCAACTGCACAAGGTAATCTCCTTCTTCTGCCTTTGCTTCGACCGGATCTACTTCTTCCAAGGTCCACGCCACGTACCGGCCGATGCCGGTCAGACCAGACAGCGCATGAAATTTGTAAAATACAGCTCGATACTGCGTCGGCCAGCTGATGCGCACCATCCAGAACCAAGCAATTTCCTCAGGAATGTCGGTCTAAAAAGGCGATCTGCAGCTTGACCTTCAAGGACGTTAGCTAGCTCAGCGTGTAGGTGGTAGCTAAGCCGGTTGAGGTGAGTCTAAGCTGGAAGGGTGCGCTGGTCGCCGGAAAAGGCTTGCTCCGAAATGTGGAGATTGCCATTTCAGACCCTAGTGTAGGAATCTGAACCACCACGAACAGCTTAGTGTGACCTTAGAGGTCAAGCTTCTGATGACTTGTCCTGAAAGGGCTTAACCGGTTATCAAACCAAAACACCTAAGGTACAGCATGCAGAGGAGATGACGGCCTCGGGAGCTGGACCATGGATTTGCATTTTGCATTCCAAAGGTTGGCCTGCCGCCTGCCCTGCGTTGTTGTCGCGCTCAGACGTGGCCTGGGGGGGTAGAGGGAAATTGTCATCGTGATACCTCTTCTCCGAGGCTTCCGTCTCTTCCTTTTGTTCACGCGTCGCCCACATCTTTCCACTTTTGAACCTGAAGACTCTCTCCCGTTCTTTTCTCATCTTTCTCTCTCTCTCTGATCTTTGGCGCATTGCTTCCTGTCCACTGTGACCCTTCTTCTCAGGCTCTCAATCTCTCTATAGTCAGAATCGATATGAGATCGACTTTCTTCGCCGCCGCGGCCTTTGCTGCTGTCGCATCTGGTGCGCCATACAAGAACAAGTATGTTTGAATCAGGCTGAATCTTTCCTGAACCGGCCGGCTAACGAGATTTCAGCTTGATCGCCGTTCGACAAGCTCCGGCCATCACTGATGCTGACATTCTCAACTATGCCTTGACTCTGGGTGGGTATCCTTCGAGAGCCTGGCGATCGCTGCTAATATAGATATTAGAACACCTTGAAGACAAATTCTACCGGGAGGCTTTGGCCAACTTCACCGAATCCGACTTTACCGCTGCAGGCTTCGATGCGGGCGTCTATGCCAACATAAAGGAGGTCAGCGCGGATGAAACCACCCACGTCAGCTTCCTCACTGGCGCGCTCAAGGCTGCTGGCGCCACTCCTGTTCAGGAATGCACCTATTCGTTTGGCGTCACGGACGTGAAGTCTTTCTTGGCTACCGCGTCCATCCTTGAAGGTGTCGGTGTCAGCGCTTACCTAGGAGCGGCGGCGGACATTATGTCCAAGAACTATCTCACTGCGGCCGGAAGCATCTTGACCGTTGAGTCCAGGCACTCAGCCTACATTCGAGCTTCCCTTGGGGAAAGCCCCTTCCCGTCTCCTTTCGATGTGCCGTTGGACTTCAATGAAGTCTACACACTGGCGGCGCCCTTCATTGTTTCTTGCCCAAGCGATAACCCTCCTCTACCAGTCAAGGCATTCCCTACGCTCACAGCATCACCCAAGAATCCAGCAAATATTACGACTGGCACCGAAATAACTCTGTTGACCCCTGGCTACACGTTGACTGCCGCGGACGGCAAGTCGCAAGTTTATGCCGCTTTCATCACCGTCACCGGACCCGTCTTCGCACCGTGAGTACTCCCTGTCGTTCGAGAGGCGCAGCCAAGTATGTTCTTGCTAATGCCCATGATAGAGCCACAGCTGTTGACGGCGGCTTCTCTCTCAAAGTTCCCGAAGCACCTGAAGGTACAGCAAGTATTAGCGGTCAAAGCTATATTGTTCTCACTGGCTGCAACACCACCGTATCAGACGATACTGTTGCTGCTGGCCCGGCCGTAGTTGAGATCATGAACCTGCTGGCATAGACCGCCGGTGACGATTGACATTCAATGTGTTTATTTCTTTGGAGGTGTCTCTTGTCATTGTACATAGGGATCGGCATTGGAAGCTGGTGAATTGGAGGCTGGTCATGGATCCGTATTAGTAGCCCTCTTTTCATCTTCGCGACGTTCTTTAGTCATCCGCAAATGATAATAATAAGCCATTCTCGGCACGCGCATGCTTTATTGTGATCGGCAAATACATCGTTATAAATGCCTAGCAACCTCAACATCATTAACGGCTCGTGGTTGAGTCCGCTTGCGCAAGGCCGGCATCATGACCGCTGAACGAAGCTGTTAGCTGTAGCCCCCTGGCATTTACAGCGTGGGCAGGTCATTCGACATTTAAAGCACAACTTCCAAAAACCTGTCAATGATGTGCCAAAATGGGACCACAGCTTCATCCAGGCCGGAGAACGGCCAGAACAAGTATGAGAAAAGCTTGGGACATGCTTCACAACTATATTTCCGTCGTGCCTGCCTCCGCGATGACTCGAACTGTGACCGACCAAGACGAAATACCCGAAATCCCATGTATGTATATCGAATTACTTCGTACAGGCAGTCTCTTGCCCGATGTCTCTAATTGCGATTTCGCTTGCGCAGCCATGGCCTGCAGGATCTCCACGGCATCCTCAGCCTTTCTCAAAGGAATGAACAGATGGTCACAGTAGAGGCCGCTAACAAGGTTTGCTCGAATTTTGTGGGCCTCCATCACTCGAGCAACAGTGGCAGCGGGCTGATGGAAGAGGGAAGAGTAAAGAACACAAAAGTAAAAGGGTGTCATGGAAGCTCCAAGGTAGAAAGGACCTTCCAGAAATTTGTCTCGCAGGGTGCGGCAGATGTTGAATTCGTAGATGACTGTCGATAGTGATTCCCTTACCCGAGTCCGGAGAAGGTCGAATGGTAAAACAGAGCCTTTCTCTTCGAAGACCCCTCTTGAAGTAGCAGTATTCGTTCTACGGAGCCCGCTTGTTGTGCCCACTGAAAGTCCGAAGGGGAACGCAATGGCCGAAATGGGTAACCATTGCCGGTTGTCCGAACTTTTGGTCAACGCCCACCCCGTTGCGCAAATCGGCTGGTTCTAGTCCACGTCCGAGAAAGGTAATTTCGGACTCAAATGGAGCGACGTTCAGCATGGTCGCAGCAGTTGAACAGTTCAGGGTCAATTCCTGCAACCTCGAGCAGGCAGAGGAGCCACTTAACTTCGAGAAGACCGACTAAAGTAACCAAAGACGTAGTGAGGACTGCTGCAGACGTTTGGGTAAGACATCCTCAATGACCATGTGGGAGACAGCAATGTTGTAGCATGGAAGATAACGAGTCTCACAGTTGTCTCAATGGACCCCATTCACAAGTGAATCTTTCTTGTCCCCACCCTGAAGGCCGGTGAGGATCCCGTCAACAACGGCTTGCATTGCTTCCATCTCTTCGTCGACCGTAGCCCTCTCAAGCACGACGCTACAGCCGACGTACGTGGGCTTTTTGGTCCGCTTGGCTATAATCTTAGCAATACGTGTAGCAAATTCGATGCTCGATGGAATGGCGTAGAGCGGAGTAGAGACCGGTGGCGAGTCGGATGAAAGACGCTGGTCCAAGGACAAGATTAGCCATTGGCATGTCTGAATTCAACAACGATCGAACTGAGAGCAAGAAAGGGTGGAGATTGGCGCTTCAGCAATCTTACGTTTGGCATTGAGTAGACAAAGGAACCCAACGCACTGACTGAGGAGGGGTTTGCTGGGGATTTGGTCGTGAGAAATATGAGAGTCGTTGTAGCTAATGAGGTAAGCTGGATATGAAGGGTCGTATGTGGTGAAAGGCGGAGGGGAAATGAGAAATCGTTGGTCGAACTTGTCCCCACATGAACAGGTTCACGTGGCCCTCCATCAGTGGAAGTCATAGAGGAATGTATCATGCGTCTAAAAGCACTGTACTGATCTTATACTTTTGATATCTTACTTCATAAGGGCACAGTAGTGACACCAAAGCAAGATAGCAGCAAATGGAGGAGAGGCTAGCCTCATTTTCCAAACGGGAAACCGGGGCGTGCCGCTCGGCGTTTGACAACACCAACGGTTTAAATATTCATTTATTCTACGTACCCGATTCCTACATGTTCAAGCCTTTTTGCCCCGGATCCTCTTTAGACTTCCATGCTCAGTATATAGGGCAATTAAGTTACATGCAATGTCACAGAGTCCTCGTGAATGGAAAGGTGATTTTGATCCACTCGTAGATCAAGAGGAGAAAAGGGTTTTGTTCTCGGTTTTGGATTCTTTCAGGTAAGCAAACATAGGCACAAGCACGTAAACTAAACCCAGAAAGGTCTTTAATATGAGTGAGGGATGCACTTTCAGAATCTCTCTGGGTAGCTGGCGGCCGTCTCCATGAAAAGCGGATCCATGACTATGTCGCAACTCACCCAAAGCTATTCTTGCTGCGGAATCACTGTTCAAAGGACTGTATATTTCGGCAGACATGTAATAATATACTATCATCACCAGTACTATACTACATTTGACGCCCTCCTGTTAATTTTCAAGTAACAGACTGCAGGGGCTTAGGGTTAATTGAAATAGTCGCTATGGCAGGAGCGCTCACTTCAATGTCACCCACCGTCGTCGTCAGAATCTCTACGCTATGAGGTCTCGCCATTGGCAGGCATTGGCAGCGCCTCCATTCAACGTTTTGTCGACTCTAGACCGCGTCGACGATGCCATTGACACAAACGCGGACATAGCATCCGAGATACTGGCTCACGGTCTTCCAGCTTTTGGCCTTGAATCCGAGCCCAAGCATCAAGAACGGGATTGGAGAGGGACTGCGACACAAGAAGACCTTGGAAAAGCTCGAACCACCATCAATCAATTGTACCGTGACTGGAGCGCCGAGGGATTCGCCGAGCGAAACGCCTGCTATGGACCTGTCCTGGACGACATTGAGAAGCTTCTCGGTCATGTATCTGACAAGGCAGAAGTAAGAATACTCGTGCCAGGTGCCGGCCTCGGTCGGCTTGTCTTTGACTTATGCCAAAAAGGTTTCACTGTTGAAGGCAATGAATTCTCGTATCACCAGCTTATCGCGAGCAGTTGGGTTTTGAACCACACCCAGCGAGCTAGGCAGTTCGAACTCTACCCGTTTGCCTGCAACTTCAATAATGTCGTAAGCAGAGCGCATCAGCTCCTGGTTGTTGAGATACCTGATATTCATCCGAGCACCGAACTGGAGCGGGCAGATGAGGCTACATTGACTCCCGTGGGAGATCGGATGACCATGAGTGCATCTGACTTCGTCGTCCAGTATGGCGATGAGGTGCATAATGAGGTGTTTGATGCGGTGGCAACTGTGTTCTTTATCGATACCGCCCCAAACATCATAAGATACATCGAGGTTGTCCGAAACTGCTTGAAAAAAGGAGGGGCCTGGGTCAATGTTGGTCCCTTACTCTGGCATTTTGGGGACCGAGCGCCCAAGGCGGGATCCGGAAACACGGAATCGTCGACGAATGGGGAGGCCGGTGGCATTGAGGAAGCAGGCTCGGTGGAGCTGGCAGTGGAAGAGGTGCTTCTCCTAGTAGAGCAAATGGGCTTCACCATCGAGAAGCATGAGATCCGAGATGGAGGTGCTGGATACATCCAAAATCCCGAAAGCTTGTTGCTCAATTTATATCGCTTGTCGCATTGGATAGCGAGAAAATCGTAACTGTAAGCAGAAGATCTCAGAAAGGAGAAGTTATCCTCCCAGAACTTGTCTGGGCGCCGTGGCGGAATTAGATCCTTGGGGACTGTAAGGGCTCTAGGTACTCCTTGTACGACCCTGTTTAAGTAAGTATGCCAAGTCGGTCAATGTACATGTACGAGAAGAGTATGTGGTCTATACCTAGGGTTGTGGAATTACGAGTAAACCAAAGCGCCAACCCTTATAAAGGTCTACAGTGACATGAGGAATAATTGGAAGAAGGGTAGGACATACTCAAGTGAAAGTCTGTATGTCTTATTGCACACGATGCCTAAAACATATTCCAACCCTGCGCAGAGAGAGTGACAGAGGGATACATGTGAAACAGCAGCGGCAGGAGTGAGAGAATGCGGCTTCCTCAGCGTGCTGCGCCTACCTACTGTAGCTGATATTGGGGAGTCTTCTTCTCTCGAACAAACAGACTGGAAGACATCAACTCGTTGATCTGCCAAAAAGCGTCCTCTCGATTTGGATGAATAGCGACCCAATCAGTGCCTCTTGGAGATCCCCGCGCATTAGGCGTCACCAGCACTGTGGTCAGCATCTGCCAAGCCAATTAGCGAGCAACAAGACCGGACGAGGCCAAGGAACGTGGCCAGGCTGAATATTAACATCAATTGTGAGGACTCTGGAAGAAATCGTGGACAAAGACAGAGTAGTGAGTGCAGAGTCCTTGGCACAGGAGTGATCACCAGCGGAACAAACAGCGACAACGACTCCGCCTTCCCCCACCCGAGACATCGCTGGGGACCGGATCTAACTGCGGATTCGACGGTCTCCAAGCCTTCTAAGGTCGACTAGCAAAGTCCTTCCACAGTCCTTGCACTTTATCTTACAAGGTCACCCCTTCGAATCCTAATACCACCAAAGGCTTGTTTCACAGTCGCTTTCATATTTTCTTTAAACGTTGCTTTCTAACCGCCATCTACCCTTCATGCGATCTACTTCGACCTGATGACCTCCCGATTCAAACAATTCGGTGATCGGTTCGGTTCAAAGCGACAGGCCAGCAGAAACGGCACCGGTCAGAGCACTCCTACGACCAATCTCCAGCCAGCCGCCAACGGTGTGGTCCATACGCCAACCGGCAGCACCTCATCCACCACCAGCCTTCCCATGAATCAGCAACCCAACGGCCTCGGCCGCCCTCCCAGCTACACATACAATCCCAATGCTCCAAGATCACAAAGTCCATTACCGCCCGCACAACAAACCCTTGCACATCATCCCCCTCCCATCAACACCGGTGGATATCCGCAAGGGCACCCCGCTCTCGGCGGTGGGAACGTCCAACCTCCAGGATATGGCGGGGGATACGCAACAGGTGGAATCCAACACACCACGGCACCGCAGCCCACCATGGGAGGGTACGCCGCCCGCGGAGCACCTGTGGAGGTAGAAGGAGCAGGAAGGAGTAAGGCGCAACTAATCGTTGGCATCGACTTCGTGCGTTTCTAGTGCAATCGCAGTGTAAACATAATGGGCTAATACTTGCGGTAGGGAACAACTTTTTCAGGTGTTGCGTTCGCTTTTGCGACGAACACCGAAGCAAAAGAGGATATCATTACAGAATGGCCTGGAGCCGGAAACCAGACGAAGCAGAAAGTGAGTGTTAATCCTTCTTAATCTAGAGGAGATACTAAGTCATCTAGATACCCACCGTACTCTACTATGACCAGTATCAAAAGGTGGTCGGATGGGGACCAGATATTGCTGATGCTCTTGCGCCCACGGGCTACCCTAAACCTGGTGTCCAAAAAGTGGAGTGGTTCAAGCTGCAGCTGATGCTTTCTGGAAATACATATATCGACCCTATCAATCTCCCTCCTCTTCCTCCGGGCAAATCCGAAATAGATGTTGCCGCCGACTATCTCTTCAAATTACGGCAAGCAATGCGAAACCAGCTTCAGAAAACCCTTGGCGAGGTCTTCAATCGGGAAGAGCGCAACATCAGATACTTCCTCACAGTGCCTGCTATTTGGAACGATGCTGGTAAAGCCGCAACACGAGCGGCCGCCATACAAGCCGGTTTTTTGAGAGATGAAAACGACAATAGGCTGACTTTAATCACCGAACCAGAAGCTGCCGCTATGTTCTGTTCAAAAACTGGATTGCTCAACCTTAAGATCCGAGATGCTGTTCTCATAGTTGATTGCGGTGGAGGGACGGTGGATTTGATTGCATACGAAGTTGAAGAAGAAACACCGTTTACAGTCGCTGAATGTACCGCTGGTTCAGGCGACTCCTGTGGCTCGACCGCTTTAAATCGGAACTTCAGTAATATTCTCCGAGCAAAAATACGCAAGATGAAGCTACCGGACGGATCAAGAACCGCTGGAAAAGTCTACGCCAAATGTATCATGGACTTTGAAAACCGAATAAAGGCTGATTTCCGTAACAACGGACAGAAGTGGGCCGTTGACGTTGGTATTGAAGCAGAATTCCCTGAAGCCGGCATCGAAGAAGGCTACATGACCTTCACTAATGAAGAGATTCTCCAATGTTTCGAACCTGTTGTTAACCGCATTCTCGAGCTTGTCCGCAACCAGATTATCGCTATTCAGGCGCAGAACAGGATACTACAGGTGAGACACAGTTTCATTCGTGGGAAGTTGAAAATGCTGATATAAGTGTTTCGCAGAACGTCCTTGTTGTGGGTGGTTTCGGTGCTTCGGAATACTTATTTCAACAGATCAAGCTCCATGTCCCACCTCAGTTCCAATCGAAAGTCGTCCGACCTATGGACTCCGTCGCTGCTATTGTCAAGGGTGCTGTGACGGCTGGCATCACCGAACGAGTAGTCACATCTCGTGTTGCTCGACGTCATTACCTTATGGCCACCCTTCAGCCGTTCAAAGAGGGCCATCATCCAGAGCAGTATCGTGTCCCAAGTTTAGACGGCAAAGACCGATGCAAGTACACACGACAGATTTTCGTACAGAAGGGGCAAAGAGTCAAGATTGGGGAGCCTGTCAAGGTCGGGTTCTTTAGGCAAGTAGCGCCTGGGGCGACTTTGATGTACGAAGACATTCTCTATGCTTGTGACGAAGATGTCTGTCCAGAATACACCAAGGATCCCCGTAAGTCTTTTTTAAACTCTAGCACTCGTTGGAGTTGGTCTTAGTACTCACACGGCGACTACAGGCATCAAGGAGGTTGTCACTTTGACATCGGATCTATCGCGTAAGAATCTTGAGAAGGACTTCGAGCGAATGGATACACCTCAAGGAACATTCTACCGTAAGCTTGTTGTGTCACTCATGAAACTATTTTGATGCTGATGAACGTGTGCAGGTGTATACTTTGACATTCTCCTCGCCCTAGACGGATCCGAATTCAATGCAGAGCTTGTGTGCCAGGGCGAAATCATGGGACGCTGCACGGCAAGATTTAGGTGAGACGTACTGATTTGGAGGGATCTAAGCAGGGAATAGAGGAAAGAGCAATTAAACGATGCTGGCCAGAAGGCTTTTTGGGCGGTAATGATTTGGGATGTTTGATCTAATGTCCCATGTCCTTTCTCTGATCTAGGAGTTCATGCGTATGTTGACCATTTTGACGGGGTGATAAAGGCATAGGAGATACCTGTAGCTAGCATTGAATGCATCATGTGACATTGCATTGTGTCCTTGTCAGAGTAATCTGGCACAACCTTGGATGGTCACGCCTTAGATCAGGACTGGACAAGATGCATGTTGATGCGTGAGCTTCCCGGCACGACATCATGTATGCTGTTTCATTTCAGTCGGATAGCCATAAGCTCCATCCACAGCCCGAACACATAAATTTCATCCCCCCCCAGCACCACCCCTTCCAACCCTATCTACCGATTACTCTTCGCCACCCGCTCCAGCTCATCCTTCTTCTTGATCGCATATGAATTACTGCTCCCCTTCGCAGCATTGATCAGCTCTTCAGCCAGGCACTCCGCCACGCTCTTCACATTCCTGAACGCAGCCTCCCTGGCACCAATGGTCAAGAGGGCGATCGCCTGGTTGACGCGGCGCAGGGGCGAGACATCGACGGCTTGACGGCGGACGGTGCCGGCGCTGCCGATACGGGTGGAGTCTTCGCGGGGACCGCAGTTGACGATTGCGTCGACGGCGATTTGGAGCGGGTTTGCGTCCGTCATGATGTGGATCTTTTGCTTATGGTCAGCCGTGCTCTTGGGGGATTTGTCGATCGGAAGGGGAGGGGAAAGTGGAGGGAAGACGAACGATCTCAAAAGCGTGATCGACGATCCGGACGGCCATCAGCTTCTTGCCGTTGTTGCGCCCGTTCATCATCAGGGAGTTTGTCAGGCGTTCGATGATGGGGCATTGGGCTTTGCGGAAACGTTTCACGGCGTAGCGGCCGGCGGAGTGGGAGATGTAGACTGGGGAGCGGATTTGGATATAATCTCTGTACAGAAATTCCAGATGTTAGCCAGGATCTTGGTAAGGGGTAGAATTATGCCGACAGAGCTTCGTACTCCGAGAACGTCTCGAGTATTTCCACCTTCATACACTGTCCCATTGTGTGTGCTGCTCAATGGGATGGACTCACGTCAAACTGATATCTCGGACTTCGACATCGTCGTAGGACCATTTGTTGAATAGCTTGGTGGTACCGATCTCTGCGGTCACGTCTTTGGGGAGAACTTGGTAGCCACTAGGGCTTTCGACCTCGACTTCACCATTGTCGGACATGTTTGCGTTGGTTGAGGGCGGGAATATCTGTCTGAAAGTCTGCTCGAAAGGATTCTGGTAGGGTGATTGAGGGCACGAATTGGGGCTCGCTTACTAGCGCGGTGTGGGCGCTAGTCGCCGGTAAGGCTGACTGCCATTCGTGATCCGAGTGGTTTTCCAAACTTCATGTCCATGTCCGATCAGCAACTTGAAAGATTCAGAGATATTGGAACATCTACGGGTATACAGGAATGTCGAGAGAACAATTGAAGCATGCCAAACTTGAGGATCTGTACAGAGTACTATGCAACAACATCCGACCACGGAAGAGCGGATTGTCAACGACTTCGCCATGAGGAACTTTCAACGAGCCAGAGCAGCATTCGAGATTTCAATCACTGCGCCCTTCAGTTTTTCCATATCCAACTTCCCAAGCCTAGTTCCTTCTCATTTTGGTGCCCTTTTCTCCCCCATCCTTGCGCTTCCCAAGGTGTCCTGTGTGTCGAGTGTGATTTGGCTGTTTCTCCCAGGATCGAACGGTCGGACAAGTCAAGGCCCCCTCCAACATCCTCTTCTCCTTGTATACTTCCTCATCATCCTCTTTCTTGTATTTCGCCAGCCTAAGCTTCATCTGGGAAGCACTCTCGTTTCTGAACCTCCGGCCTTCGTCTCGTGTACTGATTTGGTGCGGCACGATATCTCCACAGTCGTCGCAACGTCTCTCGAAGAATTTGTCTTCTAGTCTATTGCTGTCGCACTTGCAATGAAATGGCTTGAAATTTTGGTCCGTGTGGCGGCACCAGTAGAAGACGGTGCAGTAGCACATGTTGCTTGCGTTAGCTCGACCAAATCTTGTTGTCACGCAAAACCCGTAAGAATCTCTTCAATCGAACAATCTGGGGAGGTTCGAGAGTAGGTGCAAGGACAGTCTTATATATGGTTTTTAAAAAGAATCGGTCATTCTTCTGACATCTGGCACAAGCATTGATGACTAGGACCAGCGAATGAATTCTGACTCATGGGGTCTGCCAACGACGGTGTGCAGTCCTCCGACCATGCCCCAGCCTAATGACACAGCTTCTACTGACCGCTTGCCAGATGGCTTCGGTGGATTTAATTCTGGAATGCTGTTTGACTCACTTTCAAGGGCCAGAGGCAACTCAACAGAAGCTTCGACCCTCCAAGCATTCAAATTCACTGTGGACATTGCATTTGTAGATCAGCGACAGTCAGTCCACACCGTCTTATCGCTCACCCATATGTCCCATCAAGATCCGTCCCCGAAGCTCATTTCAATCCTCCAGGTCTCACGCATCGACACTGATCCCCCCATCCCCAAACCTCACATTGCCAACCCAAATCTCAAAGCTCCCTGTCCCATACGCCCGTCCCGGCTCATCCATCCAAGCCCTTACTTCCACCAGCGCTAGGGCCAGGACGCCCCACGTCAATCGCTGACCTTCAGCTGTCAACGTCAGCGCCCGCGCGCCTAGGCGGTGGTACCCTACGGGGCCAATGACAATGTCGGAGAAGCCAGTAGCGGCTCTGTGGTGCACGAACGCGATTGCCCCATCGAGGAGATCCGAAACGGCGCTGGCCGGTGTGATGGCACGATGGAAGTGCATTACGATGCGACTGTGGAGTGTTAGAGTGTCTGTAGAGGTTGGGAGATGGGGGCAAGACGAACGGATAATTAGGTGGATCGCACCAGCGCGGGTGGGAAAGCCGTGAAGCGCTTTTTTGTACGGGGAGGGCGGTGTTTATGGTTTTCGGTTGAGAAGACGTGTTGGTGGGCCTAGTAAGAAGCGTGAGAATTTCTAATGCCAGTGATGCAGTAAAACTGGATGGTTGAACGGCAGCCTGGGTGGCTTCTGGTGATTGACATACTGTTCGTGTATCATGGAGAGGAGGTGGTTGCAGGTATGTGTTCTCTGACAATTCACCCATTGGCTTAAGCAGCTGCTGAGATTGATCAAAGGGACCGTGGATACGAGGAGAACAAGGCTTGCCCATGCCAGGGCTGCTAAAGACAAAGAAGCTCGCATGCTGCCCAAGGCAAAGTTTCACAGACACAGGTGTTTTATAATCACTCCAAAGGGAATGACTCTTATAAATCTATGAGAATATCAAACAACATCCCGAAAAGCGATCAAGGCACGATCCGATATGTATTATGTGCCGAAAATTCGAAGTCTACACGAATGTGTGCGGAAATCTATGGAAGCCCGCTATCATTAGAGGGAGAAGAACGACGGGAAGGCAATAGACCACCCTAAAGGGTTTGACATTCTCTTTACCTTCTCATTGCTGTAGAAGCGCACGACTCTAGTCACTCATCTTTGCGCTGTCACGCGGGACAGCCCGAACATCAGGCAAAGAGCGGGATCTACTTACGAACGACGTTCGCCTTGAGCGGCTCGGAAGGGTACATGGCTCTGAGTATAATTGTATAGCCGCAAAAGCGGACTGAAGCGCGGAACTCATACACCAGTGAGACTTTCGAAAACCTAGTCGCCAATAATTGCGAGGCAATAATATTAGGACTACTTTTAAGTTCTAGAACTGGCCTAAAACTTCCAGCGGTGGTACTATTAAGAAAATGTCCTTCGGCTCTCTGAGTCTCATTGAGCGAGTTGCATTTAGCTGTCTATTCTCGGAGGAATTGTTGGCCGGGCACACTCATAAGACCTAAGGTATTGGCATACGAAACCAGCAGCCCAGCAGGTGTACTGGTCATTTCGGGCAGTGGAAGTGATCGGGCAAGAGTCGCAGGTCTCTTGAGGAGAATGTAGCTCGACAGAAAGGATCCGCAGACTATTGAAGTTGCTTGAACTTGTCTTCTATATCATTTTGATGTCGACATAGAAATCCCAGAATACTCAGGGGATTCAAAGCGAGGAGAACATGGTCGATCTTAAATAGAGAATCAGTTGTCCACCTATACAGTAGATACCTTTGGCCTGGCATGAAATGGCGAAGTCCTTACTGTGCAGACGTGTACTCGACTTCAGATAGCATCGGAAAAGAAGGACATGTTCACGTCACAATGCTTTGTTCACTTCCAACAATATCTTGCCACTGACAGAGCAGATCCGGTGCTCAAGTTAGTGACTATGAAGACTCGACGAAGCTACTTGGCTGAGTATTACAACATCCTGTCCCAATCCCAATCCATGACTTACTGATTTATGCAGTACAGCCTTTGCATTTACCGGAGTCCTGAGAATAGCAGGAACGTTGGAAATCCGAGTCGTGACCGAACAAAGGCCCTATAATCTTATTATTCTATTCCTTTATCTCCACAATGGCATTCCATCACGGCTTTCATTTTTCAACCATACCTCTCAAGAATACCATTATACTCTTTATTCCTCCCCCAGAATGCCCAAAACACCACAAAGAAAAATCACCATAATTCACCTGTAGCTACCCATCTATAAGAGCGGCCCAGCCCTCTCGCCCACTTGCCCCCCAAATCAGCAGATATATCTCGACTATATACAACACACACACTCACACGACCCAACCAAAAACCCCCCAAATTCAACCGATCGCTCTGACCGGTTCAGAGCCCCGCAAGCAAAGCAATGTTCCACTTCGGCGCCGGCAAACGCCTCTGCAACTGCACCACCTCGCACCGTCTCTGCGGGCACACGACCCTGGGCGAAAAGCCGTACCGCTGCCGCTGCGACGACGCGCTGCTCGCTCACCGGACCGTCGACGATTGCTGCGATACCTGTGAGTCGGTGCGAGCCGTCTCGGTTTCATCGGCAACATCAACATTAGCATCGGAATCGGGAACGAGTTCCCATTTCGAATTCGGCGACGGAAAGGCGCTCTGTTCCTGCACCACCACTTTCGGGCTCTGTGGGCATACCTCTCTGGGCGAGAAGCCGGAGATGTGTCGCTGTGGGGAGGGGAGCGGGAGGGAGAGGTTCGTGGTTGGGTTCTGTGGTTCTTGTCCCGGGCCGTGGCTGTAGTGTGCGCTGGCTGCGGATGAGGTGGGTGAGCAGGTATGTTGTTCCCCCTTTTTGTTGTCCTTGCATAGGTAACCTCCATTTCGAGGGAACAGTGGTCCTGTTTGTGCCTGTGTCGGGTTGTGACTGGAGGTGAGATGCGGATATACTGAGTGCCTATATATAAATCAAATTTTTGCTGAGTATGTATTTCTGTGCCATTGATCTATGGGTTTCGAATCTTGCCTACTCGGTTTCACGCTCCCTTCCATAATTTCCTCTTCTTGAGTCTACCTCATCATTAATGACTGAGTCTGATCTTTCTGGTTGTCGCCCCATGTCGGGTAATCGTCCAGTTGACGTTCTATACGCCGCAACCCACTGCACCGTTTTGGTGCCAGTCCTTGATTTTCAATCAAGCTTCTACATGCCAATACTAAATTGGAGGTTACTCTTATCTTCGAACGCGTTAAATGCAACGCACCTGGAATGAAGGGCGGATTCTCGAAATCGCTGAGCCAACAGAGAATGTCCAAGGCCTTTGGTATTGACGCTCAGGCAAGAGCCCGATCCACCGTGATATTACGAAAGAAGCGAACTGGAGACTGCTGTATTCAAAGAGTAGTTGAGGTCCTCAGGTGGATAGATGACGTGATAATGATCAGTTTTTGGCCAAGGACAAATGTAACATGTATGGTCAGACGTAAAGTAGAGTGTGCTGCTTGATACTCGGTAGGACCAGTGTAGAAATTGGCGATGTAGTCAGCCTGGCGTTCTATCATCGGACTTTTTAACTCGTGCTTGGATTAAAGGAGAATTAGAAAGCGGGATATTATCAACGCAAACTGAAGATAGTTGTGCTTTTGTGTCGTCTGTTGCCTCTTCTTGGATCAGAATTTGAAACAGCTGAGGGTACTCTCGTGTCCTGTTCTCTCAACCTGGACGATGAGAAGCTCAATCAGGAAGCCCTGTAGTGGCCTGATATGTGCCTTGACCACTACCGATATGTTAGAATTAATGGAACGGTAGTCTAAGCTTCTCCTGCATGTACTCCAGAGCCTCAACAACCTGTTCAATTCAAGGAGTAAATTGATCCGGACATGCTCATCCAAATATCACAAATAACTCACCTTCTCATCCTCATACCGTCGCCCCACAAGCTGTAACGAAACCGGTAGCCCCATAACTTTTCCGGTCCCTCATCTTCTCACATCAGCAGAGTCTAGACAGTGCGGAGTCATAGCTTACAGAGCTCATGGTTGAAGCGATCCTGCTCGTTTTTCGGCTCGTACCCCTCATCTCGCTCATCCAACGCCGGATCAACGGTTGTGACTGGGAAAACAAGGGCCGGGTAGTCGAGGAGATTCCACTGGCTGCTGTAACCCCAGTAGCGGCTTGAATCCAGCGGTGGTGCTACACCAGGAGTCGCCGGACAGAGTATTACGTCAATGATTCCTTCATCCGACTCCTCTTTGTCTGCTCGGGTCGTCCCGGTTGAGCCCCATTCTGTAAGGCTCTATGTCAGAATCAGAGATATGAGATTCCTTTGGAAAAACGCTTACTTTGGGCATATTCATAGCAATATTGCTCTCTCTGTACCTTTAGGTCTTGGATCTCGACAACGCTGCGTTCCTGGGCATGTGGGTTATCGGGCAGTATAAAGCGTGCAAGTGGGCGCCAGGGCTCGCCGGACGAGGCAATTGCTTCCTTGATTTGGTGGCCTCCATCTCCGAAGTACAATTTTGCCTGTAGCACTGTCAGCTGTAATCTCCTCGTTGGTCTGTCAATCTTGGAGTGTTGAGAAAGCCTTACTCAGGCAGACATTACGCTAAGGAGACAACAAAGCTTACGATCAGTTCCCACGCGAAGGCATGCTTGTACGGTTCCCAGTCTACGACTTCGACCGTATCGATTTCGCGTAGTCTTGCCACGACATCCTTAAGAGCTCTCTGTACGGGCGGATGCGGTGTCACTATTTGTGAGAAAGCAGTCAGCAAACCCGTTTTCGGGAAATATTGGAGTTACGACATATGTCTCGTGAGCTCATCGCTCCCATAACACATCTATATACTCGTTCTCGCAGTTACAAAACGGACGATCAGCTCCAAGATTACGTACCCACTCCGTCATTCCATAGAACCGCGACCTTCAATCTCTTACCGCTTCCGCGGTCGAGGTAGGAATTGTCATCCCGCCACCCCAGCGGAACCAGGCTAGGGTCATCCATCCACGGTTTCGCAGCAAGCACAGTCCTCATGAATAACTTGATACCATCGAGGCTTGTACTCAACGGACCAATTACAGGCTCTACGTATCCAGAGCCGACCTGCGGCGCGACAACTCCCAACAGTGGGATGCGGCGGGTAGTAGGACGCAGGCCGTAGAGGCCGTTGTTGGCTGCTGGGACGCGGATGCTGCCGCCTTTAAATCATGAGAATGTTGTTTGGTAGTTCGTGAGAAGGGATGGCGCACCAATGTCTGAGCCTACGCCGAGACAGCTTCCCCGAAAGCCAAGCAGGGCACCTTCTCCACCCGAGCTTCCACCTGGGGTCAATTTTCTGTTGTAGGGGTTTACGGTGACACCATATAGATTGCTTGAGGTCTCTAGCTGCATCTACATTCATACCATCAGTATTCCTTCTTCTGAAATCGAAGCTCACAGTACTGAATATCTCCGACTGGTTAGTCATCACTGCACGGCTTCTTACATACCAAGGTTTGTGGCTGCGTCGTTCGAGCGTGGAAGACGCATCCAGCTTGCCATAGAATTTTGAGGACAACAGCGTCACCTTCTGCTTTGTTCTGGGCCCACGCGGCTAAGCCTGTATTAAGACCTAGATCTTTCATGCCCATATGCTCCTTAACGCTGATTGGAAGACCGTGTAACGGGCCCAGAGGCTTTTCATGCTCTTTCATATACTCATCGAGCTCCTGGGCCCTCGCAAGAGCCCTTTGGGGCAAGAGCTCTGTAATGCAATTTGTCTGACACGGAGTCAACACACGCGACAATGACTTGAAAGAAGTTGGAAATTCTATACGAGTTTTTGTGCCAGTCCGGCGCGCCGAAGGAAAAAGCATTAGTAACTTCAGTGCTCGACAATTTTGCCGATGCAAGAGAAGATACGAGGTCTTTCGTAGAAGTCTCTGTAATGCCTGTTTCTCTCTCTGACAGAAGTATTCGCGCAAGATCGATTGAATTTTGAGGTAGAGGGGAGGGAACCTCAGGTATCGGTGGCTCAACGTGATCCAAGGTCACATCACGATACTCCTGGACATCTTGGGCAACATTCTCCCAAGATGAGCTGTTCATCATGTTTAATCGGGCCTTGGAATGAGATACAGGACTGAAAGGCAGGCCTGAAATTCACCAAGGGTGATAGAGATCAAATATCAATCACACTGATGCCCCAACTTCAAGGAAGGGGCCACAGATTCAGATGTAGAAGGGTCTGCTTGACCATTGGAATCATCCAAAGCGAATCCTATAGCTGCCAAGCCTTATAGCAAACGCAGTTGCGGTACGTGCCGTGGGATTGGATCTCCATCCGAAGTGGTCCTTCTAAGCGAAGACGATTGGTGGTGTGGCTCATTTGACATTTTGAGTGCTATCGCGGCAGTATAGTGGTTGGCTTCACCATGACACTTGGTCCGGTCCAACGTCGACCAGAGAACGGCTTGCGTCTGGATTCATCTTGTCAATCTTGCCTCGCTAGCAGCATGTCCGAGCAAATGCTGCAAAACAACGCTCTCCGCTAAGATTGACTTTGTCGTAGTTCATGCACTGCCGCCAATCTGCATGAGATGGTGTCGAGGGTTGCATGATAATTGATTGATCTTAGTTTCTATGAGGGCTACGCTGTTTCACTCTCCTCACCTAAGAATCAAGAGAGAGGAATTTGTCTTGTTACTTGAATTATGAGACGATTCTCGTTACCGTCTATGGACACATGTAATCTGTGTCTCTTCTTCCTGGAGTTGTAAGGCGCAGAAGCGACTAGCGCAGGAGGGTCTTGACCTTCGGCTAGGCGCAAGATGGGAGATTCGGATAACGAGCCGACGGTCCGCTAGCACTACCGTGGGTCCTCCTGTTATTGATTGGGATGACCAGGGAATTATCAACTACAAGTACCAAGAGGGCCGGTGCTTCCGAGACACATAGCAATCGCTAAATCATACATCTATCCAAGATGGTTGGTATGAAGGATGTAACCTGCCAAGGCTTTGGGGAAAGTACGCACGAGGCACAGCAGGTCCAGCTTCTTATAGCAGACAAGCCCATGCAGGCTATGATTTGCCTCCGCGATTTACGCTGGGAGGAACAAACTTTGCATTCATATGGGAGCTTTCTCCGTAAACGATTGGTCAAGACTGCATGAGCACAGAGGCTCCTGACTTCCGCAGCCACGAGAGAGAGAAAGGAAATGGCGAGATGTGGGCCAACACCGATATCATTCCGATCTGGGTGAGGCATTCATGCACCATCTCTGATTGCTGTACCTTATTTATTTCATCTCATTCTCCTTTGACCGCAAGAGCTACATCATTTGTCTGGCCCTCTGTGCTTGCGTGACTTTGCAAATTCCCGTTTCGTTCCGATAGTGATTCTTCTATGACCCCTACAAAACCACTTGCTGGTTCGAAGCAGTCTGTTGAAGAGCGTTTTTCAGCACATCATGTAGGGCTACTATCAAACCACTGCTGCCGGAGCCGTAGCTTATTGCGTGCTAGGGCATCTATTGAGTCGGACAATCGCCAGCCTGAAATACTAAGAAACACCATTCCATTCATCATATTAGCGACCCTCTCTGTAGGAGGACGATTCCTGGCTAGACGAATGCGCCGAATATCCCTCGGTGCCGATGACTATGTTATTGTTCTTGCTTTGGTGATATTTGGCCACCTTCGCAGACGATCGTGCTTGTTGGCTTATGACTCTGTAATAGATATTGACTTGGGGTTCTTATGGCCTTCTTATCATTCGTAAATATACCTGTTGTTCGGTGTCCGGCTTCGCTGACTGTGCTCACTCAGAGCTCAACCTTGGCTTAGGAAAACATACGACGACAAAACCGTCGGAGAATAATTCACACTTTCTTAAGGTTTGCTCAATGTGCCAATAATAGATGATCCAAGGTCGAATGGTGCTGACACTATCTTCTTCTAGACTTTGTTCTCGTCTTCAATTATCTATGCCACCACAATTACTACCATAAAGATCTCCATCCTTTTACTCTATCAGCGTTTGTTTACAACACCGAAGTTCGTACTGGCTACACGGGCTGTGGCTGGGCTTGTTGCAGCATGGTGAATTGTTGTAGTCACAATTCAGATTTTCTCATGCCGCCCCGTCAATGGGTTTTGGAACATATCCATCCCATCAACCTGCGTCGATGCGGTCAAATTCTATGTAGCAGTCGCTATAGTCAATATACTTACAGATGCTATCATGCTATGTCTTCCTCTTCGGATGATATGGCAGCTTCAGACTTCCATAGGTCAGAAGATAGCATTGTCCATAACTTTCTTGACCGGTGCTTTGTACGTCCTATATTTCTATTCTCAACGAACATTGAGAGGTGTCAAAAATCAGCTGACGCTTATTAACATTATCATAGTGTCATTATTGCAAGTATATTTAGACTCGCTCTGCTCCCACGAGCCAGTAAAATGGATCCTCTCTGTCAGTGAGCCCCGTTCTGCCAGTCTCGATGGTTGCTTTAAGTATCGCGACTAACCTTTGCTTTCTCCTGAGCAGGGGACTATACCGACCCTTTCATCTGGACGTTGATCGAACCTTCCGTAGGCGTCATCAGCGGTTGTCTGCCGACCATGCGCCCTCTTTTGCATTTTGTGCGGATGAAAGGATCACGGCTCCGAACTATCACGAGCTACCAACGACAAGGCAACGACACGGAGCTCCGAATTGGGTCTGAGATGCCGCAAAGGAAAACTCCGTCTCACCACTCCCGATGGCTCGACAATGATCTTAATTTCCAGCCAAGCAATAAGGTGTCCACTCAGACAGAGATCATGACATCCGGACAAGCATCAGATCCCGAGCGGGATGATCCATTGCTTACAGAAATTAATGTTCGGCATGATGTCCACGTTGCGCGTGGTTCACTCTAGGTGTACATTTCAGATCGAGTCACTGTTTTCGGATGTGGTCATGTACCTTGTACGTGGCCCGGAGTCCTCAAGATAAGGTCCCAAGGCGTCGAGAGCGAATTTATTCTCCACGAGCTCGGGCCATGGTTTTATTTAGGGCAGGATCGGAGTATATCAGCAGTGAAGCCCACACATCTGCGTGGCCTACAATATATCCCGAAGAGAAGTGCCTTTACTTACTCGTGCCTCGTGAGTTGATAATCCAGTGGCTCACTTTCCTACCAGACAGACGACTACCCGACTTGGAACGGAATCCGAACGGAAATCTTGACTCATTGTGTTGTCTATGCTTTTTTCCGAGACCGGATCCACATTCGTCTTCGATAGAGACCAAGCTCTCAAAACGAAAGACAAGCTCCAATGCTCCAGCCTGATCACGGGTCACGAACCTTCAGAATCACACGAGAATCTCAATAGAGACTCATGTTCGTTTTCTTGGCATATGTCCCAACTGTCCAAATGAGTGCGTGTAATGCTCTGTTCACCATGCTGAAACCGCCTTGCCATGACTCGTGCTTTCCATTCTCGTTCCGCAATATGAGCTCCCACAAGAGAAAAATCACGGTTGTTGGAATCATACTACGTCTGCAATGGCTACAAGCTGCACATAGTATCTGCAGTGCTGAGCATCGCCAACGCCATATCGACAGGAATTGCACCCAGAAACAGAAATTAAATCTGGCCACCAAGACAGTTTCTTGTTCGACTACAATGTATAAATATACAGAAGCACGCGATTCAAACGTTTAGCGTAGCATTTACAGCCGCCAGTATGCGCCAGTGGGAGTAACCCTCGACACTCGATAGGACGTACAGTGACGAGCGTGGTTAATATATTCATAAGCGACGGCCCGCATCCTCAGCTCATCTTAAATTCGCGCTGAGAAGCATCGAAGCCACTTGGTAAAGGTTAAATTCGAAAATCATTACATCAGAAATCCTGCTTTTCCCATGCGTGTACTAAGCTATCCCGTTTCTGCTCTGATTCTGATAACAGCTTGCTCTGCGCTTCTCTCGAACAATGTAGCCATCAACAAATCTACAAATCACATCCTGCCTAATCTTCCAAGTCCAGATCATATTTCCTGTTTGCCCAGAAACTATGGGGTCAATCCCAACAGAGAAAGCTGCTGGAATGCCTGGGACAAGATACCACGAACAACCTCGGAGGAGATGTACACCAGCAGGAGTCGAGCGACCTCGCCATCTATTTCAATTCCTATCCGATTTCAGAGTGACGATGGTCGCTGTGTGATCGATATTCGCGCCAAGCGCAGAGACACGGTTGTGATAGAAGACATCACAAGAGGCATCGACGTTTCCGATGCTGCTGGAGGTATCATTGTTAAGTGCATGCAAGAACATATGAGATTCACTTCTGGAGGTTCGATCTATGGTTTCAGTGAGTCCAAGCTTCTGCCCCTTGCTGAACGCTTTTCAAATAACAGTCTTACGACCACTTCAATGCATCCCACTTAAATATCTCTTGAGGGATACTGAGGTATTTCTCTTGGCACACTGCGACTCAGCTATACTGATACATCTCTTTCTCTCTCTCTTTAAAGGTCGCCGCAGTGAACTCGCAGTGGTCATCAGCAAGTACGAGTCGAAAGCCGCGTGCGTCAATCTCCCCCGAAAGATCGTCTCGCCCTATGCTTGTGAGCAAGTGCTGCAAGAAATACCCGCCAGTCTCCAAACCATAGAATTCGTCGATCAAAAGGATCGACCCTCCAGAACAGGCTATAGCAAGCTTCCCAAGTATCATGAAAAAGGTAATATGACCTATCGATTGTGCAACTACTGTACGAGAGTTTTAATGGTTGATAGAGGATTGCGAGCTGCTCATATCGCGGAACCCGGTTTCTGGATCCTCGATCGATAATTGGTATGATATCTGGGCTGCGGGCGTAGATATTCAGACCATGTGCGTGGAGCGGGGCACGACTGGTACGGTTTACGGACTCGGTAAGTCCCCTTTCTCTCACTTATGCACTGAGAATGCCTGGAAAGGATTTCAGAAGATCGATAGCTACCTATAACAAAGAACCCACTGTTCCAGAGATCTTATTCAGTTTTCTGATTCATTGTGTAGGTGATAATCGGCAGATCCGAGTCGATCTTGGGGATACCCATTTACCGGATGATCAGCTGTAAGGACAAGATGATGAGAGATCGTTTCCCCATTTTTTTTCCTGTATTATATATTAGAGACTATGGTAGTAGAGTGCGCCTTTCCAATACCACGGTATGGTATTACTTAAATTGTTAAAGATTCGCCTCATAACCAGCTCTCCGGCTATCTGGATGCTGTTAAAACACATGGCCTGTTCACCATCCCTTTGAAAATGGTGGGACAAGCAAGCTCTCGAGACCCTGCACTGATACATATGTTTTGGGGCTCATCTGCGAAAACAGCCAGGAGAAGTCCTGGCTTGACAGTGTATCCATCCATGTATTCTACGTGAACCAAATCATGCTATCTCTGCCTGTTCCTAAAGTCGATCAGTCACGAGAAGTCCCGCCACCCCAAGACTGGACTGTCTGAACAAAGTGGCAAACAGGACGCAGATACATGTCCCTTGTCATCATCTGCGCCGGCAAGACAAATCAAACAGCAAGTCACCTGCATATGTCCACTCTACACCTCAAACCCAGCCAGCATAACAAACTCTCAGCTTCTCGCATGACGGCCTCACCTTCCCTGCGCTGGCAATTACATCCCATCACTACCAACACACAAAACCCCAGCTCAGCACAAGGAAGAAGCTGTCTATAAAAGCCCCCCCTCCCCTCTCCTCCTTCCCCCCACAATCAGACTGAATAAATCCCGCAATACCACCACGAAGAAGACTTACTCGAACCAAGAGGGGCATGTGCTACCACACCTACCTCTACGCCTGCGGGCACGTCTCGCACACCTATCACCCGAGCCGGTGTCCGTGCACCAGTACCTCCATCGGGAACTCGACGCTGCCGAGTTACTTCAAGTGTCCCGAGTGCTTTGATGAAGTGGAGAAGGGGCTGTTTTGATTATTAGGTCGAATGGGCGCCTGCTTTTGTAAAGGAAGGAAGGAAGGAAGGAAGGAAGGAAAGAGGACTGGTTGATTGAGTTACGGACTTTTGGGCTGTTGGTTTGCACTATTCCCTTCCCTTTTTTTTGGAGGGGATGTTACTACTGGTTGCGTAGGTACCAGTGCAAAGTCTTGTGTGACGCTCGAATTACAGCATATGTCATGCCAGGCTCTGGAATAGTGCTGTAGCGGGCTAGGAACGGAGGACTTGCTACTGATGTACCCACGTAAGGTCCGAGGTTACTTGAAGAAATGAGGACGTACTCGAGGTTGATTGCATGGGTTGCAGATGTCTGGGGTGGGGGAGTTGAGAGACTGCTTGAGGTCAAAGATACTGGGTCGCTTCTTTACTGTTCGAGTGTGTGAAGCTTCAGAGTGCTCAATCATGAACACAGCTACTCTACATTCGTGCTTAAGACCAAGCACAACAATAATGTAACCCGACGGGTTATTCTCCCCCTATTCTGTCCCCAGTCGAGTGGTCATATACTCAATAGGAAAGGAAGTCTGCTTCACTTGATTTTACGCATTGGAATAGCGACATTCGAACGGGATGTTTGGAAAATCTTCCCTTGAATGTGACTACGAAGACATTGTACTAGGATCATGTTCTCAATGGAGCAGTTGTTCCGAGGCTATGTGCGTAGACGTCTTATAGTGGGAACAAGGAAATGGAAACCGAAGATAGGGGCTAAGAGGAGCATTTCTACCTCAATGACAGGAGAAAAACAGGAGCTACGCATGCTGGATTTGAAAGAACAAATAATCTGGCTTGCGTGCTGCGCTGGCCTCTCGCTATTGTAAGATTACGGGTCTTCTTAATCGGTGTTAAGGTCTCCCTGACGACTCTGCCAAACCCTGCATCATCACCGATGACATGATGGCTATTAGGATTGATGCACCGCATCAGAAAGCGGTCGCTCCAATTCGCACCTAGTAGTGCAACTACTTATGAACGTGTCGTATGACCTGGCATCGTACACTTTCGCTGTCCGAGAACATCGTGAAAGCTCCTATCTCAGGGCCTTCCATCATTGGGGCAAGGTTCGTTTATCCTAGAGAAGCGAAAATTGACTGTGATATGGATTAGTCTGGTCTTTCTGACTTGGTCCTCAGTCAGATAAGCCATAGCGTGGTCCTTTGAGCGCTATAGTAACTTTTCACTATAGTTATCCCCAATTGAGTCTCTTTAAAACACTTGGAGTGGAAAGAGTCTACCCTATTCCAGCTACCCAAGCAAGTTAAAGTAGTTCCTCAATTAGTAAGCCGGGTAGGCAGAGCACATCGAGCTAGTATAGACTGAAGGCTGCTCAGAGCTTTTACCTGGACTTGTTGCTTTTTGCGGCAAGGTTACGATGAGCTATTGCATCGTGCTGGTAAAAGCATTGAGCTAAGTCATCATAGAAAGACTACAGCTTAAAGCGTAACAGGCTTGGTATTGATCTGCATATCGTCACCCAGAAGAAACCGGGGCCCGAACATCGAACAAAGACTGCGAGCAAACAATGTAGCAAACCAGGATCTACCAGACAGCGAATAGAGAGCAGAACGCACGCATATTGACGCGAAGTGAGTATTCGAAGCGTCCTCCGT
This sequence comes from Physcia stellaris, assembly GCA_018902385.1. Lineage (NCBI taxonomy): Eukaryota > Fungi > Ascomycota > Lecanoromycetes > Caliciales > Physciaceae > Physcia > Physcia stellaris. Next base: position 1,024,744 of record JABSSW010000001.1, on the reverse strand, counting down.
GTAGAGTAAGCATGCATGACCATAGTCCACTTAAATTATCAACAACTTATCTTCTCAGGTAACAACATCTTTATGCGAATATTACCAGCATGCCTGGAAAAATCGTCACGGTCGTTGAGAGCCTGGATTATGGAGACTGGAATTTGCGAAACCTGACTTAGGGGAGCTTGATTGTCTTCCGCCGTAGCATGCTCGATTCTAGAAATTTCTTTCTTGCATGTAACCCCCGCCGTCGTTCATTGTCAGGTGTACGGCTAGAGAAAGCCCGACGACAGGAATTTCATCCTGACGTTCTGGGTGCATGTTAAAGATGAATGCCGTACGACTATTGCATGAAAAACCCTTCGTTGGGCTTATGGGGATCTGCAGTCTCTGTAAGAGCGCATCTCCCAATATTCGCAAGGCTGTTGAATATGAAGAAATGACAGTTTCCGAGTCGCAGATAGCCATGCTATGCCGCGAGCTGACTGCTAGCTGATGTTGCTGGGGGTTGATATTGGCATGGAGAACGATTGACTTGCAAGAATGGCGTTCAGTTGCCTTTGTTGCCACGTTTACCGCCGCGCTTTGCTCTCTCGACGTGGGCTTTCAGTACCCGCCCTCTTTCGATCAGGCTCTTCTTCTGCTTGCCTTTGGCTTTGCCCAATGTCATCATGAAGTTTTTCTTTCTAGCCTTCTCCTTATTTGTGGAGCTTTTGCCTTGATTCTCCTTCTTCTCTTTGCGTATTGCTTGAGTGCTCTGATGGGCTCCTCTTTCGACCTTGCCTTCCTTTGCTAAGGACACCTTGTCGGCCTTCGAGGCCTTTTTTGATAGCGATGCAAGCCCTTCAATCTCTACGGCAGTCAGTGGGTCGTCAGCATGCCTGTGCAGCTGCGCTTGTTGTTGAGCAACTCGCTTTCTTTGAGACAATGGCAGAAGCTTGTTAACACTAGCTTCCAGTTGAAGCTCCCGAAGCTTCGCATGGTCGGCAGGCGTAAGTATCGTCTTCGATCCGAGACTTGATACCTCTTGATTGAGATCTGCCACCCTTTTACCCTCGTTTTCTTTATCGTCATCCTTACCAGGAGCGTCTGATGACGCATCTGGCTTTGCTCGTTTGGTGGGAGGTTTACCGTCTTCCGAGTCGCTGATATTAATATCGTTGTCACTGTCAACGTTAATCCAGCCACCCGAGTCATCAGTGTCATTGTCCTCGACTTCCCAGCCATCATGCCGATCTTCTTCAGGCTCTTCATCGTCGACATTCGCTTCAGCAGTAAGACCTAGTTCCAGACGCCTCTTCTGTCGCTCTTCTTCTTTCCACTTCTCAAGTAGTTCCAACCCCTCGATTTGACCAACGATTTCCTCGCCATACCGGCGTTCTCTCTGTTCGCCCTTTTTCAGGCCCATCGCTGCTTCCTTGCCTCGGTCACGTTTTTTAAGCATGTCAGCTCCCATCTCACGATAAAGTCCTAGAAGCCCCTTGGAGGCCATCATGACTCCTTTGTCTTTGCTCTTTTTGTACATGACGAGGTCTTGCAGAAGAGTCGGACTCATAGCTAAGGGTTGCCTCATGCAAATTTCGCGAATTGCATTTAATCCTGCTGAGGCAACCTCGGCCGCAGCTGCTTCCGACACGAATTCGTTCGCAATCTTTTGTATAAGGGGCTCCAGGTCCTCCGGGGGTATGATAGAGTGAGTGGCTTGAGCTAGTGAAGCCAGAAAAGAAGTGACAGACGGTTGACGGGGTGTAAGATATTTGATGAAGTATGAGTACAGAGGTAGGATAATTAACTTATGTAAACCTACAAGTCGAGAGACGAGTTGCAGCACTAGGAGCTTCTGCTCCAGATTAAGCCTTGAATGGGTGTTTTGAAGGTGCTTCGAGAAGAGATTCTCGGCGAAGCCTTGAGGATCGTGAAGGAGATGAAAAGCAGAGAAATTCAACGGATGGGGCTGTTTCTTCCTACGCTCTTTTTTCTTGACAGCCGCGACGGCGTGCTCCATAGCACGAGCTTTTTCTTCGTCTTCTTGTTGATGCCCATCTGATGTTTAAGCTTGCCCATGTCGGGAGCATCATCGTCGCTGCTCTCGTCTTCGAGCTCTTCGCGTTCCTTATCGCCTCCAAGAAAGAAACTGACTCCTCCAGTGATGACCTTTGTGTTCTCCGCTAAGCTTGCTTCTTTCATGATTCCAACTGCCTTTGCGTCCGTCCATATCTGGCGCTTCCATAATTCGCGCGTTATTTTGACGGCCCAAATGCCCTTCGGTGATGCTCTATCAGAAACTATCAGATCGTAAAGTACTGTTTGTGTAGTACGATTGAACGGATGGTTGGTTGACTTGGCATTCGACGTTCTCAGATCCGATAATATCCTTTGATACAGGAGAGTTCTTAACGATTTGCTTGGAGTGGTTGTGAGAATGGGGAAGAGAGTCTGCAAGAGTCTGCAACTCATCAGCCTGCAATATAATACTCCATGGGTGGCCGGACTTGTGCGAGTCTATAATGCCCTTTTTCCTGAGTAATACCAAACTCCCAATGATCTTTTCTCTCAGCTCCGGTTGTAGATCCCGGTGATGGACTGTGAGAATGCCGATGAGCTGATCTGGTACTTCCGCGGTTTTCACGGGGTAGCAGTCGGCCAGGTGAGCGACAAAGTCAATCAGGTCACAGAAGGATATGATGCCAGCGTCGATAGCTGAAGACGGAGCTTGCATGAAGAGCTCACGTTGTGATTCGTATTGCCCATATTGCGTGTCGAAATCTGACTTGTAGGACCTATCACCAATCAGCCTGGCGGACCATCGGTGATCTCAAGACTCACGATGGATCGCGTCGGATCTTGTATTGCAGATTTGGTCTGGCCGTAGATATTAGCAGTTGAACAGAGGTGTTGCTGCAAGGAAGGTCTCACAAGTCGGCTTCAACCTTCTCCAAGGCTCCAACCTTCCTTTTACCCATGGCGAGTACCACTCCTATTGGGTCATGAGCTGCTACGAGGCGGTGGTCCACAGACGTGGAGAATTTACTTAGTTTCCAGTCCAAGTGCTTACAGCCGTTTTAAAAAAGGTTGGCGGTCGGGAAACCCGAACCTCAGATCCCCCACCACACACCGAAATCTGGTGCACTTCGAAGCCCATCATAGAACATGTCATAAACAATACACAACGTTATTTAATTGATTAAATTTGACGTATAATTACAAAACATGACAATTACTATTGATTGTATGAATTTCAATGATTGTTTCGTTGTATTGTTATGATGTGCATGTTGTTGACATATTGCTGGAATTTTGCGCTAACAAAATTTTCAAACGGAGCACTTCTACGAAATAAACAACAACATTGTGTTTTCACAACAATACATCGAATTATATTATACAAATTCGTGTATTGATTGTATGCGTTATATGTATGACATTTTGATAAAAATTTTCGATACATTGACGTTGCGTCGTGTTGATATTGCTGTTCTATATGATGGGCTCCGAAGTGCACCAGATTTCCGTGTGTGGTGGGGAACCTGAGGTTCGGGTTTCCCGACCGCCAACCTTTTTTAAAACGGCTGTATCGATAAACCTGCGTCGGTTGGTGCCGGCTTGGCATTATTAAAGAGGATTCGGCCTGTCAGCCTTAGAATTACTATCCGTACTACTTCATGAATGAACTGCCAGAACGAGTCTGTCTGAGTACTGGGTAAGCCAGGTAAAATTCTTCGAACCTTGTTCATAGTCAATACTGCGAAATGCCAAGCTGAATAGAACGACTTTATCAAGCGCGAGAGAGACAAAAGAGCATTGTATTCGGACGCATAAGCTTCGACTCGACATTCCAAAAGAGTGGCTCAAGGCTTCTAATATAAGCGGTGGTCTAAAGAGGCAACATGAATTGGACAGTCGAATATTGTCATGAGCAGCCTTGCACATACTGGTAAAGACCAACTCCATCAAGCAAGCACACGAGAAGATACTATGACAAGAACGGAACTTTATCCCCTTGCCTGGAGTGGTGCAGATGCTTTACCCAACTGGAAGCTTCATCTGAACGAATGTCGCATTACTAGAAGTTCCTGTATCCATCTTTCGAACAATGATAGACTAGTGATAGAAACAAAGTTCTCCTTTTCGACTTCGTCCCAACTGCGAGCAACTGTGGTCCACTCGAGCACGACAGAGTTCAATGCTGGGAAATGAATGCTGATGATATCATGAGGGTCCCATTTTCGGAACCAAGATCAGTATACGTAATAGGACGAAGTTTTGAAGCTGATAATTCTCCAAAGTCGGGTGGTAAATGTACACTTCATTTGGGCACTCACAATTTGTTTGAAGTAAGGGCAGCAAGCAAAAGAAAAGTGCAAGAAAACACAAGTAAGGCAACGTGTGATCGCTAGTATTGGTGTCAAGCACACCCAGGACAGGTTTGGCTTCTATTGTTGTTCGTCAACCTCGCGAAATGCTCCCGATAGTACTCCCTAGAGCCTAGCGTTTGGCAATGGGTTTGAACAATCAGGCCCCGCTGTGTGTGAACTAATAATGTCACCAGAATCCGTGATCAGTTGCATACCCTGTAGTGACCGCTCCAACATGACTCCGTAAGGCTGATTCTCATCCGTGGCCGAAGGATGGAAAGCTTCGTGAGCCCTGCCTGGCAAAGCCTGATTGCCGTGTGTTGGCTCATGCACTGTGGGCTCGCGAAGAGGTGGGGCAGAATTTGCAGCTGCCAGCATATGCCCGAAGGCGGTACGCTTACTACGGCTGCCCATGTCCTCACGGAGGATCTTGACCGTCTTTTTCATTTCCCGCCAAAGCTCATACTTGTCTAAATCGTCGCCGTCATCGCCTCCGCCGGTGATCGTATCATCCGTACGGCCATTTGCAATAGTGAGCAAAGTGGCAACGAAGGCTTCCTTGAGGTAGGCAAAGCTGAAGTCTTGAGTTATTCCAGCAATGGCGGCACACAACTTCTTTGGATACTCAATCGAAGGCTTGCTTTTGAGCTTTGCTCTCCAGTAATCACAATAGAGAACTCTCTCTGCTTCGGATGGTAACGGAAAGAGGTATTTTCTATCAAAGCGACTGGGACGGCTGGACAAACCAGGATCTAGCTGATCAAGATGGTTGGTGCTAGCCACCATGAATATGCCTATGACGAGTCAGCGCCAGCAGAAGTGGGAAGGACATATGGACTGACCATCGTTGTTCTCTAGACCATCAACCTCATTGAAGAAGTAACTGCGACTGCCTGGCGTGACGATAGTATCGATGTCTTCGAGGATTAGCATGCAAGGCGCCATTGCCCTCGCGAAATAGAAGACACTTGAAATATCAAATGTCCGGGGCGCAGCCTTAACATACAACGTTGGGATCGACTGTTCCCACTCTGTGCTCAATGAGTGCATCAGTGCCTTGATGGAGATGGTCTTTCCATTTCCAGCAGGGCCATGGAATATGACACCACGCTTCCATGGGACTCCAAGATCATCATATATATCCTTGCTATCAAAGAACTTTTTCATCAACTCCACCAATGACTTCTTCATGTCTTCGTTTAGAATGACATCATCCCAAGAGGCTTTTTGTACTTCTTCCCACAGTGACCGGCTAGCGGTCCAGCGATAATCGTAAACGTAGACGTAGCGGTCATCCGGTTTTTGCCATTTGCCCACAGCATTGATCAGAGCGTCTGTAACCTTAGGCTGAGCTAGCGTGCTCTCGCCTTCAGCAGGCTCTTTCAATATGTAGTTGTAGGTGCTGTAGCCCTCCGTAATGATGTACACGATAAAGTGTTCAGTGCCCCAGCGGTAATGGTATTTTGCAAAGCTTCTGGCCTCCGCAAGCTGATCCGGTATGCCTCGACGGTCGTTGCCCGAGGAGAAATAGCGTAAGCGCTGAACAGACTCTGTCTTGGTGTCTAGCTCTGCAACTGCATTTCCGAAAGCAGCGAATTGAAGCAAATTGATATTGCTGGCAAGGGAGACTGTGACGCAGAGCTCGGGGTACTCGAGACGAAGAGCCGCTAGGAGGGAAGTATGAAGACTTCCTAGTTTCGCCGAGCATATCTTTTCAAAGTCATCGTAGAGCTTGTGTTGGCTTGACGTAGATACTAGAGTGAAGTCGTCAATGGAAGTCATGGTCTCGATTCTCGAGTCAATTGACAGGTACTTATGAGGTATACAAAGAGGCGGCGTAAGCGGGGATGTGATTATGGCTGCTAGTCAAATGCAACCCTTGGACAAGCTGTACGATGGGGAGTAATAGCATTGTTGCAGGTCAGAGCTTCTTATATGATCGAACTGAGCCCGATGGATCCGAGGCTGCACAGCCTACCAACACCAACAGCCAGGAACCCTGGGCTTGAAGTGGACGGCGGCATAGTTAGCCTCAGACTGCTACAGTACCTTGCCGATGTCCTAGCGATTCGGGGATGCAACAAGGGAAGGAGAAACATATGATGAAACCGCCGACTGTTGTGATACAGTACAAATGCAAACATGTTTCGCCTAAAGATCGCCTTGGTGAATCGATGCGACATCACGTGCTTCTCTGCTTCTGTAACCGAAGCTAACCCTAAAGCAGTTCTATACACCTTCAGATCTCGGGGTGGAACTTGGTAAAACTTCTCTCCGCTTTGGAGAACACCGAAATGGTGTCTAATATCACGATGTAACTCGCGATTGGATTAAGATTCCCCTTAAGTTCAGCACGAAGACTCGGAGGGGATGGGAATAAAGCGCCGTTAGCCCGACATTGGAAAAGCATTGAAGCCGTATTCCCTCTTAGATCACATCCAGACGATCAGTTACAGAGAAGACTAGATGTCGATGAAGAATAGTATCGTACTTCAATCTCGGTACTCATCCGTATTCGGAGCGAGTACTTGGAGAACTGCATTGAGCACCTTATTTTTCAAGCCTAAAAGGTTCGTGTTTAATTATCAGAATTTTTCTAGTTCCATCACCCAGGTCACTTCTGGTGATTGGATTAATATTCAATCTCTTTCTTGCATCAAGCGCAGCGAAGATACGATTACATGGTTCGTCCATGGACTTATGTGATTTTTGGCTCCGCATACATGTATGTTTGGCCGATTGAGTGAGGCATGAATATCTAGAAAAAGTTCTCTAGTCATTCTCTGCGATGATGTCTGCATTTCTCTAGCTCGGGCGTCCAAACAACTTCTTCGAAACGCCATTGAAGTATGATATTCAAAATAAGCTTGACCTTCCTAGATTTAAGCTTTTCCTGTCCACTATCTGTTATGGGCCACGAGCTCTCCACCTTGCCTTTCAACATTTATTCTGAGATTCGGGTGCCTCAAGTAGCTCTAGAGCATTTCGCAACGTTAACTAATAGTGACTTGGTGTACCCAAAGTCGTTCTGCAAGCTCCTGATCTCTGGCATACCCTACCATGGAAAATTGATATTGTTTGGAGAAGGAATCCAGATTGAGAAAGGTTAGATGACCATATGGTTCCAAAAGTGGTTGTTGCAGTTCAGCATGGCGCATGAGCACATACAGCGGAATAAGAGGCTGTTTTGGCCGCCAGTTGCGTGATCATGGGATGAGCAAATCGCTTTCTATCAGATCTGTGGGGACATTCGCCCATCCCACGTGGTAATTATCGCTGTCTTGATAGACTTGCTATGCTCTCGAGCTTATTAAATCACTCCGTCGTTGCATTCTTCTCGATACTGAAGCCAAACACCGAGATGGTAAGGGATCCATGCAAGCCTACATCGGTGGTACCACCAAGGAAAGGGTATCTGTGTTTGACGCACAGCTCAGTCAGAGCCCTTGTAGTTCTTTCTATCTCATAAAAGCTGGCCTGGTCCACGTCGTCGTCGTTCGTGACATCCAATCTGAGGACACAGTCGCGATGTATCCATCGCTTTGGCACTTGATACCCTACAGTCGCGCTTCGGCCGAAGCTGATGAGAGCGTGCGACTTGTCGAATAAGGGAATGTAGCCGATAGCTGAGATACAGTTCTGGTACGTAGGAGGAACGATTTCTGGCATATGGGCAGGGGTTTGTTTATAGCATCTACCACCCTGCAACGCACGTGAGGCGTTGAGCAATGGGAGAAGGACCAGTGGATTGACCATAGTATCTGAAGCCGGAGTAATGAATTCTTATAATGTACTGCATGAGGGAGTGCTGCATGCATTTTGGGGCATCGCATCGGAAGGTGAGTCTGTAACTCGATCTGCCCCTGCTTCGTCGAGCTGGTCCTCGAGGCACTAGATATGTTATCCTTGCGGAAGTCGCCAGTATGATTGATAATCCAGCAACACGCGAGTGCTGACAGGCTCACAGCCACAACATCGTTATCAGTATCATCCGCTCAAACCTCGTCACTCTTACCACAATATCCACGACATTACTATCATAGGTACTTGGAGTCGTCCCAGGGACGAGCATGCGCAAGTTCGATACCAGTCCACAATTTCGAGTTCAGGGCGTATTTGTCGTTGCTACTAACGAGATGTGTACGCGACTTCGGAACAGTCCACAGATAAGTAGCACTGGTGAACCCTGTTCACGGTAGTTTCATTAGCACAAAGTCACCACAACGCCATCGACATTCTCGTTCCTAAAAACGCAGTTATGTTCGATTCGTGAATGGAATCAGGACTCCCAAGAAAGCCTAGACTCCTTGTATACCTTTGTCCACCCTTGATGTTCTCTACGCTCTACGATATGACTGGACTTCCTCCAGTCTGGTCCTAGCAGCGTTTCTATGTCCTCCATTCTGGCCCTTCTCTATACAGCAAGAGCTCCCATGTATTAAGCTACCGAGATCGGATCATGAGACTCCTCAACCTCGTAAAGGCTTAGCATATTCCTTCCACCACAGGCATACCTATAGTTTGCCATACAGACCCTGTTACACCATGCATCCGGTTTACGATGCGCATCAGGGGTTAGCCAGTTGCCACTGCGGGTTTGAAAATTGGTCAGTAACGCTTATCAATAGCTATAGATTTCATTGTCATAGACCATATTATGACGATTTGCAAGCCAAGCATGGGAAAGCTTACCAATAACATCTAGAACGCAAGGTAACTCGTTAGCCATTTAAGTTCGTATGACTTTCACTGAAAGAATTGAATAAACTTACTCATTACTATACTCTACACCGAAATACCGATATCCTACACATATAGACGCACAATACCCCGGTGTCATATTATGACTACGCAATTTTTTCGCGATCAGGGCTCGATCCTTGATATTATCGGTATAGCAGCCCCTATACCTCCATCCCTTGACCGTCTCAATCTCAAGCTGGGTATTGGGCGAGTTGGTGGTTTGGGGGAGCGCAATGTTTGTGGTGATACTGGAAACACTGGAGGCCGAGAATGTGGTGTTACTGATGGTTGGGAAGGGGAAGGTGCAACCGCTGATGGAGCCGGCGACGATGTCGCAGTCTTGGATTGGTAGGGCGCAGCGCGAACCTTCCGGACCTACATATGCCGAACATTTAGATGGGCAGTGCAAAACATTGAATTAGGTGATGCTTGCCTCCATTATCTGCAAACGAAGCTTGCCCGGCAGGGGTGCAGAAGCCGAGCTGATTGAGGCTACCAAGACACCTACTCTGTATGTTAGCGTAATGGTACCCGGAGCATTGTCTCTTCAGGAGGACTTACATCTGAGACGTGACAGACGGGTCATGACAATCGACACATATCTTGGCTTGAGGAGTGCCCCACGCAAAGCAGGTCTCTATGCAGCTGCCGCACTCCTTATAGTTGACCTGACTTATCAAGCAATTCTGCAAGGACAGCCATGCATGCATTAGCAAATCTGTCATGTCTCTCTACGTCTTTTTTCTCGGTTCTCGCTCGCCCTGAGGAAATCGAGTGCGAACTCGGGGAAAACATCGAATCCAAAGCGCTACTTGTAATATGTTCACATACACATTTCATACACGGGTAAATTCGATGTGGCAGGGAATATTTCCTATCTCGGTACGCAATCCTATTGGAGGCGAGTGTGTCAAATGCATAAGGTTCAGTAGGAGTAACATACTTGACATTGAGAATTCGCCCAGCCTTTGGAGTTGCATGTAAAACCGCATCGGATAATGCTCATGGAGCACTTCGATATGCATTTATAGCAGCTTTCCGACTCGAAAGCGCCAGGGCAGGTCAAAGACCTGGATATCGCTGTCTTGCCGTGGGCGGTGACTCCTAGCAAAACTAATAGAAAGACTCGAAGAATACCATTCATGATCCTAAACAGAACAAAAGCTCCGAAGACCAAGGCGCAAGGTATCTGTAAGCATTGCAGCAATCCAATGCAGCCGCAAGCGCAGGTTTAGGACAACACACTAGGATAGAAAGTCTTGATGGTGAGAGCCACATTTCACACCGAGGATTGGCGCCTGCATCCGCACTCGCACTCTTTAGCGATTTGCGCCGCTTGTACGTACAGATCCCAAAAGGAAATAATATGTCGAGCATCTATAGTACCTTACCTATTCCGTACCTCTAGTCGTCTTGCATTTACCCACTAGGGATTATTCCGATCGTCGTGAGATTCTACCGCGTAATCGGCTGTATAAGAAACGCCACTGTTTATCCGCACGGCAGTAAACGCCTCTGCCACAAATAGGTTGACCTACGGGGATTGAATATCCTTCCAGTATCTCGTGGATGACCCAACCGAGTCCAGGATAGGTGTGAATGAACTTATATACCACATCGTTCAGCAGAAAGCTATGCTATTACGTTCAAGCTCCAGGTTATAACAAGAATATCCGATTCTATGGAACCTCGGTTGCCCCATAATGCAATAGAATGACAGCAGAATGAAGAAGGAAAAGTTCTTGCTTCTCTTTCAGATCCTAGCGGGGAGCCCAACTATTGATATCCACGAGGGTTCAGTCGCCTTTGAACTCATGCCCGGCAGGACGAAGGGGTACCCAAACAAATAGGACAACAAAGTGACCAGGCCACAAGGAGGGATATAGATGGTCAACAGTACAGATGATCTGGGCAAAGTGACCCCATACTGCGGAAACGGACATCGACGGCAATCAGGTTGTTCTAGCTACTCCAATGTATGTGCCAAATTGGGAGCGTGGGTCATGCTCAACGGACGTGTGCGACCATCGCAAGGCCTTTCCTTGCTCGGCTGGACCCAGGACCCTCACCCTCCCTTACTTTGACTCCTGTTGCTTGTATGTGTTTTAACGCATCCTAGAATAGTTCCTAATCGCTTACCCTTGCTTCACCTTTCGAGCGCTGGTCAATGTAACGTCCACCATCCGGCATGGCGACGAGGTCGTGAAGAGGTGATACTGCAATTGCCAGAGTCAATAGGTCCTCGCAGCGCTGGCACATGTGTCTACGTGCTATCCTTTCTGGAATTGGGTCTCGGAAAGAGATATCAACGGTCTGCACTGTCGGAGGTAGATGGGTCAAAAAGGCGGAATCAATATCACAACAACCAAGCCTAAGGTATTTGAGACGTGGTAGGTTTGAAAATGTAGCCTTCAAGTTCGGCGGTTTAGCAGTGTAGGAGGACTGCTGTCTTCGATATGTTAAAGCCAGTGAATGTTGATGGGAATCCTCGATCATTGTGTAGGTGTGGAGGAGTTCAAGTCCATGTTTAGTGAATAGCTCCTACGATTGGCTGACATAAGCCAAGTCGTAGCGGCGTTTGACTTTATCAATATCCGGGCAAGTGTGAGTGTGTGGCAATATCCTGATCTGTTTGTGAAAGTACGATCTAGGTTTGTGTGGATAAGGCAAGTCTCGAGTTCTTTTTTTGAGGTGTGGCTTTTACGCCGCTTCAATAATGTGGGCTTAAGAATAGAGCGATGGGGATGTGGAAGAGCTATTGAATTGTAGTAGATGTGGATTTGATGGTTTCTGTGGGATATGTCACATAAGTAACGGAAGAAGTGGGAATCGGATTGAAGGTCCGAGTAAGCTTTAGAGGACTCAGTAAAAGAGACTGCGTGAGGGCGCTCAGCTCAAACGTTCGGGAAGCATTCCACTACAGTGGAAATGGTAATGATTCTGGCAGCAACATTCATAGACGTCGTCATGTGCACATTGTGCAGTCAGGTCATTGCTGACACCACGATTGCCATCTGGGTGGGTGGAAAAACCAAAAGCCATTCCTGGCTTGCAATCACATCCGCTAGTGGCAAAAGGCTTCTTTCTCACAAGATGCAAATTCCCACACGAGGAACACTAGCCTCACCCTTCGCAACGTCCAATTCGATAGCCGTGGCATCAAATATCATAGCAGACGCAGTCAAGTCTTCCTTGGCTGAGGTTTGACATGACACACGCTTTGCTCCTATCGCCAGCTTTAAATCGCTGCTTCCTGAGTCAAATCATCTGGAATCGTCTCTCTTGCCGTCCAGACTATAGAAGTTCTTCTGTCATCGTACTTGGAGTTATATCTTCGAGGCCACACTGGGTTGGATGAGCGACAGCTAGCCTTGAACGGCATGACCGAGATGTTAAATGCAGGCACTGGATTTGCATTTAGAAGCCGCTATTTGGGTCTAAAATCACGCAGCAACGGATTCTGGCGTCGAACTCGGCACGGCGTCTAACGGTGCAGCATGGAGTGCAGGTTTTGCCTTCTTGCCCATCTTTCCATTTCGTCTCCTTTCCATGGCACTCACAACCCAATCTGCAACCTCCTTGTCAAGTACTGGGGGCCCGGTGCTTTCGTTCTCAGCCGCCTCCTCAGCGGCTTCCTCATCCTCTTCCGAGATTGTTGGTGGCTTTAATAAAGGTGCGAGCCAAGGATGACGGAGCAGTAGTGCGTAAGTGGGTCGAAGTTTCGGGATTTTGTTCAGACAGCCGCGTACGAAGTCTTTGGCTTGATCTGAGAAATCCTCAGGCAAGTCTGGGGGATCTCCCTCGACAATGGCCTAGCACGGTCAGTACATTGTATCTCCCAATCTAGAGGTACTACTCACACTAAGCTGGCTAAAGATGTTGTCATAGGTCTCAGGCGGGTACGGGTACTGTCCCATTGCACATTCAATGATACTGAGACCGAGGCTCCAAATATCGCTTTGCACGCTGTAAGTGCCGCCTCCAGGGTTTGCACCGGCTTGTGCCACTCCGCCACTGGCTATGCGCTCCGGCGCCATGTAAGATTGGCATCCGATGTTTGTCTTTGCGATACTAGCAACAAGGTTTCCGCTGACGCCAAAATCGCAGATCTTAACCTGACCTCTTGTATTGATGAGGATATTTGTAGGCTTGACGTCTCGATGGATGATATTGTGTTCATCCTTCAGCACTTTCAGGCCCATGACAGTCGATAACGCGATCTTGCGGAGTACACCTTCGGGGACTCCGTCGCCATACAGCTTATCGACCGAGCCACCATCCATGTATTCCATGCAGATATATACTGCGCCTTCTTGGAAAAACGCCCCGTAGAAGTCGATAATGAAGGGCGATATACAACGGTGTAGTATGTCCAATTCCATAATTATAGCAGCAAATTTGGCTTCATCCAGTTCCAGCCGGATTTCTTTCATGGCCATGATTAAACCTGTGGTATTACCTGCGCCAGGAGCCGACAACGGCGCGACAAGCTCATTAGGGTCAATGTTGCTAACGGATCTGATGCCACCCAAGCCCTGACCCGGCTTCCGCATTTGTGGGCGGCTATGTCGTACCTTGTAGACGGTTCCGTAGTTACCCTTGCCAAGCTCATCTAGTCTGTCGACTTCGTCCAGAGAGATATTGAAGCTGGTACCACTCGAGAAGTCTATGCCCTTGCCATGGATTGTAGCCTTACCTTTGAATTTCAGGCTGCCGGTTTTAGTGTCAACGAACTCGGAGTATTTGCTGAACAATGAATCCGATGGCCCGCCACCGGCTTGTTGATTAGAGTTGTTGTCCGTTGCAGAACCACTGTTACCAGTCCCGCTTGGTTGCTCCCCGCCTCGTACTGTGTCATTCGAAGACGGTGATGCTGGGCCTGTAGCATCAGAAAGCTTCATGCCCCTGTTGAGACCCCGTTTTGCTGCCAATCCCATCTTCGGATTCATCTTTAGACCTGGTACTGCAGGTGCTGAATTGAAATTCGCAGGTGAAGGTCGGTTTGCGGGCGGCATCCGGAATCCGCCAACCCCACCAACCGCAGGGCCAGCTGGTGGGCTCATGGTGTTTGGGGCAGCCATGCCACCCATAGCTCCGTTTGGCACCGGCCCAGCCGAGGCGGGTAATTGAGCAGCTGAGGGTGAGTTGACAGAGGTTCCGGAGGGCATTCGGAGAACTTGTGGAGGCGGCGCTCCTTGCCTCGACAAATGAAACGCCTTCATCTTTGCTTGCATGTCTTGCGGCAGGCCACCCCCTCTTGCGGCGGACATTGTAGACTGTGGCATAGGAGGTCTCCGAGCAGCATTGACCGCTCCTAGTGGGTTGGATGAGGGGTTCATGTTGCTTGGGTTGGGCGCATCGATAGGGTTTCGTAACGAAGGGAGTCGCAGAGGCGCAGGACTTGAAGGATTGGCGAAATCTTTGGTGGCCGAATCTGCCGCAGGTGTCTGTTCTGAAGACGTCCCTAATGGAATGGGTTCACTGTGGGGAGAAGCCATCGATGCAATGAGGGCAGCTGAAGAGACGAGAGCGGATGGGAGTCGAGGTTAGAAAAGGATTCTACTGTAGCATAGCTGCACTGCGCGAGACGATAGAGACCAGGAGGGTGAAGGGATGACTTTCTAGGAAAAGGGCAAGCCGTGATTTCCGTGGAATGGTAGCAATACCTGAGGGTGGTCGAAGTGGATATAGAATAGATTTAATCTATGGGATTGTCAATGATGTCGATCTTCAAGTCCTGATATCTGACAATATCCTTGGCAATTATCAAGCCCAATCGGGCCTTGCAGCTGAGTAAGGTAAAGTAAAACAAGTTCCACGCGTCTGACGGAGTACGAATACTCCGTAATTTAGTCAGCCAATCAATTAGGGTTGGATTGAAGAACAATTGGCAGGTTTCCTGCTTTTTCCGGGGTGCATGCTTGGCGCTTAATGTACGTGCACACCAAATGAGTTGGGCTTCTTGGCAGGGATGGGTGTACTAGGGGGGGCATCCTGTTAGCGGAGCCCCACTTTTTGAAGGGGTATGTACCCAACGCCCAAGAGTTTTTACGAGTTGCACCCTTGGATGCCAAGAGCTCAAACTGGTTTTTTGTTTTGGCATGCATCACCGCCGAGACCGCCAGATTCATTTACTTCCAATAGTCGCCAACAATGTCAGCTTCTCTTGCTGCAAATCATCTGTGATAACCGCTCTTCCTTATCTACACCATCACCGCCATTTCGAATCACGCAATGTTGCTCCGGATATAAAGCAATGCCGCCGAACTTCCCCATACTGTCCCTACATATCAAACACGCACGCCCCGACTTTTCGTCAGGCTAGAAAGAGATCACACGTGTTTCATCCACCTTAGAACATTGAGAGTGACAGACTGAGCGAAGATCGAGGCCTTGGGTTGTCTCCCATACTTCAATTCGTGGAAAGCACGATTCACAAGGCCCTCCTTGTTACCTGTGAGGCAGTCTCCACTCAGATCGGCCAACATGGCTTTCCTCACCTCGATAAAGTCTTTCAGACTCAATAATCCGGTCATGGCTCTCTACGATCGAGATCTACCTGGCCTGTTTTTACAATCATATTCATCGCCATCCCCAATGGATACGAGGCCCCCACCGCATGCTTCACACCCTGATTTCCTACATCTCATATTGTTAGTCTTCGAGGCAGTCCTAGAAGTTGTGTGTGTCAGTCTACCAGGCTACATTGTCGCCCGTCAAGGCATGTTCAATGCGGACATGCAAAAATTCGCCGCCAATCTCAATGTCATGCTCTTCACTCCATGCCTAAGTAAGTGTTTTCCCTATGGAACGTCGTTGCGAGCATAAGCTAACACTGGAATAGTCTTCAATAAGCTGGCATCCCAGTTGAGTGCGGACAAGCTCGTAGATCTCGCGATCATACCTATCATTTTTGCGGTTCAGATTTTAGTTTCCTGGTTGTCTGCGATGGCGGTCTCGTGGGCCTTTGGATTCAAGAAAAGACCGCGCAACTTTGTGACTGCGATGGCTGTACGTAGATAGTGTGTCTCCGGGGATCAATATTGCCATAGGCTGACATTCAGTTCTGCAGGTCTTTGGCAACTCGAACTCCTTGCCTATATCGCTAGTATTATCATTATCCCATACAATAGGCGGACTTCACTGGAAGAAGATACCAGGCGACAATGATAACGAGGTTGGCGCTCGGGGCATATTGTATCTTCTCATTTTTCAACAACTAGGCCAGCTGGTGCGTTGGAGCTGGGGCTATAATGTCCTGCTGGCCCCTCCTGACCAGGTCACTGGCGAGGACGAGCACACCAGATCTCGCCTCGAACAGGGACAATACGGCGAAACAGTGTCGGAAGAGCACCAGAGTCTATTGGATGACGCCTCAATACATGGTGATAATGACTCGCAAAGGGCAAGCACTGATACTAAGAGACAAACTGAGGACATTCGAGGACAGGATAAGCAGAATGCTGCTAGCCTGGACTTGGATCTAGGCTATGCCTCGGGTAATCAGACACCACAACAAAAATACGCTTCGTCCGGCTCCTCGACGCTATCTTCTCCTATGATAATACAAACAGCTAAAAGTAACCTCGCAACGCCCACCAATGGTAACGTCAAACCCTCAAATCATAATGAAAGGAAAGGTCACAAAGCAGGATCTGTCATGTCATGTAATGACGACGAAATTCCTGAAGGCCTGCGAGGTGTTCCGCTACGCACCAAATTGGCAATCAAGTATGCAATGAGCACTGGCTCCGAACGCATTTCGTCAGCGTGCAGAACGGCTTTTAGAATACTACCACGTCCCATGCAGAGCGGTCTTGGAAGAATAAATCATGGCCTCGGACGGTTCTTCGCAGGTGTCTGGGAGTTTATGAACCCGCCTCTCTGGGCTATGTTGGTCGCGATCATCATCGCCTCGGTACCACCATTGCAGCGGTTGTTCTTCACACCAGGAACATTCGTTGAGAATTCTGTAACCAGTGCTATACGGCAGAGCGGAGGCGTAGCGGTCCCACTAATACTGGTGGTTTTAGGGGCCAATCTGGCACGGAATACGTTACCCGTTGATCCCAACCACACTCAAGAAGATGATAAAGAAGAAAGTCGCATTTTGATTGCATCTATCATAAGCCGAATGTTACTCCCAACCATCATCATGGCGCCTGTCTTGGCCGTCACTGCAAAATACGTGCCAATCAGCATCCTGGACGATCCGATATTTATTATCGTGTGTTTTTTGCTGACAGGTGCTCCAAGTGCTTTGCAGCTAGCTCAAATTTGTCAATTGAACAATGTTTACGTTGGAGCGATGAGCAGGTTACTCTTCCAGAGCTATGTTGTCTGGTGTGTCTCCAAGAACGCTTCTCATCCATTGCATACCACTGACTCCGTGACAGGATTCTTCCTTCAACTCTAATCCTGGTTGTGTGCGCTCTTGAGGTTGTGGAATGGGCATCTGAGTTGTACTGATTAGGCTTGGATGTTTTGGATATCATTAGCGATGGCGTCTAGGTGTAATTGGATATCCCGTGTACGGGAATCCAGTCGTTCAATAAAAGTTATTTTCTTCCTGCTGGGCAAGCAAAGACTGGTAATGTCTGGCATGCGAATTCGATGAAATCAAAAAGCCTAGGGTCTACAGTCACAGAAAAGACCTATTGCCAATGGACACTACATACGATGACAATAGAGCCCTACAATACAGGGAGAACATCGGCTGTAGTGTAGTAAACCAATTATGCTGCGAGCTTAGATGGATCATATCTAAATCGACCCTGTTGTCATATATTCCCGACACTGACTCGACATGCCCAGCTTCGGCCGTATGACCTATTGTCAACCTCTCCTACGAGGCAGTCCCACATCCTTGGGCTCAAGTCGATCTAAGTCAATGCATGTGTCGGTGATTCCTCGCCTGCAGACCGTACTCGATCTATAGGGATTATCCTGAAGCATGAAACTACACCAAATCCCTTACTTGCCCGTTCCGTCTCCAATCAACACCCTACATCTCAGGACCTTCAAGCCGAAAAAAGCAACACCGTGAATGTGTGCAACACCTTAGAATGGTGCTGTATGCGTATCAATTAGTTGGGAAGGGTTACTGTGCTGATCTAGGTTATATACGATACTCAACTTGTCTTCGTCCCTACCCTGAGACTTGTGGACCAAATACATGTCTGGCCCATACCTGTTGTCTGCACTCTTGGAAAGATGCGACGGTGTCATGGGAAAAGAGAGGAGATCCGGATGTTTCACTGTCTTCTCTTAGTTTGGATAGTTTCCCATCGTTGTCCACCTTGCTTGGCCGTCTAGTCAAGTTAGCATAGCATCTCCTCCTCCTCTGCTCTGATTGAGCCAGCATTATGAATGTTTGAGATGATCTATTTGGACCGATCCCGGAAAAGTTTCTCAACAAAATGAGAATGAAATCTGTCTACTTTCTACAAAAATTCGAAAGTACTCGATGGCTGAGAGAATACAAATATACATAGATCATTTACTCGGTCAGTTCATGCAATGTCAGATTAAGCTATTGATATCCACCGCTTCGGATCGACCGTTGTTGTAATCCAGTGCTAAAATGGCAATTGTGGTATGCCCGTATCGATTTTACCCACCGTCTATCCACCATCTTTCTCCAACTCCAACTCCACACCTCTTCTCCCTCTTTCGCCACTGATAATGGCACTCTCTTATGAGTGGCACGCCTGAGAAAGCACGTTGTACCGGCAGCATTGAACGGACTCTTTGTAATCGTATGATCTCTCATTGCCTGTCCAACGGCATCGATAGAGGTTGACTCGTCGGTGCAGGCGTCGTGCTTGCTCCCGGATCCTATGGTGTTGAAAGCCTAGGAAGTTTCTATCTCGCTTTCCGTACCGATGGGGCCAGCTTCGAAGTGGAGACACAGAATGCTCTAATGAGGATCGGAAGCAGTTGGATTGTCGTTCTTCAGACTACTGGATCTCTGTATATACAAACTCGTCGTTTGGGATCGATTCCTGCTGATTAGATGTCGGTACTGATCTGCTAAATCTAAAGGACTGTGGAGCCTGGTTGTGATAGCCAATTAGAATGGGTTGCTATTACTGGATTCAGAGGATGTTTATTGTACGTCTGTATTTACTGGTTTCGAAGTGCCCTAATCAGGCAGGAAAGGTTGAACCTTAGGTGTCATGCCATAGAAG
Source organism: Physcia stellaris (assembly GCA_018902385.1). Taxonomy (NCBI): domain Eukaryota; kingdom Fungi; phylum Ascomycota; class Lecanoromycetes; order Caliciales; family Physciaceae; genus Physcia; species Physcia stellaris. The sequence continues at coordinate 1,005,474 of JABSSW010000001.1, read as the reverse complement.
GTTTGTCTTCGTGGTAGTCTTACTCTGTGACAGATTGCCGTTGTTGCGCCTAATGTTAATCGATGCCTATAAAGAACTCTAATCCCTAGGTAATCGCTAGATTGGGTAACATCGCGGATTCTGATAGTGGTCTCAAACGGGCGCAAGATTGCCTGTTCTCGAACCTGAAGCGGGTCTCCCTGGTCTCTCCCAGAGACACAGGGAGAGTGAAACGCAGCGACAGGTATCCTTTGCGATTATGTCAATCCGAACCGACAATTCAGACGTGGGATATCACTTTTTGAAAATTCAGCAGACATCAAAAAAAGGGACGAGGATGTAGTGAAGCTCTTAATTGCTAAACCATGATCGATCTAACTCCTGATCCTTCCAATCTAGTCAGAGCTAGGGAGTCAATTATCTCTCTGTGATCAAGCAGTAACGTCTGTGATTGGGATCTCGATCGTATCCACATTCGAGTTACAAGACACGCCATTGAATGCCTCGAAGCAATTGACGCTGCCCTGGATGTCCTTGCTACCTGAGGTCGTGATATCCTTCCTGCAATGATCAATTAGCTTCCACTACTCCCGGAGCCTCTAGCTATGCGTTGCTCTGCCACTTCTGGAGGCACTTACTGCTGGCAATCGAACGAGTGCTTCAACCCTAACACCTTCCCATCGAATACATACTCCAAGCTAGGGTTGCCAATGCAAGGATAGTATTTTCCTGCACTCGCAACACTACCTCCGGCACCAGCTGCAAGGCTACGGATGCAAGAGCCTGGACGGCCAAAGTTGGGGTCGATGAAGAGGAAGGATAGATGGCTTGCTCCAAAGGGCTCGGGAATGTCGGGCTGACGAGGTCCAGGAGCAGCGGTGAAAGTCTCGAAGCCGATGATTTGGAAAGGCTGGGTGCTGCAGGTTGCATTCGACGTAGTGTTGGCCATGTTGGTGAATGGGAAGGCGAGCATGAGAGGGAGAGCCGCACCCAGAGTGATCAGAGTGGAAAGACGCATGTTTGCGGTAAGATGGAGGGAGCACTGGGAGTTCAATAAGTTTGAATGAATGTCAAGAAACAAAGATTGGGTTTATGAGAAGGACCTACAGATTGTGGTCAGAGATTCCGTGGTTGAAGAGCAGAGTAAAGTCAAAGTTGGGAATGAAAGATACAACTTCCCGAGAACTAAGACTTTATACGCCAACGAACGACCATGGTTGTCTCGGTTACACTACAGCCTTTGACACATGGTGTTTTGCTAGCTTGTGGCTGTCATTCACCTCATTTACCACGGGCATGTGGGAGATAGGTGTTGTCCCACCATCTGTTCCCTGTACTGCACGAATATGAAGTACGCTACTTCGACTTGATTGGGTCCCCTAATTGATATTCATACGAGAGAGCAGTTCTCCACAATTGGCTCCCTCTGGAAAAAGCAAATTTAATTAGGCTAGTAAAGTTGGACGTGACAGAGCTCATCATACCATGAGCCTGTTCTTACCTACGGAACGAAATATAAGAGCGAGTTACGGTCGACTTTCCCTCCCTCTCCACTTCAAACGGGTAGTCGTCGGTATGGCAGGCTACGCAGACGAAACCTTTGCAGCAACCGGTGTCAGAGTACGAGTCTGGGGATTATCGACATCACCCAAAAGTCTGTGCCTTGGTGGTTTCGGCTACAAAGTGGAATAGCACATATACAGTACGCGAGCGGCCGCCAATGTCAAGAAACACGGGGGCGCATAGTCAAAGTGCAAGATGGAGAAGAACATCTCTCGGTATCACGAGAAGTAAATTATAAAAATGTACGTAGTGTCAAACGGCTGAGCACAAACGCCACAATTCATGGTTTGCAAGAATATTTAAGCTAACCGCAGATCACACAACGTCAACCGGCATGTCTACGACCAATTGTCAGGGTACATGTAATGTAGGTAAGGTAAGTGTTAGGTGCTATTTAGCCTTGCTGACTAATGGTCTCGCCAATCAGCGCTCTATGTGCCGATAACCGTACGCTTCTTGGAAGACAAGTGAAACGATGGAATCAATAACAGCGTCATGTCTTCACATCGATCTTCTTTTAGAGTTCTACCAGGCCCAACTATTCTATCGAGCGAAGTCCGCATATGCTGGTGAGCAGAGCAATTTCGTCTGTTGCATGTCTACTATCGTAATCTTGAGCATGTATCTAATCAACGAGTCTAGTCCCGGTCCTTCAATGCAAGCGTACGGAGACCCGCACCAAAAGTCCTGATGTGCCAAGATTATTGAATTTTTAGGGTTAGAAAAGCAGCAGCTACCCCCAGCAGCCCGCCTTGGGCGGCTTGGGCATACCCCCACAACATCTTTAGGTGCTTACTTCTGCCCCCTCTAATTACCCCCTGTTTTTAGCGCACATCAGGACTTTTGGTGCGGATCTCCGTACTGCATCGAGTTATGAGACATTCGGCTAGTCCGGGAACCCGCAGAGGCCCGGGTGATCATCAGCTTAATCCTCCGAAGCGATTATTTCTCGATTTCGAAACGCTTGCGAATGCTTGGCAATTTTTTTTTACCACATTCCTTTCAATCTTCAATTTTCAACGCAATAAAACTCAACAACAACGTGTTCAAATCGTTCAAAAACAACAACGACTGCTTTGTGAATTTATACGATTACAATGAAGTAAAATGATGCTTCAAAGTCAATTTTTGATCGAAATGATAAAATGTGGCTCATTGAATCGGGCGAAATGTGCAATCAGGGTTAGGTTTGTGAAATAATCTTGGTGAGAGGTGAGGTATGTGGTAAAAAAAATTGCCAAGGATTCGCAAGCGTTTCGAAATCGAGAAATGCTCATTCTTCACTTACAAAGTATGCCCTCATTATGTACCGAATCTTTTCAAATTGAAGACCATGTAGTAGTAGATTTGACCGGGCTGGGCTCCGGGCCCAGAATAGACGGTATTCTCAATGTCCCTCCTACCCAACACGTCGACGTGGTCAATGAGCATCCAGGCGATCCCAGCTCCACGAGGAGTTCCCATGAGTGCTTGTCCACCGATATCATCCTGACTGAATGTCTTCCCCGGCCACGCTAGGTCTCCAATATTCTTAGGGGCGATAGCTTCGTCAATGATCGCTTTGGTGTCCTCGGTCGCTATGTTGTCGCGAAAAATGTACTACAAGGAGCCTGCTGCGCCGCCAGCAGTATCGGACCAAATGCCCCTAAACGGGCTCAGAAATCAGCATTGCCTTGCAGAGAGGTGAGTTCCGTTGAGATTCTTCTCGATACTCTGAGCTCTCATCTTTGTCAGACTCAAGCGGTAGGTGAATCTTATCGCAGGGAAGAGAAGGGTAGAGGGGACTCTACAATACCACACCACGTCGGACCTGAAGTAATTTCCCAGTCAGCATAGCCTCATCAGCAAGATTTCTCAAAGAATGAAACATGTATCGCAATTCCACTGCGTTAGCAACACGAAGCGTATTCAGAAGAAGTGGAACTTCTGAAATTGACTAACCATCTATTAATTGTTGGCAGAAGTTCCTTCCATTCTTTCGAATAGTCTTTGACTTCCGGAAGCCCTCTCGCTGTTTCAAGTTCGAGTCAATGTTCCAAATCTCGGCTTGAAGACACAAATCGACCTACCCTCTCTCATTGAATTAAGAAAATGGCCTGGGGCAGCATTATCGGGGCATATGATTGCATTGCCCGAAAGATTGTACAACTGATAATACTGCCCAAACGTTAGATTCCTATGTACCAGTAAGTTGGTGTCAGGTGAACATCATGCTCGGATTGCCTTACTTCTTGGGTTCTCCAACGCTCGTGTAAGATTTGTCCTGCGTGGCATATCTTATCTTGTTCGAGTCAGCATCATCCTTAATATTGAACCCCTTTAACGCAGGTCGTGTGGCGTTCGGGACATTCAATAAAAAATCGCCATCAATTGTCCAGCCGGCATCTTCAATCTCTTGGACAGACTATGTACGTGCAGACCCGGATTCAGAAAAGAAGGCTCTAGCAATATTCAAGAAATGCTTCTCGCCCTTGCAGATAGCGTCAAAGAAGCCCAACACTCGCTTTTGAACACGGGCAGGGCTCTGTGACTTGAGAGGGTTGGAAAAGTTGTGGGCTTGTTCATGGCCAAAGGGAACTGTGACTCTCTTGGCGAGCTCAATGGTAGAGCCATTGATCAATGATGTGGTACGCCCATTACCAGTGGTCGAAGGTAATTACGGGTGATACTTAAACGCAAAGAAGCACAGTGCAGAGACTGCAAGAATGACAAAGGCATGGAGGCCGCGCTGAGAGCCCTGAAGTCCAAATGTTGTGTCCGCTGGTCTGAAGGCAACAAAATGGTTCTGCGAAGTAGTACAGAGGTCTTGATTAATAGAGACGCAAGTAAGCACGATTGAATACCTTACCACAGGCTACTAATCTAACACTCTGCCTCTTAAAGGTCAAGGCTCATGGTAGAAGATTTGACCGGCCTGAGACACAGACATATCAAACTTGGTTATTCATCTCGTGAGAATCGAGCCTTGTTAAAAACAGCTCGCTACACCTGGGCTTATCACATTCCAAGTCACGCTGCGTTTGAAATCTCTTTGTTTCTACAGGAGCTAGTAAGGCCAGTGGAAATGAGCTCTATTATTGTGTCCTAGAGGTATCTGTGTCTCTTCAAGTGATTTCATAACACTCCCTGGAGATTAGATCCTGGGCCGTGATTAGAACTGTCAATTAAGGTTTAATGAGCGACTCAGTCAAGTACTTCAATTCTGGAGCTGCCAGATTTCCTTCTCCATCAATTCTTCTCCCGAATCTCCTCCCAAAATCTGGGTTTGCATCACTCATTGGGTTCCAGAGAAGAGAGCCGATTCTTTCATCCGCTATCCTCCTTACAGGACCATCACCATGGTGGCTTCAGTAGGCAGGATGGCCCGAGGGGCATTGAAAATATCCTTTCTGCTTGTTGCTGCCACATCTTTGGTGCCCTACCTTTCTTCGTCCACCAGTCGCACGGCTACGTGGTCTCGTCTTGCCTCACGAGCTGTATCGAATTCTCAGGGTGTGAACAACCTGCCGGTCAATGAGATTCGTGAGTCAACACTTCTCCACACATCCCGATGTCTACTAACCATAGGATCTAGCTCATCGGTCTCATTGGCTTCAACAGAATATCGAGGATGCACCTGTAAGTCTTATCCAAGTATCCATTACTGTGAAGCTGCTAATTCTCCGTAGGCGTTGCCTATCATTGAACTTTCCAGGGATTTTATACTCGCAGCAATCAATGACACCTCTGCCATTCCCAAGGACGCTTTCTTCACTGCAAATGAGTCTGCGATCTTTCACAATGCAACCTTGGGTGTTCCTAGGTTGGCATTGAGGGGTGGAGGCACAAATGTCCAACGCGACGTAACACCCTGTAAGGTTTTTTCTTTTGGCGTCTTCTCCTTTGCTTTTCCGGGATGAAGGCATGACTCAGGAGCGGCTTGCTCAAGAAATAAGTCTTGCGATCCAATAATGACCTGATAAGTGAGACGCTGACCCAGCTATCTATCACAGTCGTGCCGTATCATCCACTTGTCAAGAGGGCCGCAGAACCGTGTGCTCCGGGCAAGCCTTGTCCGGATAAGAGGTATAGTCTCTCGTCCTGGCGAAAAGTCAATCACTAACGCTTGCGTAGTTGGTATGAATATTACCCTTCGAATTTTGAGCCTTACCCTCAATCAAAGCATGAGGATCTTGCCTGAACATCAATGCTGACCCAGACCAGTTGCTCCAAAGGTGGCAAGTGCGGCTATGGACCGGATTATTGTAGTGACGATAATTGCATCTCGAACTGTAACTCCACTGCCATGTGTGGTAGGTACAGCGAAGGCGCATCACTGAAGTGTGGTATGAATCTTTGCTGCTCGTACTACGGTAAGCACATTTCATTTCTCTTTTGCCTCTTTCCCACGGCCTGCATGGTGCAATTGCCCTATTCGAGCATCGCACACGCCACTCACTCTAAACGGGTGTAAGATCCCGAAAGTCGCATGCTCTTGGAGCATCGCAATAGGAATGGAGTACGAACAGGTCAAATTCCTCTCCTTGTATTCAGACTCAGGGAGCCGTTTGTTATTTGGAGATCTCTGCTCAAGCCGAACTGCATCACTTGGTGCCACCCAATGGAATAGTCTAAATGAAGAAATAAATGCTAACATCCAATCCCTTAGGCTGGTGCGGTGTAAGTCCGGCTCTATTTCCCTCGCCATAATACGCGAAGGGCAGAACCTATATATTCGATCCGTACTAACCTTTAGACTAGACTGATGAGCTTCACTGCGGTAACCCTGATGAAAACAAGATGACTCCGTGTCAAGAAAAGGTAATTTGATAGCTGGGCTTGCAATTGGGAAGCAAACCGAGACACTGACTTTAATCCTCTCTCCTAGTTTGGCCTCTGTACAGTCATTCCTGCTCCCTCGTGCGATGCAGGAGCGGGTTCTGCGAATGGTCGAACAATCGGCTACTATCAAGCTTCCAACACGCGGGACCGTATTTGCAATCGAGTATCTCCAAGCCAAATCAACACGGATGATTACACTCATCTGTATTATGCATTCGCCAAGATCGATCCCCATAGCTTTGCCACTATCCCAGCCAACGCCGGCGATGAAAACCGGTACACTGATTTTACGAAGCTCCAATCATCGAAATTGAAGACTTGGATAGCCATTGGAGGCTTTGATTTCAGTGATCCTGGACCAACTCGGAATACTTGGTATGTCATTCTTGGCATCTTTGCCCAAAAAAGTTTTCCTTTGCTGATCATTATTACAGGAGCGACTTGTCTTCCTCCCAGGCAAACCGAGCTGCCTTCATATCTGGTCTGAAGGACTTCATGAGTAAGTACGGCTTTCAGGGCGTAGATCTGGATTGGGAATATCCCGGCACCCCTGAACGCGGAGGAAAGCGGGACGATACAGCGAATTATGTCTCGCTTGTCAAAGAGATGAAGGCAGCCTTCGGAGACCAGTACGGGCTTAGCCTAACGCTCGCTCCGGACTACTGGTACTTGCGAGGATTTGACGCTAAGGCTATGGAGCCGTATGTCGATTTCTTCGGGTTCATGGCTTACGATCTTCACGGCTTCTGGGACGCTGACATCGAGACGTTGGGGTCCAAAGTCCGAGGCCAAACGGATATACGAGAGATCTACAACGACACGCTCCCACTGTGGTTCGACAATCTTAATCCTTCCAAGATCAATTTCGGCCTTGCCTACTACGGCCGGTATGTATTCTTAGCTTATCGTTCGAGATTGTTCCTGCTATTGACCTTTGTGATAGAGGATACACCCTGGCCAGCGGCGGATGCAATCAACTAGAGTGTCCTTTCAGCGGCCCTAGCCTGCCGGGACCTTGCACGAATTTCAATGGCGTTCTCTCCCTGGCAGAAATCAAGTCAGTCTTCGTGTTGCTTTAGCTAGTCAGCTCTGGGGGCGGTCGCTGATTGAACATATAGGAGCTACATCCGTGAGAAGGGTCTCAAGCCACAACTCCTGGAGAAGTCCATGATGAAGCAGATCACGTGGGACGACCAGTGGATAGGTTACGATGACGAAGAGACGGTCGCAATGAAAAAGAAGTTTGCAAGTGGCATGTGCTTTGGTGGTACCATGATCTGGAGTGTTGATTTTCAATCCGGTGACGGAATGTCAGTTGCCTCGTCTAACTTTGCCGTGATGGCGCCACATGCTAACATTGCCTACGGAATAGCAACGACGAAAATCCCGAAGACAGTGCACCGAAGACAAAAGACGGACGCTGTGGCCCAAATAATGGCGGTACCGTCTGTGGTGACTGGCCCGACGGAGGTGTACGTTATCCACACCCTCTTATTCCATGGCATTGCGCTGATCTGGTGTGCCGCTTTAGTGCTGTTCAAGTTCGGGATTCTGTGGCCGTGGCCCCAAATACTGTGGTAACGGCTGTCTATCCGGTCCATGCCAACAGGGACGCGAAACCACGGATGGTACGTACTATTGGACTATCTCCATTCTAATAAGATTCCAGACACTCGATCTGAAGCTCAATGCTGATCTCGAAATGGAAATGCTGACTGGGGATAACAGGAACCTGCGGCCCTTTGCACGGGGGTTCCATCTGTGGCTCCTGGTCTGGCGGCGCTTGCTGCTCCAGTTCGGGCTTTTGTGGAGCCGATGATGCTCACTGTGGTGCTTCGTGCATTTCTGGTCCTTGCGATAGCTCATCAAGCAGTAACGGCGGCGGTGTAATCTATGTCGACCCCAGCATCTGGTCGAGCACCAACCCGACGATCTATTGTAACCCGCCTTGCCTCTACATCCTTCCTCCTTTGACACTGTCGAGCCCTACGACCATTTCGTTTCCTCCTTTCACGACGTCGTTGGAAGTTGCTTGGAAAACCTCCCAGGTTACGACCCTTAGCAATGGTCAGGTTTCGACGTCGACTGGCTTCGGTCGGATCATACAGACTACTGGTAGGTCATCTAAGAACACTTTCTTTCTCGTGGCTCTCAACAGACATGTCGTTAATCACTCGGCTTGAGGGACATGTCTTGCAACTCGATGCTTGGCCGTGAATGATAATGCTGACTCTGAGACCACCAACCAATAGTACTTACAATTCCCCCTGTGACGACAGACAGGATTGATGTGTGGAACGTCAATATTACTTCGGGCGTCACGAACTCTGTCATACAAGTTACTAAGAGCATCCTCCCCCCACCCTTCACCATCACAGACGACCCAAATCCTCTCAGCCTTGATGGAGTCACGCATCCTCCAGTCACACGGACCATCACACCGCCTCCATATCCATACCCTAAATCGGAGCGTATTCCTGTTCCTTGGACTCTCGACTCAACTGGACCTGGAAGCTCACCAACTGGTGTTTCTATCGGATCGGGTTCCCCAGGTGGTGGTCCGAGCAGCACCATCCTTCCACCTGGTGGTGCTACTAGCAGCACTATTCTTCCACCTGGTGGTGGTCCGAGCAGCACTATTCTTCCACCTGGTGGTGGTCCGAGCAGCACCATCCTTCCACCTGGTGGTCGTCCAGGCAGCACCACCAGTGCTCCTATCTTTCCACCCTTCCCTTACCCGACAACATCAGGCTGGCTTTACCCGCCGCAGGAGGGCCCCTGTACAACTTGCGTGGATCCACCGCATGTAACGCATTCTGCTGGAGACCCAAAGGACAAATGCAAAACAGGTTGCGGGCATCCTTGCAATCCAGCCGCCGGTCTTGTTGGAGCTATTCCAATCCTTGGGCCACTTGCGTCAGCTGTCGCAAGTGCCGTCTTCTGTAACGATCATTGCTACATCAATTGTGCTGGTTTGAATGGGTTTATTGACCCAATTGACACCCATCCTCCTCCTCCACCGCCTCCGAACTCAGGCGGCGGCGATTCAGGGGGTTCTGATCCTGATGAAAAGGAGTCTACGACCTCGTGCTCGACATCCGTCGTCACCGATTTCTTTGTCTCTTGTACCTCTCTCACCTCTGGCTCTAGCTCTGGTACTTTGAGCTGCAAAACGACGAGCTCGTCCCTTGTGACTGGCTGTAAAATCACTCCAACAGCGACTACGACATCCGCGAGCAGCTGCCCCTTGGTATCGGACGCGCCAGACGAAGACCAGGGTGAGGATGGCGATGCTAGTCCAGCTACCAGCAGATCGCGGAAGGCTACAACAACGACTGTTGGCCATACGACGACCAAGTTTACCCCCTTGAGTACAGCGAAACCGTCATGCTCCTCTGTAAACGAAGATCCTGGTCGAGGAATAAACTCCCCCTATTGCGTTTGCGATGGTAGCAAAACCTACTCAGACCTTTGGCCAAAGACTAGTAATTGCGCATACGACACCCTGCCGTCTCAAACGATCAATGATCCGGTAACCCACTCTGTCATCACGGCCAACTGTCAGGTCTGCACTCTGTTTGCAGCGAATGGGGCCAATTGCAACGACATTCCCAGTTGTACACCGACTCCTACCCCGACCCCTAGTCCGCGTCCAGGTCCTTATGTCGAATTCCACCTTGGCTACTTCTATCTCAATCGGGCAAACTGTGACAAGTTAGAAGGATGTGCTGATACGAACTATATCTGGAATGTCTGGGTGCGACTGACACCTGAACCGATTACTGGCTTCGACGCCTGCTTGGACGACCAGAAACAAGCTCTGATTTATTCGAACAAAGATCAAAAGACTGATCTGCTCGGGGAGCATCTTGATTTTCCGATGAAAACAGACCCGTTTCCTAAATATGGCGGCAAGGACCAAACCACGTGCAGCTACTATCAATTTCAGAGCGGCATAGTCGGGGAATTCAACTGCACCGACAAGTCGGAAGTAAGTGAACATCGGAGCCTTGTTTCCTTCTTCCTTACCTTCTCAATTCTTCAGGAGGCTGACTCGTAATTCTACAACCAGGTTAAATGCACGATAAAGAAGGAGGACAGAAGCCATGTGCAAAATAGCTGTGCACGCGGAGATCTGAATGATTTTCACCAAGAGGTTGTTTGCACGTCTGGGGATCCCCCAGTCTCTGTACCGGATCCAGATCCCACAGCATCGACCACTTTCCGGGTCGGCTACTTTGTCGATTACAATCAGGTGAAACCGGGCGTAGGTACGACAGCCCGGACCGAAAATCTCTGGGCCGTCTTCGCCGAGTCGCCTGACGCCGAGAAGGACAAATGCGGGGATCCGACCTTCACAGAGCCCAGCGCCTCCGGTAGCGGTCCGACTATATCGATCAGTTATCCGCTGACTGTAGGTCTCTTCAACGCTGCGGGTACAAACTGCTTCTACCGCAAAGAGAGTGAGGATGCGAGAGGTGTGGTAACTTGCGGTAGCAAAAAAGTGGACTGTGTCAAGGATACCGCTCGTGTCGATAGTTGTGGCAAGGGCGAGAAGGCATGGCATCCACATGACAAGTGCATACTCACAGTCTGAGCTCGGAGAAGCAAGGAGAAGTGGAGAGAGGCTGAGTGGTCTCAACTTCTAGGAGTGGAAAGGCGGAGCAAAAGCAGATAAAGGCACAAGGCCTTCTTGAAAGATGGTTAGAGGCATGCGACATTGCAATACTAGGTAGAGCTTTGTGGATCTTTGATAGAAAACACATGTGCCACGTCACTTGCCCTATGATAAGAGCACGCTAAAGACGCGTGAATCGATCAGCTCGCGTCGCTAAACACGTCCTTCTATCCCCACCCTCACCCATTGAATTGTGCGCTCCCCCATCAAACCACCACCCTACTGCCAAACACCACTACCTATCAATCATCCCCGATTCTACTCCCCTCCAAAGCCTCTCCTAGCCTCTCCACCACCGGCAATGGCCACCTCCACCCGCTCCGTCAAGCGCCCCTTCCGCCACAACCCGAGACACGACACCGCACCTGCTCCACACGCCCCTCAACTGCCCGCGACGATCCAAACCTCTCTCTTGAGCGTCGGCATGCGGATCCGTAAATCCGTGTCCGAAGGCTACCAGAACACCGCCTTGAAAGCCTCCAAGAGCGCGCAGCTTACCCAGAGCACCGGAAGCTGCCGGCAGAATCTCGGCGTAGCGGCACCGGGCTTGATGCCTTATTGTGGCATCCTCAGGACCGGGAATTTAGTACAACAACAAGAAGAAGAAGAAGAAGAAAAAGAGCGCGATCGAGAGCTGGACGATGACGACGAGGTGCCGGCTCTGGAATGGGATCTAGATGGATACCCTTCGAGCCAAGAATCAACGGCCACAGTTTCCCGTCATCCCCCTGTCAAGGCTCCTGGCAAGCGGTGCTATCAAGATGAGGATAGCGACGGGATATCGTATCCTAATCCTTTGGGGTCGCATCCGCTGCCACAAATCAAGCTATCACAGCCGGATGCATTGAGGCCTATATTGCAGCCAAAGACACGCAGATGCAGCCGGGTGCTGCCGATCAAGGAAACGCAGGATTCATGCACCATCATGGACATCGATGACTTTGAAGATGCAACTTTCTTGAAATTCGAAGACTGTATGGTACGGGAGAACGAATGGGTCTGAAGAAATTGCACGATTTGTGGTGAATGCATCACAGGTCGCAAGTCCTCTGACTTGGGAACGCTAGGAGCTGATTCCAATACCATAACAGAAGGGACTATCTACAAATCTGGTAATGTACCTACTGTAACATTGGCCCGATGTCTTCACCGAGTATTTCTTCTATTCGCTTGACCCATTTCCTGACCTCTATCTCAACGTGCTCCTCATCCTCCATGCCCTCGCTTATGGCTGGTAACATTTCCGACAACTGCGCAAGCCATTCCTCACCAAGTTTTTCCGTCAAACTCATCTGGCACTTGATGGCAGCTAGTTTGACAGCAACGCTGTCGTGATGTATCAACTGCAAGAGTGGGCTGCAGAGAGATTTGTGTTGCTGCGGAGAATCTGTGGTGGTCGCTAACGCGGTTATTGCGGAGATGAGGTCTGGAAGGAGAATGTCTTCTGCAGCACAACGGTGCAGCTGCGAGACGAGGGCCGCGCAGATGGGTCCAAAGTGGGAAGGAGTCTGGAAGAAATCGTCCTGGTCGTGCTCGAAAGCCGAGTGTAGAGTCAGAATGACACGACGCCAAAGGAGTCTAGAGTCGGTATTTTCGAGCACGATCGTATTGAGAATGGCGACGGCGTCGTCCAGGGTGAGCCCGACATAGCTAGTAACAATAGACCTCAAAGTGGCGAAGAACTTGAGTTGAAATGTCCACCAGGTAATCTGCCGTTGCACTCGTGCATCTTTGTCGAGTTTCAGATTCGGGCTATTAGCCCACTCGGAAAATCCGATGAAGATTGGTCGAAAGACGCTGTCGTTCAGCTTGTACACCATTGCAATCAAAGAATCGCTCACAGCTGCCTCTACCTCTTCTATTTCGTCTTCCTCGTAACTCTCCTGTGTGCGTGGTGAGCACTGGATACGGCGGAGATCGAAAGCTTTGATGAACAAGTTCGCGAGTAGATCTGACTGTTTAGCAACCGCAGATTTTGCTTCTCGCTCAATTACCAGAGAAAGGATTCCAAGAAATTCTTTGATAGCCTAAGCCAGTATTAGTAGGCATTGTAGGAAACAATGAGCAGACCTCACCAAGGGACCTTCGGCCATTGCAAAGGTCCACGTCCGGTCTAGAGCCAATAGACATTCCTTTGGTTCAACCGATTTCGCGGCAAGCTGCAATGCATCCGAGCGTAGCTGATCGCAAGCGTCGCCTATTTCGGCATTGGCTGATTCGTAAGATAATTTTAACAAACGGTCTAAGGAGGATCCATGGACAATCCAAGGCAAATAGACTAACAGCGCGGTGACGAAAGTATATACAGCGTTATGCAATCTTGGATTCTCAACACCTTCTTCAATGCTGGTTGCCAGATGGTCCATGACCCTAGGAAACACCGCTGGGATCATCGGGACGAAAGCTTCCCTAAGCACCTCAACAATGGTCGCAAGGCAGATGAGAGATGAGATATGTATGCTGGCATCGGTGGCTCCTAGACACTGGGGCCCGGAAATAGTCGTTGCCGCTGTGGTGACTACAGCAATGTCTTTCTTTCCAAACTTTTCAATAATCTGGTCTGTGCATGTCATGGCGGCTTGCCGAAGAAGAATGTGATCACTTTCCTCGATGATGGACATCAAGTGAGGTAGAAAGGCCAAACAAGCGGTCTGTGGTGGTAGTTGGCTCGATCTGTGCTCTTTGAGTCGATTCTCAAGTGAAAGCAGGATATTGATGCGGATCTTGGTGTAATGTTAGTCCAGGGGCTGTATCGATGTAGGAAAGGCTCACGTCGCTGTCTGTCCGCTGTAGCAGCTCTGGCAGTGCCTCGACAAATTTATCAAGGGAGAGTAGGCGAAGTAGTGCATCTAGTGCGTCTGCACACAAGCCCTTCGCTGCTAAGAAGTCACTAAGGCCATTCGCTGAAAGTTTCTTTTGAGACCTTACAGCGTTCATCATGTACTACTCTTCCAGAGAGTGTAAAGACCTGCTCAAGGATTCGGCCATAGCGCGACCGCCCTGATAGGGCATCGTCTCCTTTCTGGTTCAGCAACAGTGTCGCCCCCTTTGCAATTTATCCGTCTTCAGCATTGCCGTAGGTAGTGCTAATAGTGCTGCCATGGTACTGCTGGATGTTTGACTCTTATCCCCGCTTAGCAGATGCAGCGAAACCGTGGGCTTTGGCTTCTGTGAATCGAGCATAACTTCGAAATATCTTTCAATCGTCTATCTTGGATCAGTACCTCATCACTATATGCGTTTCCGACCGGACTTACAATTAATTGTGTTGTGCAATCTTGCTGCGTTGTCAATCTTGTCGCAAATTCGACGACCTTATGGTCGTCAGGATACTTGTCAACGAGTAAGATCAGTAGGGCGAACAGATAATCGTTTGCCCCTACTCTGTTGGTGAGAGAGATGAATATATCCTGTCGGCGTTGTAATGGTATGTCTTTGTACGCAGCAACAAAACTCAGGAGTAGTTCCGAGATACTGACGACTGGATCGATCTTTCGCTTGTGCAGAGACTCAACCAGACGTGGAATTACCGTTGCCATGGTCTGAACACAATCAGTCAATATCAAATTTCGTGTGGCATATCCCCGACAAACCTTCTCTATGATATGGGCAGAGTATTCATCATTGTTACGCATGATTCCTTTCCCAGCAAATGTGAAAAGTGGCATGATATGGTGCAGAAGCAGCTCCGGAGCGACGCTGGCAATGTTCGATGCAAGCAGCATGGCTGCTTGCTGCACCTGAGGGTTTTCTGTGGCCCCAACACACTCGATAAGCACATCTGCTCTTACGGCCGAGCGATCAACATGCGAAGAAGGCATATCCTGTCTAGGTTAGTGCCTTGATTCCTCGAAAAACTCTTGAAAATGCACGTACCTTCAAGCTATCAATGATGCTGGACGCATTGTTTAGTGTCATAATTTCTAGATAGCCTAGTTCAGAGCCTGAGAGGTTTCGGTAGTCCTTCAGTGCCGCCAAGAGCTGGAAATGGCCCTTCAATAGCTCAGGATGTCTCTCAGGTCTGCTGGCACTGATAATTTCAAGGACGACTGTGATTCTTCGAAGTGCATCTTTCACCTTAGGTGCACCTAACAATGAACTGACGTGGCCTGTTTTCCTCTTCTTGGAAGCTGGTGACGAGTCCTCTAAGTGATTGATGAGTGGCGGAAGGCTTTCAACGAAGGCCTTCAGAGTAGCTGAGCTTAGTTCGACAGTCTCTAGGGTTTCTGTGGCATCATCCTGCTCAGCTACAGACGATTCCGACTTCGCCTCTTGTACACAAAGATCCATCAATCTTTCTGCAAGGGTAGACTGAAACTCTGGATCAATCGCTGACCAAACATCACGAAGTCGTTGAAAGGCAGCCACGCTTAACAAAGGAGCTTTAGACCTCATGCCTGGTCCAATCGCATTCCTCAAAGCGACAATACTATCTCGATCAGCCGGAGATAGGATTCCCACAAGAGCTTTCACATATTGCTCAGGCTCGATTCGGTCTTTGATACAGCCGTTTCGCAACTCGGCCTCATTTTCTTCCACACAACGTGTAAATAACGGCATCAGTGCTTTCGCTCGCGTAAGAGTGCCGACTTTCCTTACGTGGTTAAGTATTGTTAGTAGACGTAATTTAACGTTATGTAACGGCGTGTGCGTGACTTGAGAGCAAAGGAAAGCGAATACCGCTTGTCTCAAGGATACTTTCATGTCTTTGTGCTTACTTGCCCTAGATCGTTGGGATGCGCCACTTAAGGAAGTAGCAAGGCTTTCGGGAAGGTAGTTGGGATCCAGTAGGCATTCCTCCAGGTGGGGAACTAATAAGTCATTTAAAAACTTGGTGACTTCGTCGAATTTCAACCAGACCGGCTGCCCATCGGATTTCTCGACGCCGTATATTTGGCCCTGACCTAATAATAGTTTCTGAGGTCCTTTCTCGCTGTTCTCCTGTGACTTTCGATATTTTGAGGCAAGGCGTAGCACAAGGTCCTTCGAGGACTGTCGGACATTACGCGAATGGTCCATCAAGGCGTACAATAAGTACGGTAACAACATCTGTACATCCGAGACGAGATCTGTTTTCGCTAGATGATCAGAGACGACAACAAGAGCGGTGGTTCGGACTTGAGCTGAGCGAGAGCTGCACCATAGGCGGATGAAGAAGCTGAAGAACAGAGGCTCTCTCATCGCTACAGCTTTACCAAGGAACGGAATGCCTTGAAATGTGCGGAGGTCATTGGGAGAAGTGGATGCCAGAGCAAATGCTTCAGACAAAGGTGGAAAAGCCGTAGGCTCGGAATCTAGTAGAAATGAAACTTCGTCTTCCCTTAGTGATTCGACGCTCATCATCACACTGTCGAATGACACTTTATCCGAAGCAAGCATGACGCTCGAAGGGTCATCGCCAGTTTCGGATACCTGTGCTGGTTGAGTAGAGTTATCCAGTGCCCGGATGCTCTGCGGTAAGTCTGCATGCATAGAGATAGAGCGCTGTACGTTATCTCGTACAACATCCCCGACACTGTCGGAAGCAGCTAATCGTTGAAGAGTTTCAGTCAGAGGGGAGGGAAAATCGGAGGTTTGGGACTGGTCTGAGGCTTCGTCGGCAGTAACAGATAGCATATATTCGATACTCTTTGTTACTGACGAGCGGCTTAATAAGTCGGCTTCGAACAAAGTATAGAGCTGGTCACTAAGATCTATCTTCGAACTCCTCCTCGATTTTCCATGTTGATTTCCGCCCGGCGCTTTGCGTAGCCCATCGACTATTCCAAAAATAATCCCTAGGACCAATTTTTCGACAGAATACTGTTGCTTCAGAACCTGGAGATCGCCCTCGAGGCTTTTCAAAACAAGTAGCGCTTTAAAGACCCGATTTGATAAATGCGGGACACGCCTCTTCTGCGCCAGGACGGCTAGGCAAATAAGACCCGCGTGAGATGTTTTCTCCCACCCGAGGACGACTGCTTCCATGATTGATCCTAAAGATTCGTCACCTAGCGTAGCCTTGGAAGATAGGATCGCTAAGATCATATAACAGCCAATCCGAAGGTCTGCGATTCCTTCAATGGACAATGCATCATTCAATATTGGCATGACGCGCATAACGACGTCCTCCTGATGCTGCGTCTGTGTTTCCCGCCTACCTGACCGCGCTTGGTCCAGCATTGACGCGGTAGCTTCTGTAGTCACTGATGCCCAGAATGAAAGTAGCGCAGGATAATGTAAGCGTAGTCGGCTAACCTTGAGAACGAAACCATTGAGCGCAGCAAAGAACGCTTGATCATGAGAAGCAGTGTACACTATAGCATGTCTCGGTGGACAGCTAAGGGAGTGCATGTAAGGATACAAAAACTTCAATGTCTGAGGTATGTTATGTGGCAGGATAGAGAGCATGGTAGAGAACATGGGATGCGTATGATATGGAAGGAAGCTCATGACGAGGTAATTAGTGTTATATTCATGGACTCTGGACTATGTCAGATATTTCTGTAGTCCAACTGTCGTTGAGCTTACCTGAACCGCCTTACAGTCCATTCCACTGCCTGCAGCGCTGGTTTTAATAGTAATCGACAACTCACTAAGCCCAGAAAGTCTTCGAGAACGATATCCAGGCGTTGGTTCTGCGACTCGGTCATCAATGTCCTGTCCTCGAGCTTGCTCTGTTCACTGAAGAGAGTTCCAGAGAAGTCAGTGAACCTGGGGTCCAGCCGACATAGCTCCATGTAACCTTCGTGACATAGCTGGTATAGAATGTCAAAGTCCTGAGCAGCGGCGGTCCGAGGCTCGAAGAGGAGCGACTGCGAATGAGCTTTCTTCTGCGCCTTGAGATCTAGGGAATTGGTTGACTTCGCCCTTATTTGTGCCAATTGCAACGCTAAGGTAGATGTCATCTTATCCTTGCGTCATAGATCAATCGGAAAGCTGAGTCTGAAAATCCACAAATACCGTGATACAGTTTTTTTTTCTTCTCAAAGCTTGTGCGGAATTATCCCGATGCCAAGAGTCTGCGGCTGACGATTAGGTGAAGACCCGCCTTTGGTCACCATTTGTTCTACGATAGTACGGCTGTTGAACAGCTCTAGTCACCATGGTTGAAGAGGTGCCGCAAGTACGTCAGTATGCAACCCCTGGTATTGAATCCACTCAGAACAGAACGGCGCTAAAGAGGAGTGTCCAGAAGACAGCCGCTGTGCCCAAATTTGCCAGCTTCAAATCCAAGCAGCCACTCTTGGAAGATAACAAGAGCACGGATGATAGTGAATGGAGGAGCTCAGAAGGTTTCCGAGGACAGGATCATATCACTGGAGACGCTGTCGACACCACATACGGAGCCTCCGTCAAAAAGCATCGGGCCACGAGTAAGCGGGACAATAGCCGTCGCGCTGAGGGGAGAAATGACTTTCAGAGGTCGCATAATGGCTCTGACCGACATATAGATCATTGTGATCAAGATCAAAGCAAACTCTTCCGGATCGATAGGATTGGAGATCCAAAGAACCTGTCCTTCGGATCACTTTACCGTTCAGCTGTTCCGCGTTATAGCCGAGTCGGTCATGGCGACGTTCTAGGCTGTCGGGCTGCAAAGATCGATCACACAAGCTGTACAGAAAGAGAATTGGTATTGTCCATCCGTGGGCGTCATGACGAACCAAGGGCAAAGCATGCGCTAACGCATATCGTACACTCGAAATTACGCAAGTTAAGAACCAGACCCGATCTAACAGCTAACCAGAACTCTGCGATTGCAGCTGCGTATGTTCCTCTGAGGCCGGCGAAAGCGAGAAACACAACACAAGGAGAAAGGGGCTATCGAGTAAAGTCGCCGTCCTCAGATGACCAAAGGCAGCGACATCGATCGCTTCATGGTAGATTGGGGAATGACGGTAACTCTTCCTACGGCAGTGAGAGCTCGACTTCCGATTATGAAGATGACTGGCCACAATCAGCGGCTGAAAGTCCACAGAATAAAAGGGTTGAGCTTCTGAAAATTGTTGAAAATGACCCTTCAAACTGTGATGCGTGGCTAAAGCTTATCGACTACCAAGATGTTCTGATCAGAATGGGATCTGGATCTCAAAACTTGGCGTTGACGCGGGCAGAGCGGCAAAGCAACGCAGCGGTCAAAATATCAATGTATGAAAAGGCTCTCAGTAAGGCTGTGACTATGGAATCAAAAGAGACGCTTGTTATCGGCATGATGGAAGAAGGGTCGACAATATGGGATAGTAAAACTCTATCCTCTAAATGGCAAGGTGCACTACAAACGCTGCCAGGCTCATCAAGGTTATGGACCAAGTATCTCGATTTCAGACAAACCGACTTCTCCAACTTCCGGTATGAAGAAACTCGCGCTTCGTACATAGAGTGTTTCTTGTTGTTGCGCAATGCGGAGAAACTTCCAAAGCTTACAGCCACCGAGCGCTACAATATACAAGCTATCTATGTTCACGTGGTTCTTCGACTGACGTTATTCTCGAGAGAAGCTGGGTACCCTGAGCGGGCTGTGGCTACGTGGCAGGCCCTGCTTGAGTACGAGATTTACAGACCCTCAAGTTTTCTCACGCAGCGAATGGCTTCAGAGAATGACCATGAAAAAGCGCTCTTGACCAGCTTCGAAATTTTCTGGGAAAGCGAAGTACCTCGCATCGGAGATGACGGTGCCCTAGGATGGGCCAGTTTTGAGGCGGGATCAGGAGCGCCACCCCAGCCGACTATCGATGCGAATACCTCGCTTGCGTCTAAGCCTGACAAATTCGGCTCGTGGGCTAATTTAGAACGTCAGAGAGCTTTAGACTCTAGGGTTTCGGCACGGACTATAGACGATGTCGAAGAAAATGACCCCTACAGGATTGTCCTCTTTTCTGACGTTCGGGATGTGCTTGAAAACTATCCAACGTCGCTGCTGGACCGATCATTGCTGATTGCAGGCTGGCTTGCGTTCTGCCATCTTCCTCCTTGGACTCGTGATGGGTGTGTTTCTATCAGTAGGATATGGTACAGAAACTCGTTTCTGCACCCAGAAGCTCTGACCCGGTGTAGCGAGTCCCAGGGCACCATGGTACTGGATTCTGCAAAGCAATTTGAGGCGCACAGGGACACGAGTAAAGTATATGACCATTCTGGCGCTGAAGCCGCTCATCGCATCTTTCAAGTCTCGCCCATCGATCACGAATTGTCGTCGGAGACTTTATTCTCTACAAAGCGGGATTGGATCTCAGCCTTCGGCACGTTACCACACAGATATACTATGGACAACGGCCCAGTAAAGGTTGGCCTACTTGGGAGAACGCTGAGCGCACTAGTAGAAGCAGGCCTTGGGAATGATACTCTCGCAGAATATCTTCTAGCCTTGGAGCTACAGCTTTCTCCTGATACCGTCAGAAGGATCGCCAAGAAACTTATCAAAAATCGACCAGAAAGTCTGCGTTTGTACAACGCCTATGCGTGCATTGAATATCAAACAATGAATGAGAACCGAGCACAGAATGTCATTGTTTCAGCCATCAATAATAGTCGGAATTTGGGCGAAAGCTCACAAGATGATGCCATATTTCTATGGCGGACCTGGGTATGGGGAACACTTGGCTGTCGGAGACCAAAGGAGGCTCTCGAACGATTGCTGGCTTACCCGGATCAGCAGGTTCACGATAACCGCTCCGCTCACGAAATGGATGTCGATGAAGGACTACGTGTCCGTCCTGCGGTACTGTTGCGCGCACGACAGGCCCTCAGCGCTTCTCTTGATCATTTCTTCTCCCTTGCCCGTCCGGTCCATTCATTCATCGCGTGCGATCTCTTAATCATCTTGACCTATCTCTCAAATTCGGTCTCTTTGTCATCCGCACTCGAAGCCTTTACAGCTAGCCTTGCCTCTCTGAGCTCGTACTTTCCGTCTGATTCTCCTGCCCATGAGCTCCTCCATCAATCCTTCGCCCAACTACTCTATCACCACGCAAATCATGTTCCGCTATTCAAGCCCGCTACGATTCGCGAAACCCTTACAGCTAGCGTCGCACTCTTTCCCCACAACACCGTTCTACTCTCCGTCTACGCCTGGAATGAAACTCGCTTCCGTGTCGACGATCGGGTGCGCACAATCATCAACGATGTTGTACTTGGGTCAACCATGGGAGATCGCCGCAAGGAGGACAAAGAGAGCGTCATTCCGCATTACTTTTCTCTCCATACTGAGCTCAACCGCTCACTCATTGCCGGGTCGAACAGCAACACGGTCCGAAATACCTTCGAGAAGGCTATCAGTGACACTGCCGGCGCACATTGTGTAGGGCTATGGAAATCGTACGTCTTATTTGAGATGGAAGAGGGTGATTTGAAAAGGGCTAGGTCAGTGTGGTGGAGAGGCGTTCAGGCTTGTCCTTGGGCAAAGGAATTGTGGATGATGGGCTTCCAGGAGTTGAGGGTTGGGATGAGAGATGAGGAACTCAAGGGTCTCTACGGGATGATGGTCGAGAAGGAGTTGAGGATGCACGTGGATCTGATCGAGTTATTAGAGACAAACCCCTAGGAATGGCGGTTGATTAAGCAAGACTAAGAGTCTTCTTCAACCCTTCCAGTTAGATTGTCGTAGAAGAGCTTGCCAAGGATGCTCGAACGGATCTCAGTGTGACTTCCTTTGTAACAATTTGATACATGTCACAAAGTAGACAGTCTCTCTCTATTGAGCGCCATCAGCTTGCTCCCTCATGACTACACTGCGCTTATTTGGCGCTTGCTTTATGTATACAGCACATTTCAATGGATGAGAATAGTGCAGAAAGATAGTCGTTCGCGTTGAATGGAATGATCCTCGCACAAGAACCTTGAGTGGGGGGAAGCGAAGCAGATGGACTTCAGTTTCAGTACTTTTTGTATTCCAAGAAGACGTAACTTATCGCGTCAAATGTCTTTGGGATTTATGAGCAGTCGTCGAGGTTTTGTGTCCAGGAAGTATTACACGCAGACCAAGAATGGGCCAGGACCAGCCATGTCTCAGCCTTTCAAGACGCTCATCATGTAATGCTGTGACTCCACTATGTACAATACATACGTTCACGACTATCAAGCTGAACAAAGTCATCATTCACGTGATGATCAGAAGGTGTCTCAGATCTTGTGAGCTCGATAGCTCATACCGTCTATATATATCAGTAATTCCAGTTATGCAACAAGCCTCCAGCGCCACGCTCAGAATATCTTCAAGCATGCACCCATCATAATCTATGAGCTCATACACCTGCTTTAGATCCAGGTCAGCCAAACAAGCTCAACCTGAAGTCTTAGCGAAAATGAATGAAATCCGATTATCCTCATCCTTGAGCACATTAAGTAGAGCCTCGTCTTGCACGAGCGCCTCCAAGTTCTCATCAACCGTATTCTTGAAGGCTGAGGTGTCGACATGCGAGTAGGCCATCAAATTTTCCATTTTGTTACTTTCGCCGTTGTGACGAGCCTTGCGTGCGTCATCCTTAATTTTCTGTTCTTGGACATCCATGTTAACTTTGTTCGCTTTGGTTAGACGGCCGACCGGTATCAGAGGGAAATCTTCATCATCGTCTTCTCCGGTCTCGCTGTCAAGAACTGTCCATGGGGCTTCTTCACCCACAGCAGGATCAGATATACCCCGGCCTCCGCATTCGCACCCCAAAAGGTCATGCGTCTGGCAGCTCAGACCTTCATCAAGACGAAAAAGATCCCGAAGCTCTTCCTTCGTAAAGCTGTTGCCCCCACCCTTCTGATCCATAATGTTGCTCGCAAGTCCGAGTTTTGTGACTTGCCGCTGCCAGATTTTTTCATCGAGTCCTCCCGACATGACAAGCCTGTAGATGAAGCATGGCTTCTTCTGTCCGTCGCGATGTATACGTGCCATTGCCTGCAAATCTGTTGCTGGATTCCAATCAACATCAAAAAGTACAAGTCGAGAAGCTCCGATTAAGTTGATGCCCATGCCACCTGCTTTTGCACTCAAAAGGAAGGCGAAGCAGGCAGAAGCTGGCGAACGATTAAATGTATCAACAAGATCTTGACGTTTAGACGATGGAGTGGTACCGTCAAGGCGGAGGAATGGATGCGCAAGAGAAGTGAGAAGAGTGGCCAAGAGATCGAGCGTTGACGTGTAATTTGAGACTATGACGACTTTTTCTGAGGTTGTAGTTCGTAAGGTGTGAAGGAGCTGATCGAGCGCCCGAAGCTTAGTACTTGCGTTCGAGCGGAGGAGGTTGGGAGGCATACTCGACAGAAGACCAGCCATCATTGGACTTAAAGGTGCCGCAGGGTCCTTTGGTTTTAGCAGGGCTGGGCTATTGCAGACTTTTTTGAGGACAGTGATCAACTGCAATGAGGCCTCAATGTTTCCCATGGCAGCTTGAAAAGCAGGGGATGCCAGCACAGATTGATAAGCCAGAGCTTGAGTGGTGGTTGGTCGGCAGAATAGCACATATTCCGTCTTCGCTGGCAAATATTTAGACAGCACCTCTGCGGTCCGACGTAGAATGAAAACGCTCGTCGTCAAGGCGAGCTCCTCACCTCTAGCTTTACCTAACTCGATATCTTTCTGTGTAGCATCAGGCTGTCTGCTTTTAACAATAGGGGCCTCAAACAGTCTAGTGAATGTTTTGAAATTACCCAAGAGATCGGGGTTGACAAAGTCGACCATCATATAGAACTCGCTAAGTTCGTTCTGAATTGGCGTGCCTGAAAGGATTATTCTCCTCGCAGTGTTCAAAGCTCTGATCGCCTGACCACTTTTATTCTTGGCTGTTTTGAGACGGTGCCCCTCATCTGCGATCACTATGTCAATGCCCGAGCCTTTCTTCAGCTCTTCTTGGACTGTCCGCAGTTTCTCATAGCCGATAATCATGATGCTGTAGCTCCGACCCATTGTGAAATCCGTAAGCCTCTTTTTCTTTTCGTCGGCAACAAAGACACCGATTCTTTCGGTGCCCAACCATTTCCGGAGCTCCTTGCGCCAGTTATTGATAAGAGTGACTGGACAAACAATCAAGGCCTTTGCGATGATCGGGGGATCCTCATATATGGGGTTCTGCTTCAAGAGAGTCCACAGGAGCGCAATTGTCTGTAAAGTTTTGCCTAACCCCATTTCGTCTGCCAATATGGCTCCCTGTCCGTCGAATCCTCGCATACCCATGACACATTCGTACATGAATTTAACGCCTTCTCTCTGGTGGTCTCGGAGATGTTGACTCAGTAATGGATCTACCACAACATCAACGAGTTGCCGCCCTTTCGGGGCCGTTTTGGGCCTCGTCATCACTAAAGCGTTTGTAGCACTAGGGTCATGGCGTGGCGTGATGATTTTGGTGTCCTTGACAGGCATGATTGTGCTTACAAGCATTGGGTTCTTCCAAGCAGCCTGTGTACCTACACTCCTTGGTGCCGCAACATTTTGATATTTGTGCACTTCATGCTTTTCAGGGCCATTCGACACTTTAGTCTGTGTAACTATTTTCGGTGACGGCTCGATGGCTTGGATAGCAACAGGTGTCTCTGATGCTATTGTCTTTTCAGTTTTGAGTGTTTTCGTATTAAGAAATGGCCGTCCCGCTAAAAAGTCGACTTTTGGTAGCATTGAATCGACCTCGATTTCCTTCCCTCCAACAGATAAGGTTGACCCTGGTAAGAATGGTGAATTGCATGCAGTTCGTCCCATGTTTCGACCGGATATGTCTTGCAAAACGGCGTATCCGCCTGCAACGTGGAGAATGCCGTCTCCATCCCAAGTCTTATGCTTCTTGGTGGTGTAGTTCCGCCTATTCGGTCATTTCAGCATTTTCGATTCGATTTTTGTGTGCTTTTGAAGCGCAACGCTCACCACAAGACAGTGTAATAGCCCTCGATGAAGCCATTCAGACCCTGCTCGGTTTCGGAAGCTGCAGCTGGGTTCAGGACCGTCACGAGAGGTTTGCGCGGAAGAGAGGAGACACCAGGCGCTTTGAAAACAAGTCGAGGCCCGGAAGACTCTCGCGCTGCTGTATCGTTTGTACTTGTGCGTCTCTTCTTCGCTGGGTGTTCGTCTCCATTATCGGCAACATCTCGTGCTTCACCGCTTGGAGTAGCAGATTGCTTGAGCAACGGCGATCGGAATGGCTTATTCAGCATAACTCATATGACGCCCTTAACTCGTTGTGCCCTTTTACTAAGAGGTAAGCCAGGCCCGGAAGGGACGGGGACGATCGATGTTGTGCACCCACATAGTAGATTTTACTTAGGTAAGATGAGAGCGCCGAGCGCGTCAACGCGCTTGATTGATTGATTGATTGATTCATTAAGCACTCGAAACCGACCTTAAGAGTTCGTTATGCGACTAAAAACAACCGAGCCAATCATCTTCTAGATGATTCTTGACTCTATACAGAATTATTTGTTCTTGATGTTTTGTTTTTCTATTCGAGCAGGCCATTTCAGGCATCTTTATCCCCATGGCTCCCTCTCATCTCCATCCTGTACGAAAGTTTCCAATCCAATGCACTTCTTCTGCAGCCTCTATTCCTCGTCGTCCGTAACTGGGGCTGCGTCAACGCGCTTCCACGTGCTTGGAATTCGAGACAGCCCTAACCCTATACTAATCTGTAGCTAAAGCCAGTCAATCGACAGCAGAGGCCCAGCCACCCACGAGTACACTGAAACCAGTATATCTAAAATGCTCTCATAGATGTCTTCTCGATTCGGAGCTTTCGAGTGCAGTCATACATTGTGATATGTACCTCACGCGGTATTTTCCGGTGTAGGCCCTATATAACTTTCCCTGTTATCACATCGGAACAATCCCCTTTTTTCCAACCCAACTGGGCGTAAATGCAAGACCCATCTTTGGGGTCAGTTATCCCAACATACCCTCTCCCAACCTCGCCCCACATGCCATCGTTCACCTGGAAAACGAGAGGCTGCTTCCCATAGTTGTAACCCTCGTCGTGGAATTGACTCAATCCGGTCAAGGCAGAACCGAGGATCCCATAGGTCGTTTCCCCTTCGAGCTCCTGACGCCAATTTTGATGTTTAGACCCGCTGGCTGGGTAGTCCAGAAACCATCGGAAATCGGCCCATCTGGACTACTCCTAAGATAATCCTGAACCTGGGCTACGGCTTGATGAAGCGCTCTTGCAGGATCTCTCCACGTTAAAGGTGGAGGTAGAAGCTTTCCCAGGCTGAAGAAAGTATAGGTGCGAGTGCCCGGTGTGCACCATAGATTACCGAGCCACGGTTCTGTATAAGTAGGCACAATTAGTGCCATCCATGAGAGCATGTGCCAATGGATTTTTCCAGCGTACTCACGATTGGAGCCTGATGCAGGAAGTCTCATTGCCAGCGTTTTGGGCACATCCGACGGATCCAGATAGCTAGTAGAGAAGCCAGGTTAGTACGAGCCTTAAGTGCTCGGAAAAAGGACCTTGACAGCTCACTCTCCTGCCGTCACTGAAGGCGCATTACTGCATTTCAACCCGAATTTGTTATCTCGTAGGGCAAGACTTCTGGCAGAGTCAACAGGTACCGTCAAAGATAATGCGCTAGGCAGCGCGAATGCAAGGAAAACTGCCGAAGCGAGAATGGAATACATGTTCGCGACAACCTTAAGAAGCCAGATGGAGGACAAACGCAAGGCGGTAACACTTGAGGAGAAGACGAAGGACAGAATCCAGTCCCAGATAGAAGAATCGAAGCTGGCAGACGGGACGGATTTCAGTCAGTCGAGGTCGGGTAAGAATACATTGTTCTTAGCACTGCTAAACTTATCATTAATTGAACTGTGTTTCTCCAGACATAATTTGTCGCTTATCACTGGGCGAGACACGGGCGGAGCGCTTGATAAGTCGCCAAAGTCGTAATAAGTTTGAGGAACTTCCGACGATTTGTCCTAAAGCATGTAAGACTTACCAGAACTTATGTAATTTGTATAAAGTACAATCAAATTCGAACGGGGAATTCCGAATCATGTCTGAAGTCATCGCTATTTGTCCAAAACGTGAGATTTTGAGGTCAAGGCATAGGACGCAATGATAGGACCAAAAGTTTTGCGATGGTGAGGAGTATTCGACACGGCAGTGGGCAGGACCCTTCTTGGAGCGTACATACATCCAAACCCTAGGTCCATCTCGGGCGTCCAACTCCTTTTGTAATAATGGATTCCAGTGTCGAACAATTCCTCGCGGCGTACTAGTAGCGCTGAATGAATCGACACGGTCCAAAGTCGGCCCGTTCGAACAACTCACAGCGTGTCTCCGACATATCGACCATCATATTCGACGAGAACGAGTAAGCCCCTATCCCCTTCATAGTTTTGCACATTGTTGATTCCGAGCTGTTTGTTACTGGTGTTAAACTGTCGCTGACGGAGGCATGCTCAAGGGAAGTGAACAATATGGCTTCAGCACCACCGCCCGCCCTCCAAGAAGCCGAGGGTATGCCAGAAGACGACCTTGAATCGGGCACGGATAATGACACTGCTGCTCTCGAACTACCTGACACTGCACTCATAGGCTTGCGAGAGATCTCCCCGCTTGCCTCTTGGACAGTCAGTACCTGTAAACCAGGGTGTGGTGTCGCCGCTCTACGGTCGCCTTCTATCTCCCAATTCTGGCAATCCGACGGCCCGCAGCCGCACCTGTTGAACATTCATTTCTTCAAACTAGTCTCTATCGTTAAGTTACGGGTCTACTTAGATTTCGAGCTCGACGAGAGCTACACGCCCACACGCATAGTATTCCTAGCAGGGACCGGGATGTATGATTTGACCGAATTTGCCGAATGGACTGGAGACAGTCCCAGTGGCTGGGTCGACATCAGTCTTGAGGGCGTGGGTCCGATATCCGATGGATCGGATGGCACTTTCTATACAGGAGCAGTACTCAAATGCATGATTGTTCAGATCAAAATCTGCGAGAACCACCAGAACGGGAAGGATACCCACGTCCGCGGCGTGCAGCTATTCGCGAAGGATGTCAGAGAGGGAAGAAAAGAAAGGAGAAAGCTTGGCGAAGTGGAGGTGCCGAACACAAGGTCAGGCCAGACAGAGGTCGAGGAAGTTCAGAAACAAGAGGTACTGGGCTTGGAAGAGGCTGATTGGATGGGAGAACCAGAGTTGAGATGATCAAACGTGCACCTGGGCCCGATCGAGAAGGTCCATGGCCCTGCCTCTAGCTGCCCTTACCCCCAAAAGGAACTCGTGCAGATGTTCCATACTGGTCGAGGACATGAGACTCTACATGTCATGCTGGATCCAGTAAAGAAAATGAGGACGGTCGGATAGTGCAGCTACTGTTGTCCCAATAGTTCTGAACCAGGTAAGCAGGATCCATCACCCATTCGAAACAATCCAGTGCAGCATGGTTGACGACAACCTATTTAAACAATAGCCTTTCGAGCTCTCTGGCTACTGCCTCGCCCACTTGCTGTGTACTTGCCGTTCCGCCGATGTCGCCTGTCCTCACGCCACTATCGATTGTTATCCTGACAGCTTCTTCGATGATTTTAGCCTCGGCTGGAAGATTCAGTGAGTATTGGAGCATCATCGCAGTCGAAAGTATCGCTGCCACCGGATTCACAATCCCTTTACCTGATATGTCTGGGGCTGAGCCTGTGGCTGTTCATGAGTGGATCAATACATTTTACCTCTCGTTTGAGGCCACTTACCATGTATCGGCTCATATATACCGTTAACCTTGCTCTTCCCGTCTGGGACACTGCTCAGACTCGCGCTAGGCAGTAAGCCTAAGCTACCGGGAATCACGCTTGCTTCATCGCTGATGATGTCCCCGAATAAATTGCTTGTCACGACAACGCCATTTAATGCCCTAGGATTTTTCACCATCAACATCGCCGCACTGTCAATCAATTGATGACCCAGCTCTAATTGCGAAAACTCCTTCGCCATGACCTCGCTGACGACCTTCCGCCATAATCGACTGGTGGCCAACACATTAGCTTTATCCAGACTCCACACTTTAGATGGCGGCGATTTTTGTAACGCCATCTGCGCCGCAAGTCTGGTTACTCGCTCGATCTCAGCCCGAGAATAAGGCTCAGTGTCCCACGCAGTACCATCGCCGTCGTCCTCTTTCCTCTCCCCAAAGTAGATGCCGCCTGTAAGCTCCCGGATGATGGTAAAATCTACACCGCGGCATATTTCGGCCTTTAATGGCGAGAACTCGACAAGAGAATCGGAGGCGAAGCTGCATGGACGAAGATTACCGAAAGTCCCCATTTCTTTCCGCAGCTTCAGCAGACCTTGTTCGGGGCGTACCGCGCCGGTGCCCCATTCCTACAACAGCTTCAACGACGCGATGGCCCCCAATATCTGTAAATAAGCGAGAACTTACTGGTCCGCCGATAGCGCCGAGAAGGACAGCATCGGCTTCTTTGGCAGCTTTGAGAGCTTCGTCAGTCAATGGGTTGCCAGGGCTGTCGGCGGTCCTGGTATGATCAATGGATGCCTTCAAGTCGCGTTAGAGAATGTAGGAGGTAGCGGGCTGCCAAATGCGTACTCACGCCGCCAAGCAGGTGCTCCTGGAAGTTGAATCTGATTTCTGGCCTGCATTTTTCAAGCGCTTTGAGGATCTACCTATAGTCTGAGCGATGGAAATCTAACCAAACGCGGCTCACGATACCTTTACAGCTTCTGCTGTGACCTCTGGGCCACAATGGTCACCAGCGAAAACGACAACGTTGTAAGGTGCCATTTTTCAGGCAGAGATCTCTGCTGTTATGGGATATCGGCTCTCAAGGTATCGTACCATGGCGGATTGGATCTACTTATGCACAAAGGATGAATTGATCTACCACTTTTCCATCCGCGAGATCCGTTATCGGACCTGGATAAGGGCTACTGCGGGTGAACCCTACGGCACGTGACTACTATTGATCTATCCGAGGTAGGTACCTTACCTTAGTCTGTGAACTCGTGAACTTCAAGCAACGCTCGGAGGCTGTAGTACGGCTGCTGCTGAGAATTTAGATCTATCAAAACATTGATTTTAAACGCAGTCTAGTAGCTAACCAGCAAAGTCTTTGTAGGGTGGCAAAATCTCAGCGACGAGGCTGTCTGTGTATAAGACTCTAAGCGTACTGGTCACGTAAGGCCTTGCAAGATCTCGACGATTTCAACACGTACAAGCTTCACTCTGGACCCCAATCGAAAGGGGCAACATCCAACAATCATTAGTAGCCTAGGAATTCTGTCTCGATTTCGAATACAAACTTGTACACAAGTATCCTCCTTATGCGCACTTTGTCCGCTCTGACGCGATCATCTCGTTCAATGCTCGTAAACAGAACGGTGAACACTCCCACGCGATCGGCGTTAGCGACGCTCTACACATGTACGGCTTTCTGGGTGATCATGTCGGAAACGGCGAGATTATCCAGGGATGGCATCGAAGCCCAGACTGAGTGTGCCATATTGACGGGAACATCACAGCCGTTCTCAAGCCGCCGAGTCACCCTTGTCGTTCCACAATTTGTGTCTAGAAGATTATACCCCGTGGATATAAAAGATCGTTGTACTATCTTAATGTCGACACGGCATAAGCCAAAAGTTTCACCGAGCCATTTCCAATTATTACTCATTTATGATCGGATCAGAGGTTTGGCCAAAGAAGATGTGGTAGTAGAATTAAAGGTGATGGCTACTTTTGCTGGAGTCTAGAGGTCTGATGAAGGAAGCCTTTTAGAACTTGGGAATCACCAGACAAATTACAACAAGATAAACCTTGCCCCTTCAGGTTCAATGCTGGCAACATGCCTCGTAGCAATAAAAACGCACCCTTGTCGTCGTTCTGACACAATGTAAAAGCGGTTAGTAGCGCAGTCGCCAAAGGCCCCTCAATGCGCCCATGGGCCTGGAAGGATGCAATTGTGCTACTACTACTCGAGAAATTGGGTCGGCTGCTATTCCGAGAGATCAATGTGTTTATTGTTGAGACGTACCCTGTCTTCGGAACGAAGTACAAATATGGAAATTAATAGGCTTTTCCCGTCTGGTCTCGTCCCGGGACTGTGTAAATGAAAAGTGCACGATTTGGTGTCGGGCCAGGGGAAGCACCAGCCATAGCACCAGGCCTACAGGCAATTTGCTAAAGGCGTCTGACGATAAGCATGTTGAAGGCCACGGAATGCCTCACCGCACTGCTTCGGTTGCGACTTCTGCCATACTTCGAGTAGATTCCGTGGGAATTCATGATGACCCCACCCTTACGTGATTGATGTAAACTTTCGGAGCCTCAGAGCCAACCTGGGGACCTTAACGAGGACTGGTAAAGGCCTTAAATTCGTTACTTGAGCATCCCATGACTTCAGGTGTGGTGCAACTGTGCCAATGAACCAAGTTCTCATCCAAGCGCGAATTTCATTATCAGCTTCTGTAACCCGCCTCAGGGGCAAGATATAGAAATGCGAGGTTTCTCCTCTTGATCTCATTCACTTTCGAGAAAACATCGCTCCACTTGATTCGATTGGTCTGCTTAGAAGAGATTGCGCCACTTCTTGCCTGGCCGTGGAAAATGAGTAATCGACTGCCAGTCACTCGCCATGACCAACCACTTGGCAGATCCGATGACAGAGAGTCAGGCAGGAGTACCCACACAATCTGCAGCAAAGATAGGATGATCTTCCGATAACATTTAGACGGAATCTCACGAGTTCTGTCTCGAAGCATTCAGTGACTTGCACTTGACGAGATTTCAGGGGTTGCATCCAAGAGGAATGACTGGACCGGTCTAGCGCAGCGAATGTTGTGTACTTCTCGTTCGGTGCTTTGAGGTACCCGTCCTTCTTCCATTGTGCAGTATTGATCTGCGCATGTTGCGCATTGCGCACGACCTATATCTGGGTTCAACAGTAAGGGGAAACTGTTCGCGTGGGCTGGATTTCTAGGGTCAGACTCCCGAGCAGTAAAGGGTCTGTAATGGTAAGTCCTGGCTGTGGGCGGACTGTTCCAATATCTGAAGAGTGCAGGAAAGGTAGGCATGCAGCACACGATGATGCCGCAATTGATCTCCAAGACACTAAAACCGACTTAGCAATAGATTCTTCCCACCCGGCTGATAGACTAACGTGAAAATAAATACAGGTGTAGCGTTCCAAGTAATATCCGGTGTAAAACGAAGCTTTGCACGGAAATATAAGGCAAGAACGCTGGCTACACAGGCTCTGTGGAATTGATCAGCCTGATTTCAAAGAATAGTCGGGATCTCGTCACATACAGTAAGCCAGTCGAGAAAACTGCCACGAGGCTCAATTTAAACCTTGTGGGGATTTGTAGCCTCGCTACCGCGAAGATCGGCAGAAACAACAGGTATAGATCGCCGCTGATGTTTAGGCTGGTCGTCACAACGAAAAGCATGTTCAGCTGATTCAAACACTTCATAGCGAAGGTTTGGGGACAAAGAAAGAAGCTCAAAAACATGTATGATGTATAAAGCGCGAAGTGGAAGGCAGCGCCAAAGTAGATCATGTGTCTCAAAATACCTGTCGAATGGAAAAGACGCCAGAACAGCAACAAGAGCGCAAGTTTGGTGGAAAACAGAATAGGACCCCAGAGCATTGTATTGGCGTGAATTTCCTATGGTTGCCCGTCAGTGAAATGGTTTTTCAAAGCGTTTGCCTTTCGAAAGATTACCTTCGCAAGGAGAGAATTTAACCGAGCAACAGATATGTCCCATTGGTGTACTCCGAACCCGCGCTGGTAGACTGAATTACTTAGATTAGATATACGGTAGGATACATTCATCAATCACTTACTGTCCATGAGAAGAACAAGGTAAGCAATTGAGAAAAGCTAAAGAAGCCTTAGCCTTCTCTAAACTTAAGGACAATTTGGCTCACCGTGACGAATATACAGATATCTTGAGTGGCTTAGTCAAGAAATGAGAGCATAAGGTCCGGAAGCGTAATCTTACAATCGTCCCAGCCTGTGGAGTGGGTAATATATATCTTCGTATACATTCTTAGAAATACGAAGAGGATCATGACAGCGACGATACCAGCACACGGAATTACCGTTATGTTTGCGCGGTTGACGGGATCCAGGAAATTTGACGTGATGCCTGGCGGTGGATCCAAGGCGGGAATTTTCGATAGATCGGCTCCTTCAGGATATAATGAGAGGTCCATCAAAACATCTATTAGTAGACTCGAGCACACAAATATAAATACTCCGTACCATCCGAGACCACTAGAAGATGAGATCTTGAGGAAGGAGCTGTTGTTCATGGGACGCAAGAAACGCTTACAGACGTAAGTCTGAAAGAATTCCATCCCGTTGACATATTGGACGATTAGAGAGGTCGACAGGGAATATTTCAGGGTGCCCAGCCGTATGGAAACAGTATAGTGGGAAACTGAAAGGCAATCCTAGACATGCATAATCAGAAGAGGAACTGCAAGGTAGCCAGTCTGGCGAGCGGCATAGGTAAACACCTCGGGGCTTTAGACCATTGGAACGCATGGTCGGGTGCACGCTTCTATCTCGCCAATACAATCATCCTGACAGATCTCGTTCAGCCAACTAACAAGGAAGCCACAAGGTCGATACTTGAAGGAGTCCGGCAGCAGCCGCCTACTCACAAAGCGTCGAGCGCTTCTCCATAGATACCTGTGCTTACCCCGGCCATGAAATTCTCCGATGCCATGCCATGTGGATCACTTGCAGGGACGCACATAATGGCTTCGGGGTTGCAGAAGCGAGTGAAAATGAGAAACGATGACAAGTGAGAAGACAACCCCCGTTGACACTGGCTTCACTTTGGACCGGAACCCTGGCCAGAATTGAGCGCTATTAGAGGGTTTAATCATGGTTGCCCAGTTTTTGGCACAGGAGATGAATATGAAAGGGAGCTTTTCGACGGATTTGCTTCTCAAGTCGGGTACCCACGTGTTCGTGTCCATAGTGAGTGTCAATCACGACCACACAAAAAGAGCAACCGGCTTGAGAACTGAGATTATGATCCTGATGACAGCATGTCCATTGACTCAGGGCGCCTGTGAATGTATGACAGAGAGCGATCATCGATTGGTGTCCTTCGATGGCGGAGTGGATCGCATGTAGCCTTCATAGCTTCAGCTGCCTGTCTGACTTTCATCAAGGTCCCAAATACCACTCATGCAAGGAGATAGTAGGAGCGGATCTTGATACATGGGAGGATAGGAGCTCTCAAGACAGTACAGTAAGCTTTCTTGTGGCATGATAGGCCTTGCATTCTATTGTTACTCCACCCGGTTCCTCCATCATCCAGTTGCCCTTCCGTTCTGATAAGTAGACTTTCGACAGCCCCAACGGTGGGCGAGTATTGTAACTGACTTGAGCGCGTCTGAGAGTATTGCACCGTATAGGTAATGCAACCCCCATCCAAGACGCCGCGTTTGCAACTGTAGACGGAATACTGGACTCATAGACCCCATACTAATGACAGGCTCTGTAATGGTGTGCTGCTACTACACCTTTGGAGAATAATCAATATCAAGAGGAGCCAGCGTGGGAGTAGATTTTGGCTTAGAAGGTGCCACCCGGTAACCGGACAAACGGGGTAACCGGACAACCTAGGGTTGACCAGGTAACTTCTCACCCTAACCCTAGAAAGGCACCTGTCAACCCTAGGCTGTCCGGTTACCCCGTTTGTCCGGTTACCGGGTGGCACCTTCTAGTAAGCCATCAGCCCTGTGACGGAGTGAATGACGGCTGAGGTAAGCCGAACATGCCAGATGTACCTACCTTACCTACCTAAGATGTAAGCTAAGGTACTTTAGACTTGCTTAACAGCTTCATAACATCAAGCTTTTTCAGAACAGGAGCTCATCAAGTTTCACCAATATCGTCGGGCTTGTCTCGAGCTATACCTCCTTCCCGTGAAGTACAACGGACGAGCATGGACCAGAGTAACTCGACAGGACCTACATCAACGCCTTCGGCAAGCCAAAAGATAACTCTCAACATTCTCTCACCTTCGAACGAGGTCCCTGACAAACTCACCTTCAACGAGTGTCTCCTCTCAACGACGATCGCCGAGCTCAAACTTAAAATATGCAACGCTGTCGACACAAGACCAGCTCCTGAGCGACAACGTTTGATCTATAGAGGGAAGCCTCTCGTTCAAGACAGCGCAACCCTCAAAGACATACTGTCGCAAGAGGCGGTATGACTGTCAGAACTAATCAGCGAGCTTGTGCTGACGATTGCGTAGGTATCGGACTCTAACGAGCATTCGTTGCACCTTGTACTGCCCCCATCTTTGGCTCCTCCGTCGGTGAACCCTTCAATATCACAGCCGCAGCCCAACATACAGCGTCAACAGCATCCTGCAACTCAACACTCAGGACCAGTGCCGATACCTACGCCTGGGCACAGAGGAGCGCCCCACATGCATTTTGCACCCCAGCATATAGGCCACGGCGGGCCTGTCCCTGGTCATTTCCCTCCGCATCTCCAACAAGCCTTAAACAATCACCTCCAAGCATTGAGCCAACAAATCGCTACGCAGATTGCTTCACACGCCAGTCACACTGGGCAGGCGAACTTCAACCCAATCCAAGGTCATGTACCACAGCGTCCTCAAACACCCCAGCCGTCTTTCCAGCAGGTTATAGCCCAACAGCAGCAAGCGAGGGCTGCTGCCGGTCAACAGGGCATCAACAATGCAGCTCAGACAAGCAGGGAGAATACGGCTTCGCCAGGACAAGATACAGCTGCATTTGCACCCCTCAGATCCTCTACTCCAGCGAATGTGAGCACGGTGGTCCGGGAGAACCAAGGTCCGACAGGTGAGAGCTGGCGGATGGTGATCCAGAGTACCATCACTGCGCAGAACCCGCAGCTGCCGAGGGTGCCTACTCCTGTCAGTATGAACTTGGGGATGCCCGGTTTGCCTGCAGGACCGTTCGCGAGTCCAGCTTTTCAACATAGTCCAGCCCTAACGCAAGGGCAGCTGCAAACTCGGATGCTAGAGAACGAGATGTCATCGATTCAAAGCGCCTTATCCCGCGGCACTGCCCCAGCACCGTCCGTCTTCGAGAACGCTCGTATTATTTTAAGGAACTTAGAGGCCAACGAAGGTGATCTCCGAATACGTCCTCGATTAGACCAACTCTCAATGCAAGCAGACCAACTGCGCGCAAACCTAAATAACATGTTGATGCGGGTAGCTTCCGAGCAACCCATACCTGCATCGTTGCCGCAACACCAAAATGCAAATCCAGTCTCCTCTCAAAGCAATGGGGAGTCTTCCGTATATCTCCTCTCCTCCCCGAGCGGCCCTCAAGCTCTGCTTGTCTCTCCATGGGGTACATATAGTGCCCCATGGCATGTTCCCGCTTTACCCCTTACTAGCCTTCCTCTAAATATTCACCAAATCACCCATCGGCCTATACCAAGCAATCTCAACGCAAGCACCTCTGAGGCGGCGCCTCAGAACTCTCCGGGTATCCCAGGGCATGATCTCCAAACGCAACCTCGACAGCAGCAGGAGCAGCAGCAAAACCAACAAGCGAACGAAGCCCGAGACCTTCTTCGTCTTCTTATTCCCCTGGGTGGCCATATTTGGCTACTTGTCCGTCTTTTCGGGTTTGTGTATTTCTTTACTGCAGGCGGTGGCTCACGACGTACAATTCTCCTTGGCGCATTTGCATTTCTTGTTTTCATTGCACAGACCGGTGTCTTCCGCCCATTCATCCAGGCTGTCTGGAACCCTTTAAGACACCATATCGAAGGCCTTTTACCTATGCCCGGCAATGATCCAGCACGGGCGCCAGCGCCAGCTGCTGGAGCGCAGAATCCACCAACACAGCTCGGTGCAGGACGCCGAGATCAACGGAATACGCCGCAAGAAGCGGCGGCAAGATTGTTGCAGGAGCAAGGACGTGGGGACGTAGGAGTGCTGCGTGAGCAATTTCGACGCGCCGAGCGTGCCGTCGCCTTATTTGTCGGTAGCTTAGTGCCTGGTTTTGGTGAACGACACATAGCAGCGAGAGATGCAGCGGAGGTTGCCAGACTGGCAGAAGACAGGCGAAGGGAGGAGGCAGAGAGGAGGGAGGAGGAAGAAGAACGAAACGCTCGGAGTTCTGGCCAAGGGAGTAATGAGGAGGTTGCCAGGTCGCAAGAGCCAAGCGAGGGCGAGGGACCTGCCAACCAAGGACAGGTGCAAGCCGGATCGCTCGAGGCGCCTTTGGTAGAGCTATGAGGCTCCACAGTACGTCATTACTACGCTTTACGTGGTGTTCATTTAGCGAAGGTGTTGAACGTTGAAACATGGCTTAGGTAACAGAAGAGATATAGCACCGCGGTATCTCGGTAGCTTTTTGATGGTGTAATAAGACATCATCAAAAGTTCATGGCGCCAATTGTTCACCTATTTGTAGGTGTGAGCCATGAGGAGCTTCAACGTGACCCACTATGCGAGTCATATATATGCCCTCTAAATCAATGGTTAGGCAAGACTAGAGAGCGTCACCTGTGAGCATCACCCACAGTAGCAGAGAGCATTTAAGGTACGTGACGAGTTCATGTCCACCCTGAGCAAGATGGTCGAGCTTTGGCATTTTTAGTCTTGTCGGGTGATATCAAGTATCTACTGCCTTATTTACGGACGATTAGGCGTAGCTCTAGTAAAAGAAGCCAATTATCTTTCCCGCAACGTGTTTTCTCCTCGCTTCCTCATGGTCCATAATACCAGACGACGTCGTGAGTACGATGTAGCCGAATTGACGTGAGGGTAGTAGCTTAACGACCCATTTCTCGAAATCGGCAATGCGGACATTGTATCGAGGGGAGATGACGCCGGTTTTGTTGATGCTGATGATGATTGAATGTTAGCTATAGTCCTCGTAAGAGGTAGTAGGGCCATACCGGCCATTAAGCTGGATGACAATTTTGCCAGAGCGATGGTCATCAACTTCTTCGAATTCTCCAATATAGCCTAAATGCACAAACAAGTCAGCGACTAGTATGTTGCGAGGGTTTAAACATAGACATCAGTCGAAACGTCAGAGAACGTGTAAGAACCCCTGCGGAACCTAGACGGCTTAATATACCGGACACTTAAAGGGCAAAGGTCGTGAAGTAGATTTAGATTTTCGAGACCATTGCCTAGTTATCAGTCCGAAGGAGATGCAGTGAGGTTACTTGCGCCTACTCATTTGTATGTGTAGAGAAGGCCTCGTACGTCCCTTACAACTCATCCTCGTGTGACTTGACTGAAGAATTTGATCAACGTACCGTGTCTCTGCATAACGCTCAAGAACTTGACAATAACCTTGGAGCTTGGGTGTATGAGGACTTGGCGTTTGCCAGCCTTTTCAGCGTTATTGATAGCATTGAGCGCATCGTTCAGAACGCTGGTCTTAACCATAATTGCGGTATGGTGGAAGGTGAAAGGCCGTGGATCGCTCAATCGCTAAAAGCTAAGTACAATTGGCGGCTGGAAGAGATTCTCAACTCGATGCACGAGGTGAGGTATCTGTAGGGAAAGATGTAGTGTTAGCGATGAGATACAGGAGTGCCACTCGTTTGAGGGGGCTGTTTAGCCCTTGATTAAAGAGGTCGCGCGGGGCATCCAGAATAGCTGACATGGCTGATATAGATATGGGCTCAGAGGAGCTGGACCCAGAGGCTTTTGCTGGCAAGATCGACAATAGACGTACCTCGTTGTTGGCTGTTGTCGTACTTGATGGGTGGATTGTATCAAAATCGAATATTCGCACACTCCTATAATTGCGCACTAGCGCCGCCTTACTTAGAGTTAGCTTGTGCTCTTGCCGAGGGCTTAGACCTTATCGGCGCTTATCTAATCCCCGAGCAACGTCATCGGAGGTAATATTCTAGTTGACCAAGGGCATGATGAAATATCCCGTCAAGCTACGACTCACAACAGAGCATTCTATCATTAGCAGAAAGTCAGACTTCCAAATACTTCGCACTATGACCTGTTAGAGTGTCAAGCATGTCGACTTCAAGGGAAGAAGCTTGCTGTACTTGCGCAAGTCTTCTGTCAACCGTTTTGCCACAGTACCATGTGAAGACCGAGAAACCTGTCGCACAAGACCGCAGACTGGACTGCTGTAGTCGCATGATGTGTGGTAAATGTATCGCGGTACTTTTGTCCATTCGCTCGATCGTTGATTCAACCCTATGCTGACAAGCTCGATGTCGCAGGAAAACCCTCGCTTTGCGTCTTACTGTATGGCCCCCCTAGAGCGAGAGAATAGCAATAATTGAGAACTTTATGAAAGGTCCTTTCTGTCAGGTTTCGTCCGAGCCGTCTTCCTTGCCTTCAGGAATGCGCGATCCACCTTCGTACTCACCTCCTCAGTCACCTCGCCCGTCTTACGCCACTCTAAACACTTTCGAAGAACCCCCGCCTTATCAATCCGTCCGTCCGCTTCAGCAAAACCCCGAGAATATCATCAATAACAAATCAGCAGAGGATGTACTGCATTTTTTGAACCCTGCCACGGATAGCGTCCTATCCCTTTCCCTTCGATACCGTGTCCCTCAAAGTGCGCTCCGAAAGAAGAATGGGTTGTTCGCGAACCATCTTTTGGCAGCTAGGAAGACAATTTTGATACCTGGAGAATTCTATAAGGGAGGGCTGAGCCTTAGTCCAAAACCAATAGAGGGTGAAGAGGAGGAGATCAGAAAGAGCAAAGTGAGGCGGTGGATGGTAGCTTGCAAGGTTGCGGAGTGAGTCCACTCTCCATGAAATAACTATACAGACAACTCTTTGCTGCTGAAGAAAAACAAGAACTGACCTGCCGTGCGCGAGCATTCTGAGAGATCCAGATACGATGTTGCTCTTCTATATCTTAAGCAAGCAGACTATGATCTCGACATAGCAGTCGAAACATACTTGGCAGACGAGAAATGGGAGAGAGAACATCCCATAGAAGCACATAAAAAGGGTAAAGAGGAACAAAGTTCGCCAAGACGCAGGCTTGGATTCAGCAACAGCATTACCGGGCAGCTCTAGTTATATGCTAAGTTTGGCTTACTGGGCACAGGCGACGTGTCAAGCGGTACTGCATTGATAGCGCAGCCCAGCCGCAGCGAATAGTGTTAGATTCCATAGCATAGTAAATTGTACGCACTCACTTAAATAATCGTGCTAGAACACGGAAGCGCCTTTTCAGGTGAGTTGACTGCTAGAGTTATTAGTACTCGACTGTTTTTACCTTCTCGAATAATCCTGCCGGCAGATCTTCTCTTTTGACAATACCCAGTTGTAACACGTCGCCCCAAAAGAACATTGCTCTCTCCTGGGCATAAGCAAGGTAGTCAAATTCCTCCCCTTCCTTTTCATCGTCCTCATCGTCATGCAGCGCATTTACACCTTCAGCAAGTCCTTCCGTAACAGGGTTCTCTGGTTGCCAGCCGTGACCATCACATGCTGCGGCAGTAATTCCTGAAGTTAGTGGGTCAGACGCAAGTAGTGTTACATTGCCTTGCTCGTGGGTACTGCTCGTAGCATTTGAACGGGGAACCTCCCATTCATGTCCAGCAGCTAACGCGTCATCTACTTCCGGTACCTTGGCTTGAACAATACCCCAAGCTACCCATTGTGCGGAATTAGCGATGCGCCAGAGTCTGGTTTGATGCAGTAGCCTGTTGACTTCTGTCTCAGTGGCCTCTTCTCTCCGAGCTTCGTCTTCCTTGTATTGCGCAGGTGGGCCTCGACTATCAAGCATAAAGGACGAGATTGACGATGATGGGCCTGGAGTTGTAGCAGTGGCCACCTTCGAAGAAGCTTGCTGGAGGCGCGGGCGATGCTGAACATAGGCGTTAAGGAAGCGTTTCTGCTCGTCGAGCGCTGGATAACGAGTGTGATCCAAGATATGTGACTTTTTTGGGTCATGGTAGTTGTAACACCATTCAGTCTGATAGAAGTTAGCTCTTGACCCTAAGATTTGCATAGGATCCAGTACAAAGTGATTTGCAAATTCTAGTCCAGGCACATTTGCCGACGCATACTCGAAATCGATGACTACCAGCTGCTTGTGCTCGTTCGCAGGCGTAAGCAATGGCGACTCCCCACTTGGTTGGATCCGAAGCAAGTTTCCATATTGTGTCTGTTTGAAACCATATGGTCAATCTTCTCCAACATGGACAAGGGCATTCCGTATACATGTTACTCACGTCGTTATGCGCAAAGACAAGATCTTGCTTCACTCCGCTTGACCCGCCGTGTTGCTCATTAAGCCATTTCCGATAGCGATCGACGGTTTGTCTGAAGACTGACCATTGGACACCACATACAAAAGAGCCTTTGCTGGACTCCCCAGTGCAACCATTCTCGGCTCCTTGGTTGATCAAGAGAGCCTGCTGGTCAAGCAGCGAGATTATATTTTCACATCTTTGCACCCATTTGTCCCAATTCTGCCAGACAAAAGGCCCTCGGTTGCGTTCCTCGTCGAGAAGTTCGATCCCCTCGTGGAGTTCACGCATCCTTTTTGCTATCTGCTTTGAAGTCTCCGGCATCCGTAAATCCGTTGCTGTAAGCGTGCGAGCGTTGAGAAATTGCTCGAATCTGCCATTCGTGAATGTTCCAAGCAACTTTGGGCCTATATTTTTGCGAGCCAGACGCCTAAGGATTTGAAGCTCACTATCACGATCGATCAAGTGCTCAACCTGAGGTCCGTATATGCGAAGGAGCAATTTGCTGTTCGACATCAGCAGACGAAGACCGTGGACGACAGAGGTTACTTACGGCGGTGGACGCTTTATCGTGGGTACGACAGCGGTTGTGCTATTACGTGGGTTGGGTGTTGATGCTAGCAAATCTACAGGAGGTGAAACTACATAGACTGCGTTTGTCAGGGCCCCACTGAGGCGCTCTACTGCGATATCTTCGCTCTGTTCGAGGGATACTCTTCTCCAGCGAGGTAACTTCAGAGTATGGGAGAGTCGAACGATTTCATATTTGAAATGCAACCAGCCTTCTTTGTCCTTTTTGGCCCGTTTGCTGGACTCGGGAAGACTGGTTTGTGAGGCTGCTGCTCCACCGCTGTACCCCATGGTTTTTGAATTGTCAAGTATCACATCCGCGGATGGAACATGCAGTTCACTATCTTGATGTTCAGTATCTGATGATACTATGGTGGACTGTTTCCTCAACAGTCGCGAAGCTCTCCGGGGAAAGTATGATCCCGCCCGATCTTCTTTGACAGGATCGTTTCGCAGATCCAGGCCCGCTCCTAGTATTTGCTCAAGCTTTTCCAGCGCCTTATTCCCATCTGATGAGGCTGAGGATGTCCTTCGATGATGCGCTGTATGGTGCATTGAGCCATGTTCATGAACCTTGTCTGCAAACGTGGAGGCTGCGTTCACTGCGGTCGAGAGCTTCGAAGCCCTATCTCTGGCTTTGTGTTGGCGACCCGCTTTTCTAGCTTTCTCCTCATGAAGCCAGTGCCTTACCTGCGAGATGACGTGGCTCGAACGGCCATGGCGCAAGTGGTGATTTTTCTGCGCGCTGTTGGCTTTACCATCAGAGCTATCAGAAATTTGCGATTCGATTTTCGACAGAGTCGCCATGCTCTCTAAGTTTCCAATCGAGGAAGTCGAAGATATTGCTGCAGGACGTCCTGAAAGACGCTTGGCAACGTTTGCACGATGCGGCTTCGGTGAGGTTGTGGGATGTAGGCTTTCCCCAAGGTCGACGCTGGCTCGTGGAGTGAGCG
Organism: Physcia stellaris; assembly: GCA_018902385.1. Taxonomy (NCBI): domain Eukaryota; kingdom Fungi; phylum Ascomycota; class Lecanoromycetes; order Caliciales; family Physciaceae; genus Physcia; species Physcia stellaris. The sequence continues at coordinate 962,771 of JABSSW010000001.1, read as the reverse complement.
ACTCGGGCTCCGCCGTGATGTTGGCTTTCCGGCGCAATTATTAGCGTCAGATCGCGACCATTTGACTTCTTCGCGGTCATCTCAGTGAGACAAGAACGATGTAATGGGCCAACAATGTGACTGCAGAACAGGTAGAATCTAGACAAGCGAGCAAGCCTTTTCCCTGTGTGCGTGCAGCACTGATTATATTGGTGAACGACCAGTGAGGACATGACAGCCAAAGGCATGAAAGCAAGTTCTAGAATGGAAAGACAGGAGAGTACATTCCAAGGACACACTTTTGACTTACCTGATGAAGCCATTTCTCCACGAAGCCTGTCCTCGGGGGTGTCTTCGAATATGGGCATGCTTGAGGCGCAAAGAAGTGTACAAAGGCACTTTGCTTTACTCCTAGAGGATAAGGGTTCTCCTTATCTTTGCCTAGATATAGGATAGTAAGATATAACAAGTCTTTTGCCAATTGGAGCGTTTACAGAAGGCAGAGGGGATAGGCCCCTCGCTTACTTTAAGCACGGAAATGTACATACATTAGCCGAAGGTCAGGACCCTCCTGCGCTAATTATTACGTGTGAAGGCTAAATTGATAAGATAAGCCTCTTGTAGCCCTGCCCATCAACGACATCCCGTCTTCATGTCATGGTGGTGAAAACCATCTTCGTAATTAGGCATGGCGTACGATATACCTTACCCCGATATTTCTTTGCTTGTCATCTACGTGGTTCCTTGCTAATATCACCATAGTTTCGCGGCACTTGGGACCTTGATGTTGGGACCGGCGTCTACACATCCAAATTTCCTTCTCCTACCAAAATCCCCGGAGACCCTGCCCTCACCGCCTATGGCGTCCAGCAATCGCATCAATTGGCCACTGCCCTCTCATCCATATCCCCACCGATAGTGCGCATTTATAGCAGTCCTTACTATCGATGTCTGGAGACCATTCTGCCCGCAGCAGAGAAGTTGGGGCTCAGGATCCACGCAGACTATGGCCTAGGGTACGCTTTGAACTCATTTCGGAATCGATGAATTTTGACGTCGCTGCAGTGAGTGGTATGGGCAAGCACCTTTCAAGCATCCCGAACCTGCCCAGCCGCAACTTCTCGCCTCTCTGTTTCCTGCGCTTGAGGTAAACTACGCGCCCTCCTGCCGGCCGCCTGCCACCGGCGAATCGGTAGCGCAACTATATACTCGCCTAGCTTTCGCGCTTTCATACGTCATCGCTAATGCTGATTTGGCATCTGGGGATGAAGAGGTTGCAATAGCGATATGTACTCATGCTGCGCCGCTAATCATCATCGGGAGGGTGCTCACTGGGAGTATGCCCACCAACATTGATGAGCAAGACTTCAAGACCTATACAGCTGGGCTTACTCGGTTCGACAGAAGGTCCTCGGAACCGCTAGATACAAGTGAAAGAGACATGCGGCTAGGAAAGGAGTTACCCGATATTGAGCGGACAGGGAACAAGGATGTGACGAGAGCCTGGGATTGCGTACTAAACTGCGACTGTACACATTTGGAAGGGGGCGAGGAGCGAGGATGGTACGTAACGCCACTGTTTACTGCCTTTCACGATCTAGAGATTTTGCGTACTCAAAAGGCCCGGATTAGCTGAATACTTCTAGGTTCTTCACTAGCGATGAGTCATTCTTCAGTCCCGAATGCTTGGATGAAGAGTCAGGAGACGTAGAGAAAATATCTAAGCTTTAGCACCGGACTTGTAAGATAGTCTCATAGACCAGACGCTAATATGCACACTTTCGGTTCTCCCATTAGGTGATATCGAATGACCTGATCCTCTGGTCACTATCACAAACCTTTTCATGCACCTTTTCAATAGCCTAACCACCGACCAATGCTGCAAAGATAGACAGCATTGTTTCGCACAGCTCGTGTATCTGCAAGCAGACAAACAACCATCTATTTCCTCAGTGGCCGTCCTTCTATCACCTTCCAACAACGTATCATAAAATTCTACACTATCCATACAGCAAATTTAGTATCCACATTGCTGTCACCACAAAAGCCAATCTAAATCTCAGGTCTTCCAATATGACAGACGGCATGAATCGATACCGATACGGCAGCGGGTGCGCTTTGGGACACTCGTGGCTCGGAAGATCTATATCCGATCGGGGTACGCCTTGGTCACCATATTCTGGACCTCCGCTTGAATCGATGATCCAGCTAGTAATCACATTCGTGGCCCATCCAACATGCCAGCTGACCCAAAAGAAGATGACGCTAAGGAGAAGAGAACTCCACCATGGGTGAAGACCTATGCTAAGAATACCCTTTGTGTCCGCCGCCAGCCATATGTGAAATTGCAGTGTGAACGTTTCGAGCGAATAACGCCCAAGCCAGGCGAAGATAGACGAATAGTAATTTCGCAAATGTCTGCTGCAATTCCGCAAGGTCACATAGGACAAGATCGGTAAAAACGAGATGTATGGCACCCAGCTATTGTACTCGGATTTTCCTGTAATGGAACCCAGAGCCACCCACAAGAATCCTAGCGTTGGCAGAGCGGCAATTGTGAGTAGTGTGCGTAGACGAACGAAGTAAATTGAAGATTTCACATCATCAGACTCCGATATCTTGATGTATGCTATTGCCGACAACATTCCAGCATATACAATGTAAAGGTCGAGTCCCGTTCGGAATCGCCATTCCGTCACATTCCAACGAATCTTAGCCGTCACCTTCAGCCACTGGAAAACAGCCTCAAGGACGCCTGGCATGCGGACGAATGCTGTCATCAAAAGTGCGGAGATCAATACCTTCCCAACAAGGAACCGTACCGAGGTGTTACTACTATGGCGAAACCGCATTGTCAGGTATATGACCAAATACCATAGGCTGGTCAATGGCGCAAAATAATAGAAAAGATAATCTGTGCCCATGACATATGGTAACAAGCAGCTTAACAGATTTATCCGTATTAAAACGCCGGCACAGCGACGTAGTGAGTAGTCACTTTTACGGTAGAAGAAGGCAGCATGACCGAAGCCGGTCATGAAGAGGTACGAGGCTACCAAGATTCGAATTATCTTGTATATTCCAAGTATCTTCGACGCGCCGGTGTAATGGTAAATCAGTATGACGAACTGCATCCAGCCTTTCCACTCATCCGTTTGATCTCTTGAGAGGAAAGGATGATCGACTTTCCGTGTGGTGGCATGCTGGCCACGGCTGCTTAGCGGATGCAGGGAACGACGTATCGACAGAACACCAATGGCCACAATGGCGAGAGACATCAGAGTGAACTCTTTCGTTGAGAAGTGTTTGTGTAGTTTGTGGAATACCTGCGTCCGGTCGGCATAAAAGCAGTAAGATGCTGCCAGGGCCACTGTAGTCAAAGCTTGCATTACCTTCCGTGACGGCAGAAAGGCTCGTCCATGAGGGTCTAGAGGCGCAGATTTAGCAGGCTACGTGCAGTCAAAGGAGGTATCCGACGCACCTTTGGCTGCTAAACAAGTGAGCAGTGGCAGAAATCCCAGGGAAAGCATGAGGAAGAGTCGTTGTATCCATAATGGCCGGGCATAGCCGTTGCAACAGGTATTGTCCATAGGATACACAGGATCGAGTTTGGAAAGCTGAGAATTGCACCTCATGTTTAGGACGACATCGATCTGATGAGCTGCAACGCTGTTTGTAACATGCAAACCGTCCCCCTGATAGACCTCCGGCTGTTGTTGCACCATTCTGGACCAGCTCCAAACTACATGAGCACCCTGTCGGAGATGCAATTGACGCAGATAGTCATTCATCGGATCGATTCTCTGCTGTGTCATTGAAGCTGCGCGTTCGGGCTTTAGATCTTCGTAACGGGGAATCTGAACAGGGGCAAGAATCAGCAGATTGTCGTTATTCGGACCAGTAGTAAAGGTGTCAGTATATGGCTTTCTGTCTTCTTCGGGCCAGCCAGGATTCATGAATGGCATGATCTTGTCTATGGTGTCTCCATAATCCTGCAGGTAACGGTCACCCAAGTTTCCAACATGCCAGAGACCGCCTCCGATGACCATGATGGACGTGGCAGAGCTATTTCCAGAGCGGTGGGCTTCGAGAGAGTGCTGGAGGGTCGAGCTGTTAAGGAAAGGGTCCCAGATGAAGCTAAGGTCAACACCATTCCTGGAAAAGTTGACGTTGCTGTGCTTTTCCGCTTCATGGATCGCGTGCTGGGCTCCGCTACTGTCAAGCTTCTCTGCAGTGGCCCAAAAGAGCTCTCTCATTGTAGAATCTCCTACGACTTGGAATTTCCGCAGTCGACAAGCAAGCAGATCTGTCAGACGGTAAGTTCGCATCATACAATCGGGCGGTTGCCATTCGTCTGGTGAATTGATCCAATGACCCGCACTCAGAAGAGCACCACAGTGATAAGGGTCGGGGTTGATTGTGAATGAACAGAGCATGAAGGTCACAATACAAATTAATAAGCAGAGGCATATTCGATTTATCGGCAAGGCCAACATCTTGCAGACGGGCAAAGTCGAAAAGCTTCCTCTATCGGCGAATGATTGTAGAAACGGGAATTGAGGAAGGAAAGGTGAAAAACAGCCATTTCGGAAAATCCCATTGCCAATGCCAAGCAACACAAGGAGAATACCGATAAGATAAAGAGGACCAAATCCATAAAGGAATACCTATCAATGGATCAAAAGTGTCTACCATCAAGTAAGAGCACCCTGTTTCGAATTTTCAGATTTTCAGTGCGAATGTATGCCGAAGCTGTTCGATGCAAGTCATCCGAATCTGCCCTTGAGGGCATCCTCTTCTTTGATTCTTCGGAGACTCCATTGAATTCGTGGCAGACCCATATTCCGTATGCATGAGACTTAGCATCATCATGCTGCCGAACGGGTCAAGGCCTTGCCACATCTCAACACCCTAAACTTCGTGCGAGAAGAATCACAGGCGAAGTCAACAGGCACCAGAGTTCGCTTTAACCAAATCCCCTCCCATATTTGGCTCAAGATGGATGCAATTGTCATGAGTTTACGAGGCTGCCATTCGCAAGGCTGTCTTTCATGAACGTCTAGCCGGATCAAAGCGTAATCAGTACCTTAACCGTTGGCATTTTTATCTAACCAAGTTAATCACGCTGGATGATAAAAGCCCCGTGACTGGCCCAGTGTTGATCGCACAAAGCACAACTTTCCTTTCGTCAATCAACACGACTGCAGTGTATCATTGGCATATTCTAACGACCAAATCCCAAATTTGCTACCCGAATATGGGCTAGGCTAGGACGGGTGTGTGGGAAGCCTGTCCAGTATAATTGACTGACCCTACGTTGCTACGCGATGCCCGATGAGAAGCACAATTGGCAAATATAGAACGTCCTAGTTGAGCAACGATCTAATGACACTGTGCCAGCGTCAGGATGCTAAACCGAGAGAAAAATCATATTCTATACAGTATCGTACACACATAGCATCTCGTATATCTCTCAACTTTAACCCCATAATTATTTTACCCATCTAACTCCCTCAATAATTTTAAGGCTTCATATGTACGTATCATCACCCGCAGAACACATTTTTTCTCTCCATTAGCTACTACTCGATTGGCAGGGCTGGGGCCGCCTTGACGCATTCAGAGTCCAATTACCAAACCTCCTACATATGACCTCGCAGGCCTTTTAGATATTTGATCCCCACTTAGAAATTCTCGTGTAGTTATATATTAGTATCATACCAATGCATGGCATCTCACAGTTATGATGTGGAAGTTGCAAATAGTGTGCGGACGTCAAGTCTCGAACCGCGTAAGCGCATAACGTAACCGCCTACCTGCCTGGCATGCTCGTAACAAACGTAATTAAACGTCATGATCACAAGACTTTTCGAAAAGTTAACCTTCCTACAAACCTGTCCCAACACTGCAACAAAGGGACATCCTCGGTGCCCAGACATAATTACTAACATAATTCAGGGCTGATATACAAAACACACATCGCGCCGTTAATGTAAGAGTAATAACTGAATCTGAATTGGACTGAGCGAACTCTCATGCCTTTCTTTAGAACAAAACGACGGAAATCCGCTCCACAACAAACTCCGTGAGACTACTGGGATGTACGACAAGATGTGAATTAGGTTCCGATGATACAGAACGTGCCAAAGTAATCCGATCAATTGTTTAGCTCCGGCTCACTCTTCATATGCTTCTTCTCTCTTTTCGCCCCCCTCGCCCTCTCCTCCCTCTCCATCTTTTGAGTTAGGCTCTCACTCCTCTCCGGATCGAAGAACGGTCTTTCTCCATGTACCGCCGTCCTCTTCCCTTCTCTCAGCGTGACATTATAGCCCCCAGGAAGCGCCTTATGAACTACATTTCGATTGTCCCAAAACGCTACCGCACCTGGTGTCCACTTCCACCGCACAGTAAGGTCATCTGCCTGCAGGAGATGCTCGCGGAGGAAAGCGAGGATATGCGCTGATTCTTGGCCGTTAAGCTCGAGGATGCGGTCTACGAAGGTGGGGTTGTAGTTTAGGATTTTGAGGGCAGTCACGGGATGCGTGCGGATCTTGATGAAATTGATGTTAGGTATCAATCTAGGCCGGTCAAAAAAGGTAAGAGCCAGTCTGTGGACATACCAGGGGATGCGCCGTGGCGATCGGAGCTCGTAAAGGCGCTCCACCGCCGTTTATTGAGCTGAGGTAACTTCGCTGGATTCATTTGGTAAGCCATATTTCTCTTGAGGTCGTTTTCGTGATCGGACAAGAACGACGACTTACATCTGCAGAGTGTGCTGCATGCAATCCCTCAAGCGCCTTCTGGAAGGGCGCGCTCAATTTGTCGAACAGTGCGGTTTGGCTGGTAAAGATAGTATCGCCTCCGTTCGGTGGAGTTTTGACCATACGAAGAAGAGTATATGATGGCGGATTGATTTCAAAGGAATGATCCGCATGATATTCAGCTCCGAAGTGATTGTGCTGCCGGATATTCCTACGGAAAACTTTAGCCCCGTCAATTTCGGGGATCTCCACAATATCTCGTACCCATCGCGCCCGATGATCGTTACATGTTTTGGATCTTGCTGGTTCGGATCTCTGTCTTGCTTGTCGCAGGGTCAGCAAACGTGGGTACATCTTAATCTACTGTTGATTACTTTGCCATAATAGGACGCAAGCTCATGCTGCTGGTCGAGTGTGATATCTTGATCTCTGAGGAACACGACGCCTCTCTACAAGGTTCAGTCACAGTACCCAGATGGGGCATAATGGATGGCTTTATTAAAATACCTCGGCTACGAGCAGCGCCAGCTCATCCTTTTGCGCGTCCGTAAGTTTGCTCAATTGGACTCCCTTCAGTTCTGTACCGATATAAGGTGAGATCTCTTCGACGGCAGTGGCTTTGGCTAGCAAAGCTGCTTTCTCCGGATCTGCGAAGAGTGCGCGATCTGGTTCGGGAACGAATTCCTCAAGCTTTGGGTGTGGCGGTGTATATTCCCGCACAGCTGGAGTGATGAAGTTGAGCGCCATACTCGACACAGGGCGGTTATCAAGGTCTTCGGGGACAGGGGAGATTCATGGCATGAGAGGAACGCGCATTCCTCCTATATGGGTGTATATCTAGACCCTCATGCCATTGATGTGGGGAACTGACAAATCAACAGGTCCTAACTCGCCTGCATACCCACTCAAAGAGGATGACTTCCACACGGCACTGATAAGACCCCTGTGAAATTGGACAGCCCGATGTATGATCCAGCTCGTCAAAGGTATGGCGTCATACCCACCTTCTCTTGCGACAGCGCTCGCCTATTGCCTCGAAAACCAATAGATTGCTTTGGTTCGCAGAACCCTGCTCTCGGGGCTGCCAGTACATGCATGAAGCGTGTGCTACCACGAGGCAGAATGCCGTCCCAAGATCTCCATCTCCGACCAGCATTGATAAGACGCCATCCGACTCTCAGTCCAGAGACCCAATCTAGAAGTCTGCCTAGTTTCATAGGACGATATGATGCTATTTGACCATGTTTGGCGTGATGTTCTCGACGGGGGAACATTGCTTATAGCTAGAGCGTGTTCGATCCTTGGTTTGTTTCCCCGTTATAATGGCTTTCATGGCCTACATCGCCCAGTGACAGTTTTCATTCGAGCATTGACCAGAATTCGACACCATGGCTACGAAGGAAGGGAGGATGGACTATACCTTTGCATCCGACCCCAAAATAGCTGAACGGGGTCAAGACGTATACGACAGTAAAGCCTCGAATCCCGTAGGATATCATCAACATGCCTCCGACGATTCATCTTTGGACTCCGTCAAGGAGGTTTTCTCGGTTGAGCAAATTGACCCAGTACTTGCAAGGAAGATGGCACTAGTCAATGAGGCTATAGACAGCATTGGCATGACTGGCTTTCAATGGAAAATGTTCGTGCTCAATGGGTTTGGATACGCAGTTGATTCGGTACAATTTTACTCCTCCTCAATCGTGTAGCGCCAAGTCTGATAAGTATAGCTCCTCGTTGTCTGTCACTCAATTGCAAACCCTGCCGTTCAGCAAGAATACGGTTTACCAAGCAAGCACATCTCAGGAATACCGTTGGCTTCTCAAGTCGGTCTACTCGTAGGTGCCGGTATTTGGGGATTCTCGGCAGATATCATTGGGAGGAAGCTTGCTTTCAACACGAGTCTTCTGTCCTGTGCGGTCTTCGTCCTGATAGCTGGATGAATGCCTAACTATATCTCTTTCTCGGCGATGTGAGTCTCGCAGTCTACGATTTTTCATCCTCCCCAAATGATAATTGTCCCAGGGTCGCCATCTACTCTGCTGGCGCAGGTGGCAATTACATCCTAGATGCCACCTGCTTCTTAGAGTTTCTGCCAACGAACAGAGCCTGGCTAGTGACATTTATGTCGATCTGGTGGGCTGTCGGGTACACGATCACAGGCTTGTTCGCTTGGGGCTTCATGAGCAATTACAGCTGTGATCCGGATGCCACAACAGCTACCTGTACTCATGCGGACAACATGGGCTGGCGCTACCTCCATTTCACCTGCGGCGCTGTCGTCCTCACAATGGCCCTTGCTCGCCTCTTACTGATCCGAATGGTACAGACACCGCGATGGTTACTGAGCCAGAACCGAGACGAGGAAGTATTTGCAGTGCTCGACGGCATTGCAAGAAAGTACAAGCGGACACACAGCTTAACCCTCGACCAGCTTCGGACCCAGGGGACTATTCTTCATACAGAAAAATCGGTCTGGTCTTCGCTTCGGATCAAGATGCATTTCAAAGGCCTGTTCCAGACTCGAAAGCTCGGTTGGTCAACAACGGTCATCATTGCCAACTGGTTCATCATCGGCATGGTCAGTCCACTATATAGTGTCTTCTTACCCTTCTATCTAAAATCACGAGGAGCAGATACTGGTGATAGCTCTAATTACACCACATGGAGGAACTATGCTGTAAATCAGGTCGCTGGCTTGTTTGGCCCAGCCATCGCTGCAGTCCTGGTAGAGACCAACTTTGTCGGGCGGAGGAGAACTCTTGCCATTGGAGCTCTCATCACAATGGTTTTGCAATTCGGTTACACCCAAATCAAGACGCCAGCTCAAAATGTGGGTGTGTCTGCTGCAATCACCGCAGCCTCGAACATATACTACGGGACCATCTACGCATACACGCCCGAGATATTGCCATCAGCTCATCGTGCAACAGGCTACGGCCTTTGCGTGGTGGTAAACAGAGTAGGAGGAATCCTTGGAGTCTTAGTTGGGAGCTACGCGAACGTGAAGACAACTGCTCCCCTATTTGTGTGCGCTGCGCTATTTGGTTTGCTTGTGATCCTTAGTCTGTTGCTGCCATTCGAATCGAAGGGAAAGCGAAGTCAATAACTGTCATGGGCCGTGCTTGGATTGACTGTATTAATTGGCTAGCTAGACGAAGACAATAAGTCTGAAGAAACAAGTAGATACAGAATGTTGAAGTTGCGAATAGTATGCGAACACCAAGCTCCGAACCGCGCTAGTCTCGAAACTTATTGATAAAGTGTTGGCGAGAAGAAGTGCGAAAATGACCGGACAACGAAACGCTAGAATCGATAGAATTAGATTCTATTGACATGACATAGAGATGTTGCAAAGAAGTAACAAAAAATTGATAATTGATTCGCATGACATGTTGCACGTGACTAGTCATATGTTTGATATTCGATTTTTTACAAAATCGTTTGTAACATTTTTTTAAACAATCATAATTTACACATTTTACAATCAAAAACATTGCGTTCGATATATAATTTTATTGAATTTCGATTTTTGAATTTTTGCTTTGTGTTAATTATTCTTTTTTTTGATATTCATTTTCGAAAACGATTGACAATAAAATCGTCGTTGATCGTTTATTGTGTAACGAACGTATATCGAATTCAACATTTGACAAAATTAACATCGAATTAACATCGTTATTTTATTACATCGAATGTTAAAATCGAAATTCGTTTTGACATATTCAAGAAATCAATTTTTTTACATAAATTTTTACAAATTTTCATATATTTGTTTTTCATTTCGATATTTTCGTGTAATTATGTAATAATATTATACATTTGCATAATATTTCACATTATATCGAATTTTTTTTTCTTTATGTTCGTTCATGATACGCAAACATTCAAATAAACAAAACTTTTTACAATTAAATTCAATAAACGAATAAAAACATAATAAATTCAATTTGATTTTGATCATTTAACGAAAACAACGAAACATAATGAATTCATTGTGAATGTAAAAAATAAAAATTTCAAATTTTCGAAAATGCGATTCGCATTTCGTCAAGCAATTCGATGATCGAAATTCGAATGATTTCGAAAAAAATTAATTTCAATCATTTTACAATTCGATCAACGCGAAACTCAATAAATTAAAATTTTTAATCGAAATTTATCGAATTCGTACGATTGAATAAATAAAATATGAATAAAAAACAATTGCAAAACGTAATTTGTTTTGTAACGATTAATAAATCAATATATTACATTTCAAATTATACATTTTTGATGTCAATAATTCATTAAATTATACTATTTCTAATACGAATTTTACATTCTAATCGTTATTATATTTCAAAATGATGTCATTCGTGTATATTTAACAATATTTATTTTTGTAATTTCGCATATATTTAATCGAATTTCGACAATGATTTGTTTTTCGAATTTGTTGAAAATGTTGACGTATTTTTTTGATTGATTTATTACAAACAACAAATCGAAAAAAATCACAAAAAAAAATTAAATTTCAAATTCGAAATGTCGAACGTTCGAAATTTGCAATTTTTATTTTTTTTGCTTTTGTTTTTGTTTTCGTTTGAAAAATTTTCGTTATGAAAATTATAAATGTTACATTTGATCAATACGAAAAAAAAAACTATAAAAAATGAAAAAAATATTGCAAACAAATAAAAAATCAATTCGCGCAAAATAACGTGAATTATATAATTCAATTTTCGAATCGAATCAAAATCGTTTACGTCAATATTTATTTCAAATTTCAAAACAATGCGAATAAATTGTGAAACGCAAAAATCGATGTTCATTCAATCAAACAATATATTTGAAACGAATTCAAAATTTTTTTGAAAAACGACATGAAACGAACAATCACGTTGCAACAGAATTTTTTGAAAAAATATCGCAAACACAAACAAAATCACATTCAATCGATTAAAAATTACAATGTCGAACGAATAAATATGTTTGTTAAATTTGAATTCGAATTCAAACTCACGAATTTAATAAAATTCAACGATTTTCGTAACGAATTACGTTTGAAATTTCGTTGCATGTTTTTCAAAAAAAAAAAAATTTACAAAAACGAAATTGTTTGAACAATTCAAACGTATAAAAAACGTTCAAATTTTGAAAAAAAAAACATTAAAAATTTCAAAAAACGTAAAATCTCGTTCGATATTGACAATTTTGAAAGCGAAAACGAGAAATTTAAAACTGCGAAATTCAAAAATAAAAAAATAAAAAATATTAACAAAATCATTTCGAATCACGAATCAATTAAATCGAAAAATACTCGAATGTATCGTTGATTTGTTCGCAAATTCAAAAAAATTCAAAACAAAAATAATTGTATCGAATTTGACAAATCAAATCATCAAATTGAAATTTGTACAAACAAAAAAGAAAAAATCATTTTCGTTAATCAAATTTTTGAACAATCAAAAAATTAATCGATTTGATGATTTTCGTTCAAATCGTTAAAAAAAATTTCGAATTTCGATTTCGATACGTCGTTTTTTTCAAACATGAACAAAAATCACGTTAACAAAAAAAAACGACACAAAAAATTCAAAAAGTTTGTAATTCGTAAATGCGTTAAAATCAAAATTAACATACAAAATGCGAATCAAATTTGAAACGAATCGAAAACAATATTCGATACAAAAACGAAAATTAATTTGATAAATCGTGTTTATGCGAAAAAATTCGATTTTCGTCGTTTCGAAATTTTAAATTGTGATGCAATAACAATTGACAATCATTGTTTGAAAACATATGACGTTTATTTCGTACAATTCGAAATGTCAAACGTCAAAAAAATCAATCGTTTTTTCGAAAAATCGTTTTTGATCGTGAATTTGAATTGAAATTTAACGTTAAACATGTTTTGAATACAATTTTCGAAAATCAAAATGAATTGAAACGACGACAATATCAAAATTTGACGTTGCAAAAAAAAAATCTCATTTTCACGACGAATCGTATCGAGAACATCGAATCAAAACAATTGATCATAAACGTCATCGATAACGAAATTGAAACGTATTTCATGTTCGTACGAATGTATATTGACAAACAATTCGACATGCATTTAAATGCACGTTTCAAAACGAATTCAAATAAAATTTGTTTTGATTGAAATGAAAAAAAAATTCGATATCAAAATCACGTTTTCGATATTTTGAAAACGTATAAAAAATTCGATAACGAAAATAAAATTTACGAATTATCGAATTATGATTCAAACGATCATGTTATTGATTTAAAAAAAACAAAAAATCGTCGCATGAATCAATTTATTTTTTATTTGAAAATGAATTTCAAATATTGCGTGTTTACATCGAAAAACATTTAATTAACGATTTGATTCAATTTTCACAATTTTTTGCAAAAGTATTCATTTTGTTTGTTAAAAAAAACGATAATTTACGATTGTGTGTAAATTACAAAAATCTCAATATTTTCACGATAAAGAATAGATTTTTTTTTTCGTTAATCGATGAAAATTTAAATAAATTCAACAAAATCGTCAAATATATCAATATCGATTTGATTGTTGTTTATCATCGATTGCGTATCAAACATAAAAACGAATAAAAAACAATTTTTCGTATTCGATATAATCATTTCGAATATAACGTATTTTTTTTCGATTTCATCAACGTTTCGACGACGTTTCAAAATTTTATCAATCGAATTTTGACGATTCGTTTCGATATTAACGTCATAATATATTTGAACGATATAGTAATTTATTCGATAAACGTCGAAATTCATGTCGACAATATCAAATAAATTTTTGATCGTTTTTAAAAAAAAAATATATATTGTTTTTGAAAAATGCAAATGATTCGTTGACGAAATAAATTTTTTTGAATTCGTTGTTTCATTCAAAAAAATACGAATGCAAAACAAAAAAATCGAAATTATTAAAAAATGATTTGTATTTCGTAACGTTTTCGACATTATGCAATTTTTCGACATCGTTAATTTTTATCGACGATTCATTAAACAATTTAATAAATTTGTTGAATTTTTGATCGTTATGCTAAAAAAATCGCAAAAATTACGAAAAAATACTCGTAAACGCAAACGAAATCAAAATTCAAATCGCAACAAATTATCGAATATTCATATTTTTTTGATCAACGAAACGTTGAAAATTTTCAAACGATTTCGCAAAACATTTATCGAAATATCAATTTTACGTCATTTCGATTTCGAACGTATTATTCGAATCGAAATCGACGCATTCGACAAAATTATCGAAATCATTTTATGTCAACAAAACGACGAAAATCATTGACATTTTGTTGCGTATTTTTCGCGCAAAATGATTTCGATCGAATACAATTACGAAATTTATGACAAAAAATTGTTGATTATTGTGATTTCGTTCAAACAATGAAAACATTATTTCGAAAACGCAAAAAAACAAATTTTAATTTTTATTGATTATCGCAATTTGAAACAATTTATAATTATAATTAAATTGTCGTCACGTCAAATTCGATGAATTCAAAAATTGAATCGATATAATTTTTTAATCGATTATCGTCTCGATAACAAGAATTTTGTTGACGAATTTTCAAAACGATTTGATCACATAATGATTATTGAAAAAAACGTCGAAAACAATCGTCAAATTTTGAAACAATTACAAAAATCATTAATCGCAAATTCGAAACATTTCGAAAAAATATGAATAAATGCGATTAAAATCATGAATGCGATGTATGTCATGAAACGATTCATGAATACGATGTATAACATGAAACGTCGATCGCATTTAAATGATTCAAAAATCGAATTAATCAACGTTGTTTCAAAAACATTTGATTCAAAAAATTCAAAACGAAATCGAATTTCAATCAACGTTGTTTCAAAAACATTCGATTCAAAAAATTCAAAAAATTCGAAACATTCGATTGAACAAAAATCAAACATGACATTCATAAAATAAAAATTTTTTGTATTAAAATCAACGATTGTATTTGAATGCGCAATGCACAAAATTCGAATACAAATTATTTTACGAAAAAAAATGACATATAACGACGAATCAACACAATCATTATTGAATTTCGTTCGTGATTTGATTGTTAAAAATCAATTCGTTTTTGAAATATGTCGAAAATTAATTATTTCGAAAACAAAAACAAATCATTGATAAAACAAAAATGAATTTTTGTATTACGACGACGTCGTTTACATTTCAAAGAATTTGCGTGAAAACGTTATTTGTGTCAATCACGATAATTCGTTCGTTGATTATTTCGACATCGAACGAACGTTGAAATTGATATGTCGAAAATATTATTGATCGAATCAAAATTTTATCGAAATTTTTAAAATACGACAACAAATCAAAAAACATTGTAAAACATACGTCGTTTGCAAACGAAACAAAATTGCATCATACAAATCATACGACGAGTTTTTTTTTTCGATTTTTGAATTTAAATGAATTGATTTTTTCATGAATTTCGTGACAAAATTTTTTTCAAATAAAACGTGAAATGAAACGATTTACGATTCGATTTTAATGATTGTGAATCGTTTAACGAAAATGATTCATTACATATTAATGATTAAAACGATTTTCGCAAAAAATTTGATCGAAATTTTATTTCGCGAAATCATTCGATTTCACGATTTTTTTTCGTCAATCGTTATCGACAAAAATTTCATTTTTATATTCAAATACAACGATGCGTTGTGTTACGTTTTGAAAATTAAACGTAAATTGTTAATCGTTTTTCATTTTTAAATTGATGAACAAATCGAACGAATAAACAACATCATGAAACAATTTTTTTGCGTTTTCGTCAATTTCGAACAAAATGATTGAATAAAATTGTTGTTCATAATTGAATTCGTTTATAACAATAACAAACACGCATTCACAAACATTTTTTCGTTTAAAATTATGTTTGAATATTCGTTTCGCATGTTTTTCGAAAAAACATGAAACAAAAAAATTAAATTCAAATTTTCAAAGAAACACGTTGAACATTTAATTGAATTATTTCGAATATTGAAAAACAATTTATTCGTGACACAACAACAACAAACAATGTACAAAAACGAACGCACAAAATCAATGTTATACAACGTCGAAAATTACGTGAATTTGAACGATAAAAACATCAAAATTAAACGAAACAAAAAGTTGAAATAAAAATTTTTTGAATCATTTCAATTTTTAAAAACTATAAAAAATTAAATTTATCGTTTAAATTTATTCAAACGTTGACGTATTCACGACGTTTTTTACGTTTCTTTTTTGAAAAAAAATCAATTTTAAAAAAGAAAAAAAGCATACGTCACATTTTTTTGAATTTTCGTATTAAATTGAAAATATTGAATTCGACGAGAACAAAAAAATGAAAATCACGAAAAAAATTTATGAAATCGAAATCATTAAAAACAACAAAATTTTCAAAACAAATGAAATTTCAAACAAATTTTACAACGAATTCGATTTTTATTATTTAATAAAATGAAAAAATTATAAAAACGCGATTTGAAAATTTGCATCGTTTATTAAATATTTTCGAAAAACTTTGCGACAATTTCATAACGAAAATTCAAAAAAATTTGATGTCAATAAAAAAACTATCAAATCGTCGAAAATCAAAATAAAATATTTATTGATTAATTAAACGAAAACAATAAATTTGTTTAAAATTTACGAATAAATTGAAAATGTGTTGAAAATTTTTCAAAAATTGTTGTTCGATTTGATCGAACGATCAAATCGTTCAAATCAAAAATGTTAATTTTTCGAAAATTAAAACATAATTCGTTTTCGATTTACACATTTTTCATCATATTCGAAAAAAAAAATGAAAAAATGAAAAAATATTTTTTTGTCAGAAATATTTGTCAATCATGTTCGTAACATTATTTTTTTTTTTTACAAAAACGCGAACGTCGTTTCGACGATTCGTTGTTGTTTCGAGATTGAAAAATTTTGTTGAAAATCTTGTTGATTGATTTGAATGTTTGCAAAATTCGAAAATTTCACGATTATCATTTTTTATTTTCAAATGTTTCGTTATTGTTTCAAAATTCGATAAAATTTGACAACAATTTTTGAAAATATTTTTGACATGATTCAACTTTTCATGCGACGTAAATTCTGATTGTAAATAACATCGAAACGATAACGAAAACTAGAAATTGCGAAAACGTTGCGAAAATGAAATCGAGATGAATGTATTGAATTCGAAATTTTCAAATTTTAATCGAATGTAATTTCGATTAATGTTAACATGACGATTTTTTTTCGAAAACGACGACGATTCGTTGAAAAATCTGATTCGTTGACGACGTTTTGAAATATTGAAATTAACATTTTGAACGATTTTGAATTTGCAATCGTGAAATGAATGCGATAAAAATCGTTCATTACGTCGCGAACATTATCAAATTTTTCGTTGTCAAATAATATCATGTTCGATCATTTTTATCAATTCGATCAATTGACACGAATTGAAAACGATTGTAATGATATCGAAATTTCAAAATATCGTTCGAAAATTTTTCAAAAAGATTTTCGTTGAAAACTATGACAGAATTAAAAAATTTATTGATTTGATTTTCGAATGAATCACGAAAATTTTTGCGCAAAAATCAACAATTTCAAAATTATCGTAAATATGCATGATTTCAAATAATTTTCGAATCGAAATGATTCATTTCGTTTTACGTTGTAATATTTTGTAAAAATTTAATTTTTTTTGTCAAAATGAATTTGTCAAACGATTTGATCGTTTTGATGTTTCGTCGATCGAAAAAAACGAAATTTTTTTTTTCGTATTTCACGATTTTTCGATGTTTGTTGATTTGAATTATCATATGTTTTTGAATCATTTTTGAAATGATTTCGTACGTAATTGAAAATATTTTGCATCGTGTCGATAATATTTTTTTTTGTTTTGACGATCAAAAAAAATTTTTCGTTTTAAAATACGAGATAAAATTTGATTTTTTGCAAAAATACGAAATTAATCGTGTCAATTTTTTTCGTTTTTTATCGTCGATTGCGTAAAGATTCGATTTGTTATTTCACGATTTTCGTCAAATATCTCGTCAGAAGAATTTTTTGATCGTTTGTTGATTAGCAAATTTTTCGTCGTTTGTTCGTCAAAAAAACTTAATCGATTTGAAGTTTTATTTTTGAACGCTTTTTATATCACGACGAACGATAAAAATTGAAAACTTAAAAAAAATATTTGAATCGTGTTTGAATAAACGTATTATTGATTAATTAAACGAAAAAATTTGAAATTTGCAAAAATTAAATAAATACAAAATGTTGAAATTTCAAAAATTATGCGACGTTTTTCAAATCACGTTTTTCAACGTAAAATTAAAACATAATTCGTTGCTCGATCGAATATTATATCAATTATCTATTTGTCAAATCTATTTGTCAAACATGTTCGTAACAAATAAAAAAAAAATCATCGAAAATTCGAAAAAATGAATTGAAATATTTATTGCATATTAACATATTTTCGTTTTTTTCAAAAATTTTGTGTATTATTTATTGTCTTAAATTTACGACGCATTTTTGAATTGTGTCAAAAATATTTTCAAAATTGTTGTTCGATTTGATCGAATTGATAAATCATCATAAATAAAAAATATGAAATGAAATAAAAAAAAAAACAAATGAAATTTTTGAAATCATTACGATCGCGATTAATTTTTCGTTTATCGCGTTACACATTTTTTCATGATATCGATATTGATATTCGAAATAAAAAAATGAAAAAATGAAAAAATGTTTGAATTCAAAACTTTTTGTCAATTCAATTGTCAATCATTATATCGAAAATTATAAATGATACGAAATTAAACATTCGATTATGAAAGCAACAAACAATTGATTCATCAAATTATGTTTTTTTGAATTATTCAAAAAAATGTTTTTTCAAATTTTTAACGCAAATTGATTATCGAATTCGAAACAAAATATTTCGAAATGCGAAAATTATAATTATAATGATTTTTCAAATCGATGCAAAAACAAATTAAACAAAATACGTCAAAATCTTTGTTAACATGTTGATTTCAAAAAATTTCGATGTTAAAAAAAAACGTATGTAAAAAATAAAAATTCAGAATTTTCGAAAATACGATTCGCATTTCGTCAAACAATTCGATGATTGAAATTCGAATAATTTCGAAAAAAATCAATTTCAATTATTTTACAACTCGATCAACGCGAAACTCAATAAATTAAAATTTTCAATCGAAATTTATCGAGTTCGTACGATTGAATAAATAAAATATAAATAAAAAACAATTGCAAAACGTAATTTGTTTTGTAACGATTAATAAATCAATATATTACATTTCAAATTATACAAAAATTTTTGATTTTAAACAAAAACAAATTTTCAAAAATTAATTATATTATTTTTTTTCAGTAATTCAATTTTACAATTTTTCATATTTATTTATTTATTGAATTTTGATCGTATTTTGAAAAATTCAATCGACGTAATAATATTTTCAAAATATAACGATTTTTAAAATCGAGTTTGTGTATCAACGCGATATTTTTTTTTGCAAATTTTTTTTTTAATTGATGTGTATTACGAAACAAATTTTTATTTTTATTTTTTTGACGTTTTAAACGTGACGAAATCATTGCGCAAAATTCATAATTTCAATTAAAATGCAATTTTTTTTTTCGTGATTCGAACGATAACATCGATATCGTTTGTAAATTTCGACAAAAAATTTTTTTGCGCAACGAAACGATATTATCAATATTTATTTGCGACATTTCGACGAAATGATTGTATTAAACGATTAAAATTCGCGATATTTATTCGTCGATTTTTGAATAAAACGATTGTATTGAACGATCAAAATTCGCGATATTTATTCGTCGATCGTTGAATAAAACGATTGAATTGAACGATTAAAATCATCAATATTTATTTTGAATTTGATTCGATATAAATAAAAACGTATTTTTTTGAAAATTTTCGCGAATTCGCGATATTTTTTTTTCGTCGCATTGTTTTTTATTTTTTATTTATTGCGTCAATCGTTTTTATAATGTAATAAATGTTGTTTTTGATTGTTTTCATTCATTTGTTGCATCGTTTTATTTTATTTTCGAATATCGACATCGACAATTAAAATCATTTTTAAAAATTTCATTTATTTGTTGCATCGTTTTATTTTATTTTCAAAAAACAACATTAACGACAATAATTATTTTTTCGTTTTCGATAAACAACGATTTTCAAAATCGAATATTCAACAATAAATGTACATATCAATGAAAACGCGAATTTCGAACATTTTCACGCACGCGAATCATTTTACATTTTTAATTATTTTTTGTTTTCGAATGTTTGTTTATTTTCGCGCAATTCAAATCGACAAAATAACGACAAATTTGATTAAATTTTGTGTTGTTCGATTCGATTCGAAAAACGCGCGCGAAAAAAAAATTTCAATATTAAAATTTAATTTTTTTTATTGTTTAAATATTTTGATTTTTTATTGATCAAAACAATTTTTGTATCAACGTTTATTTAATACAAAAATTTTTCATTGATAAAACAATCGCGATTTTTGACACAAATCGAATTTTTGATAAAATTTTCAATTTTTGTGTTAATTTTTTTCAACATCAAAATTTTAATTTTTAATTTTTTTATTGATTAAACAATTTTTGCATCAACGTTTATTTGATGTAAAAAATTTTCATTGATAAAACAATCGCGATTTTTGACACAATTCGATTTTTTAATGAAAAAAACAACATTGATTGCGAATTCACGAATTTTTAACAAAATTTCGACAACGTGACAATTTCGAAAATGACAAAATGACGTTTTTTTTTTGAAACGAGAAAACAAATTTGCAAATTTTTTTTATTCGATTGAATTTGTAAAAAATTGAAAAATTCGACGAAAAAAAACAAAACGAATGAATTTTTGACAACAATTCGTGAATTATCGAAATTGTCGATTACGACGAATAATTGACGTTTGCAATTTGACAATGACGATATAAATTTGTTCGCAACGACGACAACAAACAAATAATGTAAAAATAAAATAAAAAATATAAAACGATTTGTTTATTAATTAAATTAATGCGAAATTTAATCACATCAAATTCAACACACGTTAAAATTACAAATTATTTTTGATTATATAAACAATTTGCATATATTGCGACATTACATCGAAACAACAATCGATAAATTTTTTGATACATGAATACATTTCAAAATTTTTGTTTGACAAAATAAACACAAACGTATTTAAAAACGAATTTGAAATTGATTTTTAACAATTTGAAACAAAATATAAATCGTTGTATCGAAATTTGAATTTTCAATTATTATCATTTTAATTATCGTTCATTATCGAACAATTGATTTCAATTGAATATCAAAATTTCGTTTTTCAAATTTTTCATTTTTTTCGTGTTGATTTTCATTGAAATTTTCACAATTAAAAATATCATAAAATTTCGAATTCGTTTTTTCAATTATTGCATTTTAAAATCAACAAATAAAAATATAATATTGTCGAAATTGTTTTTATATCGATAAAAACAATCGCGTTTTTTTCAATTTATTCGCGTAAATGTTAAACATTATCAATTTTAATCGCAAATGATGAAACGATAAAAAAACATACATTTGCAAAATCACGTTTTCGTAAAAAAAATTATCAAAATAAACAAACAAATAAAAAAATCATCGAAAATCGATATTAATTATTTCGACAATATCGAATCAATCATCAACGATACAAATTTTGACAATTTTATCAAAAAAAAAATCAAAAAATTTGTCGAAAATTCGATTATCAAAATCATAATTTATGAAAACGTAATCGATATTAAAATTAAAAAATCATTGAAAATTGATTACAATTTAAACGACAAAAATTTAACAATAAAAAAAATTATATTATTTTTTCGAATTATCGTGCGCATATGCGTTTGTTAAATAATTCAACAACAACAAATGCATTAAAAAACGATGAATCAATTTTATATTTACGAAAAATTGAAATTTATGTGAAAACACGTATATATAAAAAATAATATCAATTGATGAAATATGTTGAACATATTGAAAAAAAATATTTACAACGATAAATGAATGAAAAAAAAATTTGTCGTGAAATCGATGATTGAAAATATTTTCGTCAATCGTTATTCGTTGTATTATCGCGATTGTATTAAAATATTGAAATTTTTCATAAAACACGAATTTTTTGCGAACAATTTAATATATGCGTTTATTCGTAAATACGAAATTACGACGTCGAACGAAACACACGCGACAAACGACGATGTTCGAATATAAACAAAAATGCACACAACAAATTGATAATAATACGTGCAAAAAAAATTGTTTGTCGAAACGACAATAATATCGATTAAATTGATAAATAATCAATTTAAATTAAACGTCATAAATGACGTGTTACAATTATAATCGATATATATAATTATAACGAATTTGAACGATGCGATTATAAAACAACGTTTTCGATTAAACGTTATTTTATTGAATTTAATTTCGATATCGATTGACGAAAACAATATAAAAACGAAATTTTATTATAAATTTATAAAAATCATGTTATGTCGTAAATTAACAATTTTTTGCGAAAAAATTGATAAATTAATTTTTGTTATCGTATCAACATTGAAACAATATACGATTTTTGAAATTTCGATACGATGCGCAAACGACAAATTTAAAAAATATTATTCGATTTTAATGAATATATCGATCGATTATTCGAAACAAACATTGATCACGAATATCAAAAACAAATTTCATTGTTCGATTTGTATAACGTTAAATAAAAAATTTGAAAATTTATATTCATACGAACATTGATTTATGCGTAATCATCAAATTAACAAAAATCAAATCAAAAAACAACGACAAAAAAAAAAAAAACGATCAAAATCGACACGAATACATCAAATCGATCAATAATTTTGTTTGAAAATATTATTTGTTCAATATGCATCAAAAAATTTTTTCAAATTTTTTATATCAAATGATAAAAAAAATGATCGATTTGTACGTAAAAATTGAATATTTCAAATTTTTTTAAATTCAAATGAAACGAAAAAAAACGATCATTTAAAAAACGTAAAAAAAAATTTATAATGATACAAAAAAATAACAAAAAAAAATTTAAAAACAATATGAAATTTCAAAAAAAAAAAACATCAAACGTTTGAAAAAATTTTCAAAAAAAACGCAAACGAAAAAAAAAAATTGATTTGAATTCAAATCGAAACAACGAAACAATTGAATTAAACATGAACGCGTGTTTCATTTTTATCATACAAAAATTTTATTATTTGAAAAACGTATAATGATACAAAAAAATGACAAAAAAAAAAAATTTCGAAAAAACAATATGCGTCAATAATTTTTGTTTGATCAAATGATTTTTATCATGATTTTTTTTTATTTGAATTTTTTTTCGAAAAACAATTCGAAATGTTGTTTTGCATTAAAATGATAATCAATATAACGATAATAATTTCAATATCATTCGCATATCGAAACAATTATGAATTACATACATAACATTATTTGAATTATATACAATATTATTTGTGTTTTTAATATTGTCAAAAAAACATTGCGTTTTTTTCAAAAAAAAAATTTTTCAATATTTTCAAAATGCACAATTTGATTTATTATTCACATTTCATTCGAAAATTCGATGTTTTGACAAATTTTAATATCGAAATTGAAAAAACGATTCATTCGAATCATTTGAAAATTTTGTGAAAATTGATCAACAAACGAAAAATTATAAAAAACAAATGTTACAAAACAATACGCGTCGAACAAACGTTTTGATTGTCGATAATTACGATTTGTGAAAACAAAATCGTGCAAACGATCATGTTGAAATTCAAAATATCGATTTAACGAATAATTCGAAAAATAAACAACAAACAAAAATCACGAAATGCAAAAACATAAAACAATTAAAATGAATAATTGATAAAAACGAACAACAAATCATTCGACGATTGAAATATAATTCACGAAATTGATGTTATGCGTTTACAACAACGATTCAAATTCAAATTTCATATTTATTAAAAAATTTAATTTTGTTTATTTAAAAAAAATTGTTTCGAATCGTGTCAAAAAATCAATTACAACAAAAAAAATGTTTCGTGAATAAAACATTATTCAATTCAAATGTATAAAAATTTGACAACATGATTTAAATTAAATATTATCGATTATGACATGAATCGTTTAACAATTTATACATGTCGAACGATTTTCAATTGACAAAAACACGAAAAACGTCGATATGATTACGTGTAAATTCAAAAATAAAAATTCGAAACAATCGACAAAAAAAACAATCGACGTTTTTTTAAAAAAAATTTGATCAATTACAATTCATATTAATCGTGAAAAATTTGATCGATATAATGCGAAAAAATTCGTCGAAAAAATATATTAAAATGTTGATTGATTTATTACGTAAACGAAACAAAAATATTATTGATAATATACACGATATGATAAAAATAAAAAAACGTTTCATATTCGACACATTCAAAAAATCGAATTTAAATTTTCATTGTTTTTACAATATTTCGAACATTGTGCGTATTATTTATATTGTATCAAACATTGAAAAAATGTCAAACGTGAAATATATTAATTTTTTTTTGAATAAAAAAATTATCAAAAATTTCACAATTCAAATTTTTTTCAAAACGATATTCGAACAATCAAACAAATACGATCGAAAATCGTCAAATAATAATATCAATTATTTTTGTTGTTGTTACGAACATGTTTTGAAAAATTTTTTAATAAAATTTTTGTTGTTGTTACGAACATGTTTTGAAAAAAAATTCGATAAAATTTTATTTTATCAACGAAAATCGTCATGAAAATTAACGCGATTTAAAATTTGACGTTTATAATTTATTTTTGACATTCGATTTTCATGTACATATTTGTTTTTTAAATCAAATATTTTCGTTATGTTATTTGTAAATTACACGTTTTTTATTCATTTAAAAAATTCACGATAATTTTGTTTTACATTTAAACATTTATGAATTCAAACAACGACGATTTTTGACAAAAAATATTTGCATTTTATTTTCGATAATTTAATTATATTTTGACGCAATAACATTTTTTTTTGAAAACAAAACGATACAAACAAAATTTTTAAAACACGAAAATGCAAAATGCGATCGATATTTTCAAACATTCGATGTTTTCAAACAAACGAAAATTTTTATTCACAAAACAAAATACAAAATCGTCAATATGATTATTCAAACAATTACGATTAAATAAATTCATTTTGAATACGTTATGTTTTATTTATGATTAACGAATTTTTGTTTTCAAAATGTCAAAAAATGATTGAAAAATTGCATACATTCGTTATTACAACAAATTGTTCGCACGAATTTTTTGATATACAAAACGATAATAATTATTACAACAAATTGTTCGCACGAATTTTTTGATATACAAAACGATAATAACATTACGTTTGAATCGTAATTATCGTTTAATATCGTATTTATTAAATATGCGTTTCGTATAATTCAATAATGCAATTAAATTTCGAAATTTGAATCGAAATTCGTTATTGTTGTTCGATGAAATTATTTTGAATTATTGTTCGATAACGATAATTTTTACGAAAAAAAACGAAAATAATTTTTTTTTATTGACAAAAATTCATCAAAATTTCATTGATTGATGCAATCAATTGAAATTTCAAAAAATATTAAAAAAATTGTATTAATTTTTTTAATTTTCAATATTTCATTAACGAAAATATAAAAAAATGCGAAACAACGTAAATTTTTTGTTTTGCAAAAACAAATTTTATTCGATTTTTTTGTTCATTATCGCATGTGAAACAATATTTTACGAATATCGAATTAATAATAATTTATTCGATGTTGATGATCGTAAATGACAAAAACGAATTCGAAATTTCGAATTGTGTCAATATTACAAAAATCGATGTTTTATATGTTGTTTTTAATTTTTTGACATCATTTTTCGCAACAATGATCATGTCGTTCGACATTTATTGTTTTTTTACAAAAACGATATAAATATTATCATTGCATATATTTCAATTTTTTTAAAAAAAAACTTTGTTTGAATATATGAAATTAATTTTGAATTAATAAAATGCAATTTTTTTTTTTTCAACGTTTTCGTCAAAAAAAATTATTTCTCTCGATATTAAATTTTGTTATCGAAAATCATTCAATGTTCTTGAAAAATGACAAAAAATGATAAATTTGATGTTTTTCGTCAAGATTGAAAAAAAAATAATAAACGAAAAGAAAACGAAAATATTTTTTTATAGATTTTTTATTTCAATTTTTGACATAATAATTAATTCGAAAAAATCGTTTTTTTAACGTCGAAACAAAAATTATTGTCGATATTAACGTTTTATCGTTTTTCAATGACGAAAAATGACAAAAAATGATTTTGTTGATGAAAAAAAAATCGACACGATTCAAAATTATTTCACGATTTTTTTGCAAAAAAAATTCGAAAAATTCGTTATTAACGATATGATTGTCGATATTTTCATTTTCATTTTCGCATTTGATTTTGTCGACGATTTTATTATCGACATTACATTTTCATTTTCGCATTTGATTTTGTCGACGATTTTATTATCGACGTTACATTTTTATTTTCGCATTTAATTTTGTCGACGATTTTATTATCGACGTCACATTTTTATTTTCGCATTTAATTTTGTCGACGATTTTATTATCGACGTCACATTTTCATTTTCGCATTTAATTTTGTCGACGATTTTATTATCGACGTTACATTCAAATTAATAAACAACGAATAAAATTTATTGTTTCATATATTATTGTCGACATGATGTTATCATTGTTCAATCATTGATTTCAAAATATTAAACAAAAAAATTTGTTTTAACACGTGATTTACATTCGCGACGACGTTTCGATCGCGCAATATGTAAATATGTTCGTTTTTATTGAAAAAATCATGAATGATTATCATTTTATTGTTTTGAATTTCGTTGTTCTAATAAGTTACATACAGATGAAAACACAAAAAATGTGCGAATGTCAAAACACTAATCTTAACAAAAACGCATTAGTTTTTTTTTCGTCAAATTATATTAATTGAATTTGATTGCAACACATTTGCGAAAATTGTATTTTCAACATTTTTTCACAATAATCGTTTGTGTTTTCTGTTTTGTATTTTAACGAATTCAGTTTGAAATTTTCGTGCAAACTTTTTCAACGATGTAAATTTTGATATCAAGAGTTTTTTCAAAGCGATAAATTCTGAAACTTTCTCAACGATGTGATTTTTTCAACGATGTATTGTTTGAAACTTTCGAGCAAATTTTCTCAATGTCGAATTATGTATCGATGCGAAGATTGCAAAAACGAACGAATCGAAATTCAATGAATTTGTTGATTTCAAATATAACGTAAAATCGAATTGTAAAACGTGTAATCGAGCATTTAAAAAATTGCGATCGTGTTTTGAATTTTCATGAAATGAAACATCGATGCGAAAATTGATATCTAAAATTGAATAAAAAATACATCAAGAAGCAAATATTCTATGTCTGAATTCTGCGATGACGAACGAGAATGCGAATCACATCATGTAACATCATTGTGAATTTCAAGATTTTCAAATACTTTTTGCGACATTAATGAATCGATATCTATGCGATTTGACTGTAAAAAATTCATAAAATATGTCAATGCGATGTGCAAAACTGAAAACGATCGAGAAATCGATATGAAAAACATGCATCGATGCAAAGAATGCAAATTCGAACTTTTTTGATTTGACTAAACTCTGTCAGAGAATCAGATCGATTAGTATGCGAAAAAGTCAAATATTTTCAGTTCTTGATCGAGTTTTTGTTCTTCTTGATCGAGTTTTTGCTCTGCAAAATCGAGTATGTAATGATTGCATAATACGTTTTTTCGAAACGATACTATTTGCAAATGTAATCGTCTTGATCAATACATTTTTTCGAAGTTGTATTGTCTGATAGAGTGATTTTCGTTCATTCTAGCGACTGTACTCGTTCTTTTTCTCTCGTATTTATCGAGCGATTGAAGTTTCAAAAAATAATAAAAAATAAAAACGTTGATCAGTCGTGTTAAATCAAGACGAAGTCACAACAAAGATAAATTTCTATCATATTCGTTAAACAATAAAACAAAGCATACAAATTCTAAAGTTCTTTCAAATCGAAATAGAACGAAAGAGACGAGATATCGAATTCATTAAAACAACAACTTTTATGCTTTTTCAAATCATGATCGATCAACGATTAATAGAATGAAATGAGCGAACAAACAAACAAACAAACAACATGTTAACTTTTTCAAAATAATGACTTTCTCGAAATAGAAAAATCAATACTTTTTCAAAGTAGAACGAAGAAAAACGAAATTTCAATAACGTTGTCTCATGAATATCTCATTGTTTTCAATTCTTGAAACAGTTCGCATGATTCAATCAATAAATCGATAAATGACAAAACGTTTTTGACAATGTTTGCAAATAGAAAATAAACGCGAAAATGTCGAGAAAAAGAAACGCATCGAAGAAAAAAAAAATCGAAAAATTCGCGAAAATGTCGTGCGAATCGAATGTTTCATCGAGACGTGAATTGATGCAAATGTTTCGAATTTGATCGATTTGAAAACAAATGTATTCATCGCATGAAAATATGACGTAATGCGATTTTGTATGAAATTATATTTGTTTTTGAAATTGTTGTCGCGATTGCATTTGTCAAAATTTTTCGAAAAAATCGAATTCATTCGATGTCGTTGCAAATCAAATGAACTCGATTTTTCAACAAACATGTGAAACAAATCGTTCACGATAAGATAAAATCTCGATGATGTAAACGTTCGAAACGAAATAAACGATGAAGTAAACGAACAAATGATTGTTAATTTTTTCATAAATTTGCACATCGATTTGAATGTCGCAATCGAAAAACGAAAAAACTTCGATGCGACAACTGATCGTGAAACGATTTCTGTTCAAAATATCGATTTTCGTGATGTTGCAATCGACGAGATATTTGAAAAAATAACTAGTGACTCGATTATTGATTTCGATGACGAGAAAAATGATACGTTTTCTGAACGTTCGCGTACATTTTCTGATGTAAAAATCGAAAGAAATAAAAATTTCGATGACGAGAAAGATGAGAAAATTATCGATCGAAATGACGAAAAAGATTTCGATTCGAAAACAGATGAAACAACAAATTGTTGAACAGATTTCGACTTTTTCGCGTGTCGAGTGCGAATATGTTCGTGAAATTTGATGTTGTTGTCAAATTTGATCGTTTTGCAACGTTTGCAAATATATTTTTTTGTTCGTTTTTTGATCAAACGAATTTTTTTCTGTTGTTTCAACAATTTTTTCGCTTTTTGTTTTATTTTGTTTTTGATTTTCGATTCGTGCTTTCGTATTAAATAATTTTTTTGCGTTTTTTTTGTTTGAACGAATCAAACGCATTTTTAACTTGTTTGATTCTGTTGATGTTGTTCGTTATTTTCATCGAAAATTTTGCGTTATTGACTGATTTAAATATGTCATTGATTGAAATTGCAAAAAATAAATGAAAAAAAAAAAGAAAAACGAACGACGATTCGAAAATGAAAAATGCGAAATTCGCAAAAATACGAATCGTCATTTTGATTGAATAATAAATAAATTTCGCGTAAAAATTCGATAAATAAATACGCGAATTCGTAAAATAAAATCGATAAATAAACGAATTCGCGAAAAATTCGTAAAAAATTCGAAAACTGATTGTTTCGAAAAATTCGTAAATAAATGTTATCGATGTAATTGAAAACGTATTGAATGTATTGTGTATCAAGATATTAAATATTGTCAATGCAATTGAGTCGATTTCTGATTTGACAAAATTAAATATTTCATTGAATTGATTATTGTTGCGTGTACATTGTTGTATTGCGTACGATTAATTATTATTGTTTATGACGTGTTTTGACATGTTGTTGTTGTAATTGATATTAAATGTAATAACGAAAATTGTTAATTCGATTTTCATAATCTATTGAAAAAAAATCATGAATAATTATCATTTTATTGTTTTGAATTTCGTTGTTTTAGTAAATTACATACAAATGAAAGCACAAAAAATGTGCGAATGTCAAAACATTAATTTCAACAAAAACGCATTAGTTTTTTTTTCGTCAAATTATATTAATTGAATTTGATTGCAACACATTTGCGAAAATTGTATTTTCAACAATTTTCGAAATTGTTTTTTTCAAAAATTTGTTTCATCAATTTTCGAAACATAATTTTAATTACAAAATAAATATTCAAAATTTAATCATCGAAACAAATTTGATTTGATGTAAATGAATTTCATTATGATTATCGTTGAAAAACGTTATTATAATGAATTTTTTTCGTATAATCGTATCGAATAAAAATGTCGCAATTGTTTATTTATTTCGAATTTTTTGTTTTTTGTCGTTGATATTGACATCATCAAATTGCGTTCACAAAAAATGTTATAATTATTATTTTATTCAAATCAAATTCGCGATTCAATGATTTACAATTATATGTGATTGATTCAAATATTTAATGTTTAACAACAAAAAAAATTTCTTTCATTTTTTTATCACATTTATTTTTTCATAACAATTGTATTCATGACAATAACATTCGAATCGATCGAAATGTTGTCACGAATTGTGATTTCGAAAAAATTATGATTCGAATTTGTTTGAACAATAATCGTTCGTTAACGTCATTTTCGAATTTGTTCACGTTTTTTTTTTTCAATTTTTGTTTCAATTTATTGATACGAATTTTAATCGAATCGTTCAAAATTGTCGCGACATTTGATTTTCATTTTTTTTATAATATTGACGATTTGAATTTGATAAAAATATCGAAATACAATTTTTTTTTTTTCGTTGTCATTGAACATTTGATTCGAATGATATTGAAAAAAAATAAAATCGTTTGATATTTGTATCGATCAATCAAAATTGATATTCGAATTCGCA
Organism: Physcia stellaris; assembly: GCA_018902385.1. Lineage (NCBI taxonomy): Eukaryota > Fungi > Ascomycota > Lecanoromycetes > Caliciales > Physciaceae > Physcia > Physcia stellaris. The sequence goes on along the minus strand of JABSSW010000001.1, from coordinate 931,872 downwards.
ATTCGATCGATTTCGACGAAACGTTTACACAAAAATTGAAAAAAAAAATGATTGAAACAAAAATCATTGACGACGAATCAATTATTTCGAATTGACATTGAATATCGTTCAATAATCGATAAATTCGAAATGTTGATATGAACGTTGATAATTGATATGTTTATAAATTTCATGTCAAATTTCGAATGAATTTTGTTGAATAACATCAAAAAATTTCATTGTTAAAAATTAAAAAAAAAACATTGTGATAAATCAAAAAAATATTCATAATTCGAAAATTGAAAATTGAAAATATTAATGAATATGTAAATTGAATTTGTAAATAAAATTTGTGATTTGATTGATATTTTTTAAAAATTAAAACATTTGAAACATGTAATCGTTTTTATAACAAAATAACGAATTCGCGAATTATCACGATACGTCAAAACATATTAATGATACAAATGTTTCAAAAAAAACAACAAATTGTTTTTAACGTTAAACGATACAAACGTTAAACGAAATGAATTTAATCGCATAAAACACGTTAACGATTAAAATAATTTTTTTCATTTTAACACGATTTAACGATCGAATTAAAAATTGAAACAATTTGATTGAAATTAATTCAATCGAACGCGATTAATCGCGTTTAATCGATTTCATTTAATTTTTTTTGACGATTGCATGAATATCGTTGCATTTCATTTTTATATTCGTCGATTTTCATTTAATCGTTATACAAATATATCAATATTTCGAATTCGAAAAAAAATTTATTGCATTGTTACACAACACGCAATTCGACGATCAAATTCGATATCATTCGCAAATTCATACATCAATTATTTGTTTAATTATTTGTTTAACGCGTTCGTGCGAATACGAATTACATGTCGAAAATATCGATCACAATGATTATTTTCAATGTTTTTCGTGAAAAAATTTGAAAAAAACTGAACGTGAATTATTGAACAAATAATCAAATTCGTATTGATTTAAAAATAAACGAAAAAATTTACAAAATAATATACGTTTTTTTGAAAAAAAAAAAAATAATATTAAAAAACAAATTTAATCATGTCAATATCAAAAAAAAAAATTGCAATCGATTTTTGTTACAATCAAAAAAAATATTTTACAATATTCGAAAACGTTGATTTCGCATAAAAAAAAACATATTTGTTTTATTGAATTTTCAACAACAATTGTAAAAAAAAAACGTTATTCAAATTTAATAATTTCAAAAAATCATGAAAAAATAATTTTATCATAAAATTTCGATTCATTTGTCGTTTTCGATGCAATTACATTTTTTTCGAAAAAAAATTGTTATAACGAAATGAATCGATCAAAAAATCAAATTTTTTCAAATTTTTTTTGAAAATCACGATAAAACATTTGAAATTTAATAAATTTGTACAAATATTAAAAAAAAATATTTGAATTTGAATTGAAATTCGATAAATTAATCGAATTATATAAATTAAAAAATGTCAAAAATCAACGAACGATTTTTCGTTTTTGAAAAATAATTCGATTTTCGAAATATATTTTTAAATTTTATTTTTGCAATTTTTTATTAAATTAAATCAAAATAAATTATCATCAAATAAATAAAAAAAATTTTAATTTAACGATTTGTATTAAAAATTAACATAACGAATTATAAAAACGATCAACGCATTTTCAAATTTTTCGAAAAATCGATATTTTGCGAAAACGATTCAAAATATCAATTATATTAACGTTAATATCGTTGTGCGAATTTCGAAATAACGACGATTTTTTATTTGTTCAATTTTTTTCGTTTTCAATTCATTTTTTTTTTTTTCGATTCAATTTTTTTATTTTTTATTATTCGTTGTCAATTTATTTTTCGTCAACAATTTATTTTTCATTTTCAATTCATTTTTCGTATTCAAATTATTTTTCAATTCATTTTTTTGTTTTTTTGATTTTTTTTCACGATTTGTTTCGTTTTTTTTTCGATTTATAAAAATCGAAAACGAACATTTTTAATTATATTCAAATATTTTGCAAATATATTTTTTTTTTTATCGTTTTGTCATTTACGATTAAAATTGATAATGTTTGAAAATTTCATTTTTTAATAAATCGAAAATATTTTCAAATTGTTTTTATCAATATAAAAACAATTTCGATAATATCATATTTTCATTTGTTGATTTTAAAATGAAATAATTAAAAAAAAAAATCGAAAATTTATGATATTTTTGATTGTAAAAATTTCAATGAAAACGAAAACGAAAAAAATAAAAACTTTGAAAAACGAAAATTTGATATTCAATTAAAATCAATTGTTCGATTTTTTTGAACAAAATTCAAATGACGATAATTGAAATTTCAATTTCGATACAACGATTCATATTTTGTTTCAAATTGTTAAAAATTAATTTCAAATTTCGTTTTTAAATACGTTTGTATTCATTTTGTTAAACAAAAATTTTGAAATGTATTTACGTATCAAAAAATTTATCGATTGTTATTTCGATACAATGTCGCAATATATGCAAATTGCGCATATAATCAAAAATAATTCGTAATTTTAACGTGTGTTGAAATTAATGTGATTAAATTTCGCATTAATTTAATTAATAAACAAATCGTTTCATATTTTTCATTTTATTTTTACATTATTTGTTTGTTGTCTGTGAAATGCTATGCAGAAATATAATATTATTACATAATTACACGAAAATATCGAAATGAAAAAACAAATACAAAAAATTTGACAAAACATATGTAAAAAATTTGATCATAAACGAATTTCGATTTTAACATTCGATGTGATAAAATAAAAATGTTAATTTTAATGATTGATCAAATGTTAATTTCAGATGTTGAAATCGATGCACGTTCGTCATATTATTTTTCGTTTTTTTTCAGTTTCGTTTCGAAACGATCAATTTATTGTTTTTTTTTTTTCATCGATCGACAATGTACGTGATTTCGATGATTTGTTCGTAAATGTTTTTAATTCATAACGAACGCGACAATCATGAAAATGTACAAAAATTTGAATTGAAAACGTCGAAAAAGATTTTTGCAAATCGAAAAATTTTGATGTTTGCGAAGATTTTTAAATGTCGAAAATATTTGACATTTAATATGATGAAACGATCGTTTTTTCGAAACATGTAAATTCATCAAATAGTTTGCGTCTTAATCGAAATGTGAAAAAATTATTAAAACAATTGAAATATGCAAAAATATCGCGTTCTTTTTGTATGATAAAAACGTTTTTTTTTGTAAATTTCAAAGCATGCATGCGATGTTCATTAATGATTAATACAAATACAAAATAAAAAAAAATGAAAACGTTTTCGAATTTCAATTCGAAATCTGATTGCGAAACATGAATCATGATATTTGCGAATAAAAATATGATAAATCATTTGAAAATATTTGAAATTCGAAAATTTTGAAACAAACTGATCGAAATGAAAAAATTGATCAAAATAACGATTCGTTTTATCAAACTTTCGATGTGAATAAAAATATTTGTGTTTTGATGACGAATGCAAATTTATGCGAAATATTTGAAATCGAAATCATTGCAATTGATAAAGAAATTGATTTGCAATCAATTCGCGAAATGTGCAAACGATGACGTAAATGATAAAATAAACAAACGATCGAAAATTTGTTTTTCAAAGTTTAATACGTAATTTAGAATGTAAAGAATCGAAAATTCGAATTTTTGAATGTAATGAAAACATTAATGTTAATTTTGAATTTTTGTGACATCAAATCGATTATACGATGAGACGAACAATTTCGTCATGTTAATAAAATCATCGCAACAACGATTAACGTATTGATATTTTTGCATATGCGAAAATTAATGTGTACATTGCATTCAATAGAATATCAACGTAATGAATTTTTTGAAAAATGATCAATTCATACAATTTTTCGCGAATAACTTCGACGACAATCAATAAACAAACAATTGAGAATTTTCGAAAATTTCAAATCGATTATATCATGAGACAAACAATTTAATCACATTAGTAAAATTAACGTAACAACGATTAACGCATCGATATTTGAACGCATGCGATAATCAATATGTACAATTCATTTAATAAAACGTGTATGTAATAAATCTTTTCTGAAAAGTAAATAGTTTTTGCGAATTTTATAAATAGTTTCGTCGATCATTAGTAAACAATTGAAAATTTTGTAAAACATTAATATAAACGTTTATTTTTCGTCTTTTTTCAATTTCGTTTCGAAGTGACAAATGTGATTTTTATTGAATGACACGATCAATGATCGAAATAATTTGTTCGTAAACGTTAATGCAATTCATTGTTGCAATTGACATGATCGAAACGATTGCAATAACAAGAAAAAAAATCGAAAAAAGACGAAAAAATATGAAAATGAAAAAAAATTTCGTTGAAAATATCAAGCACTTTGTATAATAATTTGATTCATTTTTCAAATAAATTTTCGCTGAAAACAGTGCGAATTGATTTCGCAATCATGTGTTGATTCAAATTTTTCGATTTTGAACTTTTCAAATTTTGACTAATTAACGACTTTTGATTGATTGCAAATTTGAAATAAATCGTAATTTGCGATTGTTTTGAGAAAAATTTTCGAAAAAAAACGTTGTTTTGATTTTGAAACAAATTCATTTTGTTGAATTTCTCATCGAACATTTCGAACAGTTTTTCGATAATGAAATAAGATTTTTTCGAAAAAGTTAAGCATGAACGATCGAGTTGACGAAAAGCAAAATTTTGCGAAAAACGACAACGATTTTGATGTTGTTTGTTTTCAAATGATTTAAATTTTTCGACAAACATACGATTCAAATTATTCACAATCAGATAAAACTTTTGAATGTAAAATTCTTGATGTTTTCGAATTGAATCAAGCGATGAAATAAATAAAGAAATGAACGAACAAACGACAATTGCGCTTTTCATCGATTTTGAATTAATTTTGTATGTAAAAATCGAATAATTCGAACGCGTTGATGCGATCATTGATTCGAACGTTATTGAAAATCAAAATTTTTGATTTCTTGATGTTGCAAAAAGAATAAATGATGCAAACGAAACAAACGAACAAATAATTGTTGATTTTTTTGATTTTGTATGCAAATTCGAGTGCGAAAATTCGAAAATCAGAATTTTTCGATATAACAAATTTTCGAACATGATGTTCGCGAATATGTTCGTGAAATTTGTTGTTGAAATTGAAATTTTGTTTGCAATGTTTGCAAGTTCGAACGCAAACGATTTGTTGAATCGAAAATTTTTTCATCGATTTTGATGCAAATTCAAATATTGATATTTGAAAAATTGTTCGTTCAATTTTTAGTTTTACGCGAATGCGAACAACGAAAACTCGAATTTTTGCGAATCGTTTTGAATTGAATTTTGCATTTTTTGCAAATAAGACAGTTGTTGATTTCTTTGCGATTTCGCACGTTAAATCGACTGTTTCGATTGAAAAAAATGAATTAAAATTTAGAAATTTTTGAGATTTCGCGAATAAAACAGATGATACATGCGTGACGAATGATTTTTTCTCGATTTCGCATATTAAATTGATCACATTGATCGAGAAATGAGAATTTTTGACGAGTTTCAAAGTTTCATGATTGCGAATATGTTTGTATAATTTCTTGTTGAAATTGAAATTTTGTTTGCAAATTTTGCAAATCATTCGATCGAATGTAATTTCAAAATTTGATGAGTTTTCGATAAATTTTGATATAACATCGAGTGTATTTAATTGAAAATTCGAATTTTTGATGAGACACGTCGTAAAATTTTTTTGAAAATGTTTTCAATAAAGTTTTATTGAATCGTTTCAACGAAATAAATTCAAATTGAGTTTTGAATCATTCAAATGCGAACGCACACAAACATTTCGACAACAAATTTAACAAATTTGATTTACGATACAAATGTTGACATTGTTGAAAATGTTGCAAAAAAATCGCGACGTTGTTATACAAATCGAATTCGAATTTGTCAAATGTTAATGATGAATCGAAAATATCGAAATTTTGAAACGTTGATGTTTGTTTTGTTGTTTTTATAACATTTAATTCGATTCGCTTTGCGATTTTTCGAACTTTACGTTTTTTTTTTTTGAATTATTGTTTTTAATTTTCGTTGTTTTTGCGAAGAAAATGTTTTCGTTAAAATCATATCAAAACGAAACAAAAAGTTGAAATGCGTTTGTTTTTTGTATCATTTTCAAACAAAATCATTGAAATTCAAAGCATGTATTCGAGCAATTTTGTTTTTCGATATCGATACAATTCTTGACAATGTTCAAGATTTCGTAAAAAACTCGTGACATCATTGAATTGTTTGATTTCGAAATCAGAACATGATAAATTCGAATTGAAAAAATCGATATCTCGAGAAAAATTGAAAGAATCGAAATTCGAAAATAATGAAAATATCGAAAACATCGCAAAAATTTGAAATCAACGTTGATTGACTAAATAATTGAATGTGATTTTGCAATTGTTTCGAAAAAAAAAAATGATTCGAATGTTAACGCGCTCGACGAAATTTTGAAAAACGAATTTGAAATTTGAATTCGAAATGTTATCAATTTCATCATCGATGTTGAAAAGTCGAAATTGATTTGCAAAACAAACAAATGTAATTCTTGAAAATTTTCATGAATCAAAAATGATTCAAATATTGATATGAAATTGTCAATATTGAAAATTTTGTCGAAAAATTGATTGATTTTCAAATTCGATTATTGAAATTATTTTTGTAACAAAAAAAAATGTCGATTTGTTATGATCAATAAATATGTTTTATGATCGATTTTCGAATAAGAAAAATGATTTCAATGTTGATTGTTTGAAAAAATATTGTGAAAAAATTCGAAAATTTTTAAACGAAATATTGAATTGATCAAATGAATAAAAAAAAAATGATCAATTCGTTAAAAATTTGATAAAAATTTTGAAAAATTCTCGAAACAAATAAATGATTCGAATTCGATCGAAAAAATGAAAATCAATCGAAAATTTTCGATGTAATAATTTTCGATATGAGATTTCGAAGAATTGATATTGAATTCATCGCAAAGATTGAAAAGAAAAATCGTTTTACGAAAATCAACAAACACGTTTTCGAAAAATTTTCGAACAAGAATGATGATTCGAATATTGAAATCGAAAATTTGATTTTTGATTCAATGACGAAATTGTTGATTCAGTCATTGTTCTGATATTTGATATTGAGTTCACTCAAAATATTGAAAAGTAAAATGATTTGATAAAAAACAATAAATATGTTATCGAATTGATTTTCGAACGAAAAAAATGTCTCGAGTATTGATGATCAAAGATTTGATTTTTGATCGAATAACGAAATTTCTAATTCGATTCGTGTTTTAATATTTGATATGATGTTTTCTTGATGATTTAGATTTGATTTGATGATTTAATCGAATCAAAAAACGTGATCAACAAATGATATAACGAATTTGAATCAACGTTGAAAAAAAGAAATTGTTTGTGAATTTAAATTATCGCGTAAATTCGTTTGTTTTGAATGTCAATTGACGCAAACGAACGAATCTATTATGTTTCGTTTTTGTTTACATTCACAACGAGTTCATTGTTGTTTGTTTCGATGTTTTTTTCGAATGATCGAACGATACGAATTTATTATGTTTCATTATCATTGAACTTTATGAAAACAAAATGTTTTGTTTATTTAATGTTCGCGTATTTTAAACGAACATGACGTGAATAATTTCGATATAATGTGAAATGCTATGCAAAAATATAGTATTATTACATAATTACACGAGAATATCGAAATGAAAAAACAAATACAAAAAATTTGACAAAACATATGTAAAAAATTTGATCATAAACGAATTTCGATTTTAACACTCGATGTGATAAAATAAAAATGTTAATTTTAATGATTGATCAAATGTTGATTTCAAATGTTGAAATCGATACACGTTCGTCACATTGTCGTCGTTACGAATAAATTTATATTGTTATTATTAAATTGCAAACGTCAATTATTCGTCGTAATCGACAATTTCGATAATTCACGAATTGTTGTCAAAAATTCATTCGTTTTGTTTTTTTCGTTGAAATTTTCAATTTTTTACAAATTCAATCGAATAAAAAAAATTGCAAATTTGTTTTTTTGTTTCAAAAAAAAACGTCATTTTGTCATTTTCGAAATTGTGACGTTGTCGAAATTTTGTTAAAAATTCGTAATTTCGCAATCAATGTTGTTTTTTTATTAAAAAATCGAATTGTGTCAAAAATCGCGATTGTTTTATCAATAAAAAATTTTTGCATTAAATAAACGTTAATGCAAAAATCGTTTAATCAATAAAAAATTAAAAATTAAATTTTAATATTGAAAAAATCAACACAAAAATTGAAAATTTCATCAAAAATTCGAATTGTGTTAAAAATCGCGATTGTTTTATTAATGAGAAATTTTTGCATTAAATAAACGTTGATACAAAAATTGTTTTAATCAATAAAAAATTAAAACGTTTGAACAATAAAATATTGAAATTTTGATATTGAAATTTTTTTTTTCGCGTACGTTTTTCGAATCGAATCGAACAACACAAAATTTAATCAAATTTATTGTTATTTTGTCGATTTGAATTGCGCGAAAATAAACAAACATTCGAAAACAAAAAATTGTAAAATAATGTAAAATAATTCGCGTGCGTGAAAATGTTCAAAATTCGCGTTTTCATTGATATACGCATTTATAATTGAATATTCGATTTTAAAAATCATTATTTATCGAAAACAAAAAAAACAATTATTGTTATCGATGTTGTTTTTTGAAAATAAAATCAAACGATACAATAAATAAATGAAATTTTTGAAATTCGACGTTTTTCACGTTCGAAAATCGATTGATGAATGAATAAAAAACAAAAAAAATTTTAATCGTCGATATCGATATTCGAAAATAAAATGAAACGATACAACAAATAAATGAAAACAATTAAAAAAACATTCATCATATTATAAAAACGATTAACGAAAAAAATAAAAAACAAAAAACAATACGACGAAAAAAAAATATCGCGAATTCACGAAAATTTTCAAAAAAATACGTTTTTATTTATATCGAATCATATTCAAAATAAATATTAATAATTTTAATGATTCGAATTTGAAAAAAAAATGACAATCATATTGTATATAACAGTTATTGCGAATACATTTCATAACAAAACAATTTTCGAATTCAAAACTTTCATAAATCAAAACAACGACGATCAATTTTTATATTTGTTATTTTTTTTTTATTACAGTTTGCAATTTCTATTTTATATCAACGTTCGTGTATTTTCAATTCATTTTTTTCGTCAAGATTTTTCTTTCGACAACATGATTACAAAACAATTCGAAACGTTGTTTTTATTTGCGTCGTGCGCAGTTTCAAAACATGATTCAAAACTTTTTTGTTTTCACTTTTCATCGAATTCGTTTTCTCGAAGATTTTGAAAACTGCTCATGTTTTGTTCAGTTCATAACGTATGATTTGATTTCGTTGCAATTTCGATTGTTTTAATTTCGAACATTCAAACAAAATAATGATTATCATAATCAAAATTTTGCATTGTTGTTTGAAATTTGATTGAACGAACTGTTTCATTTCGCAATGAGCAATGATTTGATCGTAAATTTCGCGATTTTGATCATACATTGCTTTGAAATTGAAAATTTGAATTGAAAACAACAACGCATCGATCGTTTGTTGAAACGTCATGTTTATTGTTGCGAATCAATTTTTGATCAAAGAATGTTAACGATGTCACAAAAATCAATAATATTATTCACGTTGTGATTTTGAAAATGTTTTGTCAAACGATAATCGAAATCTCGAAATTTGAAATTGTGATAGAAAAAAAAAAGCAAAAAAAATCGTTATAAATGAGTCATGAATATTCGTCGAAAATCGAGTCATTGCGATGTATGATTCAATCAAAATTTAATTCGACGTAAAAACTTTGTTGAAACTCTGTGATTTGAAAAACGATGAATTAGTTTTTTATTGTGTAAAAGCATGATTTGTGTATATAAAATTTAATCACATAGTTTGCGTTTAGACATTATTTCGTCAACGTTTTAACTTTTACATAATGATTTTAATTGTTCAATTCAATCGCGTTATTCAAAAATCGACGAATAAATATCGTTGATTTTGATCGTTCAATTCAATCGCGTTATTCAAAAATCGACGAATAAATATCGTTGATTTTGATCGTTCAATTCAATTGCGTTTTTCAAAAATCGACGAATAAATATCGTTGATTTTGATCGTTCAATTCAATTGTGTTTTTCAAAAATCGACGAATAAATATCGTCGATTTTGATCGTTCAATACAATCGCGTTATTTAAAAATCGACAAATAAATATCGTTAATTTTGAACGTTTAATTCAATCGCGTTATTCAAAAATCGACGAATAAATATTGTTAATTTTAATCGTTCAATACAATCATTTTGTCGAAATGTCGCAAATAAATATTAATAACATCGTTTTGTTGCGCAAAAAAAAATTGTCGAAATTTACAAACGATATCGATGTTATCGTTCGAATCAAAAAAAATGTATTCAAATTAAAATTATGAATTTTACGCAATGATTTCGTCACGTTTGAAACGTCAAAAAAATTTGTTTCGTAATACGCATCAATCAAAAAAATTTTATTGCAAAAAAATATTGCGTTGATACATCGATTTGATTTTAAAAATCGTCAAAATTTGAAAATATCATTACGTTAATTGAATTTTTCAAAATACGATCAAAATTCAACAAATAAATATGTGATTTGCAAAAAATAATTACATTTAAATTAAATTGTTTAAAAAAAATATTCGAATTCGTAATTTTCGAATATTTGTTTTTGTTTAAAATCAAAACAAACATTTTTTTCAACAAAATGTGTGTGAAATATTAAATGAAATAAAAACAATAAACATTAACGATTGCGTGCGAAAAAACGAAAAAAAACGATCGTGAAAATTTATTTGAATTGAATTAATAAACGACGTGCAAATTTATTTTTTTGCAATAAATTCATTATTTGTTTCGTTTTTTCGAATTTATTTTTTTGAATCGTAAATGAATTTTTTTTTCAATTGATATTTCACAATTCAAATTTTACACAATGCGTAAATTTGCAAAATTTTAATTTTTTTATTCGATAATTTATATATTAATTTTCAAAAAATGCGTAAATTTGCAAAAATTTGATTTGTTCACGTTTCATTAATGAATTTCAAATCATATTTTAAAACAAATTTCACAAAATACGTAAATTTGCAAAATTTTGTTTTTTCATTCGATAATTCAAACATCAATTTTCAAAAAATGCGTAAATTTGCAAAATTTTGATTTGTTCACGTTTTATTAATGAATTTCAAATCACATTTTAAAATAACAATGACATTTACAAAAATAATCGAACGACGAACGTATATTTTGTTGAAATAAATAAATCAACGTTTAATGATTCGATCAAATATTTTCAATAACATTGACGAATTGAAAAATTTTGTAAAACACAAAATATTCGACATTTATTTTGAAAATTTATTAAAAAACGTTCGAAATTTTATTTTGCAATTGTTTCATGACGTAAATTGTTTCATAACGAATTTTTATCAATTGATTGAACAAAAATTATCAATAAATTATTTGAAATTAAAAAACGATCGTTAAACGAATAAAAAAACGAAAACAAAATTTTTTCGTATCGAAAAACAACGAAAATTTCGAACAAAAAAAATTAAAACAAATATAAAATTTCGACAACATGAAAAAAATGATACATTCGTAAACATTTGCACGAACATTAAACGTCATGAATAACATCGCAAAATCGTATTCGAATTTCGATTGAATACGAACGATAATGAAAAATGCAATAATAATCAAAATGAATGTCGTTGAAATTTCAAAAAAACGAAAAAATTCAAATATATCAATTCAAAATTCATTTCAAATTTTAAATGAAAAATACGACGATACAACATTTTTTACGATCGAATTTTTGTTACGTTTGAATTTGATACAAATAAATCACAAATTAAAATATGAATTTAACGATTTTTTCACGACAAATCGTACAAAAACATTGTTCAATATTTTTAACGTTTTTTTGAAATTTTTTTACGTTTTATCGAACGTTTCGAATCGATTGACAAACGAATCAACAATTTTAACATTTTTTTTCGTTCACAAATTTCATTTTTCGACGTTTTTTCGAATATTTCGATTTCATCAATCGAAAAACAAACAATTTAAACATTTTTTCGTCATTCATAATTTTTTTTTCAATTTTCGTGTTTTTCACGATTTTTCGTGTTTTCGTGTTTTTTACGATTTTTCGTGTTTTCGTACTTTTCACGACTTTTCGTATTTTCGTATTTTTCACGACTTTTCGTGTTTTCGTGTTTTTTACTGTGAAATGTTATGCAAAGATATAATATTACTATATAATTACACGAAAATATCGAAATGAAAAACAAATACATGAAAATTTGTAAAAACATATGTAGAAAATTTGATTTTTTGAATGCGTCAAAACGAATTTCGATTTTAATATTCGATGTGATAAAATAACGATGTTAATTCGATATTAATTTTGTCAAATGTGTGAGATGCTATGCAGAGATATGAACTAACTACATAATTACACGAGAATATCGAAGTGAAAAGCAAATACATGAAAATTTGCAAAAACATATGTAGAAGATTTGATCATAAACGAGTCTCGACTTTGTCATCCGATGTGATAAGATAAGAATGTTAGTTCTGTCAGATGTTGAATCCGATGCACGCTCGTCACATTACTTTTCGTTTTCTTTCAGCTTCGTCTCGAAGCGACTAATCATCTTTTTCACTTTTTTTATCGGTTGACGATTCGAGGAATATCGTTGACTAAAGCGTGAGTAGTTGAACAGATCATTGCGAAAGCTGAAATGATCGAAGTAAATGCAACAAACGTGATCTGGAATTAGAAATCGAAAGAACGACGAAAACGTAAACGAAGACGTAAATCGAAATCATGTGAATGAGAATCTTGATTGCAGAAATGAGAACCTTGATGAAATTTTGTTAATCAATCTGTATGCATTCGAGTCTCAAGCACTTTGTTGCTTTGCATCTTGTTATCTCTTCGCAGTTCAGTAAGATCGGGCAACAGTCTCTGGAGATGTTTTTGACACGATTCAACTCTTCATGCGCCGTAAGTCCTGACTGTAAATAACGCAGAAGTGATAACAGAAAATTGATGAAAAGATCATTGAAAACTCGTACAAAGATGAGTGTTAGACGAATTTGAGATTGACGTGATGTCTTCTGACTAGTTACAGACATCAGAATCATCTTATCATGAGTCGTGCTTGAATAGACGTATTATTGACTAGTTAGACGAAGACAATAAGTCTGCAAAAACAAATAGATACAAAATATTGAAATTGCAAACAATGTGCGACGTCAAATTTCAAATCACGCTAATTTCAACGTAGAATTAGAACATAACTCGTTGCTCGATCACATATCATATCAATTATTTATTTGTCAAATCTATCTGCCAGACATGCTCGTAACACTATTCTTTTTTTTTCGCGAACGTCGTTTCGACGATCCGTTGTCGTTTCGAAATTGAAAAATCTTGTTGAAAATCTTGTTGACTGATTTGAATATTTGCAAAATTCAAAAGTTTCATGATCATCATTTTTCATTTTCAGATGCTTCGTTATTGTTTCAAAGCTCGATAAAATTTGACAACAATTTTTGAAAATGTTTTTGACACGATTCAACTTTTCATGCGACGTAAGTCTTGACTGTAAGTAACATCGAGACGATAACGAAAACTAAAAATTGCGAAAATATTGCGAGAGTGAAATCGAGATGAATGTATTGAATTCGAAATTTTCAAATTTTAATCGAATGTAATCTCGATTAGTGTCAGCATGACGATTTTTTTTCGAAAACGACGACGACTCGTTGAAAAATCTGATGCGTTGACGACGTTTTGAAATATTGAAATCAACGTTTTGAACGATTTTGAATTTGCAATCGTGAAATGAATGCGATGAAAATCGTTCATCATGTCGCGAACATTATCGAACTTTTCGTTGTCGACATAATATCATGTTCGATCATGCGATCAGTTCGATCAATTGACACGATACTGAAAACGATTGTAATGATATCGAGATTTCAAAATATCGTTTATTTTTCACTCGAAATTTTCGTTGACTATGACAGAATCAGAAAATTCATTGATTTGATTTTCGAACGAGTCACGAAAATCTTTGCGCAAAAATCAACAGTGAAACACATCGTAAATATGCATGATTTCAGACAATTCGAATCGATATGAGTTGCTCATACGTTGTAATATTTTGTAAAAATTTAGTTTTTTGTCATCGAGTTTGTCAGACGATTTGATCGTTTTGATGTTTCGTCAATCGAAAAAAACGAAATTTCTTTCGACGTATTTTACGATTTTTCGATGTTTGTTGACTTGAGTTGTCATACGTTTTTGAATCATTTTTGCATGATTTCGTACGTAATTGAGAATATTTTGCATCGTGTCGATAATATTTTCTGTTTTGACGACTAGAAGTCGCTTTCTCGTTATAACATACGAGATAAAATTTGATGAAAAGCTCATACGAAAGTGAAAATTTTTATTGATGAAAAATGAAAATAATTTTGTTGTTGCAAATATTGCGTTGTTGTTTGCAAACTCGATCATGAACAATCAAACGTTTCAATCGTTTTGCATGTAATTGCAATATTGTCGCAATTGTTTTTCGATATTTTGATTGACTCTCTCGATTTGTTCATCGATTTCTGAATGAAAAGCGATGAAAAACTTACATTTGATGTCGAGAATTCGGCAAAATGTCTGTCAAACGAACGATATGAATTGAGAATTTCGATCAGACGTTATCGAAAAAAATAATTCATGTGTACGAAATACGTAATTGATGAATATTTTGATCGTGATTTCAGCATTGATATTCTCGTCGTCGACGATACAAAACACGTAATGACGTTTTTTGCTAAATCGATCAATTATCGTGCATATGACATTATGATCGTGAACGTCGAGCAACTCGATGATGAAATTCATTGATATGTCGATTCAACGTTGCAAAAATATGATCAAAAAAGTAAATAAATCGTTTTTGCGATTTCTGAAAGTTTTCGTACGTTAACATTCATAACAATTACGTACGTATCGGCGAATCGTTTTGCGCATGTTGAATCAATAATAATCGCGACGTATAAGATTTTCCATGCGATTAAAATCTGAATGTTTCGAGACAAAAAATTTATGAATTTTTTTGAAAAAATCAACGAGTAAAAGAGCATCGACGAGCATTCAAAATCGATTTTCTCGATACAAAACGTCGTTTTTTTCAATGCAATTTCGTAAATCAATTTCATTCACTGAAATGAAACTTTGTTCGATGATTTCACGATAAATCGTGCAGTCATCGTCAGTTCGATTGACAGCAAAAATTCGTTCATAAATAAATTCGTCAATTTTCATCGCGTGAATCTCGAGTCGTTTCGAAATAAACAATATTTGCTCTCGATATTGATGTCGTTCGTCAATATCGTTTTTTGATCGTGAATCAAGCATACGAATCAAAATATTTGCTTTAACGTTCTGAGTTTCGAACTGAAACTGAATGACAATATTGAATTTCGAAAGAATTTCTACTCAACGAATTTGACGAGAAATTAATTTCTTTGACGTCATGAAGATTTTCAAATTTTTGTGATCGATGAAAATCTTGATCGATTTTTCAATGTTTTCAAATTCAGAACGTCAATGTTTTAAACAACGAATAATGATCAACAACTTTTTGTCATAGATTTCGTAATTGCACTCGACTGAAATCATATTGCGATTATAAAAGACAACGAGATGCAAAACTTTTTCGTCGTCGTATTGAGATAATACTTTCGCATTGACGTAATCAAAAAAATCAATTTTCAAAATGATTTGTTTGATTCGATCGTAATGTCGTAATATGAAAATTTCGATCATCGTTTTTTTGAAAAAATTGAAAATCTCTTCGATTTCAGCAGTTCATTCGAAACTCACGAGCTTCTTGATCATTCGAATGAAAATTCGAATTTTTTTCGAAAAATCACGAATGAATCGTTTGTAAAAGTTGACGAAATTCACGAAAATTTGCATTTTTTTCAAATTTGTAAAACGTTTTCAATTGACAATGACTTTTATTTTTTTCGAATTCATGCGAAAATCATTCATCGATAGTATGACGTTCAAAAATGTCATTTTTTTCTTGAAGAACTCGCACTTCTCAATATTCATCTGTAATTCGACTTTCTTGAGTCTTTTCAGCATTTTACGAACGTGAACGATGTGCTCTCTTTTAGATTTGTTGTAAATGAAAATATCATTTAGATAGACTTGACAGAAATCGTTCAGAAAACTGAACAGCAAATCGTTCATGTAATGTTGTCAACTCGCGAATTCGTTGATCAATTCGAAAAATAATACTCGATATTTGTACGATCTCATGAAGGTAACGAATGTAATGAATTTTTCATTTTTTTCATTCATTCGAAGCTTGTTGAAAATCGATATGATATTCAGCTTGATCAAATACTTGCAATTTTGCATTTTAGCTAGAATTTTTTCAATCAGGAAAATGAAATATCGATTGCGTTTCGTGATGTGATTAAGTCGTCGATAATTCACACACAAACGTAATTGATCATTTGACTTGATCAGAAGTTTTCAGACGTCGAGTTTGCACTGCTTTGATGAATATACTGTCATGATGACTACATCTGAACGATTTGAAAATCAGTTTATCGTAAATCATATTCAGAATAATTTCATGCTTGTTCATTCACGATTTTTCTAGAATTATCGAATGATTGTTCAGGTCGATGATGAACAAAAAAGCTATCAACTCGAAATACAGATCAATTGTCAGCTTGAAATAAATGGCATGAGTTATTGAAAAAGTTTGACGATCGTCGAATTCGATAATGAGCTTCGATTTTAATAGGAATACGAAGTTCATGCTCAGCATGTTGCATACAAGTTGCGCAATTTCTTTATCAATGAAAGCATAATCAGTTGCATCAGTGTTTATTAAAGTTTCTAGTTTATGTTTATTATCGTTGAATGACAACGTACAATTGATGACTAAAGATCGTCTGGCAAAAAGATCAAACAATTCGTCATGATGAATAGAAAAAATTCTTAAACACTCATCAATCGCGTTTTTGATGTGAATTATCAGTTTTTCGAGTCAAATTCGCTCGATTCGTTGATCATGTTCATGTAAAACATCTGCATTTTGTGTCAATGACGTTCTTGATGTTTGTGAGCGTTCGGGCACATTTTTCATACGTGATCGATTTCATCGCATGTGAAACATTTGTTCGTGACGATCAGTTTGTTTGTCATCGAATCATGAGTCTTGATTTCAACGTTGAAATGAAAGTGAGCGACAAGTTTCACGAAGAAAATCGAAATAGCAAATTTCGTAAAAGGCATCGAGATCGAAACGACAAAAATTGATTTGAATTGAAACAGTTCAGAACGTTGCTGACGTGTCGCGATCTTTTCTTTTCGAAAATTCGATTGTCGATTGTAAATTTGCTGCAAAATGATTCGAATTTCATCGAGCGTGATGAATTCACGTGAATATACATTCATCGCTTTTTTCAAATTTCAGGAAATCTTGTTCATCAACTTTTCGATCTTGATGACTTCGCTATAGCCGATTGAATTGCTAAAGCGAAAAAAAATGAAATAAAAAAATTGAAAATTTTGAATACTCATGATCAATGCTCGGAATTGAGTACGCATATTGCGTTTGAAATCAAAGTTTTCGAAAATGAAATTCAGAAATTTCAACATCATATGTCAGTTTTTGAAATGATTCATGTCGATATCACGTATCGATTGTATGTGATCATCGGCATCATTTTCAGTTCAGTCAATCACAATAATGATTGCGATCATGTTCGTGTCGTAATGATCGACGTTGATCGTCATTTTATCATGCATTTTTGTTTTTCAGACACGTCAAATAGATTTCACTTCGTCGATGAACTTAAAAAAATCTGAATGAACTTTTGAGCGTCGTTTGCTTTTATTGAAAAAATTAATTACGCTGATTTCGTCGTCGCTGTTTTCGTCGTCGTCATCAGAATCTCGTGTACGGTCGCGAGTCGTGGTTAGCAGAACGTCATGATCTTTCTTGAAAAAAATGTAATCGTGTTGTTTGATTAAAAGTCGATCACGCGTTTGCTCGTAATTAATTTTCAATGTATTCATTTTTTTGCGAATCTCATCGAATTCAACGTTTGTATTGATTAGCTCGTCACGATCGACGTTGACGATATTGTACAAATTTTGATATTGAATCAAAACGTTCAGATAGTTGTCACGATCAATGCGTAATCGATCAAATTTTTTCAAAAAGTCGATGATTTTCTGGTTGACTCATCATTTCAACTGATCGATGATGACGATGTTCAGAAAATGAATGATTTCGTTATTTTTCATTTCTATGAACTCGATCGTTGAAACAAATCGACGACGCTTGAATTGCTCGACGAAATTCTCGTCGAGAAAGTTGTCATTGATTTCTTGTAGCATACGATTCACATTGAAACGTAACGTTCTGAGGCGTTGTTTCATCGAAATAAAAGATTCGAAAAAAGTTGTTTCGTGATGACTTCGAATCATAACTGAAAATGAAAAATTGAAGAGTGATAAAAAAAAAAAAATTAATCGAGTCAATTTTTTTTTATCGTCGAAGATATCGTCGTTTGCGTGAAAATTCGACTTGTTATTTCACGACTTTCGTCAAGTGTTTCGTCAGAAAAGTTTTTGATCGTTTGTTTGATCAACAAAACTTTTCGTCGTTTGTCTCGTCAAAAGAACTTGATCGGTTTGAGATTTTATTTTTGAACGCTCGCGTATCACGACGAGCGATAGAATTGAAAACTTATTGTAATATCATGAGTCGTGCTTGAATAGACGTATTATTGACTAGCTAGACGAAAACAATAAGTCTGCAGAAACAAGTAGGTACAAAATGTTGAAATTGCAAGCAGTGTGCGACGCCAAGCCTCAAACCACGCTAGTTCCAACGTAGAATTAGGGCATAGCCCGCTGCCCGACCACATACCATACCAACTACCTACCTGCCAGACCTACCTGCCAGGCATGCTCGTAACACATCTCAGCTTCTTTCCGAAGCGATTACCCCATTGATTCTTTTTCTCCCATCGGTCGGCAGAGTACGTGGTCTTGATGACTCGTTCCTAGATGTGTACAGTCCATAGCGGATGCGACAACCATGGAGACGTACAGGAATCTGGAATGTAACGACGAAGACGGCGAAGATGGCTTCTGCAAACGATGCGACCTTGGAGATCCATTTTTTTGAATCGTAACGAAAGAATTATTAAGGCATGAAATGTGCAGAGATATCGCGTCATTTCGTATGATGAAAAGGCGTTTTCTCCAGCAGATCCTTGAGCATGCATGCGAGGTTGATTGATAGTTAATACAAATACACGAAAAGACATGAAAAAGAATTTCCAAATTCCTGTCCGAAGTCTGACTGCGAGGCATGAGCCATGATACCTGCAAGTAAGTGATATGGTAGACCATTTGGAAGTACATGAAACCCGAAAACCTTGAAGCAGGAATTCGCTTCTATCAGGCTTTCGATGTGAGTCGAGATACCTGTGCTTTGATGACGGATGCAGACCTATGCGAGGTACCTGAGGCCGAGATCATTGCAACTGATAAAGGGACTGATTTGCAGTCAATCCGCGAAGTGTGCAGGCGGTGACGTAGATGATGAAATAAGCAGACGATCGAGAGCTTGCTTCTCCAGAGTCTAGTACGTAGTTTAGAGTGTAAAGGATCGGAGACTCGAGCTTTTGAATGTAATGAGGGCATTAATGTAGACCTTGAATCCTTGCAACACCAGGCCGATTATACGATGAGACGAGCAGTTTCACGGTATTAGCAGAACCGGCGTAACAACGATTAACGCATCGATACTTGGGCGCATGCGATAGTCGTTGTGTACGATTTATCCAGTAAAACGTGTATGCAATAAACCTTTTATGAAGATGTTTCGTGATTGGATATTCGAGCAATTTATCCCTCGTCTCGTCTCAGCTTCGTCCCGAAGCGACAAATCCAATATTGACACGACCAATGACGAAAATTGCTTGTTGACAGACGCTAATACAACCCATCCTTGCAGCGAAAATGGCCGAAACGAATGCGAAAACAAGGAGAAAGACCAGAAAAAGACGAAGAAGTATAGAAATGAAAAAAAAAGCCTCGACAAAAGACTTGAAGATGATGCAAAAAATATCAGACATTTTGTATGATAAATTGACCGATCTCTCCGACAGGACAGGGCGAATTGATTCCGCAAGCATGTGCTGCTTCGAAGTCTTCGATTTTGAGCTCTTCAAGCCCTGACTAATCGGTGCCTTCTGATTGGCTGCAGGCATGAAGTAAGAGATTATTCGTGACTGATGCATGGAGAAGCGTGATCGACGAGATGAAATACCGCCGAAACGCTGCGGAGAAGCAGAGTCTTTTTGATGCGAATGTAAATCAAATGACCTAGACTTCTCACGAAACATGCGAACCAGATCATCGATAGTGAAATAAAATTTCTGATGTTTTGATACAGATGTTCGAGAAAGTGAAGCCGAAAATGTAAGTGAACAACTGACTGATAGTTTCTCCATCGATTTTGATGTGATATTGAGTGTCGCAATAAAAAGATGCGAATACTCTGATGATACTGATTCAGATATCGATGTAGATGTTGCAGAGAGGGTCGACGAAAAAGCAAGTGAACAAATGACTGCTGACTTCTCCTTGATTTTACATGTAGATTTTGGCGTGAAGACTCGAAAATTCAAACTCTTGACAGACTTTCGAGCATGATGTTCGCGAATATGTTCGTGAAGTTTGTTATTGAAATTGAAATTCTGTTTGCAACGTTTGCAAATTCGAGCGCAAGCGATTTGTTGAATTGAAAATTTCTTCATCGATTTTGATGCAAATTCGAGTGCTGATATTTGAAAAGTCGCTGTTTCGCATGTTGATTTGACGCGTTTCAAAACTTCATGTTCGCGAATGTGCTCGAAGAGCTTCTCATTGAAGTTGAAGTTCTGTTCGCAAGATCTGCACATTGCTCGAACACATGTGACTTCTTGAATCGATGCGTTCTCCACTCCTTCTGGTATAATTACGAACGTATTTAACGAAAAATTCCAAACGTGATACTTTCAATCTCGTAGATAAATAAGCAGTGCGCGATCGCCACTCGACTCTCGTTTCTGAAGTGACCTCTGAGGCATTTTCAGTTGGAGTGATTGCTGACCTCTCCTCTGCTTTGCATACTGATTTGAATGTATAGAACCGAAAAGACGAGCTGATGACAGATTTCTTTGCATGCTGCTCGCGTTTGTGCTTGCGAAGAAGTTCTTTGAATTTGAACGTCTGTTTGCAGTGCCGACACGTTGCTGATCTCTCCGCTGATTCTGACTCAGTCTTCAGTGTAGGAAGTGAGAAATCCGAGCGTTCAGAAAACGCCTTCGTTAAAGCTATACCGAAATCGTGCAAAAAAATGAAATCCGGTTGATTTTTGAACCAGATGTCGACAAAACCACAAAGAATTACTTTCATCCATTCGAGCAATTCTGACTCATCATACAGGTGCTGACATCGCTGAAGATGTTGAATGAAAATGACGACTTGATTGAATCGTCTCTTTTCTGAGTTCTGATGAGGTCGAGCTGAATTAAAAATACCAAAAGACGCAGACAAAGATAATTCGATGACTGATTTCTTCATCGTTTCGTATATTAAATTGGCTGTATCGGTCGAGAGAGGTGCGCTGATGATTGAAAACTTCTGAATCGAGATTTCTTGATGTCTTGATTCGAACGTTTGAGGAGATGATGACTTCAGCGAAGTAGCAAAACACTGAGTTGATCTATTCTTTGTTGATTCTGATCTAGCTCCGAATGTAGAAGGCGAAAGAGACGAACGTTTCAATAAAGTGACTGTTCTGAATGCTGATGCAAATTCGTTTGCCGACTTTTGAATTGCAAATGAAGCAGATGATTTATGCGAAGCGAATGACGTCTCCTTGATTTCGCATACTAAATTGACTGCATTGATCGAGAGATGAGAATTCTTGACGAGCTTCGAAACTTCATGATTGCGAATATGCTCGTATAACTCGTTGTTGAAATTGAAATTCTGTTTGCAAAGCTTGCAGACCGCTTTAGCGGCTTGTTGACCTGATGCATTCTCCCTGAATTTCGATATCGCGACGAGTGTACAAAGCTGAAAATTCGAACTGCTTGATGAAGCACGCCGTACAGACGTTTCTGAAAACGCTTTCGCTAAAATCCTACCGAAGCGTTTCAACGAGATAAATTCAAACTGAGTTTTGAATCAATCAAACGCATGACCACATAAGCACGTCGACAACAAATTCAGCAAGTCTGACTTGCGATACAAACGTTGACATTGCTCAAAATGTTGCAAAAAAATCGCGACGTTGCTATACAAACCGAACTCAAACCTGTCAGATGCCAATGATGAGTCGAAAATATCGAAATCTTGAAGCGTTGATGTTTGCTTTGCCGTTTCTATGACATTTAACTCAACTCGTTTCGCGATCTTTCGAGCTTTACGCTTTGCTCGCTTTTGAATTATTGATTCTAACTCTCGTTGTTTCAACGAAAAAAATGCTTCGATTAAAATCATATCAAAACGAAGCAAAAAGTTGAAATGCGATCGTTTCTTGAATCATTCCCAGACGAGATCATTGAGAACTCACATCATGTATTCAAGCAATTTCGTTCTTCGATATCGATACAATCTCTGACAGTGCTCAAGATTTCGTAAAAAGCTCGCGGCTTCATTGAATCGTCTGATTTCTGAATCAGAACATGTCAGACTCGAGTTGAAAAAACCGATATCTCGAAAAAAATTGAAAAAATCGAAATTCGAAAACAATGAAAATATTGAAAACATCGCGAAAATCGAAAAAGCACGTTGACGAATTAATTAATTGAACGTAATTTTGCAATGTTTTCGAAAAAAGTAAATGATCTCAATATTATTCGAATGCTGAATTGTTCGAAGATAATTTGAAACCAGACTCGAGTTACTATCAACTTCATCATAGATGACGAAGATTAAAGTCAATTTGCTAGACAGACAGATGTAATTCTTGAAGACTCTCAAGAATCAAGAATGACTCAGATATTGATATTGAATTGTCAATAGAAAATCCTGTCGAAGAATTGACTGATTTCCAGACTCGATTACTGAGACTATCTTTGTAGCAAGAGAGAGATGTCGATTTGCTATGACCAATAGGTATGTTTTATGATCGATTCTCAAATAAGAAGAATGACTTCAATGCTGATTGTTTGAAGAGATATTGTGAAAGGATTCGAAGATTTCTAAATCAGATATCGAGTTGACCGAATGAATAAGAAAGAACGATCAATTCGCTAAGAATTTGATAAGAATTCTGAAAGATTCTCGAAGCAAATAGATGATTCGAATTCGATCGAAAATTTCTGATGCAATGATCGAGACTCTGAAACAGTCACTGCTTTGAAGATCTGATATTGAATTCATCGCAGAGACTAGAGAAAACAATCCGTTTGCAAAGAAAGTAAGTAGTATTTTGAAAAATTCTCGAAGCAAGTAGATGATTCAAGTCCCGCCGAGAATTTCTGATGTAATGACAAGGTTTCTGGCCGAATAACGGAGTTTCTTGTATGGTGTTTTCTTGATGACCTAGACCTGATTTGGTGACTTGTGTTTTCTTGATGACCTAAACCTGATTTGATGACTTGACCGAGTCACCTCCGTGATCAACAAGTGATATAGCGAATCTGAATCAACGCTTGAAGAAAATTTGTTTGTGAACCTAAACTATCGCGTAAATTCGTCTGTTCTGAATGCCAATTGACGCAGACGAACGAGTCTATTATGCTTCGTTTCTGCTTACATTCACAACGAGTTCACTGTTGTTTGCTTCGATGCTTTTTTCGAATGATCGAGCGATACGAACCTATTATGCTCCACTATCATTGAACTTTATGAAAACAGAATGTCTTGTTTATTTAATGCTCGCGTATCTTAAACGAGCATGACGTGAATGATTTCGATATAATGTGAAATGCTATGCAAAAATATGAACTAATTACATAATTACACGAGAATATCGAAGTGAAAAGCAAATACATGAAAATCTGCGAAAACATATGTAAAAAATTTGATCATAAACGAGTTTCGACTCTGTCATCCGATGTGATAAGATAAGAATGTTAGCTTTGCCAAATGTTGAATCCGATGCACGCTCGTCACAAAATATTGAATTCGATATACGTTTGTCACATTTACGACTTTTCGTGTTTTTTTGTTTTTCGCGAATTTTCGCGTTTTTGTGTTTTTCGTAATTTTTAATGTTTTCGCACAAACATCAACAATGAAAAATTCAATAAACATCGATGAAAAAAAATTGCAATCGAAATTTAAAAAATTTAAACGAAATTTCACGTATAAAACGTTTTACAAATTTAACAAAATCAACATGAAAAAATCAAATCAATTATCAATTTTTTTTACATTGTTCACATTGATTGTAATGTTCAAAATTTCAATTATGAATTCGTCGTCATATTTCAAATTTTCGATTATGATTTCATTGAAATTTGATATAAATTTCGAAATTATTAAAATATACGCGAAAACGAATTTAATAAAAACATAAAAAAAAGTTTTGTGAACATAAATAACGCATACAATTGATTCATAAACATTTTCGACGTTTGAAACATGTTTTTGAATAAATTAACAATGTATCGATATTATACGTTTATTATCAAAAAAAAATTCGAACGCGAATGATTTGAAAATTATATACATTCAACATTACAACAAATTGTACGCACGAATTTTTTGTTGTACAAAATAATAATATGTTTACGATTGAATTATAATTATCGTTTAATGTCGTATTCAATGAATATGCGTTTCGCGTTGTTCAATCATGCAACGAAATTTCGAAATTTAAATCGAAATGAACAATTGTTATTCAATGAAAAAATTTTGTTTTGTTATTCGATATCAATAACATTCACAAAAAAACGAAAACAATAATTTTTTTTTGTTAACAAAAATTCAAAATGATTTTATCGAATGATGTAATCGATTAAAAAATCGAAAATTGTTTGAAAAAATTGTATTAATTTTTATAATTTCAATCATTTCATTGATAAAAATACGAAAAATTTCGAAACAACGTGAATTTTTTTGTTTTGCAAAAACAAATTTCATTCGATTTTTTTATTTCAAATTTCATGAAAATCAAAAAATCGTACAAATATCGAATTGATAATAATGTATTTTATGTTAATAACAAAAAATGACAAAAACGAATTCGAAATTTCGAATTGCAACAATGTTATAAAAACTGTTTATTGTTACATGTCGTTAAAAAAATCAATCAATTTTTTTGCAAATATGCGCAAAATATATTTATCAATTTACGAAAAAATTTTGTTGCAATGTCGTTGAATAATGACAACGTTATTAAATAAATTTTGTTCGAACGTATGAATTGAAACAATACGAAAACGATATTTAAATTACGAAAATTATTCAATAAAAATATGTTTGTTTTCGATTATTATATTCAAATTTGAAAATTTTTAATTTTGATTCGAATAAAAAATTGTTATATTGATATCAAAATCGTCGAAATGAAAATATTCGAAAAAAAAATCGTATTGAAAACAATAATTCAATTAAAATCAAATGTACATAAAATCAAATGTATTTCAAACAATAATTTACGAATACGTTTATCAATACGTGCGTGCAATTACATCGATATCATTCGTAAATTTTTCATAACACATGAAATTAATTTTATTAACGTATTTAAATTTTGTCGTGTATTATGTTTATTTGATTTTTAATTGTGTTCGTTGTCACGAAAAAAAAATTAAAATAAACAAATGTTTGAAAAGTTAAATTAAATTTTTTCAATGATTTCAAAAACAAAAACAAAAACAAATTTGTGATTGAAATTAAATCATTTTTGAAATTTCGTGAAAATTCAAATCATAACGAATTTGACATATGATTTATTTAAATATCGATTAATTATTTGTTACAAATTTGATAATAAACGAAAAAATAAAAATTTGTTGTTGTTTTTCGAAAAATTTTGTTCATTATTGATTCATTTTCATCAATAATGTTATTTATTTAACATAAATTATTTGACATTCAAAAATTGTTTGCATGATCAAACATTAAATGTTTTTTTATTTATTTTTTTATTACGATTAAAATTAAAATTAATTATCGACATCAATTAAAATGAACGTATTTTTTAAAAACAACATGAAAACGAACAAATATGAACGACAATCAATGCGATATTCAAAATTAAATGTCAATTCAAAAAACGAAAATAAACAAATTTTGTTTGCATACGTTTTGATGAAAAATTATGTCGTCATAACAATCAATGTTTTTCGATATTTCAAAATTTTATTCGAAGATTAAATGTTTGAAATCGATTTCATTTTTTTATGTTATGTTTTATAAATTTGAAATTGATTCGAATATTATGTAAAATAATCAAAAAAATTAAAAATTGATTTGAAACGTTTCAAACGCTTTGATCAAAATAGATTCGATTTCGAATCGATAAACAATAAAACATTTTTTCGACAAAATTGTGTTTTTTAAACAAAGAATAATAATTTTTTGCATTTTGTTATTGTCGCGTCGTGCAATCAATTTTTTGAATTTATCAACAAAAATTTAAATAGAACACAATTTATAAAAAAATATTCTGCGTTTTCTTTTGAAATTCTACGCTAATCGAATAAGAAATCACAAAATTATCAAAATTCAAATCACGAACATCAAAATTCGATTATTGCGTTCATGCAGTATTTTGCAATTTGCACATCAATCAACAATCACGTATGATTTTCAGTTATTTAACTCAAATTGTAAAGCAAAATGAGCGCAATTCAAAACTGCAATAATAACAAAAATCGACTCATTATCGCAATAGTTATGAGTTGAACAAATAACATTACACGCGAAATTGTTGCGAAAAATTTTTCACTATTCAAAACACGTTCACATATTCATTTTCGAAACATTATTTCAAGCATCTCACATTCATCATGCAATTTATTTTGAATTTCGATCTGTTTATCATTGCAAAAGCACGTCAAGCGACATTACGAAAACAAAAAAAGCGAAAAAAACAAAAAAAACAACGACAGTTTGAGCAATTGCTCGCTCAAAAGCAACTTGCTCAACAATCAGCATTTTCTTTTCTTGATATCGACGATGACGATATCGACGTTTCGTTTATTTATTGTCACTCATTTCAAATCAACGAACAATCGATCGTTGTGTTTCGAAAATTTCAATACATCGTCAACGATCATAACGAAATGAAGTGAATTTACGACGAATTTTATGACTCAATATCGAGAACATGCTGTCAAGATTCTGTCATTTTTTGTCGCTCATTATTCGATGTAGCTTTCGATGCTTTTGCGATGAACAAAAATACGATATTTCAAATCAAAATCGCTCAACAACAATTGCAAAAAAAGCAAATTGAATGAAAATTCGAATTTTTTTGCTATTGATGGCGCATTGAACAACAAACTGTAACGAAAATAAAAGAAAAATTTTCGAAAATTCTGAAAAATAAATTGAATTATTCGTCACAAAAATACAAAGCTACTTATTTTAAAGAAATATTCGCATTATCTGAATTATATAATGTTTATGAAAATATCTGAATTTCTCGAAATAAATGAAAGAACGATTACGTGATTGATCGAATCGTAATAAAACGATTCTATTTTTCGCTTTGTACGATTATTCGCAACAACGATATCGAAAAAATGCGTATACATATAAGAAAAAAATAATATATTTCTGTGCGAAAAAGAATTCTTGAAACAATTTTTTGAACATTATTTGTACGACGAAATTCAAAAGCGTTTTTTTTTTTATTATTGAAATTCGAGCAATTGATTTATCGATGTTAACGTGATGAAAAAGCAATCAAATGATCGATTTTCATTTGATTCGAAATCAATCGATTCAAATTATTGAATTCGATATCACGTGCTTTATTGTCTTATTCGATATCACGTGTCTTATCGTCTTATCGTCTTTTCGCATTAGACTCGATCAAAAATCATGATATGTTTCGAAAATATGATCAAATGACTGCAATTTCTGCAATTCAGACTTCATGTTTGACATGAAATTTCTCAAGTTAATTCAGATTTGCGGCATTCTTTTCCGATTTGATTAGTTCAGAGTTTACTTGACGATCAATCATCAAAAATGTAATTTGTTGTTGCAATTGATTTGCAATCTGTACATCAATCAGCAATCAAATATGATTTTCACTTATTTAGTCAAAATTGTAGAACAGAATAAACGCATTTCAACGTTGCAAAAATAACAAAAATCGATTCATTATCGCAATAATTTTGAAATTTGAAAAATCATGCTAAAAATGTGTTTGTAGAACAATTTCGCAACAACGTCTGCGAAACAACAATGCGATATTCGTCATAACTCAATGCGCACTCGCTCGATTTTCGATATTTTTGATTATTTGAATAGTGCTCATTTCGTATTTCAAAACAAATCTTCGAATGTATGATTCATTCATTGAGTTAAAAAGCTATTAAGATGCGAAATCGATGAGATCGCAAGGAATTCTGATTTCGATGCAGAGATTTCGTAATCTTATCAAATTTGACTTTAATTCTAAGAGTTCTCGACAAAGTTTTTTTTAAAAAAACTTCCGAGTCTACTTGTATTGATATAAAAAACGTGACGTTCAACGTTAATTACAAAAATATTCAATTCATTGATTTCGCAATTTAAATCGAAATAATCAACGTTTTCGATTTTCAAATTATTGTTGTCAATGTTGACGTTATTATCGTTGTTAAAAAAATTATCGACATCGTTGTCGTTATCGTGTGATCGATTTATAAATGTTTGTAAAAATTTCATTGTTGACAAATAAATTCGAATTTTTAATAATTGTTGTTATTGAAATTGACATCGACATTGTCAACATTGTCAACGTTGTTTGACATGTCGTTTCGTTTTATTTTTTTCGTCATTGACGTGTTTTTAATTTGTTGTAAATTGTCAATAAAAAAATCATCGAAAAAAATAACATCGATGAATGATAAATCGTCAAAAATATTGTTTGATTTAAATATGATGATCGACGTAAAAATGTTTATTAAAAAATTTTTTTTGAATAAATTGTTTGAATTGATATTTCGAATCGTTTGACGATTTTTTTGAAAATTGATTTGTCAAAAACTTAATCGTTGAATCAAATACGTGATTTTTTTGTGTGTCAATTGAATCGACTCGAGAACGTTCAAATAATTGAGTCGATAAAAATCGAAAATGTTGACGACAATTTTCGTACAAAATTTCTTTGATAATAATGAATACGAATGTTTGATATTTGTGATCGATAACAACGAAATTTTGTATTTGATAAATTAAAATAACAATATCACGAATAATGTTAATTATCTAAATCAATTTAACGATGTTTTGATTAAAATTAACGTGAATGAAATTGTTGAATGAATAGTCGAAATATTCTTGATCGAAAAATTACGACAACGAAACAAAACGACAACGAAACAATGAAATTTTGTCGATTATTCACAACATTGATTGATGATTCGAAAAATAAATTTGATACGTCAAATGACAATCAATGATGTCGTATTGACGTTGATAAATGATATTATCATTTGTAACAAATGATTGAAATGATAAAAAATATCATTTATTTTGTGTAAAAAACACGATATATAAAAAGTCACGTTAATTAAATACAAAAAAATTAATCAATCAACAAACAAACAAATGTCAACAACAAACAAACAAATGACAGAAATTTTCAAATATCAATCAAATCACATATCGTAACATTACGACAATTTTTTATTGTTTTATAAATATTGCGTTTGTTTGTAATCATTTAATTATTCAATCGTATATTTTTTTACACATTTTACATTTTGTATTGTTAAATTTTTTTCTCATAATTAATATTTTTTAATATTAATTTTATTCGATTTGGTTTTTATTTAATCGAAATCAAATCGTGACATAAATCGTATTAATGCATGAAATTAGTCACAATTTTATGATAATTTTCTTCACGAAAAACTAATCAGAATAAGATAAAGTACTTATTTCTATTACCAGAGTAGCGTCAAGTTCATGATCAACAATTATTATTTCAGGAATAGGACTGTCTAGAATCTTACCTGCAGCAGCCATGCGTAATGCAAGCATCCTGCCGTTGAACCTTCATGCTTCTAGGACATTTTTGTCCCACGTTATCGTGCGGGGATCGATACAGCTGCTGCTTGTGGTTGGTCTGGCATATGCGCGATCCGTTCAGCTGCATGATGGCTACGACTACTCCATAACTCTTTCACAGCGCTCGATCGATCTACACCTTGTGATAGGCAGCCAGCAGTAGTGGGTAGAAAGCACATGGCCGTCTCTACCGGCCCTCGGACATATCCCATGGTCTGGTGTGGTGCTCTCGTGCCTCTAATGCATCATCGCTAACATACCCATCGTGACAAAACGCGTATTTACCCGTCTTTGGCACAAAGCATATGAAGCCGACATGAAGATGACACCATTCTTTCATTTCGTCCCAAGTCGGGTATTAACAGATCTGTCGGTGTATCATAAAAATTAGGCACCATTTACTACCAGATCATGGGATAAACACCAGGCCACTCGCTCGCCTTGGTCCACGAACCAAACGTCATGTACCTCGCCTTTCATGTTCCTCCGAGTGCATAAAATAAGAATAATCCCATTGATTCTTGCGCCCTGCGTTAGAACTACCTTAAGGGTTTCTAAGTGACGACGATACGGTACTAGTACCTTAAAATTACCTAAGCCGCGCCAAGCCCATATTCCTTCCCTCCTCAAGTCATCGCTTTCCATCTCTCTCAATACCACTCCCACTGGTTGCCCGAGATTCAAGGTATCTTTGGTGCCGTCCATTCCTTTGATCTTGCCTTTTTCAGCGTGTCTTTTACTTTTAGCCGTGAGTAATCTCGATAGATGCCGCTGAGATTTCATGCGACATACAACCGTTGTTCCAAACTAATCTCGATTCTACTTTCTACAGTGTTTCTAGCACTTCAGTCTATGCACAGGATTTACTTCGAACACTATTCTCACTCGCGACGAGTTACATCCTCTCACCCTCACTTCTGCACCTCGTACGAGTACTCGTCTCTCAGCCCGAGGCCGCTACCATAGCTCGTACTGTGCCAGATGCAGGGTGGACAAGGCATGAAGCCACGGACTCTGGTCACTTAGCAGACATGGCGGGAGTATTTACGTCCAGTCAGCCATTTATGCCATTTCCAATCGACCATCAATTGGCTTGTAGCACCCAGCCGTCCGTGCCTAGGGCAACAGAGAGGACCTCAACGAAGCCCAACTCTCCTTTCATATTTCCATTACAACCGGGATCCATTGAGGCAGCTGCAGCTTCAGAGACCTCTCTCCTTTCTGTAAACGAACAAGAGGCAAGGCGTTCCGCTGACCATCTCAGGCCTCAGAGACTCTGCCTTCATGCTCTGCCTGCTTTCGACTTCAACCCTTCCAGTCCAAAAGATCCACCAAGCCGTAGCTCCAGCTGTACGCCCACGAGAAGAACGCCGCCTTGTTCGAATGTATCGGCTGGCCACAGAAGAAACGGCAGTGAGTTCATCGGAGGTGACAGCAAACTTGAACTCTCTGGGTCGTCTAGCACAAGTCGGACACAAGGGGAATTTCCCCTGGAGCTTCCCTCAACCGTCTACAATATACCTCCCGCGTCTAGACGTGGCCATGCTCATCGCCGCTCTGGGGCGGTTTCAAGCAATGATCTTTCTCATGTACTAAAACCTACTCAAGAGCCCAGAGGTAATAGTCTGCCAACAACACCCTCAGATCTCAATCATCGCCATAGGTTTCCATCTCATATTGAGAGGTCATTCATGCAACCTGGTGCATCTTCTTCTTCTTCACAGGGAAATCCTCCAATAGCCGCTTTGGATGAAAATAATCGTCCAAGTACTTGCCCACGCGCTCGTGTTGGATTTTCGGATACTCTTGAATTTATCCCTCGCCCTTTGTCCACCATTTCTTCGGAGACATCAAGCAGCCTTTCAACAGTGCGAGGAAGCCATTCCCTTACCGGCAGTATCTCTTCTGTAATCAGTGGGGGAAACTCTACTCCTCCCTTAGTCAAGTCTACTCGACCATCGAATGAGTCAACATTTGAGCAATCTGCGACGGGAGACTTACCCACAGCTGGGACTTATACGCCCGAACGGCTGGAACATAGGGAGGTGCCGGAGGATGATTTATATGTGCAGCAAATCTCAAATACCTCTTTAGCAAGCTCGCAGCTATCACAGACCGAAGCCTTGACCAACTCAAGTAAGGGTATGCAAGATTCTGGGGCTGACTATACCGATTTTACGACCGACGAGGTCTGTCCGGACAATGAGCAGATCCCGCCTTCGCCATGGCACACTAAAACACAGCTACCGCAGCTACGGCCAACTTCGATGGGATCAGCGTTGATAAGACCGAGGTCATCTCCGGAACCGAAGGTTGGGAAAAGACAGAAAAGGGTCAAGTCATGGGCAGATACATTTTTGCCAAGGAAGTCAAGAATGGACGAAGCTCCTCAAACCATTACAGGACCAGTAAGAGCCACCTCGCCCAGCGCGACTTTCGCGTTGGTTGACGAGCTCACTCTGGAGCATATCAGCTTTGATAATGATACTACCTGTGTCATTCGTGATCTGTCCCAGATCCATCCTTTGCCTGGAGCTCAGCCTGGCCAAGACATTACTGATGGATCTGACGAAGACCATATCCCCAGCGCAGTATTAGACCTTGATGCTCAATTCAATTCCATCAATGCCTCAAGCTCTGGATCCGAACTCGAAGACTTTTCCGAAGGCGGATTCTCTGCCGCTCGACGTCGCATGCATAGCAGTGGGGCAACAGGAGGGTTCTCAGGCCCAGGCATGCACTACCACCGGCGTACCGAGAGCGCGCCTGAGATGACTCATTTTGATTGCCAGACCCTAGGCTTCCCACGTTTCGGCAGCAACCCAAAAATGGCGGATGTCTTCGAGGAAGAAGAGGAGGCGGAAGATGATAAAAAAAGCGACAGCCAGGACAACATCCGACCCAGGATGGTGCATTGGTTCTGTCCATCCAAGAACCAGAGCGAAGAGGACATATCTGGGCTGGGCGTCAACATTGTTGATCTCAGTACACCCTATGGCGAGCATCTACCGCAACGAAGTAGCCGTCCCAATGTCGGTAGTTCCGTGGGATTGGGTTCAAGGTCTCCAAGCACAAGAACGGAGAACGAATTATCTTTCGCCCGTCGAAAGCTATATAACCTGAGAATGACAGATACCCCAATCGAAATCGTAGTAGCGGACGAGGAGCCACGGGCGTCAGACTCGAGCAAGCCGTCCGAGGACTGCGTTGCCGCACCGACGGTTTCAGCAAAGCCTGTACCTAGTCGGCCTCTGTCAGCGCCCATCGACTTCGCGATGCCCAAAGCCGATCTGCCTTCGTCGACGCCTGAAACATTGTCCTCAACTATGTCGTTACCCGATTTTAGCCAAGCTTCCTTTGACATTCCGAGGCTTCATACCGCCAACTCTTCCATCACCGACCGGCTGACGCTCAATTCTTGCCGCGCCGCAGAGCAGAGCGTCAACCTGCGAGCCTCGGTGGACGATGTTCCTTCGCTTACGAGTAGCGCTTCAACTGCCATCAGTGCCCAGCCCCCGAGGTTCTCTAGCAGTGCTTATACTCGATCGTCCGCGGAAAGATCCCCTTCACTCTCAGCTGCTGTTCGCTCAAAAGCCCGATCGCCCACTTCCAGCAAGAGATCAAGTCTGGCGAACTTGTCCCGCCTTGTCGGTAATTCCCACGCCGAGAGGAGCAAATTGCATATTGAAGAGCGTGTACAATTCGACAATCTTGAGAGAGCGAACAAGAGGAAGGGTCACATAATCAGTCGTTTGATCCGTTTTTGGAAGCCGAGAGAGAAGCCAGCAAGGAAAGACTGAAAATGCATCAGCCCGCCACACCCAGTGGACGACTCTAGAACGGATCAGAGCGCTTGTACTTAAAATCCGCCGTATTGCATCTCTTAGCGAACCGCAGGATATGGTGCATACCGGGATTCGCAGCTTGACAAATGACAATGGCTCATTTGCAAATCCAGCCCGTCCATGACGTCGCTTTATGTGTGCAAAGCAAACAGTGTACGGCCAACTTGTTGATATTCAGAGAAAGCATGGGCACGGAAGATCGTTTCACCTAGTGGCCAGTCATCAAGCACATGCCGAGGGCAGTGGCGAGAGGTAGAGCGCGGTTACCGGACTACTGGAACCACGCTATGGTAACCCGAGCGTTACTTATGGAGCAAGCTTTGCTCCATCTTATCAAGCTTAGCTGTCTTCACAAGTTGATCAATCGATCACTGCCATTTAGTAGCCCATTTTCTTCAGCCTCGGGCTATATCACATTCGAAATTGCTACAAAGTCATGTAGCTCAAATCAATGGCTTGACTTTGTCCTTTACTTCATTCACGTTGCCCAAATAAAATGAGGGGAGCAGTCGGATCGTCTTACACCGTCGGTGACACCTCGAGCTTGTGTTTCGCAGGTTTCCCGATCCCAATGTCAAGTGTAAATCTAGATCTATGTAAAGTAGTCATTCATCGTAAAGTTTACATATCATACAGATATCATATGCCTAGTACGATGCCGCCAGCGGTGCTATCGCCAAATATAACCGCGTCGAAACCGCCGCTTCCAAATCGCCAGGCGGTCAAATTGAAAGAGTCCTTTGAGTACACCAATGGTCCTATTCTAATCCACGATGACGCTGTCCTTGCGTGCTGGGCTGGCACAAACACTGCCGCTAACGTCGCTAGTACCGAGCCCACTGTCTTTATCCACGGATCCGACATCGATAGGGTCGGCGTCGATATCCCATTCCTCTTCGTGAACTTCATCCTCGGCCTCCTGTTCGTCTTCCTCAGCACCTCCATCCACCGCACTGTCTTTCCTCATCACTTCGGTGTCCTCGCCACAGCCTGTTCTGGCCGTGGAAGTCGTGCTCCCACCAAATGATTTTTGAACTGCGCCCCTGGTGTTCCATCTTAGGGCTCGACGCACACCTTCGAACCACTCGCCGCCTATTCCACCTTCGCCTACTACAGTAGGAAAGGGGTAGCGGCCAGCTTCGACTTGGACGCAATCACCTCTGCGAAGTTCAACACGACCCTTTCCGTCAAAGGAGGCGTAGGCGGTACTGCGGCTGCTGCGTGGAATGCAAACCTTGAGCATCAAGGTATCGCTTAGCACCATAGGCCGAAAGCTGAGAGTATGAGGGCAAATAGGCGTTAGAAGGATACCTGGAATGGAAGGATGCGTAAGTGGACCGCCTGCGGAAAGCGAATATGCCGTCGAGCCCGTCGGTGTTGAAAAAATACAGCCATCTGCTTGTATTGTGGTAAGATGTTCATCATCAGCCAGAAGAATAAGCTGACTGATGTAGGAAGATGGTCCTCGGTCTATCACTAGCTCGTTCAGCACCTCAAACCTTTCTCCCTCCACTAGCTCGCCTTTGACATGCTTATTGTGAGTGGCTCGGAAAACTGTGCAAGAAAACCGCATGCGCAAATTAACCCGCATACCAGTCTCTCCCATAATATTGTTCAGATGCTTTTTGTATGAGGTAAATTCGAAATTAGTAAGGAAGCCCAGAGACCCAAGAGAGAAGGACAGAACTGGGGGCACGACCCTTTGGAAAAGATAGGAAGTGAAGAGGACAGTACCATCACCACCCAGCGTTAGAACGAGATCAAATTGCTCGGGGTTGGAGTAGCAGAGATCTGGCGTCCAGTATTTGAGCTTTTGTCCATAACGTGGGTTCGAAGCCAGCAGGGAACTAGCGTCGAATCGCCTCGAGCTTTTGAGCTTGGCATCGACGTAGACGGTCACACCTAAGTCTGATCCGTATCTCGACGTCTTCATCAGCCATTCCGCAAGCTCCCGAGTCAGGACCACAAGGCTGTTGTCCCGAGCTTTGGTGATGATCATGACGTTTCGCACCGGCCTTTTAATCGGACGCCTCTGTAATTGCTTGCTGATTTCTCGCACACTGGTGGCGGTTTGTAAAAGGCGGCTATGAGACATACCATCATCTTCTGCAGCAATTTCCTCCATCACTCGATCCGCGTTGATAACTTCTTCGAAACCCTGATGAAAGAGACATGGAGACTTCAGAGATGCAAATTTGGCCGTTGCGGGCGTCCTCGCTGACAAGTTGGCAGGAAAATGCTGCGGCGACAGACCGTCGTTGCTGTCTCTGCCGGCGTCTGTCAGGTGGCTTAGACGATTAGAGAGGGTTGCTGCGATCGATACTACCTGGTGACCGCTGGTCGGAGAACGAGATATCACAGACTGGGCAATTGTCTGCTTGGCGGAGGAGTCGGGTGTCGCTGTACCGGTGCGGTGGGAGCGAAAAGACTTGGGGGCGCGCAGGGGGAAAGATAGCTTTGAAGAGGAGGAAAGCGGCAAATCTTGCGGTGAATCATTCAGGGTTGAAGCAGTCGATAGCGTGTCGATGCCATCTAAGGCTTCATCCCGGTGGAAGCCGGCATTGCTATCGGTGTCCAAGGGATCAAGATGGACTGCGTAATCACGGAGGAGAGCATTGCCAATGGATGAACAGTCCCGTTGGAACTGATGCGAGGCCATCGATGCGTAGGGATCACATGAATTTGTGCGTGCAGTCCGAGTCTGAGTGGGTTCGTCTGCAGGAACGGGGAGCACGATGTGCTGCATTAAGTATATTCGTGGTTTGATGGTAGTGGGAGGTCGGCTTTAAGCGGCTTCACCAGCGGAGATAACAAATAGTAACAACTTGCTGTACTTGGTAATGAAGTGCGGAGTTGATGAACGTGATTCGAACTGGCAGAGTCTTGAGATGAAGAGCACTTAATAAGGCTTCAATGATAAGGTAAATGACGAACCAAAAGCAATGTTGTCCCTATTTGGGTCAGCATGAATGATTGCCGAGGCTGGCCTGGAGACATTACGAGTAAGAATCATGCACCCCGACCAGATATGAAACGCATGAGAATCCTTTTGAAAACTCGACCGAAACGCCTCTGAACCTACAACGTCCCCTAAAATTTTGCTTTTGGGCATACTTCCGAGACTGGGACGAAGCACGCAGAGAAAGACATCTGCACTAGCAACACTACCTAATATATTGGTCTTACGATACAGTCTGCTTGTCCACTTAGACAGACAGTAGTCGGCAAGTCCTTAATAATCATTGCAATGAAGCGTCAAGATTCTCTTGAGACGCCATGCAGTTCCGTGACTCCGTTCTTTTGGGGCTGTTGTCGAGTTTGCGAGGAGGTTACATGGCCAACGGGGGTCTAGTAGTAGTCTAATATTGTAGATTTGTGTTGATAACTCATATAATCTTCTTCCTGGAGCAACATGTCCAGGCGCTAACTCGCCATATCTTGCACCAATGGCAGGCCGAGGAGCTAGTGACATGGTTGTCGTCGTACTGGGTGATGATCTGAAGACTGGAGTAATAATAAGACCAGGAGACTTGATTATGGGCATTAGTTCCGACAAGCGCATGCCTTCCTGACCTTTGCGCTCATATATGCTTGAGAAATGTAGCCTCTTCTATAGTTGGATGAGAGTACCTTCGTCCATCCCATCTGAAATAATGTAGGATCTGGACTTCAACAGATTGCAAGCTCTGTCAATGGCACAAATTTCGTTTCGCAAGTCGATGGTGGAAGTGATTCTTCAAAAGCTCTACCGCCATCTTTACTTTTCCTGTATTCTTTTTAATATAGTGGCTCGCAGACCACCCTCGAGGCTCAGTTGGTATTTGGAAGCTCTCAAATTATCGCTCTCAGGCACGTTCTCGCTGGTCTTACCAACACAACATGCACTACCTGCAATTTCTAGTACCTGTTCCCAGACTTCGATACCGAAAGAACCCTCACTTTCAGAGATGATCAGATCACCATGAGAGGAAAAGCCAAGGATGTGGAGCGACGCTGCTGCCTCTATCTCTTCCGGCGACGGATCCAAAGCTAGGTTACCGTTCCAACCAACGGCAACAGAGGTTGAAGTCATGAACATGGAGAGCGGTATTGAAGTTGCTAAAAATGCAAGCACGGAGGCGTGCAGCAAAGCTGGCAGTATGGCAATAGTCTGGCCGGCATGATTAGCGAACAGTATGAAACGAACAGGAATTGATTACGGGTGGTGATTGGTAGATCATAGCTTCTTCATGGCCGCTTCGTGGTACACTAATAATCTGAAGAGTAACCTGGACCAGTGTACGAGCATGAGCTGTCAGTAGGACAATGTGCTGTAGAGCGTTCTGCACGATTGACTCAAGGTGTCTTTCTCTTACGCCTGTCGATCTTCATTAACACCCAAACTCGCTTTTGCTTTGGTGATGGACAAACTTCCAATCCCGTACGCAGGTCTTACTACCACATCGACTACCGCTTCCTCTGGCATTTCCTCTCTCCGTTGTACTTCTACAGGACCATTAATGGCGCAAACGACAGAGTAGCCATTGCGAGAACAGCTTGCAGACCCATCTGCCCGGTTGAGTGACGACAAGAGAGTTTTGTCCATGATCTAGAGTTGATTATGTGACACAGTTGTTCCGATCTACCCATTGAGGAACCCCTAGGAACGGCGTACTGTACTTTGCCTGTGTACTTAGTACGGAGTAATGTAAGATGCCCGAGCCCTGACGACGCTTCGGCTACACGGCCCGAGACAAGGCATTCTTCTGATGTTCCATACACTGACGCTCGATATTATCGTCATACATACTGTACAGCATAGATATGAAGTATTAAAGGACACGCGCGACGCAAGATTCTAGATTGAACGAAAAGGAGCAAATTTGTTGGAATTGTCCGGAAACCCGGGGTTCCATGACAAGCCGTACCTTAACTCTTACACGTGAAGTCGTTGTCTTCACTGTTTACCACCAGGAAATACATGACGTCCAGTACGCGCTCCCCAACAACGCCGGCAACAAAGCGGCTGCTACACGAACTCCGCTCGCAATCTGGAGACCCTGTTCAATTCCTTTTGTCTCTAGGGCCAATTGATGATGATCAAATTCTATTGTGGGAAGCAGTCTTGAAAGGTGTTCCCGGTTCTGCATACGAAGCCGGCCTGTGGAAGCTGTCCATTCAGATCCCAGAATCTTACCCTTTGACGCCGCCAAATATACGATTTGATACCCCAATATGCCACCCGAATGTTCAATTCAAGGTAAGTGGGTCATGCTTGGGCCATCAAATATCTTTCTGATTGGCATACATCTAGACAGGCGAAATATGCTTGGATCTGCTGAAGAGTTCATGGTCGCCGGCCTACACCATCGCAAAGACCCTCGATGCAATTCACCAGCTGTTAGCATACCCTGCCCCCGACAGTCCATTGAACGTCGATATCGCATCACTCTTGAGGAAGGGTGATGTCATAGGCGCTGAAGCGCTGATAAGGTTCTACTGTGAAGAAAGGCGATGGAGCGTGGGATGATACAAGCTTCTTTGCATGCTTCACGTGCTGAATAGCGAGGGCTCTGGAGTATGAGGAGTCGAGAACGAGCACATCGGTGTCTTTGCACACATTGAACGCATTCGTTACTTAGTCGAAAGGTATCCTCCTTAATCCTCCGTCGCTGTGCTTCTTCGCCTCTTCCGAAGCGGCCACAGTGCTGGGTACCTTGATCCCGCAACAATCGCCCCAGGCATCGTCTCTGTGTACGTGCTTAATCTGGCCTCCGTCAACAGCGATTTCACCACCTTCTGCTTCGGTCTCCTCGGATGACAAACCCGCCTCGGTTTCGTTGCTCATACTCGGAGTCGCTGGTACTAGACTTCCGAAAAGGAAATGTTGCATGACAGGCAGTTTCCCCAGTATTTCTTTCACTAACATTCTCCGCATACCCTGTTCAACTTTTACCCAATTTTTAGCTGCTGATATGTCATCCAGCATCGGCTGTGTCCACTTAAGGCCTTTGACACTTTTCGAAGCTATAGTAAATCTGATCATGTCCAGATACAGGTATTCGTCGCCTTCTTCCTCAAGCACAAGTTCGTTGTGAATACTTAACGGTCGAATATATGAGTGATGCAGGAGTTGCGACGCACCGAAAAGGAACGGCAAAAAGTGGTAATCATCAAGCCCCCAGACGCCGTGTGAACCTGCTGGTTCAAGGTAATAAGTACTTTGCAATTTGCGCATCAGCTGCACATATTGGGGAAATACAAGCAATGCCAGCGCAGCAAACATGTTCTCTGGCAACAAGGCAAGACGATTGAGGCACAACAGCCAAATTATGAAATTCAACTCATGACCCGACCCGTAATCAATACGGGCCCGATTGCCGAAAGACTGAAGCAAGTACGTCGAGACTTCGGACACAGCAGCAGGAGACGCAATACCGAGCGAGGAATGCCAAGCATCGCTTTGCGTAGCAATAGAATCCAGGAAGATACGAAAGGCAGGATTACCAAATCGAGAGCCGGCTTGATCTGTTGGCGCCACGGACTCGACAGTTTGACTGATACAATTCAGGATCAATTGTATCTGGCGTACTGCTGACGATATTGAGTCATCACTGATGGAGGAGATCTTCTTGTCGGCGACTGACTCCGAAAGCTTGAAAATAAAAGCAATGATTAGAGAGTAGGAGGGTGAGACTTGAAATGCATCGTGGTCGCTAGGCGTCAAAATGCGGCGCCGCGGTGTTGCAAAGGTAGCATCTGACAGATCTTGTGGTGCTGGAAGTGGCGGCGCCTCTGGGACGGGTAGAGGGGCTGTTTTTGTGCGTGGTACGAGGTTAGGCATATTCTGTACTGCAGGGTTCTGATGCCTCGCGTGGTCATTCCATAAGCGTATGTACTGTCTTGTCAGGGTACTACGTCACCGACGCAGTAGTGTAATTATTATTGAGGTGCCGAGGGTGCTTCGATCTTAAATTTCCGGTCCATTCGCTTAACGCGGGTGATCGTCCGCGGTGAATCATGCCAAGCATCATCAATCATCATAGCATGACTCGCAGATGCGTACTACGTACAGTACTACGCTAGATAAGTACATTCATAATTTCATATTACCTGCACTCCGTAGGAGTTCGAGTCATTGGCTTTTCGAAAAACGGTGCGAAAGAAGCTTCACCATGGTGAAATCAATCATGTGATTTAATCGAAGTTGGACAACACTCATCCATGGTCCATCAAACATGAAAATCAAATTCTACCAGACAACAAGGTACCTTTGCACTTAGACCTGGGCTAGGTCCCAATGACGCCTTGCAGCCGAAAAGTTGCCCCGTACAACCCTGTATCACAACCACCTTCGCCGTGCTTCGCCATGCCTGCATGTTCACTAACCCTAGAATTGAGTGATCTTCGAACTGTAGATATGATGTACATGACACATACGCAGACCTCCAATCATGCTATCACTCATTATAGTGATATACCTAGACGCTTTCGTGTCAGCTTCGTTGACCGTTTCTCGTGTCAAACAAGGGAATCGGGTTCTTACGAAGTAATTTGGAAGCCCCCAACATCCCCAACCTAACCTCCTAGCCATCTTCGCAAAGCCTTCTGTTTCCATCAAGTGGTAGAATGCAAAGGGCGGAAACATGGCTCCGTCTCGGTGCACGTCAGCCTTTACCAACAGTGCTGTACCTCCGACCCCGTCCAATTGGATAATTGCTCGCTGATCGCGGTTCTCGGATTTATCGGCGACCATGGCCATCAAAGTTCTGTAAGTCGCCATGTCTGAATACCCCTCCAACAATATCTCATCGGGGCCCATGTTAGAGGCTAGTTCAGCAGCCTGCTGACTGTCTTGCCACGAATTATAATCGTAAGGACGAGTCTCCAAACGCCCTTTGTCGTCTTTGTACCGCTGGAAACAGTTGGGAACAAGTATTGGCTTATCGTGTGACGCGAGATCTTGAATCAGAGTGGGTGGACTTTCAACGATGTCCGAATCTAGCCAAAGAACCCAGGATGTCGACGGCCCGATCGTGGTGAATAGCAGTGAATTTCGGGCCCTTGACATGGCAGAACGTCGTGCCCGCTGGTTCTCCTTTTTGTGCCGCTCAGATTCATCCTGGGAGACAATTGGCGGGTCGAAATCCTGACGGAGAATAGTGATGCTGGCAAAGCGTTTTTCCTCTGCGCCAGACTGGGTGATGGCGACGGCGGCCTGGAGTGCAGCAGTCGCAGCATTCCCTTCCCGGGTCTTTGGAATGATAAAACCGAGCGCTATCAATGAATGCGGGTAGGAAAGACCGAGTAAATTATCCCAATATCCTTGATAGAAACGAGCAAGTGGGGTGAGAATTAGAACGATTTCTTGATTTCCGACAGGGTCTGTTGTCGTGGTTAGATTGTTCATGTGGTAATGAACCACTGGCGGTGGGATTCTCTCCCCGCTTGAGGGGGCCAAGGGCTTCCTGAAAGGCGCGGTTGG
This sequence comes from Physcia stellaris, assembly GCA_018902385.1. Classification (NCBI taxonomy): domain Eukaryota; kingdom Fungi; phylum Ascomycota; class Lecanoromycetes; order Caliciales; family Physciaceae; genus Physcia; species Physcia stellaris. The sequence goes on along the minus strand of JABSSW010000001.1, from coordinate 889,021 downwards.
GGGCGATAAGGGGTGAGCAGCAGCGCTGTTGAATTTCCTTTTAGCCGTCGATATCGCGGCGGCGTTGGATGATGGGGATAAGAGGAATATGAGGAAGCCGAAAGAGAGTACTATGGCTAAGGCGATACTGATGGGATTTGTCCTTCGGAGGGATCTTGGAAGAGCCATTGTTTAGAGCGATGAAAGAGAAATGACCATCTTCGTTGTTGCTGATGATTGAGCTGAACCCATCTGATAAATTATTAATATTGTGAATTTTCCTGACTGATTGTTGGAGATTGACGCTTTCCTAATTGAGGTTAGAGTAGCTTGATCCCGTCTTGGCGGGCCGATCCATACCGATAGTATTGCACGACGTTGAAGTTCAAAGGCCGGTTGACTGATGACATTCTGTTGACAACCCTCACTTTGGTTGCGAACTTAAATGTCGTCTGCACTCCATCCGTCGATCGCACACTCGGGAAAGAGACGCGCCCATGATGATGCATCCAGCAGCAAGCCAGCTTCTTCGCAGGCCAACGTACAGAAGACATACAAAGGCTTTGTGGCGGGCGTATTCTCAGGCATTGCCAAATTGAGTGGTTAGTGTTTGATGTTCAACCGATTCATGACACCTTTAATCCTTAACGTAGTTGGCCACCCGTAAGTTGGGAGTATTGTTGAGGGTTAATTGCTAAGACTCCTAGATTTGACACGATCAAAGTACGCCTGCAGGTCTGTAGCATTTCCATGTACGGAAAGGTATAGAGCTGAGACATCGTAGACCACTCGAACATCACAATTCGCTGGTCCACTGGATTGCCTCCTGCAGACTATTAAGAAAGAAGGCGTCAGTGGCCTCTATAAAGGAGCTACGCCCCCGCTGATAGGATGGATGTTCATGGACTCAGTAATGCTTGGCTCTCTTACATTTTATCGGCGACTCCTACGCGAGAACTTCTTTTCTCATCCGCCCCCGCTGTCCCTATACTGCTCCGGCACTCACTCGGACCAAAGACTTCCCACACTCGTACGTTTTAATCGAAGCGTCTTTCCCTTTGGCTTTATATAGGGTACTAGACAGGTCGTGTGAGCAACCTGCTCAAAGGCCGTGTCTAGAAATCCAACGATGATAGCAATGCTGACTCCCAAACCACCACCAGGGTCATGCATTGGCCGGTATTATGGCTGGTTGGACTGTTAGCTGTAAGAACCCCCACAGTAATTTCACGTTCATCATTGCAAATTATTGCTTGCCATGTTTTAGAGCATGCCAAAGTACGCACGTGCTTTGATTGAGTGATCCCTCGCATCTGTGGTTTTGAAAAATATATCAAGAACTAATTACGTTGGCTCTAGTCATCGCCGCGCCTGTGGAGCAGTAGGTTTCCCAAGCATTGCCTCTTCAGTTTAAACCCGTATCAAGGTAGTAAGACATGTCACATCCATGGACTGGCTAGCAAATGAACGAAAATCATTGAGAATGTAACATTTACCTGTGGTTGGACATGCTAATCTCTGTAACTTGAATAGCATCAAAGCGCGTCTCCAGATCCAGTATGCTATGGACAAGCATAGCCGATTCTACAAAGGCCCGGTTGACTGTTGCCGTAGGATAGTGTGTAACTCGCAAACATTTTCAAATGCCTAAGCGCTGACCGAGGCACCTTGTAGTATCGTTTTCATGGGCTGCCAGGCCTGTACAAAGGGCTTGCAGCTACACTTCTATTCCGCTCTTTTTTCTTCTTTTGGTGGGGCTCGTATGACTTGTTTACTCAAATACTCGCCCAGTCGACTTCTCTCTCAACTCCTCTTATCAATTTCTGGGCTGGAGGGCTATCCGCACAGGTTTTCTGGATCACATCCTATCCGTCTGATGTCGTTAAACAGCGCATCATGACGGATCCGATGGGAAAAGGTCTTGGTGACGGTGTAACGAAGTTTCCACGATGGAGAGATGCAGCCCAAAAGGTGTGGCGGAAAGATGGTGTAAAAGGGTTCTGGAGAGGCTTCCTACCCTGCTTCATGAGAGCATTCCCTGCGAATGCAATGGCTCTAGTGGCTTTCGAGGCTGTCATGCGAGCTTTACCGGAGTAGAGATCAATGGCGTTATCAAGGATCGTTTTCCAGGTCGTCCCAAACACCTCACGTGCGTAGATACCATTCCACAACCAGTGTAGACTTGTGGGCCTCTTGCACAGTACCGCCAACTGGGCTCTTGTGATACTTCTATATGAACCTAGTAAACAGTTTTCACAGATTAAAGGTTCGAAAGAAAGATTTCTCATTGTGTGCATTGATTATAAGCCAGACAAGAAGCGTAACCGGTGGAAACCTAGGGACCAAGTTGAGGTGGTGAAGGTACTTGGGTCACACCAGCTATAGTCGTTGAACGCAAAGAAGTCGACACGCTCGTCGTCTGTACCACAATTCATATACTCGGCTGTCTCAACACGGTTGTCATCTGACATGCTGTTAATTCCAGAGCGTCCATCTTGAGAAACAACTATACCCATATCGGCAGCCGAATACCTGTCAGGGACCTTACGATACTGAGGATTCCCAGTGTACTGCTTTATGTCGCGTGTCCTCGCTTTTACGTAGGGGGCTGACTCGGTGGTTGGAATGCTGTTGATAACTTCATTCCCAGAAAAAGAATAACAGCAAGTTGTCGTGCTTGAAGAACTCGTCAATAGTCGCAAAATTTTCCTGGAGATAGACATGATTGTACGAATCGGCAGGCTCTATTTGATTGATCGAGTACTTTGGAGTCTTAACGTCGAGAGCGAGGTAGATACGAGCAGCAGCGAGCGCTTGCATGCAAGCATCGTGATTTGCACTATTGTCGATGGTGTAGAGACGCAGCGTATTGATACCGAGCTTTGTACATCTACCGAGACAGCTGTTCAGTGTCTTTTCCTACGTCTTGCCCGACGGAGCACATACTCTTCGATGTCGCGAGTGCAGGTGTCTCTATTGGCGATAGGGTCGGCAGCATCCGAAGAACCTCCTGGTTGATAATCGACGCCTCGAAACGATTATATCTGCTTACCATTGCTTTTGATTGCTACTGGAGGGAGCGAAGAGTCCCGAGGCGCAAGAGCACCAGCCACCATGCCACGGGCGAGTGCAAGTAAGCACCTAAAAATCTTCTAGGGGTATTCACCCGAGTCACCGTATGCCTAACCTGCCAAAGGCGGGCTGCTACTCCAGGGCAGCTGCTACTTTTCTAACCCTAGAAATTCAATAATCTTGGCACACCAGGACTTTTGGTCCGTACTCCGTACCATCGTACTGCACTTTGAAAATCTTCGGTTGCCCTCATCTGCTCAGGGGCGGCGTTTTACGGGAGCGCCCAATATCATATTACTCGTATTAGAATAGTAACAATCGTAATATCAATATCAATTGTAGGGTACCTTACCTTAGGTGGTCGTCAGCACAGTTTGGATTCCCGACAGCATGTTGGAGAAGTTGACATTAGGCACTCCCGGAAAACGCCTCTGACTGTCGTCCTTTCATACGTTTAAGTCTCTACCCAGATGTTGCACCGAAGTACGAGCGTTTTACCCATTTTGATGCTTCATTTTCATGGTCTATAAGTACACCCGATACGGAGTAATCTGTATTGACCCGGAAGTGCAAACCGACTGGTATTATTCACGTATTGTCAAAGTCGCTAGCGACGATTCGATTGTACGATCTACAAAGCTCGTGCTATATTTAGGCTTCGGAGTGCGCATCAATGGATTTTTACATGGAAGAAGGTCTGATCGTATGATGCTCATGCTACTCATTCGGATGTAAATCGTCTTATCGGGCTCAAGCTCTATTTCCAACAGCCGCTGCCGCCGCCGAACACGGCGTGCTTGCCACCCGGCAACGTTTTTGCATGCTGGCAGCCTCAGCGAACTTCAGATGCCTTATGATTCGGACTACGATCACTCGCTCAATACACTTAGAGATGTCAACTCTAGCATTATGATGATTCGCAACTCCCGTTAGTCTGCCCGAAGTTTCGAATGATCGCTAGAAAACTACCGCGCACGTGACGAGCCACGGAGCGAGTCAAGACCTGAAATACTTTAGGTATTCACGGCCTTTTGTCATTCAGTCACGCAACAGATTGAAAACAGACAGACTGTTTCGTAACGGTGACAAAACTCCGCTCCAATGGAATGTTCTTGACAGCCATTATGGCTGACCCTCGTGTTTTGCATGACAAAACGAAGGCTTGCAAGCCTAAAGTATATGTAAAGCCTTCGACGTACTGGGTCGCCGTTCTGCGTAGCGTCAAGGCATCCGACGAAGTACTGGCGACCGAAGACTTTCTATGGATAAAGGCAAACGCGAAGATCTCTGCTCAAAAGATCTGGGAGCAATATCGCCTTAAATATCCTGGAGCGAATGACGTTGTGCTCAAATACGCAGCACGAGTATTGGACCTATCGAGTTCAATGAAAGATCTTGACGATTTTGGGGACCAGCTTATCGCAATTGAAGCAGTCCAAGTGGACTCTCATCCGACTTGTAGGAGCCAGCCTCCCCAAACTGGCAACGTTCTTTTGACACAACCATTATCCGAGAAGGGTTTGAAAGGTGAGTCTTTTCAACGACGTACTTTGAGGGGAACATCGGATATACCCTCACGTTCTGCAATACCCCGTGTCTCCTCGCGCTCTCCAACCACCCAAAGCTTGGCTTCTGAATCGTTCTCGGCCCTTTTCGAATCTGTGGAACGACAGGATAAAGATACGGTGGCACATCCGCATCCTCACCGCCCAACCATTTTGCAGGGTAGTCAGCGACTAAGTGTCCCAGATCAAATTTGCAATTTTACGAGTGGCGAACCCGTTAAGAGCCACGCCTTCAAGGGTCAGCCGCCTCTGGATGATACCGTGCTGGAGACGTTGGAGAAAGGCGTCCTGCAAGGTGTAAAGCTACTCAGCGATCTCAAGGTACCCTTGCTTAGTCTGCCTGAAGACCTCGATGCGAAAGAGTGGATCCAACGGATCGGTAAGTGCTTCCTAGAAGTCGACATTACTTGAAGTGTTGTGGAAAACCTTGGCTGATTGTTGCAGAAACATTGAGTACTCAAGCTGTCAAGGCAAAGACGATCGTAGGCGTTATTGGTAACACTGGATGTGGAAAGTCTTCTATCATCAATGCAATATTGGACGAGGAGCGTCGTAAGTCATCTGGGTGTCCTTTCCCTCCTCATTGTTCTTTTGTAAACCGCACGAGTTTACCGAAAGCCCCTTTGTCAATCGCGGGAATGCCCCAGCTACATCCAGGGGCAGTAAGGCTGATCCCGAACCTCCCAATAGTTGTTCCAACCAACTGTATGCGTGCTTGCACGGCCGTTGTCACTGAAATATCATATAACGAGGGCAACGAGCAACCATATCGTGCTCAGATTGAGTTCGTTGAATTGGACGAATGGAAGCTGGAGCTTGAGACACTGTTCCGTGACATTGTTGACCGTGCAGGGAATGTTTCCAAGGAGTCAAGCAAAGAAGACTCTGGTAATTCTTTCCGGGCCATTCCCTTTAGAGTCCTTTCAAAGCTAAAAGACATATCGCGGGAGCTCGACGCTCAAAGCGACAGGTCGTAAAGCTCAGTGATGAGCCGAGAACGGAATTGCTGACTCCAAAGTTCTAACAGAGGCTGGCATCGCGTATGCCAAGATCAAGGCTGTCTATCCGCGTAAGACGAGAGAGAACCTGGCGAACAGCTCCATTGAGCAAATGCTAGATGAAGTATCAGACGTAAGTGTTTCAGTATTGTGTCTCCTCGTTCCGCTCAATGTTTCGAGATCGATGCCATGATTTTGGGGCCAAAGGAGAAGGAACTCAAAGTCTAAGGACGTGTCCATCATTGCTCCATAAAGCTCAAAAGGAGTAATGCTGACCCAAACACATTCATACAGCTATTGGGTACGACAAAGCATTTCGCAGAATCTGACCCTCAGATCTTCCACAAGCGACTCCAACACTATGTAGACAGCAAGGAAAAGAACATCGGCACTCGACTGAAAGGCAAAAGGAAGGAACCTAAACAAATGGAATATTGGCCTATGATACGTGTCGTCAGGTACGATTGTCCTCTACCGAATCGGACCTGCCTGCTAATCAAGCCGAAGATTGTTTGTCAAGTCTCAAACCCTTTCCAGTGGTGCCGTCATTGTCGATTTGCCCGGTGTACAGGATGCGAACATTGCTCGCGCGGCAGTCGCCGAACGTTATATCAGGCAGTGTACTGGATTGTTCATAGTGGTACGTCCAGCTTCAGTCGCCTTAATGCATCCATCCAGGGCCTTCTTCTCGATTCTGGGGCTACGGAGATTCACAAACGCCTTGGACCGTAATACTAATTTCGGGAACACGTATAGACCCCCATCAATCGAGCGGTAGACGATAAAGCAGCGAAATCTCTACTCGGAGAGTCCTTCAAAAGGCAATTGAGATTGGACGGGTCCTTCAGCGCGTAAGTGAATTTTCTTTGAACTGGGAAGATTGAAGCTATGCTCTTTTGAAGATCACGATATCCCGAAAAAGTAGATAACGTGGTGATGGGGAAGAACATGATGAACGACGCCAAGATTTACCTTTGGATAAGCGTTAGCCTTCAAGGCCTGCCGTTTCTACGGATTTATACGCCAGGTGAAACCATAGAATGGGTCTGATACATCACTTGAGGAATCTGTTGCCTTGATGAGTTCCGCAGTAAGGATTACTGATCGATTGGTAGTGTCACCTTTATCTGTAGCAAGACGGACGACATAAGCTTGACTGAAGCTTCCGACTCACTTGATATGGATGAGGATTTGGGCGGTTCGTGGGCAGAATTAGATTTGCTCGCCAAGCAACAAGAGCGGCTCACAAAGAAACTGCAAAGATTCGAAGTATCTAGAGAAACGTGCATTGAAACTATTGATGAAGCTGAGGAGAAGCTTGAAACATGGGAAAGGCTCAAAGAAGATCAAGCAAGAGGCAAGACTGTCTTTACTCCTTATAGCAAGCCTAGGTCGAGAAAGCGCAAGGCCACTTATTCTGGCCGAAGCCAGAAGAAAAACAAGATGCATGGTTTCACCGAATCGAGTGACGAGGACTCCCCCAAAAGCGACTCCGAGGATGACAAAGGTTCAGGTATTCAGGGTTCTGCTGCATCCTGTCCTACAAATCGGTCTGATAACCCACCAATGACCGAGGAGCAGATCAAGTCGATGATCATGGGGTTTCAATCAGCCAAAAGAGAAGGACGTGTGCAGAAGGCTGATATGAACGAGAAGATCATTGCGACGCGCAAAGAAATCACCGCAATTCAAGCCACTGAACGTCGAATTGAAGATGAGGTGGCAGCAAAATGTATAGCAGGCAGAAACAAATACTCAAAGGGGGCTATTCAACAAGATTTCGCAGAGGGTATCAAGGAAATTGATCAGGAGCTCGCTGCCGAGGAAGATGATCAAAGTTTCGATCCGGATGTTGAATTTAGGGACTACAGGGAAGTTGCGCGCCAGCTGAAGGTTTTCTGCGTCAGTTCGAGAGGGTATCAAAAGTTGCAGGGCCGTTTAAGAAAAGATACGAGCGTCGCTGGGTTCAAAAAACTTGAAGAGACTGAGATTCCTCAGCTTCAGAGACATTGCATAAATCTCACCAAGGCCGCAAGATCATCGGGATGTCGACGTTTTCTAAACAACCTGAACCAGTTACTCAACTCGATGGCCCTGTGGGCATCGGGCGAAAGCACCGGATATATGCCTACGACTGAGCATAGTATCCAGAAGGCGGATGTGATTACTGAGAAGTTGAAATTTCTAGAGGGTGTAAGTTCAAGAGCCACTCTAAGTTCATCGAGCGGCGGCAAGGACGAAGCTACATGATCAATATCTTTACATCGCCTTATCGTCGCATGAGTTCCTTTCGCGAACGCCCATAGGCTCACAGGCTTTCATTCCATAAGGCTTACCATTACATTGCAGGGTCTTAACGGCGTGCCCAACTTAGCATGTCGCGAACTCAATGAAGAGATGGAGAATCTCATTTTCGACAAATATGGTACTTGAGTAGGAGATTCTTGACCTGTAGGCCCTATGTTGACTGGATGAACAGATGCCGCAGTGGCAGCCGCAATTGGTACGTACATTTCAAGACTCGTTTCTGCTCATATTTCACTGTTTGCAGGAGCTTTCAATTGCATCCCCGAAGGAAAGGGAGATCATTAGATCCTAAGACAAATCCCAATCCTCCAAAAAAAAAGTCTGCATAGGCAATGCTAATTCCGAAATCTCTATAGAAGCGTCAAGCGTTATCGCCAGTCAGTGGGGGGCACCTGTCAACAGAGATAATCGTGCCACTGGTGGAGTTCACTTTATGACTTATAAGGCCATTTGCCGTCGTCATGGGTAGGTTTCCTTACATATTTCTGTTGCTCATGTTATTACCCCTATAACTCTTGAATCCGGCCAGAGGCGTACTCCCAGGATATCCCTCCTTGTCAATTTATACAAACAAAGAGCTGACTCCGGTTTTTTCAATAGGGTTTACACTAATTCCCAAGGAGCCTTTGTACGTGGATTTATCTCGTTGCATCCAATTCCTCACTAACTGAGGTTTTGTTTGCAGGACTGGAATTCCGAGCTGTACGCATTTCTATAATAGCTTTCCTAATGATTAGACATGTCTATCCTGACATTTCACATAGTGTTCATCCTATGCTTAAGATTCTTGCTTCCGGTTGGGAGAAGTACCAAAACCCCGCACCCCCTCCAATTAGTTCTACATCTAACGCTTGCTCAGGGTATTTACTTGTAAAATTCCGGCCATAATGGCTAAGTTTGCTTGCAACGCGCAGTCACTCTTGCAGGCCGCTCATCATGACATTACTTTGTGGACTCGAGAGATGAGCACGGAGGCAGCAAGTCTCGACGCTCTTGGCCGACAGCTAGCGATTTACCAAGGTATATTTGACGATATTGCAAATACTGGAAAAGAATTCATCAATATTAATCAAAAGGAGATAAATCGGGAGATAGCTCCCACAATCATGAAGGCAATGATGGTGGCTTACGATGCTTGCGAAGCAGAAACTGGTATTAAATTGATAACATTCAATTGGTCGATATTCGTCTAACAGTCCATTGCAGGCCCTGGCAGCTTTGCTCGTATGAAGAAAACTCTGACCACACATATCGATGCGACAAGGCACAGTATGTTTAGGCAGAGTTTAGACGATGTGCGAAGCCGGCTGGTAGACATGGTCAAGGGTGTCGAAACGATGCTGAGAGACAAGACTAACGAGGTTGTGACGGCTTTTCGGCGAGACTTATATTTCATGGGCAATCAAGAAGTTACCAGTCTTGCACATCCAACGACGCCTGAGGCATTGTTGCGAAAGGATGTTCTGCGCGTCATCAATGATGCTAAGCCTCTCACCCTTCGTTATGCAGCGGGACACTGTGTGGGCGATGAAGACGGTGAAGCCAATGAAGCTGTCGAGCAGGCTGCCAAGGTTGAGAGTTTCGAGTCACTTACCGAAGGGCCCCTGGCTCAAAAGAACACATCACTTCTCGGAGATCAACAAGCCCAGGCGCAGTGATGCATTTACAGCCAATGACGAGCTTCAAAAACTCGGACTACCTGTTTCAAGCCTTCTAGCCCTCGACCAGACGTTAACGCAAAAGGCCTCACCAAGCGAGAAACCCCTAAAGCACTAAATGTATAGTTACAAGCTGGGTAGGGTCTCCGCTCACTTCTAGCTCCCAAGATTTAAGGATGAACAAGGAAGTCAAGCGTTATCAGTAGACGGGGCAGGCCCACAATAATGTTTCGGCAGCGTCAGGGCGAGCTGGATGCAGCTTTTCAGTGTCCGGTATCTGCTTATGTATTTTCACTTTGTGCACATAATCTGATTTTGACCAGCACGAAGCCGGCAGAGCGAGCTACATCTCTGTCATGGTCATGTTGGAACTTCGAGGAGCCAGCAAACTCATCGAATTTATTATCAGGAAATTGCCCCTAGCCTGGCACTGTGTAGTTGTATAACTTTTGAGGACAAGTCGGAGTTCTGCTGCGGGAGCGTTCACAGCGTACTTTAAGGTTGTGACCGTTCCTGATGAACATAGACTCTGGGACATAAGCAGTCATCCCCGGTTGACGTCCGGATTCGGGAGTCGTCTATCTGTTGTGACAGAAATCTACCACCAGGTGGCCAGCCACGGGACAGCGCTCGGAAACTGACTGTGAACACGCGTTGAATAGTCTCTTCTTTGGTAGGTCCGGATCGAGGAAAACATAAACAACTGAAGCTCTTCGACCGAGCCTCGTACCGTCTGATGAAGATTCCAAATGCCCCTGATGCAGGCCGGGTAAGACTCGACAAATAGACAGATACGGCACCCAATCGTGTTTCATCATTAGTTCAATCCGCGAAGGCGCCTATTGGAAAACAATGTGCGGGTGGAGCATGTGGAACAGAGCACGGTCAATGAGCCAATTTTGACGAGGTGTTATTTTAGCTATTTAGTTTCAGCACTGGATGAGAAGATACCTAAAGTAGGCCTCTGCTCCAGATCCAGCTGCTTATGGGTTCATTCACTTTCCAGCCCAGCCCCTTTAGCATTGTCCCACTTCAACCCACCCGCTCTTCATCCGGCAGAGCCCCAGTTCATGACCTAATACAGCATTTCGTAGTCGTTCGTCATTTGACGTCTCCCGTCATCACTACAGATGGCCAGTTCGTTAGCACCAACCAGAGTCCAAAGACCCTGAGACTGATAGTCGAGAGGATTGAGATCAATTTGAAGCAAGTGTAGACCATTAGAATATATCGGAGAACTACGTGGCAACACAGGCCAGGTATGACAACGTCTGGAAACAACATGTTGCAATTGCCTAGAGAGGCTATAAAGCACCTTTAGCCTAGACGAATGGCGAAGGATCTACCAAATTCGGGAAAGCTGGAGTAGTGTGCATAGCAAAGCGTTTATCTTTACATGTCCCGACCAGTGTTCTGTTAGGTACTCACTATCCATTCTTGAAGTTTGCACCAGCTCGAGAGCTCTTAAGCGTTGCTTGGACGGTTTCCTCGATGCTATCCCAGTCTCCGGTATTCAGACGGGTGAGCGGGATCTTGAAGTACTCAGCAATAGACTGTAGAGCGCTGAAGCTTCGTCGATTGTCGACTAAACTGATCGAAACGCCAACACGTCCGAAGCGACCGGTACGGCCAATACGATGTAGGTAGGTCGCAGGATCCGGTCTACCTCTAACGTCTTCAGGTATGTCCTGCTCCATATTAGCACGATTCCTGTATCCGAGTCGGAAAACCAGTGGCGTATACGGCTAGGTGCGTCGCTGACGCCGTACGCCAGGCCACGCCATAGGATATCAATCCAACATCGCAACCAGTGACTTACGTAGTTTATCACTAAAGATACAGTCTGGACATCAATGCCACGGGCTAGGACATTGGTAGCAATCAGGACCTTCGCCCTGCCATCACGGAATGCATCTATGAGGACATCGCGGTCCGCTCCTTCGAACTGGCCGGTCAAACAAGCTACTTTATGGCCTTCTTGCTCCATACGTTTCTGAATGTTGATGGCGCTTGCGCGAGTCTGAAAGTTGTTAGTCGAGTTACAAGCTTCCATTGTAGAAGAGTCTACCTTAACGAAGATAATTGATGATCCGACTGTCATAACACCGTAAAGCTTCAGGAGGCACTCAAACTTTTCATTCTCCGACGAGCAATCAAGGTAGAGCTGACGGATACCTTCTACAGTAAGCTCCTCATGCTTCAGCGTGATTTGATTCGCGTCCGGCGCAAATTTCTCGGCGTAGGTAACGACGTGATCTGGGAAAGTAGCAGAGAATAGGACAATCTGGATGGTCTTTGGCAAGAGCCTGCGAACTTGTTAGCCGCCCTAGATGTCCCGTGAACTCTTCTTACATTTTGACCCGAATGCATTGATCCCCAAGCCCCTGTTGTTCCAACATGTTATCTGCCTCGTCGAGGACGAGGACCTTAATGTCCGTAGGGTCCAACAGACGCCGCCGAATCATATCCATCGTAGTTCCTGGGGTACCGACAATAATTTGAGCTGTGAAGACCTGGCCCCGGCTGGATTTATCCATTGGAATACATGCCCCAACATTGACGTTCTCCACGAATTGGCTCATTACTTGAAAAACCCCAACGATCTGACGAGCGAGTTCACGAGTTGGAGCTAAAACTAACGCCTGCGGGCGAGATTTGCCATTGAAGTCAACTCGAGACAGGATGTTGAGAGCGAATGCTGCTGTCTTCCCAGTCCCGGATTGAGACTGTCCGATCATATTTGATGGCGGGTTCTTCATCAGTAGGGGCAGAGCTTTCTCCTGGATCTTAGAGGGTTTGTGGAAGCGCATCTGGGAGATGCCTTTAAGCAGCGCAGGGTCTCTGAAATCATTCAGCTCCATGGGACCCGAAGTAACGTAGGGTCGAGAATACTTACAGGCCTAGCTCATCAAAACTCTTGATAGAATATAGCGGGTTGTTGGGATCTGCCTGTACATCGCTGAGTTTAACATCGACATCGTAGGTCGGTTCATATATCTGTGAGCTGCCGTTCTGCGACTCCGTAGCTCCGTCGACCTGGGATTTTGCCAGATCTACTTCCTCGGGTTTGGATGCGAGCTCATCTACAGAGGTGTTTTTGGCGTCAGCCGGTGAATTGACTTCATCAGCCCACGAAGTGATATTGCCCGGCACGAAGGACGTCGCGGTTGCGTTCATACCATTGGAAGCGATTGACTTAGCAGGATCGTCCATACCATTGGTATCGGTTGACTTGGCAGGATCGTCCTTAGTGACCGCGGTTGGAATGTCTTTATGCTCAGGCATAGTAATACGATCCTCCAAAGAAGGCTTCTTCGCATCAGGGTCGGCCATGTCTGCAGGGAACCGGGAAGGAAATTCGAGGTTGAGTGAGATGAACACAGAGGGAAGGGAGGTTTCGTTAGGGATTGAGGACTAGGCAGTTCTAACCCTCGAAGGGGCTATCAGTGCGGGATGGATGACTTGTTGTAGTCAGCACGTGTTTGGAGAGAAGTGTTGCTAGTTGAGGGATGAAGTTTATGGCTCTAAATGATAGAGTCAGGCAAGCGAGCGTCAGATGAGTCAGGAAGTAAGGGCGATATGTTTCGTCTCTTGAAATTTACGCACTTGAACCATGCGTGAGGTCCATGTCTACTCTAGCAGATCGTGAGAATCCTTTATAGCATCCACTGGACTGCGTACGGATGCTTCTGAAGTTCTGATGCATATCGCTGGCGTTAACTCATTAGCCCGCCCTTTCTTGGTTAGTCGTACCAATGCAACTCAGCATACGTACAAGTAAGATACCGAGGATACCTATCCGTAACTTACTGTAATCTTCTGACCCTTGCCCCTGTTACTTTTCCCCTGTCGCTTCGAAGTGCCCCTCATCGTCGCAAGTGCAGTATTCTCGAGTCGTATGCCTTGCGGCGATACCTTCGAGGGAGGTTACAAATCGACATCCTACATGACCCATGTGTAATGAGGCACTATGGACGAGGTCAGAAGTGCGCCTAGTTTCGGCACAGAGTTGAAGGTAGAAGTACTCTGCCGCTCGCTTGGGACCATGTCATTGATCACACACCTCATCTAGGATGCATTTAGGCCGGTTAACGCCTGGGTAAGCATCCTGCTCGCCTGTGCCGGTACCGTCGACTGTCTGCAAGCGTACTTCTGGCATATGACTTACCTACCTCAAGGTCTCAAACGGCGTTGTCTGGCTTGACGAGATTCAACAATTCTACAGAGAGCGGGGCGCGATTGAAAAAGAATACAGTTCCAGGCTCTACGCACTTGCGAGGAGATACTTTGAGAAGAAGGCAAAACGATCTAGCAACCTCAGCGTGGGAGATTCCCCGAGTTTGACCCCAGGTTCACTGGAGAGGTGCACAGCCGTTGATAGCTTCCCAAAGCTTGTGAAATACTGATCATGCGGTACCAGTGCTTCATTGACGACTTGGACCACTCAACTATCCACAGTTGAGGCCCGGGCAGCCGAGCATGATCGGTTCTCCTCAGAACTATTGCTACAGGTCGTTGAGCCCATGAAGAGTATCGCTGCTCGGTACGAGGAATTGCGAAAAAGTCATGCTGAATATGCTGGGAAATTGGAAAGAGAACGGGATTTGTCCTACGGAGATCTCAGGAAGCAGAAAGGAAGATACGACGGGGCTTGTCAGGAGGTTGAGAACAGACGGAAGAGAACCGAATCATCGTTCGACCATGGCAAGAGCAAGGCACATAATGCCTATCAGCAGCAGATTATGGAAATGCATAACGTTAAGGTGAGCTCTGGTGTATAAAGTGAGCAGCTGTTGCTAACTCCATAAGAATACCTACATCATTGGTATCAACGTGACCAACAAGCAGAAGGAGAGATACTACCACGAGTATGTTCCGGATCTGTTAGACGTAAGAGCTCCAAGGCTATCGCAATCCGTTCCTCAGGCTAAACGCGAGTGTAGAGCTTGCAAGATCTATCAGAAACTCGTGTCGGTCAACTCAATTCTTTGTGGTCACACGCGACCAGTTTGGAAAGTTCAACGCTCTCGAGAAGTCAAGACCATTTACAGCATTTAGGCTCGGCAGTTCCACGTAACGATCCACGGCTCGACTCCCAAATGTTCATCCAACACAACCTTACCCAGTGGGTCGAGCCGTCTGATATGGTTTTTGAGCCAAGTCCGGTTTGGCTCGATGATAGCGCCATGGCTACCAACGACAATGCCAAGATATTCCTCAGGAACGTTCTTGGCAGAAGCAAAGGTCAGCTGCGCGAGCTGAAGCAAGATGTAGATAAAAAGAGAAAAGAAGTCGAGACTGCCCAACGAATACGTCGGGACATTAAAGAAGGTAAAGACAAAAGGGATGAAGTTGAGATCGTACGAGCCATGTTCTCACTTCAAGAGACCCTCCACGAAGCCGAGCGTAGACGTCTAACAGCAGATGTCGAGGTAGCTACAATTACTGCTGCCGTAGGCGATGTCTCGCTAGGAGCGCAGAATCACAATTTCAAACCGCAGACATTTAAAATTCCGACGAACTGCGATCTGTGTTGTGAAAGAATTTGGGGCCTCTCGGCTAAAGGGTTTGATTGTCGTGATTGCGGATACACTTGCCACAGCAAATGTGAAATGAAGGTTCCGGCAGAGTGCCCTGGAGAGCAAAGCAAAGACGAGAAGAAGAAACTTAAAGCTGAAAGGCAGGCTGCCTCGAACGCTGCACTACCCTCAACGAATGGGGCCTCGTATCCAGAAAACACCCCAGAGTTATCTGCCCTGAGCAGAAGTAATACAATGACCTCTTTGAGTTCTGGCTACGCTGCCAGTGCAAATCGATCCGTCTCCGGTCTACCATTGAAGCCTCCGATAGATGAGCCCAGCACTGACAAGGGCGCCTCTCCGCCTGCGGCCAGCAAACCAACCACAACCCGAAGGAATCGTATTATAGCACCTCCGCCAACCCACTACATCAGCGAGGTACCGGCTGAGCTGAATGGCGCAAGCTCTACATCTGATCTACAAGGACCGCGAGGCAAAATGATATATCAATATCAAGCCACAGGTAAAGGAGAAGTTACTGTAGAGGAGGGGCAAGAGGTCGCGATCGTAGAGCCAGACGGTGAGGGAATCCGAACTATTGAATTTCGCAAGACAGTTGCTGACCCTAATCAAGACGGCTCAGGCTGGCTTATGGTCCGGACATCAACCTCAACAACGGGTCTTGTGCCGACCAGCTATCTTGAGATGCTCCCTGCATCCTCGCCTGAGCTTGAACGGCCAACGTCTACGTACAGCTCGTCGTCGGCCTCGCTAGCTGGCAGCTCCCTGGGAACAGGCAAGAAGAAGGGACCAGCTGTAGCGCCGAAGCGAGGCGCGAAGAAGCTGAAGTATGTCGAAGCAATGTACGACTACGAGGCCAGGAGCGACGCGGAATGGAGCATGGTTGAAGGTGAAAGATTTGTACTCGTTTCGAAAGATGCCGGTGACGGCTGGGCGGGTGTCGAAAAAGGGGGCGTGAGGAAGAGCGTACCGGCAAATTACATTCAAGAAGTTTGATTTTGACGAAGCAAGAGCGGGAGTCTTGGACCGATAGTCGTTATCTGGATTGTCTATGCAGCATCGACCGAGGAGGTCACGGCGTGATCGGAGTGGTCTTGTAGCCTGGCGAATCGTGCGTGGTGGCCATCGTGATCTCTTGTTCTTCTGACGGATCAGCACTCGGACTCACTCTGGTATCCCCACTTGTCCCTCTCCTATCTACAAGCCTGTAGCGCTTCAGGCTTTACCGTGCAATACGACGAAACTTGCATCCAGCGATTCGGAGGAGGAATGGAATGAGATTGATCAAAGAAGAGCCTCCGCAGCGTTGCATGTTGGCTCTGTTCCCGGATTCTCGCTTCACAGTATCCGGCCCGGAACTTGACCATCTAGCTCTTAGAGGGAAGTTAGCAACATCTGCAATTGTTCCATGGGGTTCATCTACACACCTACCCATCAATACTGGGGTTTGAAAATGGGCATCTAAGCTTTTGAATCTGCACACCGCTAACATGCATCATTGCAATCGGGCGACTTGGCCGAGATGTCTTGCATGAAACGCTATAAAATCATCCGCCATAACTAAGCAGCCTAGCCCGCAGTCCCCAACGCGCTATCGCAGTGCTTTGTGTGCAAAAAAACGGGTGGCACGAAGCTTGTACGGTGGATCTCCTGGCTATAGTATCTAGACAGCTCTTCCTCCTCTTTCAGATCCCAGGTCCTCAGGGGCTCCTTGACGTTTCTCGACCCATCTTTACAGCATGCCATGAACCCGATTTGGCCAGGAGGATAGATGGGAATGGTGGTGTAAGCGTGCTCGACAGTGGGAAAGACCTCTTTGCAGGGTTTCTTGAGAGCCTTGATCCGTTCGAGATGGAGCCATGGGCTTTAAGCTGTTCATGGGAACAGGGATCAGCATGGATTTGTATCAACAGGAATGACTTACTACCAGAGTACTGCCGGCTAAGCATCAAGTGTGAGGAGTCGAAGAGGGGAACGAACCTTTCGTTTTCATGACGCACCCTCCTCTTAACGGTACAGCAGCTCGATTCTTGAACCTGCTCTCTGCTGGCCCTTCAGAGTCGTTACTTGCGGTGATAAGGACGCCAAACTCATCCCTCTTTTCCGCAAGAGTTTGAAGCCGGGGTGTTTTAAGCCCACGCTCATGCCAGGCAGCTATTTCTTCTAGGTCTCCGTACGAGTACCAATTTTTTCTTACCCTACCCTTGGTCAAGGGTTGACTTATACCACTCAATCGAGTGATGTAAGTATTGAACTTATATTCATGTCAATGGACTCAATAAATCCCTTTAGTTTTGGATGCTTAATCTTGTGTCCTGCACTGCTATCAAAAAAGAAATTAAGAAACGCAAAGGTCCTGCTCCGCAATTACCTCATCTTTTGCATCCTGTACTTTTTTTTTGGAGGGAGGAGTAGTCATCCTTCCAACCGTCATGATAGCCATAACATTGTACTGGATTGAGGCTGCCTTCATGATCCAAGCACTTCAACATTTCCAATCAGGTGGAAAGTAAATCGCTAATCCTTCCATGCACATCCATACACACTTACAGATAGTAATACATCAACACAGCGATGGTCAGGACATCAACTGTTGTACATCAACCTCCTCTGAATACACTCCCTTCTCCTCCTCCGTCGCCTCATGGAATGCGTTGGCTCGCTTGATCGTGTTGACATCCAGGTCGGTCACGTATGAGTTGCCGTCGCCTAGGCGCATCCGGACCTCAAATTCATTATCGAGCATCATGTCGTCCTTGCAAAGCCGCCGCGGCCCGTCAAAGACGCACAACACCCGTTTCTTCATCTTCATCTTGTCCGCCGAGCAGCCCCACGACGTTGGATAGAACTTCCTCCTCTTCCGCCCCTTGCCGACCAAGGGTACACCACCTTTGGAAAAAGTCATGCCGCGGCTTTTGCCCACACGACCCGATTTAGCATTCGAGTTGCCACCCCCAGCGTGCGAACCGACACCCTGGGGATGTGTTAATTGTCAGCATGATTGGCTCTTGTTACTCTTGATGCTTCCTTTCCCACAGCGAGCGTTGCCGGACCAGCTGTCCTCGGCACCCTCTGCTTTATTCTCCTCGGCATCATCTTCGTCACTGTTTTCTGCGTTCGACTCCATTGAGGCAGGAACCATGTGCCGCTCTAATGTGTTCTGGACAGCCCTATCGTTGGTCACCCCAGAGAGATGCTGTTCGTTGATAGCTTCGCTGGGCTCTTCCTGCTGCACCACACGAAGTACACAATCGTCTAAATGCTCGTAAAACTCCTGCGCATTGTGGAACATGGCAGAGCATGTCGAGCATCTACCGGCCGTGTCTTGAGGAGTGGATGATGATTTCTTAGCGGAAGCGGCTGAAGGACTCTTCTTGCGACTGTTTGGTGGTGTTTGCTCCACACCGTGTACAGAGGTCAAATGACGTTTGAATACATCCGCACGGTTGAAGCTTTTTTCCGCTGCTGATCCAGATCCGGGGCAGAAATCACAGACCATCGTGCCCTTGTAATGGGTCAAAGTGTGCCGATTCTTGTCGTATTTGCGAGCAAAGCCCTTCTGATGGTACTCGCACGTGACAATAGGACACTTTTCAGGTCTTTCAGACAGATGGGTTAGCATGTGAGCCTTCAGATCCTTAAAAATCCTGCCGCAATCCGGGTTTGGGCATCGACCTCTTTCCCTTCCATCATCGTCGAAACCAACGCTGGCAGACCTAGAGCTTTCCTGGGAATGTCGCGAATGACTAGATGCTACGGACATTCTGCGGGCGTCTAACGTACTTGGGTATGGATGAAAGTTTGAGGAGTGAAGGTAAGGAGAAGCTGTGCCGCTTCTGAACCGGGCTGGCCCGGGCTGATGTGACCCTTGACTTGACGAATCTGAAGGGGCGGGGGACGGAGGCTGGATAGTCTGTGACGGTAGATGGGGAAAAGCATGGATAACCCCAGGGTATGGCGGCCCAGTCGTGTTACGTGCAACCGGAGTGTCGAACGGCTGGATAAGAGATGGATCTGGGGTGAGAAATTCGTTAGCACGTGCTCCCTCACGTCGAGTGCGAATACACGAGAAGGGAGTCTCTCCCAGAGTAAGTAAGAAGAACAAAGAGAAGGGAGAGGATGCATAAGGAAAACCAACAAGATGACTGTAGTGGAGGGATGAACCTGCCACTACTCTGACCAAAGAAAGGACTTGAAGATTGCACAAAAGAAAATTGCTCCTGGAGTTCCGGAACTGGCAATGAGCGAACATAAGGGCTATACGTTTCCGTGGGCGAGACTGAAGTCCTTTGGGCTCTAGATGTATTGCTAGAAGTGAGGGACGGCCTGCGAAGACCCGGCTGTCGTGACCTCGGAGAGTACGCAGGACTGGGAAAGGACGGAGACATTGCTGATGCTGGTGTTGTTGGCGACCTAAAGGACCTGGCAATCCGTGGAGAAGACATGGATCCTGGGTTGAGTGGCACGCACACAGGTGACACACTCGTTGCACATGTCGATGTTGGTGAAGTGGTACATGGTGAGGATTGAATTGTGCAGTTGACCTCCTCAAGGATGGTGTCGATGACCTCCTCAAGGATGGTGTCGATGGTAATGTTCCGGCCGTTTCCCGACGAAGTAGGTGCCACTGCCTGAGATGGAAAAGAAAACCCAGATGGGAAAACTTGAGAAGCGGAACATGACGGCATTGAGAGAGGGGCCGAACAACTCGGAGACACTGGAGAGGAAGAAACCTTTTCAGACTCACCAACGAAATTGTCTTGGAGCTTGCTGCTATCGAAGATCATTTCATTTTCCATACCACCCCACTGAGGTATATCTTGACCAAAGCCGTCGTTACTATGGACGACTCCGGACGCAATACCAAGCCCGTGATGTGACTCAGTCCACTGGTCTTGACTAGGGAGGTTATGTGTGGCATGGGAGTACGGCGACCCAACGGCTGAGGAGGCTGTGCTCTGTACTGAGGCGCCTGAGGCGGAGGATAGCGTAGTTGAAGGAGGGTGATCCAAAGCTTGAGATATAGACGGACACGGGGACCCCGCTGGCGTGAAGCCGTGGTGGTCTTGTGATTTTGCTGATTCGAAAAGATAATGGGGCGTATTATAATATGCTGCTGAGGAGTAGGCAGGCATGGACGGGTATTGCTCGTAGCTCGAATTCAAGCCGTTGATATCGTCCTCTGATCCCATATTGTGGTGGTAGGGAGGGTCTCTTGGAAAGAGAACAAAGTCGCCTACGTTTTCGTGGACAAGAGCCATGCCCCACAAGTCGGCGTCGGGTTACCAGAGCCCTGCCTGGAATTTGGTTCAGTAGCTGAAGTTGTTCGTTTTTCGTTGATAGGGGAAGATGCAATGCGGAAGGTTCTCTCTCACTTGGGGGGCACTTACCCAATTGACCCGAGGAATCCGAAGGAGATTGAGGGAGGTGGGAAAATTATAAGGGGAGGGCAAAGAGTAGGTCGAGTGGCTATCCAGGCATTAAAGTAAGACGAAGCGGAGGGTAAGGTCGAGGGATGATTTGAAACCAGTTCGAGGCAGGCTCGACGATCAGCTGTCGCAATGCCAAAGGGGCTGGACGGGTAGAGATGGAGGTCCTCTGGAGACTGGAGTTGGTAGGTAGGCAAAGATTGGGAGTGGAAGTGGGATTGGGGGCGGCCATGGTGGGGACTCTTAGATATTAATCGAGGGCTTTTGGGGAAGGGAAAGCCTGCGTTCGCTTACCTCCCATCTCGTGAATTGCGCAGCAAGTCCCAAGTAGGGATGAGCATGCAGCTACCGAATAGTGCAGCCTTACCACCGGCACGCTTTTACCCATTTGGCAAAACGACCGCGACTAAGGTACCTGGGGGACCAAGCCTTCCGACACTAATAATAAACAATCCCACCTGAGGGAAACATGGAAACGTGGGAACATGGAAACATACAATTTTAGCCATGATAGCGGTGATGATTATGATCTTGGTTCGCGACCTGGTGAATTTGGCTCGAATAGCTGTCCCGCTTGGCTAACCGTTGCAGCGTCTGCTGCCCCATGTACGGTTAGAAGAAATCTGTGGACTTGGATCATCTTGCGGGTGAGGCGTGGAGGGTATCCCGGCGTCAGGACACAGGATGGCGTATCAAAAACGGTGAACTCTAATCAGATAGAGTGATCTAATCCAAGCTCTGGAAATCACCTCGATCCTGGTCTTCACCGCGGACGATGGTGTCGACTTCCCCCATACGCGCTGGCAGACAGAGCGCTGGTGAGCGGTGAGAGGCAAGGCAGATTGGTCGAAATGTTGACCACATCGAGTCTAATTATGCTAGCAGTCCCACTCTCCAATCCAGTTGGGGTCAAGCTTCCATGTCAGATTACCGTTCGCGCACTTTTTTTTTTTGGCAGGGCTGAGCCTTTGCATAAGTCTGCCACTATTTTCGGGGTTTCCAATTGGACTGACAGACACCCTAGCAAATTATCTTCTTTCGCTTAGTTGCCTCACCTGGGACAGATGAAGTATGCAGATGATGGGGACAATAGTCAAGACTATTCGGTACATCTGGCGACAAACGATGACCCACAAAGCAATGGGCAGCATACAGTAGGTACTCGGACAACCGATCAGGTTCGAGGTCGAAACGGAGCTGTACCTTGCAGATGTGCATGCGTGAAAAGGATGATCGCTCCGAAATCGTGTGAGATCATCCAAGTCTCACGATTCTCCGTTTCATCTTCTCACCTCTGTGATTACGGCGCCATAGATGAGAACAAGCATTAATAATGCAAGAAACAATGATGATTGACTAGGGACAAGCCGACACTACTTTCACGCTATTAAGTCGAGCCGAACCACATCTGCGGGACGATGGATTCGCCCGAGTCATTGGCTTACGGAATCACCGTCTATCGCCGTCTCGTGCCGTCGCATCGCTCGTAAGGCAGATTACAAAGAAGACAAACTGGCTACCGAGTACTCTGCTGCCCTCTTTCAACGTCTCATGCGGTCCCCGGTGGGGACTAGCTACATGTACGTGATGCAGCTTCTCACACAGAATGTTCGATATGAATGAAACTCATTGTAGGGCCTCATGGAGAACTATCACGGCGTATCTCCGCCCTTTGAGAAGGAACTAATAATGTCAGGCCTCCCGTCAGAGTTCAACGGCTATCAGCCAAAGTAGGACAGGGATGAGGAAGGTGTCGGTGGAACGTATCTCTATCGGCAGGGTTCATGCATTCGCAACATGACAGCCACGTGGGCGAGATCAATTCCAATGTGCCTGATGAGGATGCTGAGCCGTGCATCGTCGTCTTTGGTTGGCCAGTGAACTGGATAGGGCTGATGGGGGGATACGAAAGGATTCTTAGTGACAATTGTGCCACCTTCGAACTTCTACCCCTCTCGAACCTCGTTTCGAATTCTCAACGGTGCGCCGTCGTCCCAATCGTTGATTGGCGTGTTGTGAGTCAGCTAGAGGCTGCATTGCTTGCGGCCATGTTCCGAGCTGGTGTAATTTGCACATGGCATCAACCTTCTGGCTTTGATGGGTGTGTACTGTGTAGGGACCGAAGCAGCAGGGTAGCATGACATGGAAAACCTTGTGACCTGATACATGGAAATGTGGGGCCACATGCGAGCATGAAACAATCCAAGATGGCTCCGATGAGCACTTTGCACGCACCCATCATTACTCGGTTTGCCGTAGCTCCGTGGCAGGAGGGAGGGAGGTAGGGAGGGAAAAGCATGGCAAGCATGGCTCCAGGGATCGTTGTCTAGCGCTCACCTTACGACCCAACCCCATGGATGCGGAACCATTGGCCCTGCCTCTCCACATCAGCCCTAAAAGGAAGCGGAAGCTGCATGATTCAATGGCGCACTCTAGAAAGTCAACCGGCCTTGCTTGTTTGCATTGAGCATCGATTCGGCCCCCCGAAATGCACCCAATAGGCGACTCCGAGTGCAATCACCACACTTCACCGCCGAATGCTCCACACCACCGTCATTCACTGTCGTCACTCCTCCATGCAAAATGCCACCAACTGCTGTCGTGCAGCATACGAGTGTCGGCGAAGTTGGTGTGCAACGTCCTGTCTCTTTGGAATTTATCAACACTGGCTTCTTTCGGTTAGGAGTCCATTTTGATTGCTTCAATTTGTCTAGACCTGGCCCATTGGCGATCCCTGGTTGAGGGGATAGTCAGACGATGTATCCTTCGAAGACATTTGTCCCATCTGCCTCTTGATGGCTGCCTGCAAGCGCTTGTCCAAATTCGTCATTGCTTCCACTACTCTCATGTTATCCTCGATTAGCTTCAGGTGACACCCCACCTAGAGGCTCATCCAAGACACGAGTGCCACACCGGTGCATGGATACCGTCTCTTCCATGAGTTCCAAGGCCCAGCGACTGGATGCATGAAGCTACATTGCTGTGTCTGTTACATCTCTGCATGTCGTTGAGCACAGTTCACGCTGCCTAGCTCGACTGCTCTTGCTATCCGTCACTCTCGTATCAATGCACTTGTTCTCGTGATGTTATAAGAATCTGCGAGAACCCAATCGCCCGTCCTTGCCGGCAAGTACCCATGTATCAGCCTCAAGAGTTGCATCGGAGCCTCAATTCGCTTAGATGTCTTCTTCGGATCATGGGCGGTTGATGAATTGGCGCGGCTCCTTTATAGATTGGCGACTTCACCTCGCCAGCCCCAACCACCAGGTACGGACTCTCCGAGTTTGGTCATACCCGAGGCCTCGCAGATACGTATCACGATCTCTCGAATTGCTTGTACCTCCAAAACCTTGGCTCCGTTGTTGATCGCGCCCTATGACGCCCGTGTTAGATATACTATCTTTACCCATGCAAGACGCTGACCTTCAAATGGCCCTAGGAAACGCTGTTAGCTTGTCGGATGGTGTGGCATTGCCAATGCAATGGTCACGGAAGGCATCCAACCTTCAACTGTGGGTTCACATCCTGTGGAATGAGACCAGCAATGAGCACGAAACTGCTTTCGACTGCCGTCAAAACGCTGGTATTGGAGAGTATGTAGCCGTACATCAAACGCGCAGTAATGCCTAGGTCCTCGGTCCCCGACCGATCCATTTGTCCCATTACTCTTTTGGAGACCTTGCCGTAGATCTTGTCGAAGAATGTCTGACCTCGGTGTAAGATGGTTGAAGCCGGGATATCGTACAGTTCGACTGGTCGGGCAGTGGGGGAATAGGTTAATGGCTCATCTTGCAAAGTTGGTGGAGTTACAGTTTTGAGAGATAGCAACGCATTGATGGTCTCAATCAGATTACGTTAGATCGCGGTCTCTGTTGATAGGCAATGGATTTACTTTGGGTAAACCGCCGATGGGTGCTGTCTTCACCAGTGCCTCTCTCATCTGCCTTGCAATTTTGAGCTGCTCATCATGAGACGGTTTGGCCGGAACTCTTCCTCCCCCTTTATCTAGTGCGTATTGGAAAACGGTGGGTATCTCATCGGGGCGGTTAATGACGGACAGGGCGACGCCGGCGATAAAGTACCATGTGTATGAAGGTAAATGAGGATGACTCTGGAGGTAGCTGAGGAGGGCAGGGGAAAGGATTTTAGGAAGAGAAGAAGATGGCATCGCGACAGCAACCTGTAGTCGAGCAGGATGGGTGACGTTTGGGGGAGTCTCGCAGCAGCTCGCTCCTCATCCGCCATTTTCGTGTCGGGTCGGCCCGGTATGAGTATAGTACATGTACGAGTATGCTGAAAGATAAAAGTCGAAACATCCGACAAGCCCACAAGCTGACTTTACCTATGGTACCCGTCTGAGTTCCATGTTTGGCGACGGAACAGTATTGATACAATCGCGAGACAAAGCCTTATGAAAGTATCGACCTCTAGGCTAGTGTCCGGTTTCTGCTGCTAACGTCCTATTCAAAGTCTCCGTCCACCCTCGAAACCTTTCTTCCAACTCGTGAAGATGACTTGATTCAAATCTAGATCGTGTTGCTCAGCCCTGATCAGATCGACCATGGGGTTTCCGTCTCTGTCACTTCCTGAGCGTTTAGCCACCCTCGTCCACTCCAAGTACAGCTCAGCCAAGACCTCCGGCGCCCTTACGTTATCGCCTACCTACCTTGCTATCGTGTACGTCAACGATATCCCAGTATGTCTCTGCACTTGCACTTGGACCTACATCAGCACAAAGACAGCTCCCTTACACGATATCACAGTTCCAGCTCCGCTACTGCCCTGCCCTATCTCGGAAGCCTACTGGAGAGCAAACAGGCATTGATCAGCGCGCCAACGATAAAAGAACCCAAACGTCTACAAAATTTGATCCATTTGAAAATCCTGCTCTGGAAATTCTTGTTGCTCAAGTACCAAGAGGCCAACATACACACCATCTGGTCCTTAACAAATACCCTGTCATTCCACAACATTTCATACTAGCTACGAAGGAGTATAAAGACCAAGCCGAGCTCCTGGAAGAAGATGACCTGAGCATAACATATCAATGTTTGAAACAGTGGAGTGATGATGGGTCAAACCAGCGACTGTTTGCATTCTTCAATTCTGGAGCACACAGCGGCGCCAGTCAAGACCACAGGCACGTTCAGTTCCTGGATATTGGAGAGATGGGACGAGACGACAATGCGAAACTTTGGAAACCTCTGATTGATTTGGCAGACGAGCATGGAGTTAAAGGTATGGAATCGCCCGTTTGGCTTTTGCTGCTCAAACTCATCTCCGTTTAATCAGTATCTGAGTCGAAGGCTAACTGTTGAGAAAGATCAAGGAAACAGCACAAATTCACTACCTTTCGTATATGATTCGGTTCGGATCCCCGAAAGCGTGACACCTCAAGTCCTTCTCCACTGTTACGAACAATTATACTTCAGCGCTCAGCGTACTGTGGACGAGATGTCTCCTGACCACAGACCGCCATTAGATGACTTGCCCTCCAGTAAATTCGGTTCGAAGAAGGCAAATATTAGCTACAACCTCGCAATGACAACCAGACGGATGATGATCTGTCCAAGGCGTAGCAAGGGTGCTATGATATCTACTACTAACCAAGGCACGCCGAAGCAGATCGGGCCGATATCGTTGAACGGTACCCTTCTCGCCGGAACGTTGATGGTGAAAACCAACGAGGAGTGGGAAGCACTCAGGGGTATTGATGGGTCAAAAAGGCTAGAGGGTATCTTTGGGGAGATAGGAATACCACATAGAATCAATGACAAGTATTGATGTCGTCTAGTCATGAGGGTCTATCCGTGACATGAGAACTGCAAGGACATCGAGATATGTTACATTGTGTCGTATGATTCGAATGTCCATGAGTCCATTAAGGGACATGTCACTAGTTGAAGCGTGATCACGTCAAATAAGACCCTACCAGCATTGCATATCAATTCTTTCCCGGATTCTCACGGCTTGGTTCGTCTGTAAACTCGCGGCATTGGCTATGGAAGTATTGATGACAGGTCGAGAAATATCTCTAAGTCCGACGTGAGGTTAGGCCTAAGTAACTCCTTTGGGGGTTACCGATCGTGGGAATAGCTGTATTGCTGAAGAAATACCGACAACGAAGACGCACGGCAACAATACTGAACTCAGGGGCAATGTGGTCACTTATCCGCTTCAATCCACCTCCAACAAGTGAACTTGTTGATTGATTCCTGAACCGAATCACTATGAGCTTCGTCCACACAAAGCTACTCTTCACTGGCCTGGTCGCGCATTATTCGCTCATCTTCAGAAATCTCGTCCCATTTCTTCCGACACGTCGCGTTCCCAAATTTGTATGATCCCCCCCGCTTGTAAATTCTATCCGACACCTGCTTCCAAGGGATCTTGACCGGCTTCGTCCCCATTTTCCTTCCCCAATCATCAAGTGTTTGAGCTTGCTGCGCTACATCCTGAGCCTCGTCGACAGCCTGCTTGAGAAGCTTGATCTAGCGCAGGCAGTACCTTAGTTTGACATGTTCTAGGAGACAGACGTTGAAGTAGTTGAAAGAAGGAGCAGCTTACGTCTTTTTCGTGCCACTGCGGCTTTCGGACCCGCTGTTCCTTGCGTTTGGTCAAGGTGCGAAATCGCCCTCGAAGCGTGGACTCAGCTTCTGTGAAGCGCCCCTCGAGTCGAATGTCTCTATACGACTTTCCAGCGAGCTTGGATCGAACTAGAAACTCATCACAGGCTCGACGTTGCGATCTTGAGTCTGATGGTCTATCGCTTGAATGAGTCTTCTTGCACTTAGGGAAACAGGAACTCTTGACTTGACACGCGTTGCTGTAAGTGCCAGCTCTCGAATGATGACTTCCTAATTTTGCTAGAGAGAAGTTTGAGGCCGCTTTCTTGACAGGCAGTTGAGCTCTTTTCGACGAATCCAATTCCCTGGCTTCATAAACCATGTCCGGAAAGGGCAGCTCTGAGGCGTGGACATCTGCCGGTGGGCTCCATAGGTCAGATGGTCGCAACGTCTGAGAGTCAGTGTGTTTGGAGAGTCTTACTTCTCTAGCCATCTGTTTGGGAAAGCTACATGCGTTCGGCAGAGACACAGTCGAAGCGCCCTTGTCTGGCGGAGTCCCCTGATATGAGTATTCAGTTGACGTATTCCAAGTAATCCCTAAGCTCGTAAAATCCGTGTTGAGTCGACAGTCCAACGGCACAGACCTAGGGACAGCAGGACTATGAGTGAGATTATGACTTCTTAGCCAGCTTGGCCAAGGATTTATCACTTCAGGCTCGGCCATGACCAGAGGAGCTATGCCGATGTCGACAGCAGCTGGCCCTGACAATTCGTACTGATCTGGGCCGAGTGGACAAGATGTGCAAGCGCTGGTAGTTCTGTCTAAGCTTAGTAAAGTACTGTACGAATTGTTCGAGCCGGACAATGTGTAGCTGGAAGAGGATGGGCTGAATGTGGTGGCAGGGGTAACAACGGAGCGTATGTCGACATCAGTCTCAGAATGAACTGAATTCGTAGATTCGCGGTCTTCGACCACCGCTTCGCACTGAAATGCCCCAAAATCCGGTGATTCAGGAGATAGAGTCAAGGTGTCGCGCGGGTTGATGGCCATTAGATTTCTAGCTATTTCTGACCAAGGGTATGGACCAAACGGCGTAGCACCGGTGGTTGGTAGCATCGAGGATTCTCTGTACTCATCATATGGTCTGGAACACACAGTATCTTCAAATTGGAGAGCCCGTGAATGTTCCCCCAAGAGTGCCTGCTGCCCTTTAAATTCAAGACAAGCACTCGGCACGCTGACAGCGTCTCCGATTTTGGCGTGTGTTGCTGGTAAGTGCAGTACAGACATCCCGGCCTGCCAAGGGGTCTGGGCGAGTAATGACAGTGATGAATCGGACGCGAGGGCTTCTGTCGATGACTCCAATTGATTGATCAAGGCAGTATCAAGCTGTGACGAAGCCAGCCACTCTTCGATATGGCTATTGCAACTCGCTCTCTTTGTTGAATCTTCATTGACTGACTCAACATGCATGGGAGATAATAGACATCCGGGCGTTGCATGCCTATCGAAAGTCATCCCCAGACAGTGCCGCTGGCGAGTGAGCGATATAGCCGGATAGGATCTTCTGAGTACACTCTAGTCAGGTAACGGGTCGTCGAAAGGCCTAGGAAAGTTGCAGTATCGTCGGCCAGGGTTGTTCGCGACGTTCGCGCCAAAGAAAGTGGCAGTAATTTCAAGCGGTGAGGCGGCAAGCACCGTTCCCATGCTGCAATTGATGGAAGATCGGTTAGTGTCAATGCAGCCGGCGGGTTCGGAAAGGAGCTGAAGGATGATATCAGATTGCGAAGGACATGTTTTGTCAAAGATCACTTCAACATTGGCGGAAGTACGTTCGATAACGAAAAACAGGGGGAGGATGTTTCAATTCACGATGCTGCTATACTGCCGATGGCAATTCTCTGTCCATTCCCTGACCAACGTGGACTCCAATAGATCAAAGCTTACGAGTCTGGTGGACAGGCCGGCAAACTATGTGCGGAAATGAAAGACCATACGGCTTCGCGTGATGCCTTCTGTGTCAACGGAGGACTGGTTCCCCTAACGGGTAGCGAGTCACAGCACAGAACTTTTTACAGAGGTTGTAAGTCCGCTTTGTTTGGGGAGGGATGTTGGGCCTCATTTACCAAGGGTTCATGCTCACTCAATTATGGTTCAATCGTGGTTTATAGACTTCGTGATCTTTTCGAACAGTATTCCGGCTCGCTTTTTACTTACTCAATCCTCGGACTAGTCGATACCATGCATGATTCAGTCATAAAAGCGTAAGTCGCCTCGGTAAGGACAGACCCTGTCAAGGATAGAATAAAAAAAGTGCATCGTGGTGCAGGCGTTGAGATGCGGTCGGGTACTTAGTTCCCCTAGTACGTTCTGTCAAGGCTGTCGATGGTGTGTTTGCAATTGGCTCTGGATGAAGCAAACTTTTGACCACAAACAACCTCTCACTACAGATTTCGAACATGAAGCTAAATCTGACGTCCAGATCACCGATCGACGTGATGGAAAATCTGAAATTGCGAATGAATCCGGGGTTGGAGAACGCCACAACCGCAAATGAGCGGTCAAATGGGAGGCGACATAACTAGCAAGGTGCGGAGCGTGGATGCCAACCTTGATGCTTGTACAATCTCCGCCTCTTAGCACGAGCAGTTCTTCGTGCTTGAAGGCCATCGGCTGGTGCACTGGCCTTAGCGCGAGAAATAGCCTGGCAACCCTTCCTATGCCTTGACAGGCTACACTACTTGGGAATTATGAATAAGCTGCGACTCGGATACCATTTAATCTCCCAACTAATGTGACGATTTGCTTGAAGGGCCTTTGCACGTTATCGGATGCTTGCGAATGGGAGAGCAAAGATCGAGGGCTTGCACAATTCCTGCGTGATTCTAGTGCAAGACAGCTCATACTTTGTTACAGGCTGCTTCGCCTCGTCGTAAGTCCTGGAGTTTTGTTTACCCAAACAGGCTCAAGGATAGAAGCTAGCCACTAGTCTTTAGTCATATGTCATGGTTGGTTCCATTCGCTGACAGATCGTAAATGACCACGTTTCATATGACCGTCGGGTAAAGCATGAGATCTGACATTGCTAAGGCAATAGCAACAGAACTGCCACGCTCATCGGCGCTGGTCCCCGAGAGAGACCCCTTTATGTTCATGTTTGGAATAGTCTCTGTTTCCCTTTCGAAGCTAGTAGCAGCCTTAGCAAGCTTGAAGCTGGTGACTGCCTGCAGGCTGTAGGCGCACCTAGTCGCGAAGCCGCTCTTTCAATATGCCGCACAATAGGCCGAGAAGCAAAAGCAGGCCGTTGAAGCTTGCCAGCATATAGAAAGGTGCCGATGGTGACGCATGATCAAAAAGATAGCCACCAAGCTTCGTCAAAAGCAAGATTCCGGCAGCGCCTGCAAGCGAATAGACGCCTGCTATGGAGCCTTTCAAGTGCTGACGAGAAGTTTGGTGGGCGAACGGGCCAGTAAGCAGAGCACGCGTCTCGTCTGCATCACTAACGTTTTCTGTGACTGGACTACTCATATGAACATTGTTTGTCGATTGCCCCGATTCGTTGCCAGAAGCATTGTTCGGTTCAAGCATAGTGCCCGGGGTTCTGCTCTCCCCATCAGAAGCTTGAGTCACCGCGTCAGCTTCAAGGACGCAGCGACCCAGCAGGCCTAAGCTACAAACAATAGCCCCAATTTGGCTGAGGCCCAGCAAGGCCATCACAAAGAATACCCAAGGGCTCCCACCCACTGATTTGGGATCCGGACTGTCCAGATTTGCAAGGCTGAGGTACCCCACAA
This sequence comes from Physcia stellaris, assembly GCA_018902385.1. Taxonomy (NCBI): domain Eukaryota; kingdom Fungi; phylum Ascomycota; class Lecanoromycetes; order Caliciales; family Physciaceae; genus Physcia; species Physcia stellaris. The sequence continues at coordinate 858,112 of JABSSW010000001.1, read as the reverse complement.
CGCCTAGTAGTGCTGCAAGTAGAAGTGGAGTGTTGAACCGAGGATATCGATCAGCTAGGTATCCAAAGATAGGAGCAAAAACCAGAGCAACGGTCTGGGAGACCCCAGTAAGCTCTGCGGCAACCACATACGCCCTTCCACAATGATCAGACATAGGCAAGCTCACAGCCTCGGACTGGTCAGGTAGCCTCTCGCACATACCCGAGGATATAAACCAGCCGTTCACGAATAAGGGTATAAAAAGTGATATGCCGACCGAGGATGCGCGCGCAACAAAGCCACCTGCATAGCCCAAAGATAACGTAGTACTTGTAAAACCCAATCGAATCGCACAGAGCAGCATCCGTCCATATGAGAGATTTTTGACGGTGCTAGATTCATCACTAATTGTATCTTTGGCTTTTCGTAAGTTAGCGAAGCCTTTACCTTCCTCAGCGGGTATATTTCGAAGACCAAAGAAGACTAAGACCGCCACAGTAAGAGCTACTGCTCCCACAACATAATAGCTATACTTAACTGCAACTCCAGCGTCTATGCCTCGATTTCGAAAATTGGCGGGCAGAGGGAGGAAAAGTACCAAGGCCACTAAGGCTCCAGACCCAGTGAAGAGGCCGACAAACCCAGCAAGCCGCGTGGGCGCCGGGGCGGGAAGGGGGCTCGCCGAGCTGGAGGAGCGTTGCGCTGTTTGTTGATGATGCCGTGATGGAGTGATGGTGAGCTCAGATGATATGGATGGCGACAATGTGTGCCCATTCGTCGATGTCGCCGTTCCCGCTGCCGAAGAGGAGTCATGAATCCTATGAGGAGTAATCATCGCAGGAAGCATGGCGGTGACCATTGTCGAGCTTGCTGCCCCACCGATGCTGAAGAACAACCTCGCGAGAAGTAATTGAGGAAAGACATTGTGTGCTTGAACAAACGAAAACAATGCGAGACCAATGATGGCGTAGCCTATGACACAGACCTACAGCACATTTTAGGAGATCAGAAAGCTGGCAGACCAGGGCACTTACCGCTCTGACCCCTATCCGGTCAGAAATGATGCCCCAGGTGGGACAAGCTACAAGTGCAACGAGTTCATCGGCGAAGCCTAATGTGCCCACTGCATTACCAATTCCGTGTTCTTGCTTAAGAAGGTCAGTCACAACAAATGAGACTGAAGAGTTTAAGAACACCAAAAAGGCGATAGAGAACAGGCAAACACCTAGAAGATATGACGCGGCTTGAACTGTGGTCCCTGTAAACATGGCGTCACAGGATCAAACGTCTAGTAGGTCGTACCTTAGGGTGCCTTATTCAACATCGAGGTCTCCCGCGTCATGTGCAGAAGCGTGAGAAGATAAAAAGACGTCGCGGCTATGGCGCTTGTCGAAGCTCGTCCCAACTTACTTTAAGGCAATGCTACGGTATTTAAGAAGCAGGTCACGTGATTCTCTGCACCAATTGCGGAGATCCTCTGTGCTTGGATAATCACGTGAGGAGCTTTCCTGACAAGCTCAATACGTGAATCAAGTATGATGGCAAGAACAATTGACATGGTTGACTGTATATAACGATAACAATAATAATGAGGTTTTGGTGGGTTGAATGGAATTGGTGCGAGAAATCACGTGACCTGCCCCTTGATTACCTACGGTACCTTAGCATTATAATCCTATTATTATTGCCCAGGTGCCCTGTAGTCCCAAGACCAGATTACGGTATTATATTGGCTCCTCGGCGATTCGGAACCCAACTGTGTTCCTTACGTAGGTAACCTATGTCACAAGTAGGGTGTTCTAGATGGATTTCCTGGCCAGTCAGCAATAAAATATTTCTATATCGCGAGCATACTGGCGACGACATGAGGTGATTGAACTCACTTCTAGTGTTAATCTTATCGGCCTTGTCGATGAAGCTGGTTTTGTACATTACGAACACCTGAACCCTGAGATTCCACAGGGCTTTTTACACAAATTCAGTCCATATCTGGTCCAGGACCCTTTCGCCCTTTTATCCACGCGCACGCCCTCTCGCTTTAGCATATTCACCTTTTCGGAAGCATGCTTTCCCTGAGCGCCCCATTCTCCACCAAAGCCTCCTATACCACCGCCGCTAGCTACGACTCGGTGACATGGCACTCTAGGAGCGAAAGGGTTGTTTCTCAAGGCATTCCCGACGGCACGTGGACAGGAGCCTAGGTAATTAGACATCGCAGCGTATGTCGTAACGCTACCGGGCGGAACCTGGCAAAGAGCCAGGAGAACGCGTTGCCGAAAAGGCGTAAGATTACTAAAGGCGATCAAGTTCGACAGCTGGGCATCAATTGGTGTCGGTATTGCTGAAGGTGATGGCAAACTTATCTGCTCTCCTGCCTGCCTGGCTAAAGAGGAGCGAATGTCTGACTGAAGGGCCCTTTTATTCTTGACTTTTGGTTTTATCTTGCCCGATTGAATCCTCTCGTCTTCTTCGTCCCCTGCATCGTTCTGTCTCTTTCTCTTTCTTTGGGAATTGTCATGCTTGATATTTCCTCTCAGAGCTAAACTCTTGTCGTCTAATTCCGCCAGGTCGAGTGCCCCAAGAGCGATCTGCTGCCCGACATCGATAGCATCTTTCAATTGCTCCACACTCATGTTCTTCCACGCTGGAGCTCTGAGCTTAGCTGTCCATGGTGCATCCATTCCAATCACAGAGTCGAGTATAATCCGGGCGAAGCAGTGATCGATGTGCACCGGCCAACGTTGTTGAACCGGAGACTTGCTAATAGCGAGGGTGGGAAGTGTGTGTTTGTACAGGGTAGTCCAGCTCGCACGTAGATCATTAAGCGACATGATATATGACGCTTTCCTCAGTCTAAGATCTTTGAGGACCAGAAAGTACGTGTATGACCAAGAGTGCTATGTTGTAACACGGGGGGGTATATCTAAGGTAGGGGGTACCGTCTTGCGGAGATCGACCGCGTATACACGCGACTAGTCATCAGCGGGCGGATTCCCAGCGGGCGGGGGGTGTATGAAAACCCTCTTAAACACAATGTATCGGGGACCAAGCGTCTCTATTTAACAATAGTCACTGTCGTTCATGAAATGTTCTTTTGTTTATCGTGGTACATCTTGTATTACCTGCACAAGCGAATCTGAGCTTTGAAGAACTATGTAGAGAGATTTATAGCTCATCCCTTGGACGAGTCTCCTGAGTTGGCTCCTCCCACATTCTCTTCTTGGGGTTAGGAGGCTCGCCGCTACTTCGTTCCTCCAGGACCGTTCCTTGGACGTCTTTTGTGGACGCAGTATCCGCGGACTGAGTGGCCGTCTGGGCGGACTCTGCCATATCACCTATCTGGTCTGACAAGCTTGTACCTGACTTCTTGGATACTTGCTCTACTTGCACAGCTTTAGCTCCGCTTCCGCCAGCTCCTACCGCGATGGATGGCGCAGGCATATTGGGCTGAAAAGTCGGAAACTCTCCTGTCGCACTAGGCTTGACAACGAGACTCTTGGAGATCCTTTCCGAAGCTTGTGAGATGACTTTGCTTTGTTTTATTCCGCCGACACTACCAGCAACACTTGCAAGTAAACTCAAGATTACCTGAGTGTTCAAAACCATCAACCGCCAGATCAAGTTGATGGGAAGATAAAGTAACCACCAGCCGGGGCCGTAGAGAATGCGTCGAAAGATGAGCCAGCAAATTGTTACTACGAGAAGCCAGAAGGCGGTTTCGAGGTACCACGTGTCTGACTTTTGGGATCTCAGTAGGCTCGAGACAAGAGTTCGTGACGATGAGAGAAGGTTATCGAGATTATTGTAAGATTCAGAAAGAGTGGAGAGGGCTGCAGTCGACTCCTCTGTAAATCATGGCATTAGCTACCAAAGCTTCGCCCGGATTTTCTAAGTTCACCTAGCGTCTCTTGTGCGAACTGGCTTTTGGTGAGCTCGGTTTGCATCAAAGCATGAGTCCGTCTTAGAGCGACTGTAATGTCGCTCGAAGCGTTGAGCAACACTTCGTCTTGTGACAGCTTATCCTGTCCTTTCCGTCGGACAAGACCTGCAGTGCTGTTACCCTCTTGAACACCTGCGAACAAAATCTCTTTTTCTTTCCGTTTAGCAGCCTCTGCGTTGCGTTTGGCTTGGAGCTGAGCTTTTCTGAATTGATTACGAGCACTGTGACAACGATACTTAGCTAGAGATGTAGAGTACTCGATGTATGTGGACTTACGATCTCAAATTTTCCCCCAACCGGGTGACCTGCGTCACTAAATCTGTCCGGTCCTTCTCTCTCTCGCTGTTTCTGTTTCGAGCGGCCGACGCCCAGCCCGCGTTAGTGGTCTGGTCCTCGACGTCCTGTCGTAAGAGTTCGAAACTTTCCTCTTGCTCCTTCAAGCTTTGATGAATCTCCGCCCCAAGCTCTAGTCGTGCATCCGAAGAATCAGTACTTAGACTACTTGAGCCGGGCTGCGCGGGCAGTCTGGCAAGACGATTGATTAACTGCAGAGTCTGTTTATAAGCATCAAAGAGAAGTACAAGTCGAGCGTTGAGGTCTTGAAAACTCATTGCACGGAGAGATCCTGCTAAGTTACTACGTGTAGCCAGCAACGCAATACTAATCATCTCGGTCCAAGACCAGCGGGGAAATTCCGCTCTAGAGCATGTGGTGCTCGGCGCATGTCTCGGGACTTCGTTCCGTTAGCGTCGGTAGGTCTCGAGCGGAATCCATAATTGAGCTTGTGTGGCGGATAACTTGAGCTAATGGTAAATACCCTCAAAGCGGCTAGCTGATACTTGGATAATGGATACCTACCTTACTGGTCTCGAAGATCAAATACAGGATATGGCCGGTTTCCGGTTCAGACCAACCGAATGGATTATTTCTTAAATCCGTGTAATCCGGAGGCGGTGGTCTGACATGGTGAGACAACCCGGCGCTCTTGCCGTTTCCGATGATTGAGGTGCACCAGATGTAACTCAAAGAAAGCGACTCGAACGATTAATATTGAACCTGGAATGGACTCGACATAGAATAGCCTAGCGGTACCTTACCTTAGGTAATTATCCGGCTTCCCAATCCCTGGGAGAGAGCGCAAGCTTACCTACCCCTAAATTTATTAACGTTTCAAAGTATCACGATAATGATCGCAAAATTCATCACCGAGGTTTCTGTCCAGTTCAACCCTTTCAAGAAGTCTGGCAACGCTTGTCGTTTCTTCCTAGCACAGCTACCGGCCAATGCGCGCACAATAATGAAAATAAATACGACAATACTTCCAAGATACAGCCAGGAACAAAGCATGCTTCACGTCAAATTGAGTGGGTAGCCCATACCTCCTGCCGACATCCTTGAGCGGTCGGATGATTTGCAGACTGACTGGCGCAAAACTCAGAGAACGGGAAAGAGATAGCTTTAGATACCGAGAACTTGAAGATTGAGGATATAGTACAGGAGGTCGACAGACATTCCAGGGCCTTGAATCGCCAGGCCGAGCTAGCAGGCGACAGATGATTGAGGGAGTCAACTAGGCTGGCCGCGGGCAGTGGAACATACAACACAGAGGACGCAACGATTCTTGGACAGAAGCCCGCACTGATCATATGAAAACTACGGTGGAAAGTGGACAATGGCGAGGTGAAATTTTTTTTCCTTCGACCTCCAAAGTCAATAGGGATCTGTTTTAGGCCCCCTGTTCTTTCAACTACCTATTCATGTGTACATTATCACCAGAGGCATAGCCTCAAACAGCAGAGCTAGTCTAGACAGCTGCACCGGAAATGAAGAACCACTTATCATAAATGCCATCAATAGGTGCAGGCTGGAGCTCCTGGTGCCTTGGAATATTTCGAGATCCAGGTGTTTCGCGGTCGGTGGAGTGGTTGACCGTTACATTAGCACTTAGGTGTGTTAGTGGTGCTTGGCCGATAAATTGTCAATCGAACCAGCTTACAGGGAGATATCACCGCGCTCAGTTTTTCCAATTATAAGCTTTTCCCAAGCTTCTGCACATTCGCGAACAACGTCCGTAGCGTATCTGGAAAATGGCGTTTTTAGCAAATCTTCAACGGGCGCGGAGCGTTCTCACTTCTTGTTCTTGCATTCGCCTGAAAAGGCGAACTGATTTTCAGGCTTTCCGTCTGGGATCTTGTAGATCCTGAACCACTCGTTGGTTGCTCTAAGAAGACCTGGTAGGTGTCGCTCGACATCCTCGATGTCATTTAGCCTTGGCGCCAATGGATCGTTCACGTCAATGACGATGATTTTCCAGTCGGTCTCTTCTTCATCAAGCAGAGCCATCACACCTAAAACCTTGACCTGCTTGATCTGTCCAGGTGTAGCGACAAGCTCGCCAATCTCACAGACATCCAATGGGTCGTTATCACCTTTCGCTTTGGTTTCCGGATGGACCACATTCGGGTCCTCCCAGGTCTGATACACCTAAGGTCAGGACTCAAGCCTCTGAAACACGGAAAGATAGCCCTACCTGAGGAAATGCACCGTAGTTCCACAAGTAACCGTGATGGGGGAAGCAATTACGAACGTAACGAAGTTTGCCCTTCTTCACGTCTTGCTTGATTGGATTTAGGGGTTCCTCTTTGGAGATCTAAACCATTCGTCAGGACTCGGTTTCGAGATTGGAGTTAACGAGTTGGCAACGAGTGGCGTGACCGTCTGGGTTGCGACCGACCTCCAATTTAGCGTTTGTCCATCTTGGAATCTCAACAATCATATTGAGGACGGTTTGTTGCTCATTTGCGTACAAGGGAATGTCATGGAATGGCGAGACTGGCACCCCGTCCTTTTCAATGTAGATGCGGTAGTCGAGCGTGTTAGCAGCTCCATTCTTTCGGACAGCATAACCCCCAGGTGCGTTAGGGTGATATGCTTTTTCGCTGACAGGTAGAGACGACATTCTGCTGTTCTGCTCTTTGGAAGAAGACAAGTGTCGAGCAATCTGCTGAGCACGGGATATCGAAGTACTTGAAGGGTAAAGGTTTGTTGGATTTGATTTAAAGTTGGGAGCCAGTATGTGCGATATTGGTCGTAACACTTGTACGTGGCTTATTGGGAAACTCTGATTCGGCTGCAATAGACGTTGCAGTAAAGCCGGAACGAGCATACGACGTGCAGCTGATTTGACGCCGTTCAATGGGTATTTCCTTGATTCACTCGATTGGGAATTCAAGTGGAGCAACTAATTACCCCCAAGAAAATTCCCACTACTGGCTCTGATAAGCCCTTCTTATCGGAAAAGCACGTGATTCTCGGGGTTATTCGCGGTATCCGTACTAAGGTATGTACTTACAGTGCTACGACTATTCTGATAGAAGCATGATATGCTCAGGGCCATCATGTCAAGTATGGACCGTCTTCCAAAACGTGTTCCTATCCCCAAAAACGGCGTCGACTACCGCAGTAAGATTGTCCTGGCTCCCATGGTGCGCTCGGGGGAATTACCTTCACGTCTACTTGCGCTGCATTACGGAGCGGATCTCGTCTGGGGCCCCGAAACAATCGATAGGTCCATGATCGGTACTACCAAGAGCTTCAATCCGATCACTTCGACCATAGACTTCACACGCAATCCCTCAAATGCTTCGAGAATCCCACCCCCTCTACAGAAAGAGAGTGTCATATACCGTCTGCATCCGTCTCGCGAATCTAGCAAACTTATTTTCCAGATCGGTACTGCATCGCCCGAATCCGCCGTAGAAGCCGCGAAGCTAGTGGCTGAGCACGTTGCTGGAATAGACGTCAATGCCGGGTGCCCAAAGCCATTTTCCACTTCCGGCGGCATGGGCGCCGCATTGCTACAAAATCCGGAAACACTCGCTTCAATCCTAAGGGCACTGGTCAAGGAAGTGGGCGAAGTATACCAAATCGGCATCAGTGTGAAAATAAGACTACTGGAGACTCCCGAAAAGACCGGTGCATTGGTGAAAACACTTTGTGGCACTGGCATTACAGGGCTGACTATTCATTGCCGTACAACGCCAATGAGGCCTCGCGAGCGGGCCATTCGAGAACAGCTTCGGATGATCGCTCACATCTGCAGGGAGGAAGGGGTGGCTTGTTTGATGAATGGCGACGTCAAGAACAGAGATGAGGCTGAAAATTTGGTGCAGGAGTTTGGTGTTGACGGAGCCATGATTGCAACTGCTGCTGAAGCAAATTCAAGTTGCTTCAGGTCCGGAGCCGCCGGCGGGCTTCTACCTTGGAGGGAAGTGGTCTACGAATATCTGAAGATAGCATTAGACGTGGATAACAAGTGGGGCAACTCGAAGTTCCTGCTCAGTCAGCTGATGCCTGGCAAGGCTCAAGTGTACAAAGATCTCGCGAGTTGCAAAAGCTATGAAAAGGCTTGTAGAGCCTTGGAATTCGAAGATCTCTGCGACCAAGCGAGGGAGGTAGATCGACGGCTAGGAATTTCCGAAGAGCAGCAGCGTGAATTTCGTGAAGCCGTAAATAAAGCCAAAGCACACAATAAAAGTGCCAAAGCGGCGGGAGGCCAGATGCGAGTAGCGAGAAGCTCGGGGGTAACCAAAGGTTTATTGTCAGAGCGTGGCATTGGGGTCACTCCCGCCATGGCAATATGAAACATTGAAATATAGAGCTTGAAGGTTAACGGGATTTTTATGAACCCCGGGCACTGAGTACCCCGGCCTCCCGAAGGTTGTATGGTCAGGGTACTGGTAATCATTCCATCCATGGGCTGAGCCTCTGCTAATCAGCCAGAGCACCCGTGTGATAAACCAAGTAGCATGAGCTCGAGTATTGAGCTAAGAGAAGGGTCTGAGTCGTAATATCGGCCAAGAACTGTTTGCTTGTGCAGGACGAACTACTTCTATACTTCTCCAGCACAGATGTCTTCTATTCGCCAGGCAGATATTCTGGAGCCCATCATCCTGCATGCACAGACAGAATGTTGAATTCCTGCAGTCAGACAGCTCGACGCCTAGCAAATACTACTGACTAGTTGAACATAATCTCACGGGGCAAGCTTTTGGAGTTCAGAGACCATACAGATTCAAGAAGAAGTGATAAGATTTAGAATACAGTACTAATCTCGGATATGTATCTACTTAGCATTACTCCCGATGCTCTATGCAAACGCAAGATTAGACCACATCAACGACAAAACTCGTTCGATCAGTCTCTCTCTCCCGTTCATGCATTTTGCTGAATAATGTGGTACGGCTGTGGCAGCATACTGTTGGCGACGGCGCTTTGTAGGATGGTCTAGCCTGAGCAGAGCTATCTAGCATGTAACACCTTGCGTAGCTTTTGAGTTCATGAGTAAAGCTACAATGAGACCATAAAGGCCTGTTTATGCGATTCAGTATACTGTGGTGTGCCTTAGTGATGTCGGAAGATAACGTACCCAAGACTTCAGCAAAAATAAGAATCAGGATCATGCCGACGAATAGCCTTGGTTGTTGCGCAGTACCACGGACACCAGCATCACCAACGATACCAATAGCAAAGCTAGATTCAAGGTCAGTCTTGTAAGGCGTTTCTTTGAGATTTTGTGATTGTGTTATACCCAGCAGCAAGACCTGCCAGACCGACGCTGAGTCCAGCACCGAGCTGGATGAAGCCTGTATACAATGCCAAATCTTGCTTGAGCCCATCTGAGACCAACACAGACACGACTAATCCGTAGATACCGATGATACCAGCCATGATAACCGGGACGATGTCTAGGGAGCGATTCTTAGCGATCGAATCCAAGTAACGACCCCTCAAATGAAGAGATCATACTTTTGACGATCAAGTCGGGTCGTAAGACACCCATGGCCGAGATACCGACGCCTGACTTGGCAGTCCCATAAGCCGCACCAAAGCAGGTGAAGACTATGGCAGATGTGCATCCCATCGCGCCAAAGAAGGGCTACATTATTGGATTAGCATTGCGTAGATATCGTTCTCTCTGAGGGCAATTGGCTCCGACTCGGCGGACGATTGCTGCGAAGAATCTCTGGATAACGCAAACAGTGACAGGAGCATACTGACAGCATAAACAGGGCTATCGATGGTATTGTGTTAGCCATATTCCCATCAAGAACCTGGAGGCAATAGAGCAGCCACTCGCTTTCACGACTTTGACGGAAATGGAAGAACAGGCCAGATAAAAAGCAAGGGGGCCTAAAACATACCAAAGATCTGAAGGCATGTCGGTGGCGAAAGAGGAGGAGCTTACGGTGATAGCTTTCGGATTAGAAGGAAAGATGGTATGGGTTTGAGGATGGATGTGGTTGTGGGAAAGAGGCGAGCTTGTACGCGTGGTTGGAGATGATGGACGTTGACGGGGAGTCGAGGATCTCATGGATGATGGGGGCGCTGCTAGCGGATCTGTCACGTGCCATCCCGCCAAGAGGATTGAACATGAAGTTTACTTTTCGCTGTTGGGGCCACTGCACCACAACAACGACGAGACACTGTCCAGAAAACCCCGTTGCGCAAAAGGGCGAGCTACCGCAAGGAACCCTTTGGCACCTTTGGCAAGACCTTCGGCCTCTATTCCGAGATCAAGTCTCTCAGCCACCTCTCCTCCATAATATCAATAATGGCAGAAGGACAATCCGCCGCCTGGCCGTACGTCGAACCTTCAATGTTGTACACATGCAAACACTAATACCTATGCTAGTATCGCCGATCAAGCCCTATCTCAGGAGATACTGGATCTTGTACAACAGAGCAGCCACTATCGACAACTGAAGAAAGGGTATACTACTCCATGAAACGTCCAGAGAAGATTACATTCTAAATTCTTTTCTCTAGGGCTAATGAGGCCACCAAGACCCTCAATCGCGGGACTTCAGAGGTGAGGCTACCCGTCATGGTTCGAATGGAATGGGGCCGATCATACGCAGGTCATCGTACTTGCCGCAGATACAGCTCCCTTGGCTATTTTATTGCACCTGCCTCTCCTGTGTGAGGACAAGAATGTGAGTACTGCGTCGGCCCCATGAGATTGATCGATGTACTTACGAGCACTTTCTTCCAGGTACCATACGTGTATGTTGATCCTCGAGTCCTTTCCAGGTTTCATGATCACTTACTTTGCCAGCTATGTCCCATCAAAAACGGCTCTCGGTGAGTCTCTGGGCCTTGAGGATCGCCTTTTACCCTACTCACATCTTTTCAGGTCGGGCTTGCGGTGTTTCTAGGGCAGTGATTGCAGCTTCAATTACAACCAATGAAGCTAGCGAGTTAATGGTACGCCTCTCATGTTCAGATTCCATTTCATACCTTATAAGTGACAGATGATGCTGACAAGAGGAATCACGATTAGTCACAGATTCGCGCTCTGAAAGACAAGGTCGAGAGACTGATGATATAGAACCTTGCCAGACAAAGTACCGTGCTTCCAGGATCCTGATCCTGGAATAAATCCGTGACAGAGTCAGGCGTGAGTGTCTATGCATGATATACCAGCTGGATGATGTAGTAAGGTGCATTCGGGTAAGGATGGCGAGTGGCAGGCCTCGGAATCCGATAAACGCAGCAAATGTGGATGAAGAACAGGCATGCTCGGAGTACAAAGGAAGGAAAATTTTCTCTCCCTAGGTCGTGACTTGACGAAACAGACGAAAGACCTCACGGGCCCATGGCTTCTCTATCCATCTTAAAGAATCATCTGAAATATTCAATGAGATGACGAGTGTCAATCTCACTCGGGACGACAGGATCTACAAGGTAGTACTCGTACTCGTACTTTATTCCTCAATCGAGGACTTTAGGGTTGATGTCCGTTCCACCAACAATAATAATAATAGCCGCGGCTGCTTGCGAGCTTGCCTACTCGTACAATCGTAAAACGACATCCCCTCGATCGACCATCGTGCATGTCAATCTACTTACTACTCAAAAGGATACCTTCCATTGTTTTACACCATCTCAGATGCTTTCCAAACCCAAGCTCAACGTCCACTCCTTTCCTCGACCTCCTCTTCTGCAAAAGATTGCTCGCCATCTGCAAGTTAAATGGAATGACCATCTAATCGCTGATACCAAAGACGCTTACTGGGTCCTTGAAACCACCCATCCACCAAGTAAACTATCCTTCCTTGTTATCCCTAGTATTCCGTAGGTTCTGACAGGAAAGCCTGACTTATCTCGAAGCATACTACCTCCCTCCAACGTCTCTCTCTATCCCGCTTATCCCATCCTCGTACAGCTCGTTCTGCGAATGGAAAGGTAAAGCTACGTACTGGACTTTGAAACATCCAGACTCGGGTGAAACAGTCAAGAATCGGGTATGGAATTACGAGAATCCAACGGAAGGATTCAAGGTAGACATGCCCCTCTCATCTCGCCTCCAATATTGTCGGCGCGCTTTTATTTTGAATTTTACGAAGATGACATTATGAATCCTGGAAGCTGATGGTCGATCATAGCCGATCAAAGGCTACCTCAGCTTTTACGCAGGACCATGGGACTGCTACGTCGATGGGGAGAAAGTTCAGGCGCAGGAGGGGGATTTCTATGGCGGTTGGGTAACCAGCGAATTGGAAGGTCGCATGAAAGGTGGACCAGGCACGTGGGGTTGGTAGATGGCTCTAATCTCGTAGCTCTGTGAGATAGGTCTGATCTCTCTACTTTATTCGCTCCTCATAAGCTCTCGATCGCTCCTCAAATTGTTCCCCTCATTCATCCAAACCGCCCAATAGTGTATCCCTGTCACTTCGCCGGGGGAAGATACAACCGCAAGAATGCTCTTCCACTTTCTGCTCTAAGGCTGCTTTGGATCAGTGTACGGATGTACCTATATCATACATAATTTCAGAGGACCTCTACTTGGCGTAGACACTGTGATGGAAGTCAGAGCATTTCACATTGTAGGAGAAGCAGATCTCGTACCTACCTCTTACTTCTCCGTCACCTTGCATTTACACTGGCTGCTAGAAGAAGTCATGCAATTGTCTCGCCCAGCGCCGTGTGCCAGTCGCTCTTTCTTTTGCTTTGCGCTCTGAATGCGAATAGCTCCAACCAGCTGTACGTTGTGACGCATTAACTGGCAATATTTAGAAGAAAGGTCAATGAATCCCTCGTCGGCGGAAGAGCTATCGATGTGTGCGGAGAACTGTCCTGCTCTCACCCCTGTAATGCACAGACCTAGGGCTTTCTGCTCCAGCTCAGCGATAATCCAGGGAATGTACTCTTCAAAATTGTTGTCCAGGCATCTGCAAGAATTGCCGTGTTTCTCATATGGTTTGTCACCGTGCAGTCTTTTCAGATATGTTGCAACTCCCTCATTCTGGGCGATTAGTGATATCGGCCGAAGGTGGAGTTGGCTCAGCTGCCGTAGATAGTGTTCCAGCCTCAAGGTATGATGACATTGCCGCGACAATCCGACTTTGAAGCGTTTTGGACAATCGTGCCTCGCTGACATGTACCCGCTTGTGAGCAGATCCATTGTTTTGTGGAGATTCAGCTGTGCCCTGATCCTCAGGCTCATGATTGTTTCTAAGTTGTGTAAGAGTCTCTTGGCTTCTCATCTGCAAGTAGCTTTGGATTTACCTGGTAACGTTGGCGGGAGGATATCAAAGCCTACGGAGCTTGGCATTGGTTTATCGGGCCCATATATCAACGCCTTTGATGCCTTCCAAAAGCTAGTGTGGTCTCTGAATGCGTAGGAAATCCAGAGCAGCTCCCAGTACCTCTGGTGGTCTTCTAGATGATCTTCTTCCAGACTTTGAAGCCACAGGCGAGTCCATGCCTGAATCGCAACCGCACAGTCGTATTTATCGCAGATCACAGCCAGGCTTTGGAGCATGTTCGCTGGCACAGCGATATCCGACAGACCATGACAGTGAAGCGCGAAGCATAGTAACGTCATTGCGTCAAGATCATCATCCGGTAGAGGTATTTGTGGAGGGTCAACGACCGACAAGCCCCCATTTGTCATAAATTTTGGACTTAACATTGCTGCGAAAACAGGAGACGCGAAGCTGAGAACCTTTGACGAGGCTCGGAGCGAACAGTTCGTTGGCGCTGTCATCCTCGGCTTTTTAGTCAGAGGCTTGCCGTTCTTCGTGCGTTTTGTCTCGAATGTTTCCTGTGAATGGAGAACGAGTTCGACGTCTCCATTAGGATCAGGATGGCCTGTGGGTAAGCGACAAGTAGACGGAGTACTCTTTGACAGCTTAATGAGCGACCAAGACGAAATCTGCGATCGAAAATATGTGGCCCGTCGTGGTAATGTTGTGAGTCAAAAACTGGCAGGGTTTGAGAAGAGTTGGATGTCGTAAAAATTAATTGATTCTTGACAGCTTGTTTGGCCAATATCGCTTCCCGTCTTTCGGAGGTCAGTGTACGCAGACTTTGCCGTCGCCCAAGCCACGAGAGAGTAGGAACCAAGCAAGGCAAGCCAGCGCAAGAAGGATGATAGACTGAAGATACAACTGAATAATGAGTGAATCACACCAAGTTCATTAGCAGTTGAGAATGTCATCTATTATCCAATAGTCTCTGTCTCTGATATTAAGCAAAATCAAGACCGTGAGTTCAGCCAGTCAAGCACGCTGATGACTCGATGCTTCGTAGGCGAACTTGTGAGCTATAGCCTACCGAAATAGGAATTGGACATAGGGATATCTGCTACCAAGCACTTGTCATGCTTGCAAGCTGAATAATCAGGCTTCGAAGGCTACAGGCATAAGTCCGCTTGACCGGCACGGAAGAGATAGCTTGTGTGCGTAATGCAAAAGTAGGTGAAGAATCGATAAACAAGTGAATATTGGAATTGTCCCAAACCATGTAGCTGCCGACACTGAAGTATCGTGCTTCTCCTCGGAGCAAGTCGAAATACGCAGTCTGGTCGATCGTGATTTGTTTCTACCGCTAGAGACTTTTGATCTTCAAATGTTTTCTGAATCTGGCACTGCTTTGATTGACATTTACTGTACTCTGCCAATGATGCCGGTTTCTCAATGAAGTCAAGTTCAAGGGTTTTGCTATATCACGTGATGTGTAAGCGGACTGCCTTCTCCGAGGAAGGTAGCCTCACAATTAGAAGTCTCGCGCAGATGGATGCAACTCGCTAGGGTGGGCATTATGCAGCGCTGAGCCTTCGCCATCCATCCAAATCTTAGCTGTTGTGTCGTGGGTAAGACGTCTATAGATGGCGTAGTGATAAATGATTGTCCGCGATCAACGCTGACCGTAACAGTCCCCAACAATTACGATGACCTTCTGAAAAAGTCTGCAAAGCTTGCCATGAATCGTGCAAGCACCAGCCCTCTACAATAATACTAGTGAAAATCTGCATCCAAAGCCAAATCACAGTGAAACAGCTGCCACGCTGTCCCATTTGTCTGCTACGACTAGGAGCTGCTCCACAAAATACTCACGATATCTTCCTCTGGATTCGAGTCATTCAGAAATATGAGTGATGTGAGTCCCAACTAGACGTCACTATTGTGTTGAGAAAGGCGCTTATTACGCAATCTGACTTCGACTAGTAATGATGCTTCGAGATATCAGAGGGACTATAGGAACAGTTAAAATGACACTTTTCTCCCTGTGCTTAGTGGTATCATTGTAAAATCAGCCGGAACACCTCGCTATGACCCTGTCGCTCATGCGCCTCGCAATGCAGTATATCTCATCATGTCATAAGTATACATTGAACTTCGTAAGTTAGGAGCCGAGCCCCCACTGAGAGCCTTAAAGAGACCGCTCTGGTCCAGTCCTTCGCGGAGATGGACTTGGTACGGCGTTTTCGATGCCTTCTTGGCCTGAGCCCACTAAGATCTGCCACTTGGCACTTCTCGGAGAATCTGGAGGAACTTGGGAATTCAGGTCTCTCCTGGAGAGTGGGGATATAGGACTAGTGACAGGGCTACCTTGAAGTTCCGCAAGACCTGGCTGCGAGACTTCTCCACTTCGGTACTGTTGCTGTGCCACAATTGCGCGAAGGGGGTTTTTGGGCGGAGGATGTGGTGTAGGACTTTCCGGCGATGGTCGTCGTGAGCTAGTCGATGCAGGCATGCTGCCGGCAATTCTGGAGTAGGTGATTTTACTAGGCGGGGATCTTACTTTCAGAGACTCGGCAACCGGCGCCAAAAAGGCATGGGTTGGCATATCATCTTCATCTCCAGCATCTTCAAAGCTGGTTTCCGATGTAGTGGAAAAGACTGTTGATGGTCTTTTGACAGAGCGCCTCCTTTTGCCATTTGATCTGACAGCTTGCTCCGCAGGTCGGATCGGTCCACTGGGCACACCAAATGTAGGTCGGCCTACGTAGACGCTTGGCTCACGCATCCGTAAGCTCGGCTGCGGTTGGGGTTTGAGAGGTCGTAGAAGGTGGTTGCTTTGAGATTGACGCGCAGGAACGGGCTTACGCATCGTCTCTAACGAGCGCGTCCATGCCGTTGGAGCTGTGATAGGGGTTTCGGCTGAAAGAATCAGACCCTCGGTATCCTTGTGAGAATCCAAAAATGGATCAGATACGGATGGGTGAATCATTTTATTGCCTTGTTGCATCGATGTTTGACTAGTATCCAGAGCATAGAGGCCCCGAGGCGCAGGCTTGTGGGATCGACCTATGTTTGCCGAAACTGGTGATGAAGCTTTGTAGCTATCAGGACTTTGCGGGCTGACAGGGCTGTTTCCAGGATTGACAACCCTTAGCTGAGCCTGTCGTGGAGGGAATAATAAATATGTTGGTTTATCAGGGAGGAGTCGCGATGTGGTCCTCTGATTTGTTGCGCTAATTGGAGTTTCATCGTGGGAATTCTCCAAGTCTGTCCCATGCGCTACTGCGACACCAATATCCTCCGGCCTCGTATTCCTTTTTAATAAGCTCCATCTGCTACTATCGTCAGCTGGAGGGATGTTGCCCGCCTGCTGCCGCTTGCTAGCTAGAAAGCTATTGGCTTGATGGGTATGTTGATGATCCTGGAGAGCAGTGGGAGGCAACGTAGGAGATCCAGGTCGAGTTTCGATGACTTCATCACCGCCAAACGACGAGCCGCTCAAACGCTTGTTGGGTCTCCTCCGACGAAAGCAGAAGATACAAACTAAAAGGCCAAACGCCAACGCTGCAGAAGCCACTCCTGCTACTGCAATACCGGCAATCTGGGGTTTGGTGAGTACTGATTTGGTGGTCGGAGCTGGGCTCGTCGACGCCAGAGATGCTACAACACTAGTAGACGAGGAATGTGGATGTGTAGGTGATGATGAGATGGATGTTGGTGACTCAAGGGATAGTGGGAAAGATGCTGTAGCGATAGAGGTGGGGAGAATGCTGGTGGATAGACCAGAAAACGAGGCGGATATGCGGGAAGGAGTAGGCGACGGGAATACCGTGCTCTCAGGTGTCGTCATTGTTTGTGTACGAGTACTTGTCAGCGAAGCAGCTGTGGCAACAGAGAAACGTGTGGCGGTCAGTGTGCCATAGGTATTCGGCAGCGCGCTGCTTATGTCTTTGCAGAGGTCGTATAGGTCGACCTCAGAATCTTGAAGCACCTCAGCTGTGCAACTTGAAGCAGCGCATTGCAAAGCTCCTTCTCCGAATGTCAAGCCCGAAACACTCTTCCTGCTGCACAGGCATTCGAGATGCTGCTGGTTGCGGCAGACATTTTTGGGGAAGTTTTTGGCAATGAATATTTCCAGACATTGTTGAGCGCAATGCGGAACAATCCTCGCCACGTGAGGAGACAAAGATGCCATAGAGGGTGGGCCAGCCAGAGCCAATTGAAGCAGAAAGATGTATAGTAGAAGGCATAGAAAAAAAGCATTCGACATGCTGTGAAAGAACTGCAATCATTGTCAGTAATGCCGCTTCCGGAAAGGAATGTGATGATCGTTGGATATGCCTGGGTCAAATAGCTCAGGTGTCGAAGATGACTCGGACCCATTTGGCGACCCAGCTGAGCTTGCAAAAGGCTGTGTCTGCGTTTCTTTGTTCACGCATGCGGAACGTACTGACCTGCGAAAACTCCAGCACCCCACCAAGACATCAAGGCTGCATATGGTAATACAATGTGAAAAACACAATAGAAATGTCTATCGAGTACAGTATGAGACAGAGAGAAAGGGAGAGACGAATGAGATGAAACATCGCGAGCGAAGAAGGTGTCCATGTTGTTTTTGATGCTGAGCGCGAAGGGGCATGAGGAAGTTGGGGGCCCGCGAAGGATGACATCGCAGTGGCAGGGTAAGGTAAGCAACCATTCATAGATCCAAGTGCTGCAAAGTAAGCGCCTGGCTTCTATTGTCGTGCAGCATCCAAAGGTTGTCGATTTCTGGATGATTTCTGTGTCGTCTAAGGTGCCTCAAGCTGCCAGGCGCTTGAAGCCAATTATTTTTAGGAACCGCTAAGCCATTCCGGGCTTCGGATTTTCCACAGCCTCAAGTCACCAGGCTCGGGAAAGTACTCGTGCAATCGAACAGCCTTATTGTCGATCTATTATCGGACTATTGGCTAAATAACCTGTGCCTTTTCTTGAGGTTCTTGCTGCCATCTCAAGTTGCGATGGAGTGGAGGTGCTAGTGTCAGCATTGGCACGGAGCGTTTTGCCGCAACTCAGAAATACTTTCTTCGTCGCACAGCAGTAGATAGTCTCGATTGCGCATATCTCCAAGTAAGACCTCGCCAAGGATAATGCTATGCCCATCGGCAACCTGTTAACGCCATCACTTGGACGGGCTGAGAATTGTCACTGGATCAAATGATTTGCACATCCCTCTAGCCGCCAGCATGTATCACTCAGAAGTACTCCCCATGCTGGCGCTAGAGATATCATGTTCAACACGCAGAGGCTGCGAGGTAACGAGTGGGCCCGGTTCAGCAACAGGGAGAATTTGTGTAAAAAGGGTCAATAAACTATGCTACGACGGCATTATGCCAAGCTGTAAATATCGTATTACTGCTGCCCAGACAGGCTGCCCTCCAATGGTAAAGTTGCAATCATAACCACAACTACGTTAGGTCTACCAAAGTCTGCCTTGTAAGTACCATGCATCATGGGTACGTTTGGCCTGGTAAAGGATGTCGAAGTTGATGGGGGGTATCGATGAATCGCACGGCTTCCCAGACAACTCCGTAGGAAATGAGGTTCGAGAAGAGATTGTTGGCCTGGCCCTCAATACTTTAAGATAATGTACCTATCCCAATGTCAGCGACGATCGAGCTATTCAGGACTATGGCGCGCTATATCCGTTGAGCACTTACAGAGCGTGAATGATACCTGGAATGTAACCCAAGATCGTGAGGAGAATGTTGATGAGGAAGTCGGCATTGCAACCGCGCTCGAGAAAGACGCCCAGAGGTGGTAGAAGCACTGCAAGAATAATCTTGCAGATGTCGCTACAAAGATATTCAAGTCAGCTATGATCTGGGGGGAGTTTTGGACAGAAAAGTGATAGAGTGTCGCGGCCAGTGTCGACATGTCAGACTCGTAAACAAAATGAGGTCGCCATGATTCTGATACGGCTGATCCGCCGAGTACGTACCTGGCTGTGAGGGGCATGTTGACGACGAAGTATACAATGGGTCAAGGGAGTTTATCGGTTGCTCGTCTTGGAACTAGGTTTCTGTAATAGCTTGAGTTTGTAGCGCTGGG
The DNA here is from genome assembly GCA_018902385.1 of Physcia stellaris. Taxonomy (NCBI): domain Eukaryota; kingdom Fungi; phylum Ascomycota; class Lecanoromycetes; order Caliciales; family Physciaceae; genus Physcia; species Physcia stellaris. The sequence goes on along the minus strand of JABSSW010000001.1, from coordinate 838,573 downwards.
GATTGCGGAGTGACCTTGGTTGTAATAATAATGGATGTTTGTCGAAAGTCAGGTGCACCTTGGACATTTAATTGTGCTTACGTCACAGTGTGGCTGGGGAAGATCGTCAGAGGGGCTCAGTCGGCAAAGGCCCCTCCCGATCCCACTATTGGCCACGCTCAGTTAAGGTAATACGTATTATGTACCTAGTATAGTATCCAGTTGGTTTCTCCACTGAAGCTACTACCTACAGTACCTAGCAAGCTCACGTCGTCGATGTTCAGCTGCTCGATATGACATGTCATTACCCCGTCACGACAGTGACTGCTCAAGACCATACATATTGATTGTTCAATCGGGGATAGCTTGGAACGTTGTCTGATCTTGTCGACATGTAGATAGTCCTTCCTTCTTTCCTTAGCAATGATGCTGCTAAAATACGAAACGCATCGTGGTTCTAGGCTCCTTCAACCTTTTCCTTGCCTTTCTCCGGGTCAAGGTATGCTTCGGTCTCCGCTTCCTCATATTCATTGATCAAGTCCATGACGACAGCCCTCGCTTCATCGAACTCTTGAAGCCCGTTGGCAAAAGGTGCTTCCTTTTTGTACCCCTCTAGGAAGGCATTTCGTTTTCGTAATTTGTCATATTGCACGACGATCCGCTTGAAGAGCGTCGCTACAGAAGTATGGTTGGCCAACATTAGTCCAGAGACCCGGTACGTGTTGGTCAGGTAAGGCGACTTCTTTGTTAAAGCCACCTGTATTGAGGCTGGACCCCATGGGATAAAGGTTGCTAGGCGTCGTTCCCGTATACGTAACAGAGATTTGTGAACCTGGGCCCAAAGGTTAGCCGTCCATATCTCGAGGATGACTTCGGACTTTGTCACCTCTGTCGGATCAGCCTCTCCTTGAATAATGTTAAGAATACTTATGTAGCAGCTGTTTTTGCTTGGTGTGGTAGATACCATACGATTTTTTGGCTGCAAAAGCCTACGCATGACATCTAGAACGGTAGTCTTTCGCACGGTCTTTGCTTGTTCCACATTATCACTGGTGAATGGCGTGTAGGAGGTCATGAGAAAGTGGCAGCGGGGCGTTGGTATCAGAGACGCAACAATGCCGACAAGATCATTGTGCATATATCCAGGATATCGAAGTGTTGTTGTGCTCGCGGACATAACGGTGGAAACCTTGCTGATTCTCAAACTAAGCTCATCCGATATAAGTCCGATAGGCTTACCAGTTGATTTGTTTGCTGGAACGACGGTTCTTGCACATGTAGGCGGTCTGCCGCAATCCTTGACAGTGCACCATTATCAAGTACCACCTACGAATATCAGCTCTACCACCGAACCTAGCGAAAAGAGTAGTCACCACAGAATCCGCATTTTGTGTTAGTCGACGCATGGACAGCATGCTGTTGTATGGGTTTACCACAACGTTGTCACCTTGTGTATCTGGGAACACAGAGTACGTTTGTATGAGCTTCTTCGGGAAACGATCGTTCATTCGCTCGAGGATATAGCTGCCGAGTCCGGATCCAGTCCCCCCAGCGATTGAATGGAGAAGCATGAAACCCTACAACGCACTCATCAGCACATCAGATTCTGCCACCGGCATTACGCTCTTGGTACTTCTAGTGAGTCGCTTCCATCCGCCTCTCGGTCAATCATGTCAAAGACCTCTTCTTGGACCTTCTCTCCCGCAGAATATCCAGTACCCCAATTGTTGGCTGCGCCGCTACCCTGGGATCCAATGAAGAAATTCTCTGGATTGTATATGTTCTTGTAGGGTCCATTCTGGATGCCTTGGATCACCTTCCAACCATGACGGTCAGCGATCGCGTCGAGTATTTAAGGTATGGGTTGATTCCATGTACCCTGGGCTCGAGATCCAGTAGTATCGCTCGGGGGATATAGCGGGTGTCGTCACTCTATAAATTCTGTCAGCGAAAAGCTCGATAGCTCGATGCATGCCTGTACCTGGTAGAAAAAAACGTCCTTTCTATCTCCCCCTTCTGTAGCAAAATCTTCTAGGTTGCCGTCCTGGTTGATTCCATGTTCTTGACATAACTGCTGCCAAAATTGACTTCCAACTAATACAGTGTTAGGTCAATGCTGGTCGGATGGTGGAATAGCTCGTGGGCATACTTCAGGCCTAGAGAGACTTACTGCTATTGCCGCATTGGCCAGCTTGGATTGTGATGATCTCCCTGCGAGCAGTCAATCAATGCAGATGATCCATACTTGGTGTACGTGCGCACCTAGGCATGCTTACGCTACATGCTGGCTAGGGAGTACTTATGGCTGAAAAATGAGCTGTTGCGTTGCTTGAACGACGCGTGAAGTGGGACAAAGTTGATGCGGACAGGACTAGGGGTGTATTCGATTAGGGTTGAGCCTCCTATCAAAGGCTTGGCAGGATCGAATGGAATTCGCATTACTCAGGGACGTTTTTCGTACTAGGCTCATGTACATGTAGGCAAAGCTTGAGCACTCTCAAAAACGCCCCTGAGTACTTTCAATTACTTTACCCAGTTGGTTCATATCAAGTTGCCCGACTTGTACTGTAGGCAAGCCAAGGATGGTTTCGCGCATCGCCACCAGAGCCAAGCTAGTCTGGTTCTTGTGTGACTCGCAGGTCTGTCTAAGATCTCAATATGGTGATGCTTACTAATCGTGGGTCAAGACCTCACTAAAACTTGGGCTTCCCTTTATAGTAGACTTAAAGACTGCAAGATTCCGACATCTGGGTTATCACCAGAGAGTATATACTCAGTTTTGTGATCTATGAGTGTCACCAGCTACGCGGGCAACTCCCAACCGAAATCCTCCATAAGCCATGAGAGGATTTTCTGATCGTGGCAGATCCGTGCTGGAGGCTCAGGACTGAGTTGCCGGTTTCGAAGCTGGTAGTAGATTTCTCAGTGAGAGATCGTAAACGACGTCTTCAATTCTCTTGACCTATTAACTATGGTCAGCAATACATGTTCATGTGAAGACTGCAGTACGTACGTTATACTTGATGCTGTCAGTGCGCCTTCGCAGCGAGTCGTTTTTGAGATTGAGTATTTGGAATCCGGCATGGAGGCTTTTGACGAATTGGCTTATCTCCAGTGGCCGATAGTAATCCCCGAGAGTCACTGAATTGACTGCCAAACGAGCCTGACGATGTGAGCTTCTGTGGTACAAGAGTTTATCAAGTGAATGTGCGAAGCCGTACCAGTTCCTCGATGAGACCAATCAAGGCGTGAAGGTACTCTTCGACGGTAAGATGGAACGCATCGCGGTCCTTGAGATTCACTGGCACTACATTGGTTCAGCTAAGGATCAGGCCACGACCAGGCGAGTACCTGCCATCCAAAATTTGCGCCACATTCTCAATGGTCAGAAGCGACTGCGACTCCCCGTGGAGACTCTCGAACCCGCCGAGCCAGCCGCACAATAAAATGGAGAATACCTTGCCACCGTGAGCTTAGAAACTTTGGGAGTAAACCACGGGTATACATACAACATCCTGCATGTCTCTTGTCCACATGCTGTTGTACTTATAATACGGCTGACGTGAAGCTATCCCAGAGAGTTCCTGTATGGTCGAGATTTGTGCCGATATAGCTTTTTCAGCATCAGAAACGGTGCCTTGTACTGAAGGTGGGTGGTAAGACGGTGCACGCTGAGCTTCAGAGCCTCTCACGTACTCTGGGCTGCGGGAATGGAATGGGCTCTGGACAGAATCGACTGTGTGGATCTGCCTGCCCTTGAATTAGCAATGCCATAGATTATGTGACACTCTCGGATCGTCGTATGGTCTCACTTTGTTTCTCCAAGTCCTGCAATATATTCCGCAGCTCTTCACGGATAGCGGAATCCTCATCGATCTTCGTTTGAAGATGTTTAAAAATGGCAGGATCTACCATCCCAGAAGAAGCCATATTGTTGGTTGAAGGCTAGAGAAATGTTCACGTCAATGTCTAGATGAAATGCTCATCTGTCACGAAGTTGTTGTTAGACTCCTATCTATCAGGGGTAGGCAGAACGCCTGAATAGACGAACCATTGCTTAACATGAGAATTGATTTCCCTCAAGCCGAGAAAGAGTTTGAAATTGATTAGATGGTATGGCTTGTGCGCACGACAAATCTTAACTATTTTAACGAGCGGAGCCTATCCTAGCCCTCAGAAAGAGTCCATTGAAGTAGAAAGATCTCTTCCAGAAACAAGCCGAGATTGCTCGGAACAGTGAAGGGCGAGGATTGAGGAAGAACCAAGCCTCGCATTGAGCGAGTCATTCAGTTTGGGAAGCCTCGCATCGAGCAAGCCGTCCACATAGTACTCTTCCCGATTTTCGCCCTACAGTCAAAGGGGGTTTTACGGGTTCAAGGAGTCTACAAAGTAGGACGTACACACGGATGACAATTCCGAGGATGCTGAAAGCACAGTATGCGGACTAGGGTGCTGCAAGGGGTCAAACATTGCACTGCGAATTCACAAGACGTCAATTGGTGCGACGGCGAGATCATTGAAGTCTTCATTCAGGACGGTTGTGCCAGAGCCCTGTGAAACTCTTCTGATTTTCGCTCGCGATTGCCATCGCAGCCAGATTATCTCTCAACTGCCCCAAGAAAGCTTTCACAACCCACTCCCGTTCCCATTCACTCTATTCCGAACCTGTGCTCAGGCCTTACACATCACTTTATGCTTTTCTCAATCCACTCGTTGACAGGTTGACGAACAGTATCGCACCTTCCTATAAGCAACACATTTCATAGCTGGTAACAAAACGGTGCAGACTGCGCAGCCGGAGTTGCAGGGTGTGAATGGTGATATTGAATCGAAATTAGTGAAAAGAGTATTGTTGTTGTTGTGGTAGTGGACTAGCGTCGTGTTGAATGACTTGGTGACGCTGTTCGAAAATGGATAGACGTGACTGCTGATTTGAGTCTGCTGGTGATTGTGATTGTGGTTGTTGTTATTGTAGCGGCTGGAGCTGGATTTTGACGTGAACGAGTAGTTGAATGCTGCGTCAGCGGCGTGAAGGACTGGGTCTTGTCATTATAGCCGTTGAGGGCTTCGCTAAAGACATCAGATGTGTGCTTGATTGAGACGGCACTTGTGCGTGCATCAGCGAAAGGGGTATCTGACGATGGATACGTTGTAAGGTGTGTCATCGTCTTCGATCACGCTAATTGGAATAATGTCTGCCTCATTGATCGGCGCATCATCTCTCTGAGCATTAGACTTGGTCGCTTCTATGGTTTTGAACCTCTTCTGAAGGACATTGAATTCCTGTCCGTGCGGTACGCCAGTCTTGATTTCTTGAATTGTCACAGAAGTCCGAGTACGAAACGGGCGATTTCGAGCAATAGATGTGAATGCTTGGGGCTTTAGAAGGCCGTCATAGCTATCAACTGTGTATACTTCGGATAATACCTCCGAGTGCTCTTTGTTCAAACGATGGAGTGCGTTTATGTCGTCGCGGGTGACGCTTAGCATCGGCGGTAGCGTGCTTTCCTTGGAATTCGTCTGAATTGATTGGATTGGGGTTGCTGTTGCTTGACTAGTGCTATATGTCATGATGTAGGTTGAACTCACATTGAAATTATATCCATAATCTTCGTCACTGGCAATCGCGATGAACATCAGCGTCTCTGGCGTTGTGGAACAGCGTTTCCCCAAATCCTCCCTATGTATTTTTTGTGTGAACTAGGGGATTGAAATAATCCTGTCAGCCTGTCCAGACTCCAGAGATGACCGTCCATTTGGTAGTATCATACATGAAAAGGCGGCGGTTGGCCAAATTCGGAATGGAAATCTTTCCGAAAGAACTAGTGGTAATCGCAAGGGGGTTTGCCCTAAAGCGCTAATGTAGTGGTAATTTTGCGCAATTGCACATTCTAAAAATTCGCAACGAAAGTTTTCCCCACAAACACACTCCGAAGGCGCAGGATACTCACTTCTTTGCGACCTTTCACGCATACCCCAAATGGGTCCTCAACATGCAACAGTATGCTCTCCCATCCACCGCTTTGCTGCTCCATATCCGCCCCCTCCTTAGGCGCTGGGGACAGTAGGCTAAACCTCCCTTCTCTCATAGAAAACTGCCCGCGCGGCCGCACCCAATAAAGGTGGCAAGCCTGCAAAAGTCACTAAGAAGGTAAGTGTCATCAGGCACCATGTTCTATGCCTCCTGAATGTGGGATCACGACATATGACCAAGCTGAGGCATCCGGGTTAGTTTATCATAAACTGTTCACAGCCCGCCGGTGACAAGATATTCGATGTCTCCGCCTTCGAGAAGTTCCTGCATGACAAGATTAAGGTCGACAACCGAGTTGGGAACCTAGGTGATACGGTCCAGATTAGCCAGCAGGGTGATGGGAAGATAGAGGTTATCGCGCATACAGAGTTCTCGGGACGGTATCTCAAATATCTGTGAGTTACTTCATCTCGGCGTCTGTCGAAGTGGAATAGGGAAGAGAGAACTCGCTACTTGATGGATGGATCCTGATTGTAGTGCGAACACAGGACCAAGAAATTCTTGAAGAAGCAGCAGCTACGGGACTGGTTGAGAGTTGTGAGCACAGGAAAGGGGGTTTATGAGCTTAGGTTCTTCAATGTGGTCAACGACGCCGACGAGGATGACGATGAGTAGAGGTGGTACTGATTGCAGAAGTATCTGCAGCTAAATAGCCTTCGGCCTGAATACAATGCAATTCTACCTCGAAGACGGCCTTCTCGCTACCTATCGTACAACAAACATCCCAGTTTGAGCGAGCACTCGGGATGCCTACGCTTCAGGGGCTGACCCAACCACCCATGCTAGTCTCCAGCTTCATAATTGTCGGATTAATGCAGCAAACAGAGAGCAAGGACGTCGACAGCAGAACTCGGATGCCTAGCGCTTCTTATGAGGGGCGGGGCTGACTGAGGTCCAGTTTGGATGTTTCCGTCCGACCGTGATCCTTTCTGATGGGATGTCTGCGATCGTCCGTCTTCATTATAAAGCGCTTGTTGAGCAGTAGCAGTCTGATCTCTCGGAAGTTGGAACTATCTCGGCTCAAGTCGAGGCCGTGACTGTCGATAGTTCTGAGTAGTGAACTGAGTGATCGTATTCACTTGATCCTTTTCTGCAGCTGGTCCAAAACGTGTAGAAACCACAGACTCGACGAATCAGGTTTCCGCTAGTATGCTAGAAATCCGGAGGGCGAGATCAAGTACTGTAAGGTGTTCATCTGCCCCGTCGACAAGTCGCTTGTCCACTTCTGAGAAAATCATGACAATTTTCGCTTTCTGCTTATCAGGAATTGTGTCGTTGAAGACTATATCTTGATAAAGCTACCGTTTCGTCAATTAAGCGAGGTCAGGAAAGTAGCGTGATCGATGCCATACCTGAGTCACGACTTGCGTAGCACTCCATCCATCAGCAACCATGTCTGTGACACACTTTGCTACCGCTTCGTAGACTGCGCCTTTAGCCCTGGGCTGCATCGCTTGGACCAGGCCGGAGACAACACTCGTTGGTATCACCCCAGCGATCTCTTCTATGCTTTTGATCGTCACAATGGCGCTGTCGGTTCCGTCAATGTCCATGGCATCTTCGCCATCGTCCTCGATGACAATTTTCTTCGAATGGCCATTCCTTTTGGTCTGAGAGAACTTTGCAGCGCCGACTAAGCGAGCTGCACTCTGGAGAAACGTAATGGCTTTTCTCAAATCTCCCTCGCTACATTTGATCAAAGTATTGACAGCCCCATCTTCAAGCTCTACGCTCTCGTTTTGGGCTATTTCCTCTAACCGCTTCTTCGCATTGCCCTGATCTAAAGTCTTGAACCTGAACTTGCTGCACCTGCTTGCTAACGGATCGATAATCCTGGTCACGTAATTACAGATCAAGCAAAATCTAGTGATCTTGCTGTAAGTTTCCATGGTTCTTCTGAGGGCGCTCTGTGCGTCTTGCGTCATGCTGTCCGCTTCGTCTAGAATGATAATCTTGTAAGGGGGACAGGGGTATCGGTCCTTGTAGTGAGGAGGTGGATTCGAAAGTTGCATTCTAGCAAAGTCTTTGACCTTCTCACGAACAATCGATATTCCACGTTCGTCCGAAGCATTTAGTTCAAGTACACGGGATTTGAACATCTCAGGACCAAACAATTCCTTCGCCAACGCTAAGATGGTTGAAGTCTTCCCAGTCCCCGGTGGACCGTAAAACAGCATATGTGGGAGCTGTGAAGAGAGATAAGCTTCAATTTCCCATTGATCTATACACAAGACCCACATTTGACGCTTGTAGTGTTCGTTGCAAGACGGTAGTGGTGTGGTCTTGGGCCGTCACATCTTTCAGAGTCCTTGGCCGACTAAATGCCCTTCATCGTTAATGACGGTTCTTCTCGTATCTTCTTCCTAGATAATGGCGTACTATTTCTCGACCCATGGCTGTAGAGCTTGATTTTCCCTCGGAGCTGAAGCCTTCGAGGATGTGGCTCCATTAGATGCAGCTGCCGCAGCAGCAGCAGCGCGAGCTTTATTGTTGAAGAAGCTAGCCATGTGTCACCAGCAGTGGAAGTACTGTGATACTTAGATTCCGTACGCAAAAAGATTTCTGAAGGAGTGGAGAGAGAATCATAAGCGCTGCCAGACGCGCCTCTTTCAGACCACCACGCGCCAATTGCCGAGGTGCTCCTAAAAATGCCAAGCCTACTTCCGGACTTCACGACACTGAGTGGAAGGATGAATGCCCAGGAACTGTTCGGGTATTTGCATTTCCGCGACTGTAGTCTTCCAGATTGATTATTTGGGTGCGAATGGACTCAATCTACTCGTGGCTGATGCCCCATCGAACATGCAATTTTTTAAACAAGCGAAAATGTAGGTTTTCGATACCTAAGATAGGCGAGGCGTCGTACGACGGGCGTCTATATTTCCGCTTTCTTTTGTCGTAGCCTTTCATCGGCATGTTGGCGGTGTTTCCCGATCCTCGATGCTTTTGTTTGTGCTTTAGATAAGCTTCCCATGAGTGGCCATTAAGGAATACGCTCTAGTAGTGAAGTTTGTCATCACAGATTCAAGGACTATGCTCAAAGCCTGTCCTATAATCCTCGCCGCTTGTGAACCATCAGAAATCTCCACTTTCTTGCCAGGCATTGATTAGGACAGAACTAGCGTTAGCGACCTGTTTCTGGCATCTTCCGCATGTCTAAGTAGCAGCTCCCTTAGGACGAGACTTCCCGTAACAGGAGGTTTGAATTTTTCATAGGTCTCTCTGACGATAGCGGAACGCTTTTCGTTTTTAAAGCTGCCGTACAGATTGGTCATGTACTGCTGAAGCGCTGAGCTGGATACTAGCCTATCCTCCAGTACGAGTAAGCGAATCTTGCATAACTTACACCAGATACTGTATGCACCGTCGAATGTCTCTGCGGATCCGTTGGTGATATTGAAAGCATGTTTAGGTCCGGGGAATGTATTTGGTCCTAACTGGGCGCATCTAAGGCTGTCGATTTCTTGGCCCTTGACCTGGCGCATGAAACAGTTGGCCCAAACTTCGTTTCTTTATACATGTCGTCGTAGTGCGCTTCCAATGCCGCATGTACGCATGCATGCCAAAAACGTTCCAGCAACTAGGGTTGATCTTGCTCTTGGATCCTGTGCAGCGAGCAACCACGTCGCTAGGCACCGAAGGATCAACAAAGGTAGCGCGAGGTAAAGCAGAGCATGCTGAGAGAAAGACAGCAGGAATGTAAAGCATTGCAAGATACACGACGAGTCTGGAAAGAGATCACTGGTGACGATGCAGAGCGAGCGAGAAGATACAACGCTTTTGGCAAAATCACATAGTCGGTGACATTTCCAAGGCACGGGTCGCGTTCCAAACTGGATATGGGGAAGTAAGAACTAATTACAAGAGTATCGCGGACACCATGGACTTGTAACAATACTTGCTAGATTCAAAAGAATCATAGAACGAGTGCCTATGCGACTGCAGTCGTGGAGTTTTCCCTGGTTCTGGAAACCGCAAAAGCGTCGAAATTATGTGGTTGATCTGGGAGTAAGAAGGACTTCACTTGTCTGTCCTTGGCCACCTTTCTTTCAATGCTAGCTGGTGAATCGGGTTGGGGGAAATCAGTCCTCTTAGCAGGCTATTGCTTTTTCCTCAGTAGGTCACCAACTTTAGGTGGCAGCACTAAGGCACTTCTATCGTTTCTCCGGTAGAAGTCAGCCACAACGGCAGCTGTCTTTTCGGCTTGGTCTTCGTGAATAAAATGGCCTGCTTCTGGAAACACTTGTAATTGATATTTTCCTGCAGATGATTAATCTTTGACTCTTCCAGTTTTCTGGCTCGCACAAGCTAGACTTGCCTTGCATTTGACCGATCATAAGCTCCTTGTCTAGTCGGTCAGTACCAGCCAGCAGGAGCAGCTTCCCACCTTTTGCTTCAAGGAACTTTTTGTTGAGACCCACAAACCACCCTTCCCAATAGGGCTGCGTAGCTGCTAGATCAGTCCGCCATGTCCAAGGCCGGCCATTGTCCGGGTCGGATCCAGGCGGAGCTTCTTGACAGAGAAGAGATGGTACCGAAACACGTGCCGACGTGGTGCTGCGAATCGTTCGGGAGCGTGTACTGATGAAGTTAGAAAATGGCGGATGATAATACAGCTGTTAGAGAATACTGACTGCCACTCAATGCCAGCAGCAAGCGAGGGGAACCTCTTGGGTCTTGTTAACAGGTAAGACTGCATGCTCTGTAGCGCGTCTATAGCGGAACCCTCCACAACGTCGAAGACCGCATAGCCCAAAACTGCGTTTCCCAGCTTGCCACTTGCTGCAAGGTCAGTTATGATAGCTCCACCAAGGCTGTGGCCCAAGAGCATGAGATTGGGTAAGTCTGGCCAAGACAGCTTCTTCTGAGTCAATCGAATAATGTCCAGCAGATCTTGACTTAAAATATCTAAACTCAGATTGAGCGGACCGCTCTCCGTAGACGGATGGATGCTCTTGACAACAGTCTCTCCATGGCCTCGGGCATCAAGTGAGAGCACACCGCAGTTGGGGAGAGCTTTTCGGATCTCTGAGGTGAACATAGCAAACGAAAGGCCCGAAGAACCAGCCCCGTGATGTGTCACGAACAGAGGGCCTTTCGCCAAAGGTGGCGTTAGATAGGCGTGATGGATAATTGTTTCATACGCGCGTGAGTTATAGAGGTAGAGTTCTTGCGCAAAGAAGTCACTCCATGGCAATGGATCTACCGGCCTCCTGGCGTTTGGGGGCCTAGAGAAGATATCAGGAACGGTCCAAAGTCACAATGATCAGGAATACAGTCAAAGGGGGATTTGGAGAGAGCAATCGACATCAGACAGGACACGGCCGAAGATAAGAGAGGGACTAAGAAAGGGCTGCTATGGGGTCTTTACGAACCCCTTGGGCCTGGCAAAGAGATGCTTACTCGGCGACGGTCTAATTGTCCCTGTTGAGGATGCCGAGGAAGCTGAAGATGCAGATGACGAATCGTCATCTGCTGATTTTTGATCAGGCAATGGTGTGAGACCATCATGCTCCTCTACTGTTTCGTCTTCTCCCAGCTCCTCTTCGAAGGTATCCTGCGGAATGGGTGGTTCAAAGGGCAGGCCGGCGAGTTTTGCTTTTGCAAAGGAGCGTTGAAGGCTGCTCATGTCCAGATGTCTTGTTTCGATGAAGATTGTTGGAGGTGCATGTGATAAGATCATCTACTTGACACTACTCGTACTACTGTATCTATCGGATTGCGATCTAGATGTCGTTGCTAGCGGCAGTGATCAACAGCCAATCTGATGCACGAGTTGCAGCGCCTGGAAGGCACTACCTAAGTACGTATCATAGCTAGCTTCCTTCCCAAGACTCCTAACTCTTTCATTCTCTATTCCTCCCGAGTCCCCCCTTCTCTCCCCACCACCTTTTTCCCCGTTACTTCTTCGTCCCTCCTCGAGTCATCTTCTTTCCCCTCTCGCCACTGCCCAACTCGTTTGCAGCTGCCCCCTGCTGTGACGTACCCAACTCAGACCACATTTTTTGACGTCATTCATTTCCGCACCTGCTTTTCAACAAGTTTTCCGCCAATCTCGCCTTTTCAAAAAAAACAAAAAACAAAAAAAAAAACACATCTCCGTACCTGTTCACTACGGTGTCCGAGAGAGTCCCCCGGTCTTTCATCGTCGCATAACCCAGCATGGTCTCATTATGGGGCACCAAGAACGGCGAGGACCAAAATGATGGCGACGGTCGTGCATCTTCCGACGGTGAGAACAGTAGGCAACCCTCTCGGCATGGGGATGGTGGAGGTCGACAACCAGACGAGCGAACTCGACTTCTACCACCTCGGAATGATGGCTATCTGGACCCCGACGACCCAGCTGTAAGCACATCGGTCGTCCATTGCATTCCCTATTGACACATGCCCTACAGGTGTCGCCTTACAACCTATGGTCTGTGAGAGCTCTCCGCTACATCTCCGTCCTCTTCATCATCATCACCTTCCTGTGGTGGGCGCTGTTGCTCGTTTCCATCTTCGTCAGCCCGCCAATGATGCACTCACGCGGCTCTGGCTTCTTTGACTTCTCCTACACAACCCTCACGCTCGGAAATCTGTTGATTGCGATACTGTTCTTCACGGTACCCAATAGACCTATGGAGATCCTCACCCTCATCGTTTCGGCCTTTTTGCTGATTGATATGATCATCATTCTTGTCGTGCCTAGGATACGGGCTGAGGAAGGCTGGGTTGGCATTGCCTCAGTCATCTGGGCGGCAGTCATTGCCTTATACAATGTCATGACGGATCGCGTTGTGGCTTGGGGTAAAAAGGAAGAGGAAGAACGCTTGACAGGGCGACAAGAGAGTCGCCGCACCCTTCGGGAGTGGTGTGCTGTCCTCACTGCCACGGTAATCATGGTGGTTATGTCTATCATCGTCATTTTGCTTACGGCGACGCTTATTTTGCGCTCCCGCGACGCCTCCCTTGAGCCTCCCGGAAAACGCTACTTTGTCGATGGCGACAAATACCAAATACACCTTGCCTGTGTGGGCAATGTGACCTACGATGTTGATGGCAAGCGTACTCCTACTGTGCTCCTTGAAGGCGGCGAGAATCCCGTCGAAGACTCTATGGATGATTGGGTCTATGCTGCCTATAAGAATGGGACTATTGACCGCTACTGTTACTACGACCGCCCGGGTCTAGCATGGTCAGACAATGCGCCGTCACCGCATTCTGCTGGGATGACCTCCGATGCCCTCTCCGAGGCCTTGGCTCGCGCAGGAGAACAGCAGCCATGGGTGCTTGTGTCAAACGGAGTAGGTGGCATCTACAGCCGGATCTTTGCAAGCAGACATGTCCGGGAGATCTCAGGCATCTTCCTCATCGATACCCTTCATGAAGATCTGCTACACCGCATCGCCTCTCCAACACGCGGTTTCCTTCTCTGGGCACGAGGTATCATTTCACCTCTTGGCTGGGATCGCCTTCCTGGAGCGATCATCAAAGGGCGCACTCGCGAAGATCGCACCTACGGTAAGGTCGCATACCAAAATGGAAAGTATATCAAAGCCAAGCTTCAGGAAAACTTGGTCGCTGGTTCTTTGACGAAAAACGAAGTCGTCCAATCTCGTAATATCCAGAGCGATAAGACGCCCCTCGTCATTGTCAGCTCGGGTATTGAGGTCAGGCGGGACAACGAATGGGAAAGGAAGCAGGAAGATCTTACGAAACTTACGAAAAAGCTAGTGGCTTGGGACGTTGTCAATGGAGCACCTCACGAAGTTTGGAAGACGCTTGAGGGGAGGACGATACTTGAAAAGCGACTTGGTCAACTCGTTCGTGGTGCATGAGTTTTTCTTCATTTCTTCCCTAAGTTTTTGGCGGCAGATAATCGAGCAAGCGTACATAAAGCGATGGTGTTTGACTTTCTATTAATTATGCATCTTTGTCATCAGGATATCTTTTCTTACATAAAATATTTGAACGTTGTATAGCTAGCCAAAATTTATTGGCCGAAAGTTAAAGTCTGCTCTCTTGTCGTATAAAATAATCGAATATTGAGTATCATTGTCTTATGAACTGATTTCAACTTGGTCTGGCAGCATTTTTACGTGGTCCATGAATCCATCCCTAAAGAGGTACTCATAAGGCGGTTTCGGTAGAGGATCTAGGGCACCGTAAAAGGATATGGTCTCAACGATGAGCGATACGGCGGCTCGCCTTTAGTCCTTATTTCGAAGTCCAACTGATGGAGATTGCAGATATTCATGTCATGCTATAGAGTGTGAGACGAAGGACACATCTTGCTCCATCAAATCTCGTGGTACGACGCATCTCGATTAGCTCTCTAGCGATCGACATTATCAGCATTCCTTAGACTTCTCATCGAATATCTCATGTATCCGTCAAGCTCAGTTTCCGTTCCAAAGTCTTGAGCGTTTAGGGCTCTCTGCCGCAATGTCTACATGTCATCTGAAAAGACGATTCATTCTGGAGACGTCATTGCAGTCAAGAGTCCACGGCACTTCCAACATTGTACTTTCCCAGCCTTCTTCAGCCAACACGATTAAGACACCATCAATGTAGGTTCCAAAGCGGTCACCTTCTTGATCGAATCCGCTCTTATGGTTTTTTATGACTTTGTCAACGATTACCTCGTTCAAGGATAAGGCTGCACAGAGCATTGCTCAAGTCTTCTTTAGATAAGTAGTATACTCAACTCTAGAGGACTTTTTCCCCGATCCAGTCGATTCATTAGCTCCAAACAACATGGCACAATACTCTGATGAAAGGACTGCAATTACTTACTAGTCATGATTTTCAGCTGTTGGCAATGTCTACTGAATGGATAGTCAGGTCAGACAATTTCCCCAGTTGAAATAGATCAGATCCAACAGAGAGTAGACTAGGATTGTAACCTTTTAACATATTGAAGATAGATTTCAGCTAGAGCTGGCAAAGAAAATTGAGGAAGAATGTGTAATTCAGCACTCTGTCAAGGTCGATGCAAAATCACCCATTTTAAGTCACGATTACACAATGTTTCGACTGGTCACTCTATATATGGATTCGGTGATCAAGATTTCAAATGTCTTCCTGTTGACATCTGCTCAGACGTTGAATCTCAAGACTCGATCTATAAGTAGCTGAGGCCTTGATAAGCGTGAGTCATCGATGTCTGACACGAATCCCTACCATAGCTCAACGTCAATAATCTTCAATACTGAACAAATAGTGCTGTCGAAATTGAACAGAAATTGCTCAACTAAGTCAGGGTCCAGGACAAATAGGAGCTGGAGAGACACGAAGGTTGTAATAGCTTGCATGCTACTTACTGGTACTCCATCATGCTTGTGGTTCATGATTCTCATGTACATTTAGAGCATGTCTTTATGCCAATACAACTTACATGCGATAGCAGCTACATCCCATGTGGAACAAGGTATGCCATGGGCTGGTAGACATTCGAAAAGTGAGCCATGCCAGCCCATGGAAGTCGAGATTGCTAGATAGCAGGCGCTGATGAATGGAGGGTCATCTTCACGAGCTGTGTCCCAAAGTATGTTATGACTGATGGGATTGATTTGCTTGGGGACGCGGTCAAATGCTTTTGCAAAGTATTTCTAGGAGTAAAAAGAAATCATCTGTGGTGCTTTGAAGCTGGAGTAGTGATTACGAGGGACCCTCTGTGTGCACAGAACACCCACCTTCCCCCGAGTGTGAATAGTTTTACCATAAGCTTTAGAATCTCGCGTGTCATGGAACACTCGAACAACCGGTATTGGGTATATTGAAGGGCTTGATATCACAGATAATATCTGAGATATCATCCAAGGTCGTAATACATCTTCACCCAATCCCAAGCGGTCACATTCCTGGCCCAATCTTGCTATTTAGCCTTGAAAAGAAGGACGCAATATTACATTGTTATCGATGTGATCACTTACCAATCGTTTGATTCTGTCATTCCCATCTCAACTACCCTGTTGAGCAAAACCTCCTGTACATGAAGGACCGCCCTGAGAACCACTCAGCATTGGTTATTTGAGCAGAAAGTGTCCTATGGAAGATGAGATCTAGCATTCAGTAAGATCACTATGCACAAATGGAAACAACAGGAGTCCTCTAGCTAGTAAAGCTGTTTAGCTGTATGCTTCAATGCCTAGAGCAAGGTTCCCCAAAACAGTCAGTGCTCAAGACGTAAACCTTGTAATTACCATGAGCAGAGGGCAGTGAGCAGAGGGCAGGCTGACTGTGGTTTCAGCTCCTGCTCATGGTTTGATTCCAATCAGCACATGGCTTTTGGGAAAGATTCTTGACCTGAGTGCATGAGAGCAGTACCCAAGAGGCAACTGACTATTTGGTCTTTGCTTCTTGCGTTCTGTGACAACAGTGCAGATCCACCCTCGTCTATTACTTTGTCAGACTCAACGACCTAAACTTTCACAGAGTTTGCAGTTGCAAGAAGTAGACGCTCGATTTGCAAGTCAACAAGCAAGTGCTGCTATATCATGCATCAGACTCGAGCTATCCTCCCGTGTGTGGTATACGGCGCACCAAAGAAGCCAGCGAAAGCCAAAAACCACCACAAGTGCCACTCTCCGGCCGACCAACGTGTGGCAAGGGTATAAATCCGTCCTCCTGTACAGTGTAATGCTTTGAAAAGACGCTCGCTAGTGTATGCTGAATGCTTTGATGAGATAAAAGACGTGAACGTAATGTAGCAAACCAACGCTTAGAGGGATCACGCCTCCACTGATAGCTTCCATAAACTCCCGATCCTTTTTCCCATGCTGTTTCTATGTACAGTGACTCCGATCTCGGAGTTGGGAGGTCCTCATCGCGACTTCTGTTATTGTCACCTGTTAGCTCGAGGTGCTATTTGAAAGTGCTCTTTTACATGGCTAAGACTCACCAAACTCGCCATCGCTGCCGCGGCAGCCATGTCCGGTTTGCCATTACCGACTCTAGGCGAAACTCGGGGCAAGGCAGAACCGCTCACAGCTACTCCATTCAAAGTCCTCTTCACGCCAGCACCAGTCTGTAAGCCGTTGACTGTGGAGTGCCGTTTGGGAGCGGGCAAGATCGTCTTACTCGGAGAGCTGCTGAGGGCTTCTTTATTCTTCGCTACTGGTCCAGCCTTATTGCTAGTAAATGGCGGTTCTGGGAGAGGACGACCGACAGCTGGCGTATGAATAGAATTATAACGTTTGACAGGAGAGCTATTCGTTGTTGCTAATTGGGGCCGTAGTGGTCGTGCGATAGGCTTGGCGCCAGTAATGAACTCATGACGGAGTGCCTCATCAGGTTTGAGACGGCGCTCTGGATCCCATCGAAGGCATCGGCTAATGAAATCAAGAAAGGCTTCATCCTCGCATTTGAGGGCTTGTTGCAGCGTTTTCGAGCTGGGCCGCCGCCGTTTGCCTTTCGATGAGATGGTCAAGCGGGGCTTGCCGAGGGAGTCGAAGAACATTTTCTTGCGTGCGCTCTTCTCGATAAGATGTTTTTCCGGAGGGCCAAACACTTCCATAATGCAGGCCAGTTGCTCCTGCTCGTTCTCTCCGGGGAAGATGGGATATCCTGTCAACAACTCTGCGAGTATACAGCCTACACTCCACATGTCGATGGGCATGCTATAGGTCATGCCCAAGATCACTTCTGGTGATCGATAAAAGCGAGACTGGATGTAGGAGTAGACTTGTTCGTTCTCGAGGCAACTGGATCCGAAATCGATTACCTTGATTTCTGATCGAGTAGGGTGGGCTAGTAAGATGTTTTCAGGCTTCAAGTCGCAATGGATAACCTTATGTGCTTTAAGCAAGATCAAGCTATTCAGAAGCTGTTTAGCAAATCGGCGGATAAGCTTCAATGAGAAGCCCCGGAAGTCGTGGCACCTTATGAATTCGTAGAGATTCATGCCCAACAGCTCCGTGGAGATGCACAGATGACCACGGAAGTAGAAGCTCTGGGTAAAATGGACCATGCTATGCTTGTTTCGTGGATCCTATCTCAATCAGTAAGAGCGATACCGATTCTTTGGGTATGACTTACCCAATCGCGCAGCTTCTGCAGGATGTCAACCTCCACCAATGCTTGCTGGTGAAAACGCTTTTTGTTCCTGATGATTTTGATTGCTACTAAAGCGCCGGTCTTGTGATCAATGCAACGTGCAACTTGACCAAAGCTCCCTTTTCCTAGAACATCCACGACCTCGTACCGATATGCTAGATGGTCACCGGAAATTATGTTGTAATCACCTCTTTCGTCGTCGTACCCAAAGTTGCTTGCTTCTGCGCTCAAATCACCAACATGTTTTTTCGCGTCTTGGGTACCGCAGAAGTAAACATCTTTGTGATCGACAATTTCACCCCGTTCAAAGATGTTGAGATTTGCGACACGTAGGGCTTGAGAAGGACCAACTCTATCTTTTGCGGTTGCGCGTCGCCGCAAGGCATCGTATTCTTTGGCTGCGCTTTCCGTATCTTTCCGTCTTGCTGCAAGCCGTCTCATCTCCTCCTCCGCCGAAAGGTCATCCCGATCTAGCTGCATTTCTTTGGCTTCATTGAGAAAGTCTTTAAGACTGAGAGTATTCTGTGTCGTGCTTCCCTCTAAAGCCGCTCTGGCTGTCCTCTTTGATGCCAGGGCAGCCGCAGATCCAGCGGACGCTGGCTCCTTTTTCGTGCTATTATTTGCGGTCCACGTGTTGCTACGGACTTGCAGTTGCTCGTTGGTGGAAATTGAGTTGGAGAGCTTCGTCTTTGCTTCCAATAAGCTCGCTTTCGTTGTTGGGCTCGGGCCCGGCAAGAGAGGGCCATGCCACGTCGCTGAAGCGGGCAATTTTGGCGGAGGCATGTTATCATGTTTTGGGGGTTGTGGAGGGAGGTCAGTATCTGCATAAAGTTCTGTTCTTGACTGGGACTTCGAGCTGCTTCGCTTTCGAGTTAAGCTGAGCTTGCGACGTAACGAGTTCCCAAAACTTGATCCGCTGGCTTCCGCAGGACTCGAGTGTTCTTGACTTGAGGCGTCATCTTTAACTTCCTTTGCCGGCCTCTGAAGCCGTGGTCCGGTCAGCCTTGTCTGTCTAGGGTCAACTGTGTTCGAATTAGGAAGGGCATTCTGTCCCATGTATCTAAATTCGCCACTCGTCTTAGGTAAAGAGGATGAAATAAACGGGGAAATCGCCTTCCGACTTGAATGGCCTGGAATTTGATCGGAAGTGACTGGAGACTTAGTGTAAGGTGTGTTATCAGGACTGTTTGCTGACGACTCAGGCCTTGCCGTATGGTGAGAACTACTGCTTCGTAATTTTGGCATCAGAGGTGGCTTATCCTCGTCATGAAAGCCCCGGGGAAAGCTAGCCTTGGAAGCTGTCATCGGCGTGCTTGGTATTGCCGATTGAGCGAACTTTGGTGGTGGTGTTATGGCGCCGAGCTTTATCGAGCCAGCTCCATCATAAAGCGCTGCAATCTTCGCAGCTGTCGGGGTACTCAATGGAAGAAGGTTCAATGGTGGCAGGCGCAAAGGCTGCAACGTTCTCCTGTTTATGTTTGATGTTGCATTTGGTCTTTTCTCTGTGCCAGAACACTCGTCCACTGTCCGACCTCTCGGTCTCTCAATATTAGGCTTTGAGACTCCATTGTCTGTGGAACTAGAGGGTGTCCCCTCAGCAGTCGAGCCGCTAGTAGTACTGCCAGTTTCAAAGGGTAGGCTTGACTTTCGAGCGGAGAAGTAGGGCTGATCGTATTCAGTTTTTGGCGATTCGTATGCTTTAGGAATGGCCGGTACTGGTGGCACTTCTTCCTCGCTCCCGAGTGTTGTATTGTCAATTCGCGTTCTAAGCGTCGGTAACCTGGAAGCCGAAGAGGCGTGCGATAAAAATAACGCGCTTTCTCGATTCAAAGCTGAGCTGTAGCTTGTACTTGATGAATTAGAAATGCCAGAGCTGTTCGATTTCCGGTTAGGATCTGGAGTCGTTCGCGACGAAGACGGAGTCACGCTTTTTCTAGGGATTAAGGAAGGGGAAGGTGGAGCGTGGCGAGAGATTGAGGTAGGAGTATCTGGCTGTGGAGTTGGTGGCGTGTAAGGTATCGGTGGAACAGTCGGCATCATTGACATTCTCTTCAATCTACGCGCGTCTGTTGGACTCACCGTCCGTGCAGCAAGACCGGTAGCGTGCATACTGTTAGGCATCATGGAAAGTCGTTTATCAGAAGACGGCGTGCCGCCTGAGTGTCCTGCAGACCTAGCAGGTGACCTAGCGAATGATGATATCGTCTGATCAGGGGTACCAGATGGTGTCGAAACGTTGTCTTGGACGAATTTTGGAGGGGGCAACAACGACTTGGACTTGGTAGACCTTCCATTTCTGTTGATACTGCTCTCATCTACTGGACCGCTCAAGTCAGCTGTGAGAAAGGTGTCCCCTGTATGTCCGCCTGTATTCACTGTGGTATTGAAGGTGGCAGTGTCTGTAGGTATGTGCGTTGGGATTGGTCTCTTCACGGTCTGTTCAGAGAATTCTAAAGGAAGAGTGCCGGGTCCAACAGACTTTCTAGGCGAGCGATGTACTGAGATGTTGCCGGTAGGAGTTGGAAAATAAGTTTGGCGCCGTGATTGTATGTTTATCGGGACGCTTGGAGGTCCCATAACATCCCCATACCCATTAGCTTGACTTCCTCGACCTGCGACACTGTTCTGTCGTCTTAATGAGCCTTGACGATCTAAGCTGGCCCCTTGTGTTGCTTTGCAGGGAGATCTCTTAAACATTACGTAGTCTTCATCCGTCCGATCGTTGTTGTTGTTTCCACTCAGAACTCTCCTTCCACTGCCTGAGACGGGAAAATGATTGATATTAGGCTCGTCTCGAGTGATACTTGTTTGTAAATCATCGAAATTGACGGCTGGCAGGAAATCGGAGGGTTCTGTGGTATCTACAGAGTTCTGTTTGGTAGAGGCGACGGTTGACGCGAAGCTGAATCGTGAGGTGCTATTGATAGACGTCTGCCTCGAGTGTGGATACTGATGGCCTGCGGCTGGACCCGGTTGCTGCGAGGTATAGCGATTCGAAAGGGCATCGTAGGCAAAACTATACATGTCAGTCGCATCAGACAGTCGAGGGTCGACAGAGATGGCGGTCGCGAAGGACGCACCGCTTTGAGGGCGAGGATTGCAAAGGGGTTGGCCCCGACGGCGCTCTCTGATCCCTCGTGGACTGCTTCCTACGATGACCCGGCATTGGTGCAGCCTCGGGCACAACCCTTGCAGGACTCGAGATCTCAGGTTTGCGTAGTGAAAGGTTCCTCTCGGAGCTACTTTTCTGAAACCTTTTCGGCGACGGTCCAGCTGCTACAGTGACGTAAGTAAGCGGTCCGGATTGTCCCAAATGCAGGCATCCAGCACAGACGCGCAGGGAGCATACCTGGGTAATTTGTGTTATCAATAGCTGCCCGGTCCGTTGTTGAAATGGCTAGTGAGTAAGGATCTCCCGTCGTATTTGAAGCATTGGTGCTTGTTATTTCCCGGTTGACGGCCATCTTTGTTCCTGCTGCGAGCGGGCAAACACGACCGATGAATGATCAAAACGGTGTAGCAATCGTGGACCTTGGAAGTGTAAGCTTGGTATGCTCGCCATGTATGTTATTTGCCAATCTTTATCACAATTAGCTCACACATCCGTCAACAGCACCATCGTTGAGTCCGAGCTGACTAGCATGATTACGTTCAGCTCTCCGCAAGTGACAAGGAGGGAGTCACTTGATGCCGACAGCTAATACTGTTGCCACCGCTCTTCACGGCGAGATTGCGGTACTATAGTCTATCGTACGGCGAGCTCTTCTGGGCTGGAATGCCAGAGACGTTGGCTCGGTCGTCTATGTAGTCAAGGGGAATTATCGGTAATGATGCAGGGGACCAATAGTCATCCGGCAGTTGCGACAGGGGTAGTGATGGGGGGTAATCTAGCAGTTCAGGGGCAGCAGCTTGAGGAGGGGAAGGGTCTGCACGCCATTATTATGGATACCGATACTCTAATGCAGCACGAAATCAATTGCATCCTATCAGCTATGGACAATAATACTACATCACTCGTCCTATTCAGTAGTATTCCACTACTTTGATTGGTCGAAGCGGCTCTTCCCGAAAGACTGCAACCTCTTCTAGAGAGTAAACAAGATACCTCCCTACTCGTTACTGAGCTACCTCTGCAAAGTGGTGTCCGCACATTGAGTATATTTGGTGATTATGGCTGACGCTGAAGAGAGAGCGAAGGCGGAAAGACTCGCCGCAGGCAAAAAGAAGGTAAGGCATGCTTCATCTGAAACGCAACGTAGCTCAACACTAATACCTACACTGCATCTAGTTTGAACAGCTCAAGAAGCAAAAGGAAAGGAGCAAGAAAGCTGGAGTTGCTAAGAAAAAAGATGATTCGTTGGAAGTCAAAGATGAGCCCACCGGCGCATCCGAGCAAAGCGAAGCCCCAGTCGAGCAATCAGTGTCTGATCAAATCCCTGTGATTGACGACAAGCAAGCAACCTCAGAGATCAAAGACGGAGCTCAGCCAATCCTTGAGGCAGACAGTGGAACTTCAAGCACGCGTTCAGAACCTGCCCATACCCGCCAACCATCGCTAAGCCTCCAGTCAAAAATGCGATCCTCATCCTTTCGGCGCACCTCTGTCTCTCAGGGTCCTCTGTCACCTGCTACAAATGGCGCCAAAAGCCCGACATTAGGTATCACCAGTCCTGACGGAGAGACTATGACCGATATTTACAGGAAGCAAGCCGCTCGACTTGACGAGCTGGAGAAGGAGAATCGACGTCTTGCTAAAGAAGCTAGCGCGTCGGAGGGACGATGGAAGAGCATGGAAGCCGAGCTCGAAGAGTTGAGGGAAGCCAGTCCAGAAGTTGCAGAGTTGAGGTCGAGGGCACAGAAAGCGGATGTTATGGATGAAGAAATCAGTAAGCTTGTATGCGTCATCTACTAGAGTTACGTGTTCCATTGTCCAGATCTGACGGACCGCAGCGAAATGAAAATACCTCTCTCACCCGCCAAAATGCCCAGCTTCAGTCTGCTTCCTCCAAATCCACTCGACACACTTCGTCACCTAGCCAGGGCAATGCACTATCAGCTCCGTCTGACCTTCAAGCCCAACTTGAGAGCAAAAGCTCGGCCATTGAATCTATGGAGATGGAAATATCCACCCTCCGCTCCCAACTTTCCAAATCCACTTCTACGTCATCCAGTCTTTCCGAACAAGTTTCTGCACTCGAAGGAAAGCTTGACCGAGCCGAACGCGCTGCAGGGGCTGCACAGCGGGAGCTTCTCGATGTTCGAAAGAGTCTTGAAAGAGCAAGCGAAAAAGCGGTCCGTGACGGAAGTGAACGCACCTCCGCCGAAACCAAAATCCGAACTCTTGGAAGCGAAGCCGAGCAATCCAAGAAGAGCGCAGAAGAGTCCATCAAGCGTGTGGAAACACTCGAAAAGAAGCTTGCGGCACTGACGACATTGCACAAAGATTCTGATACACGTCGACAAGCTTCGGAACGCCAGCACTCGCTTCTGGAACGAGACGTCAGCGAAATGCGTCGTAAACTTGCTACTCTTGAGAATGAGAATCTACGTCTCCGAGAAGAGAGAGACCGTCACAGCAAACGCGAGACCAGCGGCGATGATGGTGGCGTGGATGAACTTGAAGACGAAGAACGCCAACGTCTTGAGAGTAAAGTCCGCAGTCTGGAGGGTGAAATCTACGAGCTCAGAAGAGGCGTTTGGAAAGACAAACGCCGGGAAATGAGTGACTCAGGCCCGACATCCCCAGGCAGCAAGTTCGATGATATCGATTTGAGCGGAGGACCCGCTCCTTGGGCTGCTGGACGGCAGAGTCAGGCAGCGGGAATGGCGTCGGGCTTCACAAGTGCGATAAGTAATGGCTTCAGTGCGTTTACGGGAGGTGGTGGGGGAGGAAGGAAGGAGAGTGACGGCTTGCTAGATGACGATATGGATGAGGACTTTGATGAGGATGCGTTTCGGAGAGCACAGGAGGATGAATCGAGAAAACACGTTGAACGAGTTAAAGAGATCAAGAGAGGTCTTAAGGATTGGGAGAATTGGAGGATGGATATCGTTGATTGTAGGGTTGGCGCTGGGGTTGGAGGCGAGATCTTTGATGTGTGAGGTAAGGTAGGGGAAAGATGATTTGCTGAAGACAGCCATACTCGGCGTACTGAGCCAACAGAAAATCTAGAGGAGCCTTTGGCCTGATAATTTCATTGACAACCGTTGCAGTATCGTAAGCACATACAGCCACCTCAACCATCATCTTCCAAACAGCAACGTTCGTAAATGACTCTCACATAAGCATCAAACACAATCCCGACTGATCACTGACGGCGTACAGAAACTGATCCCTAACGGGGGTAAATCACAGGCTTCCCTCCAATATAATATCGATATCAATCTGCGAGACGTATTTACACCGTTCCACTCTCAAAGACTCTCCCTAGCAACACTCTCAAACACCTTGACATACTCCTCGACTTCTTTCGCGCCCTCAAGCGTGAAATCCCTTCTCTTCCCCTCCACCACGACATATGGCACACTATCAACCCCATTGCTCGCCTGCTCCTTAATCAACATCCTCGTCTCCGCCAAATCCTCGTACTCATCACTTATAAAACTTTCCGCATCCTGGCTGTTCACGCCTGCAGCTAATGCAGCATTGAGTAGCGTATCTAAGGATGATGGGTGTGCCGCGGCTTCGAAGTACTGGCTGTAAAGAGAATTGATGATCTTGTTGGCGGCCACGGGGCCAAGGATCTCTTGGTAATGCTGGATCAGACGGTGGGCATCGATGGTATTGGCGACTGTGCCGTGGAAGTTGAAAGCGATACCGGCAGAGGCACCATAGGCGGACATTAGAGTGGTATATTTCTGCATTTTGTCCTCGGAATTGCCGTATTTGGTTCTTTTGTACCTTTCCAATGTTTTAGACGGGGAAATTCGGGTTTTCGAAGCTAGTTCTTGATGATGGAACGCCAAAGATACTCAAACAAGGATAATCAACACTCCCTGGCGAGCCAAGGCTTCATGCCTGAGAGAGAGGGAATCCGATCCTTGGCCCGAACTGGAACTCGAGAAACAGAGAAGGCGAAAAGCAGGCAAGCTCACCAATCATACTTGTCTTCGCCCTCCTTGGTAGCATCAGGGTAAAGCTGGTAGGGAAAGAATCTGAGTGTAAAGTTGACATCTTTGGATGCAGGTAATCCCTCGAAGCGACGAAGGGCTAGCTTGGCATAATTAGTAAGTCTCGATGAACGTCCATTGTCATTCACAACACCGCTCGGAGAGGCGCGGGTCTTCGTTCGAGAGTAAGCTGACTGGACAGACCTTCGTCGAGGCTAAAGTCAAGGAGCCTTTAGCTCAATGATCCGAACAAAGTAACAGGCATGAAAGCCCAGCAGAGGACAGAGCCTAGAGAAGTAGATACCGCTTCTTAGCCAGATAAGTCCTGAAAGCATGTCCGATGTCAGCATCTCCTCAGCACGTGATAGCCTCTCTCGGAGACATTAGGCTTTATGGCTAATGCATATCATCGAGATGATTGCGTGGGAAGTGCCTACCACGGGCAAATGGTGTCAAGTGTGAAGGAGATCTGAGATTGGTAAGGCATCCTTGCGGCTAGACTGCGCAATCGGCGCCTGTTTCTGGCTTGAGCGCGAGTCACTGGAGCTTTCTTCGAATAGATGCAGCTCTAGATGATCGATTCCGCAAGTGGAAGGTAGCAGCGTTCTTGCCGGAGATGTAGGATTACCTTGGAGTTTCAGTCATTTCGGGAAAAAGAAAGTGTGAATTCCAGTCGTCCGATGCTGCATGTTCCGCTGCGGGGCAATGCAGGTACCAAAGATCTGATCCCGTGACCTTGGGCTAGACTGGCGCTTGAGTTTGCGGATCAAGCAAAGAAGAAGCTTGTTGAAGACGAACAGGTGAAGTGCCTGAAAGCCTCCTATCACTTCCGGTACCTAAAGTATGAACAGGCAGTCACGGGACCGGATGAACCCTTAGCGTGTCGCTTAGTCGTGAATATCGAAAGTAAAGCGCGGTAACTTCCGAGCAAGCCCATCCCTTGGCACAACTCACTTCTTACTCGCACTTACTCGAAGGAAACAACGACCACCACGAACATATACACTCGTTACCTTACCCTTCAATTCACGCTCGTTTTCCACTGCAACAGCTTGCAATCAGCACACTCGTTATTAAGCATTCTAAACATCCCTACTGTCAGCCAAACTAGCCAAAATCGCCGTAATCGAAGCACCAACAAGATGCATCTTTCCGGTGTCACCATAACTTTCACTGCTACAGTTGCTCTGGCAGGCGCACAGGTAGTCTTGTACGTCAGCGGCGCCATCGCATTGTTTCAGAATTGCTCTTACCTCACCTTACTCGACATGAAGTGAATGACTCTGACGTGATCTAGCAATACCACTACCAGCGAGTTCATTTGTCCTCCCGGCAAGACTGCATTCTGTGCTGGCACCAGCCTTGAAACGAATATCATCATTCGCTGTAACGGTACTTCTGGCCAGCCTGGGAACTGCAATGACAAGTGAGTGCCTTCAGAGAAATGTACCCTCTTACCAATACTAAGTTAAGCTTCAGTCTTGCTGGTGTTCCGCCGATCGGTGTGAAATTCGCTCAATGTAAGTACATCTTATATCGACTAGTCGAGAGTCGGAGAGCCAACCAGGGGACCTGTATGCTAAAGAAGCCGGTAGGCTACGAGTGCTCTCCAACTGCTGGCAATGCAGCCTGTTCTTTCCAGGGAACTGTCTATCCAGACAGTGGATCCCCTTTCAGCGTCGCTGAGGGTGACGTCCACTGCAATTCAACTAACACCACGCTACCGAGCGGCGCGCCAGTCAATTCCGCGAACATTAGCAGCACCCTCTCCTACGCCACATCAGCTCCTTCTCTAGCTGTATCCTCATCGGCGTCCTTTCGCAATGGCAACGCTATTCCGATCGCCAGTGAAGCTCCAATGACTACCACGGTCACCAGCTACTCGACGAGTGAAGTTGGTTACGTAGGACCGCAATCGGTCACGATCGCGCCAGGTAGCGGTGGGTATAACGGAACTGGGGCAACTCCCGGTGTAGCATCTCCTACTGCTACACCAATTGCATCAAGTTCGCCAATCCAGACCTTCACAGGAGCTGCATCCAGTGATGGAAGCCCGTACGCAATGACTGGCATTGTGGCTGTAGCAATCGCGATCGCGGCCGCTGCTGTTCTCTGAGGATGAGACTCAAACCTCCACAAGCGTACTATTCGGCCGCCGGACTGGGAATGTCATCCTATGTGAATCTTCTTCATGATCCTGGATAGCTGCTTGAGGTGGTAACAGCAGGTGTTGGCTTATGCTTGCAATTAGCAAATTGGCTCAGAACTGCAGGAACAGTCTGATGGCTTCTTTTACAGAATCTGCAGGAGAGCATAATAGCCTTCAGGACGTGTATGCACGATCTGATGCATGTTAAATTAGTAATTCGTGGCTTTCGACCACTTCAAGAGTCGTTGATCTGCAACACAGCTTGCGAGAGCACGATCTCAGTATTGATAACGTGAAAAAGACCTTTCCCTCTAAAGAGCTTGTCTTTATGCGGGCATTCCCATTGAGTATCTACGAATTGAGATCGCTCCGGGTGATACACATGTCACGATAAGAGAGCATTATACCCACTCTGCCCGAAAAGGGTCTCTTTCTACATCCATAGGTTCTATACGCTTGAAATGTTGTAACCACAACCTGTCTAGCACTGGCTATGACCACGATATTCTAAGTCAACGATTAGCCCATGGATTCCATAGTAACACAGTTGACTTACGCAAGCATGATCCCAGCCCCAATCGCCATGGCAAAAAATTGCATCCCCGTTTTCTTCAGCTCTTGGCCTCTGTTGGGCCCAGTCTCCAACAGCTCCGGAATCACTGCCACAGTACCCACATACAAAAACGTTCCCGCCGTAAACGGGAGAAGCAGATCTCCCCACCCCAATCCTGTCCCCGCTAACCCGTCCGCCCCGAAAGACTCTGTATTTCCTTCTAGTGCCCCATCACTTCCACCGGTCCCCATCTCTTGTACTAGGATTCCTAGGACAGTGCCCAGAAAGGCACCTAGAGCAGTGACGAATTGTGCTCCCATGGCCATTCGCTTCGAGAAGCCGGACTGTATCAGCAAAGCAAAATCACCGACCTCATGCGGGATCTCGTGGAAGAAGACAGCAACGGTGGTGGTGGCACCAAGAGTAGGCGAGGCGTAGAACGATGAGGAGAGGGCAAGGCCGTCGGTTATGTTATGGGTGAAGTCTGCAATGAGGTTGAGGTAGGCGGAGAGGCGAATCGAGGTCGATGCTTGAGATGCAGGCTGGATAACGTTGGAAGAGGGGGAGATATCGGTCTTTGTTGGCTTTCGGGACTTGAGCGAATCTGGTTGGGGCTCCGGGGCTGCGCTGCTGCTCGTTGCTGTTGCTTGCTTTTCCGGACTGGCTTCCTCGTTTTTGTGACTGTGGTCGTGGGTGTGTCCCTCCTCACCAGTGGCAATGCGGAGCCCCTTGTCCATAGCGACGAAAGTCAGAAAGCCAACCATGATCGCTACGCCGAGTAGCAAGTTCTTGTTCGGATTCACAAGGACAAAGCGCGCGTGGTCTGGCTCGGCTTCTCCGAGGAAGATTTCGGGGAGGAGGTGGAAGAGAGTATCACCCAGAAGTCCACCGACTGCAAAGGCGACCATGACGGAGAGGGAAGAAGGGTCGATATTTGGCGGGCACAGCGCGAGGAGAAAATCTGATTTTGCTTAGGAGACATGAGTGAGGCGGTATAGGAATGACAGACTTGGTGGGCCAGAGATGTAGAGGGTTGCAAGGAGAGCATTGACTGCTGGCGAAGATGGGAATAGGATGGAAAAGAGCTGTGAGGCGAGGGATGAGGTGGGAGGATTGCTGTTGGCTAGATGCCGATCGAGATCTTGAACAATTGGACATTGCTACCAATATTCAGTGGAGGAATGGCATCGTCGCCAACACGAGGCGATCAGAATCTATCAAAGAGCTCACATGAAGTGCATCTTCGATCTCCGCTGCCTTCATCCGAGCTATTGGAGGGCGCCGGTCTACTTCTGCGGTTGCGGGCTCTAAGGCGAGAAGAAGGAGAAGCAAGATAAGTTGCCATGAACCCCGGTGGGAAGACCACCGGTCTGCCATTACGGAACAAAAGGGTGTGAGGGCAGCGAATTGGACCACGAAGTTGACGTTGAATTGAAATTTCAGGGGCACGCGAGCAACACGAGGACGGAATTACGAGGTACCGATTTACAGTAGATCTAGCAACCCTACGGAGATTGATTGATTGATTGATTCATTAAGCACTCGAAACCGACCTTAAGGGTCCGTTATGCGGCTAAAAACAATCGAGTCAATCATCTTCTAGAAGATTTTTGATTCTATACAGAATTATTTGTTTTTGATGTTTTGTTTTTTTATTCAAGCAAATCATTTCAAACATTTTTATTTTCATGATTTTTTTTCATTTTCATTTTGTACGAAAGTTTTCAATTCAATGCACTTTTTTTGCAGTTTTTATTTTTCGTCGTTCGTAATTGAGACTCGTAAATAATCAATGAATTCGAATTTTTCGATAAATTTTGTCGTTTTTGTCAAATTGATCGAATTGATCAATACGTTCATCAATTTTATTTTTTTTCATTTCGCTTTTTTAATTTCGTCAATTCATAGATTTTTGCGAAGTTTTTTCAGTTTTTTGCATTCGAAAAGCACGTGTTTGATCGTCTGTTTGTTACACATGCATGAGCACATGAGATTTTCGATTTGTTTTTTGTTGTATAGAAACGTTCGTAAATTTATTTTGATCGTGCGAAATTGTATTGTTATGACGTTGAGTTTTTTTGTGAATTTTTCGTGTAATCGCAATATTGTTTTATTGAATTTCGATGTAATTTTGTACAAATTTCTTTTTTTATTGCAATTTTTTCATTTTTGATTTCATTGTTGTTTTATCGATTTATTCATCACGATTTTGACGACGTTTTTCAGCATTTGCACGCTCGTTTGTTGTGTTTTGTGATCGATGTTCATTTTTTTTTTTTTTTTTTCGTTTTTTCAGTTTTCATTTCGTGATTTGTTTGATCGCAACGTTTGTTTGTTCGTTGTTTTCGATATCGATGTGAATCGAAATTCAATGCAATTTCATTTCAATATATTTGTTTCGCAGTTCGTTGATCAATCAAACTATTCATTTCATCAAATACTGATCGAAGTTGATTTTTGAATTGAGCATCGTTTGAATTGTTGTTTGATTGTCGATGCATATGACGAGTTTCGATTTTTTTGCAAATTTCAAAAACGAATGCAATCGCATATTCATTGTTAAAACGATGTCGTATAATTCAACAAAGTAAATCGTGTATGACGTAGTGAGTTTCAAATACGTTTTCGTTGTAGTAGATTTCGTTTCTGAGAATATCGTTGTTGCATTCATTTTGTCGTTAATGTCGTTTTCATTTGTGTATATGTAATTGATCGAATTCATTGTTAATTGTATTTTATGATATTTTTCGATTTTTTTTTTTGTTTTTCATGATATGTGCAATTGACGATGTTAAATCATGACGATGCGACAAAAAAAAAATTTTTTCATATCGTGTGTTTTGATGTTCGTTTTTCTTTCGAATCTATTCATTAGTTTTTTCAATGAGTTGACGTTTTTCGATTTTTTGATGAAACGATCGCGTATAATCGTGTCGTATGTTGAATTTGTTATCAATTTCATTGCGAATGCATTGATGAGTTTGTTCAAACGTAAATGCATGAACATTGAGTTGATTTCGATGTTGAGCGCTTTTTTCGAAATCGTTTTGTATGTTTTCGTTATGATTTTTTCGATTTGATATTGAACGTTCGTTAATTTTTTCGTTATTTTTTTGTTGTGATTTTTTTTTTTCGTCGACGTGTATCACATCGAGCATGCGTATGTGAATTGTGAAACGAAAATCGTTTGCATTATTTGTTTCATTTTCGAGAGTTTAACATTTCATGTAGTGTCGTCAAGATTGCGTAATGTTTTTATTGATTTCAATGTTTTCGTTTTGTTTTGATTGATTTGTGTTTTTCAATTGAGTTTTTCGTTCATTATGACGTTCAAATATTTCATTTTTTTGTTTGTTTTGATTTTTTGATTAAATTCAAAAAATAATATCGATTCGATGACGTTTGTTTTTTTTTTTCGGTTGAAATAAATGAGTTGATATTTGAAAAATGCAAATTTCATTTCATGTTTTAATGTTCACGATACGCAAATTTTTTCGTGTGTTTTGATTATAATATCGTTGCATTTTTCGAAAATGTGATTTTTCGTCAGCATTTTTACATCGTCGACGAACTCGCTCGTTGAAATATTTTTTTTTTTCAAAGTTTTCAGTAAAAGTGCGTTGTAAAAGAGAAAAAGAATCGATGACATCGATGAGTTTTGTGAAATTTTTATGAATATTTCGAGTCATTCGATATCGTATTCGTTCGTTTTCAATATCGTCATTTTATTGAACAAGAAAAAGTCAATATATCGTATCAGTTTTTCGTTTAAACGTTTCATTTTGAGATTGTGTAACAATTTTAAACGCGTTATATTGTCGAAAACGTTCATCACGTCGAGAAACATGATCACGATTATTAATTTTTTGTTTCATGTCGAGTGTATTCGTTTTATCATGTAGTGTAGTGCGTGTTTCGTAAACACGACTTTTTTGATTTCGAAATGTGTGCGTGACAGCAAATCGTGTTTTTTCGTCAAAAAATTGATTCGTTTGATCAGTATGAATTTCATGAGTTTGTTTATAATATTGAATAAAATTATTGATTTGTACGAGATCGTCATTGAATAGATATTTTTGTTTGATTTACGTAGTGCGATCGTGATCGATTTTCGAAAATGTTTCGAACAGTAATTTTCGTTCAGATTGACGTTGTATATACGTTGCAAATGTGATGCGATTATATCATTTATTCATTTTCATATTTTATTGATTATGTCGTCGTCGTTTGAAGTTTTGCTCGAATTTTGTTTGATTATGATTTTCGTCATCTCGTGAAATTGTATGTTTTTCAGTTTCAGATTTTGATTGTATGTGATTTTTTGTATGTCGATTAGAACAATCGTAAACGGCGAAAAAAAAAACTTTTTCAGCAATATGAGTGCTTTTTTGATTGAATCAGTTTCGAACAATATGAATGAATGATCGTGTAAAATCGACAAACAAGTTTTTTTTGAAATACGATTTTTTGTTCATTTGCATGTTTTTCACATGTTGTTTGATGTATCATATTTTTTTTCGATTTTTTTTTTGTATTGTGTTTTCATGATTTTAGAGATTACGTGATTCAAGCGATTTTTCACTTTTTTGTACGATTTTCACAGATTTTCAATTTTGTCGTTGTTTTGATATTTTTTTTTGATCGATTTGATCGTTCTCGATGTTTGTTTGCATTTTTCGATGAATTTTGATTTCGCGTAAACATTCGATTTGTTGATCGAAATGATTGTTTCGATAATTGTTTGAATAATTTTTATCATTTTTTTGATTTGATCGTCGATTTTTTTTGTTTAATTATTGTACGTGTCGTTGTTGAAAATGAACGTTTCATTATTCGTGATTTTCGTTTGCAATTTTTCGCGTAATATATCGATATTTGTTTTCGTTCAAATTTTTGTGATTTTTGATTCGATCGCTTTCGTTCGCAAATTGAATATCGTTTTAATTGAACGATAATTCGAATGATTGTTCATGCTTTCGTCGATATCGATTTCGATTATGTTGTTTCGAAACAACGATGTTGCGTATGTAAAATCGATTGTGTTTTCGCTCGTGTGTTTATTTCATGTAATTAATTCGATTGATGTGATTTTTTTCAATTTATATTTTTTTATCGTGATTATGAGTTCGTATGCGTTCGCGTTTGTTTTCACATGTGATTTTTTTCAATTGAAATGATGTAAATTAAAATTTCTCACGACGACGTATGTTATGCGTAATGTGTGAATTGATTGATTTAGAAACTATGAACGACAAAATGTCAATTTATGTACAGTAATTGCGAGTCAGTTGTCTGATCATCACTCATTTAGTATGAAATGACGACAGGATTTTTGCCAAAAGTCATGTCAAAATATTTGATTTAAGTTCATACCATTTAATCTGATTTTGTGTCATAACAATCTGTCAATCAAAGAAAAGAAAAATCAGTGTTTTCATTGAATTTCATGTTCTATCATCATGCGTAATCATATCATGCATCAATTTATTTTCTTTTCGTTTTTTTTTTGTCGTTGCGATCATCAGAATCATTCGAATGATTGAATTCATATTGCTCAATGAAATTCGTGACGTTGTTCAGTTCTGAAATAAATCGTCATTCGTCATATTCCGACTCATAGCCGATTCATCTGACTAGATATTGAATTACGAAAATTTTGTTGTACTTTCTAATTCGTTTTCCGACTAGCTTCTCAATCTCATAAAAT
This sequence comes from Physcia stellaris, assembly GCA_018902385.1. Classification (NCBI taxonomy): domain Eukaryota; kingdom Fungi; phylum Ascomycota; class Lecanoromycetes; order Caliciales; family Physciaceae; genus Physcia; species Physcia stellaris. Next base: position 805,002 of record JABSSW010000001.1, on the reverse strand, counting down.
TTGTACTGATTCGTATCGTTTTCGATCTCAATGAAGTCAAAATAATGAAAACGCGAACGATTGTAAAAATCAGCTTCGACAGATGTTGATTCGAGCTGTGCAATAAACACAACGAAATGAATTCGTCATGTTGATGACAATTTCAATTTGTACGCGAAACGTTCGATGCGTTCAAAAATCCGAAATGATTCACAACGTTGTTGAAAAAATTTCGAATTTGATTTGTCAGACAGCTTGTAATTTTTGTTGAATTGTAAATAAATTTTTTCATCTTGTTTTAGTCGAATAGAAATATGACGCGAATCATAATATATTTTGATTTTGACAATCGCAAAATTCGTGACATCGACAGTTTTTCGCTGATATTTCATGCGTTGAGTTGACAAATTCTGTATTTTTGTTGTGTTAAATGCGATTAAACTTGATATCGCGTTTTTGACTTTGAATTCGTATATGATTTCATTGAATGATAAATCTGTAACGATGTTAAACGTGTTGTTTAGCTGAATCTGAATTGCAAAAAAAGCTAAAATGTAATCGATGTTCGGAAACTCGATGACGAAATATCTGATAACAATTTCAACAATTTGATTGATTCGTTTTGACAAGTCGTTCGTTTGCGAATGATATGTCATTGAAATTAACAATTTCGTGTTTAATTTGATGAAAAACATCTGTCAAAAATTCGACATGAATTTTGAATCACGATCGGAAATTATAATTTCAGACATTTCTCAGTCGACGATTAATAGTCTGTTCAGTAATGCGTTGATTCATTTTTTCGTTTCATAAATGTTTTTGTCGAAAATCAATGAAACTCGACGAGAATGTTTACAAATTGCGAACATAACAGTGTTCATTTCGCCGAACATAACTAAAATGAAATCAATGACAATGATATGAAACGAACGCGAAACGAATGTAATAAATATGAATTTCTCGTACGATCGATGACGCTTGATTTGTGTCAACTGACAAATAAAACAATGCTCGATATATCTTTTAATTTTTCGCGAAAATCGAAATATGTATAACGTATTGAAAATTCTGTCATAGCATCGATGAATTTCTGAATGTTGATTCGTATCGTGAATTAAACGAAATATTTCGCGTTTCACAACAACAAATATACACGATCGACGCGTGTCAATGTCAACATGATATATAATGTCATTCGTATTCAACGCGAAATTGATTTCTGTTCTGAACTTTCTTGATATAAATTTCGTATCGTCATTTTTTTGCTCACTGACGTTTCGTTTCGCTACGTTGTTTTCGAGCGACGATGAAATTTGAAAATCTCGAATCGACAATTTCTGTTTTTTTTTTTGCATTCGAATCGTCAACGATTTTAACATTTTGATCATGTTTCGTCATGTCTTTTTTCTCTGATACTCGTTCTTGATCTTTTTTTTTAAATTTTTCGACATGACAATAAGAGTGTTTTGAAAAGCGTAACAATCGAAATTATTCGAAAAATCGATTATTTCGTCATGATATGTGTTCAAATCAAGTCTATTTTCTGAATTTTTGCCGATTTGTTCATTTTCAAACGCTAATCTTGATAACGCATCCGAAACAACATGATTTTTTTCTGATTTATATTTCATTTTCAATCTAAATTGTGACAAATAAACTGAAACACGAACAAGACGAAAATTGAACTTATCGATGTTGTTCGAGTTCATCGTGATCTGTTTAACGATGAAAATATTGACGACATGATTCGTGAACACAACAATGATATTTTTGATTGTTTTTATCATATGTCGAATTTTTCTGACAATTCATATTAAATCACACATTTCGAGTTCGGTGAATCAATATTTGATTTCGATTTCGTTCAGCATTCGATTTAGAAATAAAATGAACTCGATATCGTTACGCTTGAATTTGTCTGAATTATTGTCTGTTTTGAAATGATAAATTATCGCGTCGAATTCGCGTCGTTTAAACGCGTCGATATCGATGTACAATTTTCGATCGAGACTGAAATGTATCAGAAATGAAATTTTGCTAAAAATCTTCTGCAATAGTCGATATGACTCTAATTTCTCAATTGAAAAATTGTTCATTACGATTTTCTGCGAATAAACTTTGCGAATGATGTCTTTGTTGAAAAATGACTGACGTAAAAATAAAATTTTGCGACGTTGTAACGCGTTCGTTTTTTGAACATAAAACGCGACGAATTCTCGTAATCATTCTGTTAAATTTAAATAAACTTCCAAATTCTTCAAAATATAAAAAAAATTCAATTTGACTATTGTTTTCAACTTATCGATTGCGATAATGAAATCAAAAACGTCAATTTTCTGATCAAGAAATGCGATCGTAAAATAGTCGAAAAATGATTTTTTCGACGACAAACTAATCTCATAAATATTCAGTCGTTCGAATATCGAGTGTAAATGAATCATATGTTTTTCAAAAATATTGAAAAAAACGACAATGTCGTTTACGTAAACACGAACAAACTCGCGAAAATTTCGAAAAATGAAGTCGATTCGTCGCTGTACGTATGATGATGAATTTTTGAAATTTATCACGACGACGTTAAATTGTTCTTGTTCTTTATGTGATACGACGATAAACTTATGTTTATTTGCAAACTTTATCAATCACTGATGAAAGAAATTCGCAACGTCAAAAACGAATATGAATTTGCATTCGACGACAACTGAAATAATGTCTGATTGAAAAAACATAAAATAAAAATCGATTAAAATGATTTTGTTTAAATCACGTATATTCACAACGACGCGTTTTTTGCGTTCTGATTCATTTGATTCAAACACGATTCGTTAAACTGCGAATACTGAATAACCGTGCGACGTAAACTGAATAATGTATTTCATACGTTTTTGTGCATGTAGTTTGTCAAAAATTTCGTTTACAAATTTTCTGTCTGCGAAATCAAGCGAATACATCTTTGTTGTTTCGATTTTGACGTCAAATTTCAATTCGATTAACATTCACTCATTTTTCGAAATTTTCATCGTAAATTCATTGTCGTTTCACAGTTCTGAATAGTTCAACGCAACGTTTGCAAACTTAGTTCGAGCGTTAACGTCATCGTAAACAATAATTTCAGCAAACAACATTTCTTTCGCACTAATACTAGAATTTACAGCAGTAGAATCGTTAGAATTGCGTGCAGAATTGAACGCAGAATCGACATTTGCATCGACGAAATTAATCGCGATCGCATCGTGCAAATTTTCATAGCTAGTCGTCATAGTCGCGTCAGCTGTCATGATCGAAACATCAAATTTCAACGTTTGCTTGAATCAATTTCTAGAAACAAACTTATGAGCATTAGCAGCTAAATGAGCGTATTCCGAATTAGCTAAATAGCATCTTTTTTTCTCGTATTCTTGTACGAGCCCAAAACGCGTATTTTTGAGAATGTAGACATTTTCAACGTTGATGTTGTGAACTTGAACGATTTTTGTATGTGCATCGATAATATGAAAAAGTACGTTTTCATTTTGATTTAGTCGTTCAATTCGTGAAAACGTGAACATAAAATCGCGTTCAATAAATAAATTATTCTTTTCGCGTAACTTGAAAAAGATTGTAAAAATTGATTTAATTGAAATTTTAATAATTTCGTTGACACAAACAACGCGTTTGACTTGCGATTCAACATTAATGACATTTAACTTAATTCGAATATTCTTGCAGCTTTCTATAATAACGATTTGTTTGTTTACGTCTATACTCATTTGCTTTGAATTCAGTATATCATTGTCTAAAAGAATTTTTGTTTTCAGTTTTTTCACTATGTAAATTTGCCGAATGAACGTGACAATCGTATTCTCGTCATCAATCGAAATTTCAAAAACACGAAAAATTAATGAAATATGATCAATTGTTGTGACGACGACATTCTCGATATCGCGAATTTTGAAAAATTTCATGATTTGTCGCGCATGTGTTTTGTAATCAAATATTTCTTGCATCAGAAATTTACGATCGATTAAAAATGTATCGCATTCGATATCGACGCACATATCAATGAAAAACTGTTTTATGTTTGTCTTCATCGTGACGTAACGTCACGAGCGAAATTCGAAATTAAGTCGTGTATTTGTTTTGACACTTGATTGTATGATAGATGTCTGATAATTATGAACATTTTTCGTCGACGATGTGTCAAATTTAATCGAAACTGCCTGACACGAGCGCAAATGTCGATAAAATTTGTTATTAAAATAAAATTTCGATTGACAACGTTTGCATGAATAAATTTTTGTCTGCTTGACTGAAATATTCACAAAATATTCGAATGACTCATGAATCACATAATTCTCATTAAATTTCTGAGTTTCGAAATGTTTCTCGTCATGATATTCATCATTTATCATAAATATTTCTGACGCGTTCTCAGTATTCATGCTGTGATCATTTTGATAATTTTTCTCATCGATTGAATAATTGTTTTTTGTTTCTTCTTTCGCAAAATACGTTCGTCGATATAATGTTTCATCTTGATTTGACGCTTCATTCTGATTAAAATAAATATTTTGTTTAAACGAAAACGAAAATGAATTTGAAAAATCAGCAAAATATTGACTAAAACGTAAAAATTGCGAATATTGAAATCGCGAATCGAACGTGTTTCGATTTTCTTGAGTTTCGTTTTGTTGCGTTTGTTGAAATCGATATTGTTGATTTCCGTATGAACGTTCTTGCATATTTTGTGTCGATTGCTGTCGATTTGAATAATTTGACTGATATGAACGCTGTTGAAAAATGTAAACGTTATTTTGTTTTTCAAACTGATACGATGTCGAATATTGAATTTGACGAAACTGCGAAAAAAATTTATTGAAATTTTCGTAGTCTACACGTTCATTGATAACAAAAAAAATATTATACGAATCGAATGATGTTGACAAAACTGATAATTGAAAACGATAAATGAATTGAAAACGACGTTCGTCTTCGAGCGAATGATAAAATCGATATCGATTTTCGATGTTTCATCATATTTTCTTTTTATCATCAAATTGTTGAAAAAACTCATTCATTGTAATTTTTTTTGTCGATTTGATCAAATCTCGTCGAAACTTCAATTTCAATTCATTGTAAATTAGATACAATTGCGAATAAACTGACATCATTGTCGATTTAATTTTTCTGATTATAATTTCAGCGAAATCGAATGATTCGCGATATCGACGAACATTTTTCATCGTGTATTTTTTTTTCGTGATAATCGTCAACGCTGTTGATGACGATTTTTTGTATCGTTTCAACAACAAACGTTTTCATTTTTTTACGTCATTTTCGAGTTTGATCAATCGTTTTTGATCATCGTTGATTATTTCTGTGTATCAACGTAACGCGTGATCACGCATACAATTATAAAAATTTGTTCGAATCACATCAATATCTTTGAACAATGTCATATTTTTAATTTTTTCAATATAGAAATGAACATTTCGAAAATATGTATTTTTGTTCGAATGCTCGATCGAATTGCCGATGATAACGTTTTTTTTTTCGTATCACGAATCGAAAAATTCTGTTTTTTGAGCATTTCATTTGACGTCATCATCATTGTCAGAAAATTCGATTGAATCTGATGATTCGACAAAATCTTGAAATTCTGTCTGAACATCGTTTCGAACATTTGTAATCAATGTTTGAAAAATTTGTCATTGCTGTTGCGTGAACTTCGTGTTTTGTCAATTGTTATTCTCGCTCGTCATATCTGAATTGAATGCGAAAATAAATTCGATATTTTTTGTGTTTCGAAAAATGATGTTCAGCGAAATTATGATGCTGTTTCGTCGTTGAAAAAACGACGTCGACGAAATGACTTGAAATTTACGACGTAAATTTTTCGAAAAATGAATGTAAAAATATCAAGAAAAATATTTGCAATCGTCGATTTTAAATCAAAAATGAATGACGTAACACGATCACTAATTCAGTCGAGAAATGATTGACTATTTCGATAAATTTCTGTGACAATAACAAAAACTTTAAAATCTTTGCGAAAGCGAATTTTGTCGACAATTCACTTTGTTGAATAAACAATGTTTGTCGAGATCGAATGATTAATGACTGACAACGATGTTGATTTAAAAAAACTGATTACGATGTTGTTCACAATAATTTCTGCCGATGTATTGACAAAATAAATCGAATCAATTGTATCGATGTAATCGAATAATTCGAACGCAATGCGAATGATTTGTGATATGAAAACAATCAAAATGACTTAAATGAAAATGACAAGCAATGCTAAGTTTTGAAATAAAAAATGATAAACAGAACAAGAAAAAGAAAAGCGAGCTGAAATTTCCAAAATAATTGAACAAATTTTCTGTTGTTGAAAAAACAAATGAAATCGTTGAATTGAAATTGTTCGAATCAAACAAAAATTCAAATGTGAATTGACATTCAAATGCGTCGTCACTGAGCGATGACAATGCGAATTTCAACGAAAACTCGAAATGTTTTGAATATTTGAATGAAAAATCAATCATCTTTGCTGAAAATTGTAAAAAAAAAGTGAAAAATTTGATTGAAATTCTCATTTTCAACTGAATATTTGTTGCTGATGATTGATTTCGATCGACACGTCAAATCGAACGAACAATAAAGTTTTCGACAACGACAACGACGAAAATAATGATGAACAATTGATTTGATCGTTTGAATACAAAATTGTTCGAAAACTGATACGTTAAAAGACAAAAAATGATGTCGTTTTGTCTACGTACAGATCATCGCTTGAATGATACTATCAATTGTTATGCGTAATGTGTGAATTGATTGATTTAGAAACTATAAACGACAAAATGTCAATTTATGTACAATAATTGCGAGTCAATTGTCTGATCATCATTCATTTAGTATGAGATGACGACAAAACCTTTGTCAAAAGTCATGTCAGAATATTTGATTTAAGTTCATATCATCTAATCTGGTCTTGTGCCATAACAACGTGTTTTTCGTTGATTTTTTTTTGCATCGCGTTTTTAAAACTGAATATCGCGTTGAAGTTTTCGTTGTTTTTGCATAAATTATACATGTTGTGAATGTTGATAATTTTGTCGTTCGCGATTTGCATTTTTAACGAAATTAAATTTTTGTTGTGAAACGTGTGAAAATATTCGATTTTCGCTATTTTTTTGTTGACGAACATGCACATTCTCGTGATTGCATCGAACATGTACAATAATTCGAATTGTTGCGAAAATTTGTTGTTTGTCGTGAATTGAAATGAATTTTTTCATGATTTTTGCATGATCAATATATCGAATTTTTTTATGTTTTTTGTTTCGAACAGCGATATCATGATTTGAATTTTCGAATTGTTGACGTTGTATTGTAATATCGATAATGTGTCGTTTTTTAACATTTTTTCATTGTTTTGAATTTCGTATTTCGATTCGTGACGTTAATTAAAGATGTTTTGATGATCGTGAACGAAAAATTTTCTTTTTTTTCAAATTTTTCATATTTTTTTTTGATCATTGATGTTTTTTTATTTTTGATCGATGACGTCGATTTATCATTTTTTTTGTTTCGAGATTTTTGTGAATTTGAAAATAATTGCGATAACATTATTGTTTCGATCGACAAAATCATTTTCACGTGAAATTCATGCGCGTTCGTTTTTTTGCGTTTGTTGATTTCGTTTAAATAAATTTTTTTTTTTGTGATTTTTCGATGTTTCGTCGTTGTAATTTTCTTAGTTGATTGAATTTTTTCGCAACGATTGTCGTTTTTGAATTTTCGTGAATTGTATTCATCGATTTCGAAATCGTTATCATTTTGTTGACGACGATGTATTGTTGTTTTTGAATTTCGAATTTCGTTGACGTAATCGAACGTTAATACATGATTTTCTCGATTTTTTTTTGTTTTTTTTTGCATTTTTTTTTTCATGAATTATGTGTTTTTTCACATACACAACATTTGATTTTGTAATTTTTTGCACATTTTTTTTTGTAACATGCGCATTTGCGCAGTAATCGTATCGTTCTTTTTTTGTGCATTGAATTGTATTGTGTTCGTGATGATGACATTTATAACATTGAATAATTTTGCATGTCTTGTTGAACATTGAGCAAGTTTTCAGTTTTTTTCCGATCATGATGTTGTTGTTCAACATATTGTTATTCATTTTTGAAATAGTGATTTCAATAATCAAAAAATGATATTGTTGCATTGTCGTGAATTTGTTTTTTCAAAACACGTACAAAATTTTCATTTTTTTTAATTTTTTCACGTTTTCGTTTTTTTTTTTGATTTTATGCATCGTCGTTTTTTTATTTTTTGTCGTTGTTAAATCGAATTTTTTGATTTTTATTTCGTTGATCATGATCGCGTAAATCGAAACGATCGTTTTCGTTTTTTTATCGAGTATCGTCGTTCATGCATTGTTGTTTCGCAATTTTTTTGCTTTTTTTGCGTTTATCGCGTGTATCGCGAAATTATCATTCGAAAGTTTTTTGATCGTTCGAATATTTTTGATTTGTATGTTTTTTTTCGTAATGCACGTGTTGATTTCATTGACGATACGTTTGATTTCGTATTGATTCAATTGTTGTTTTTTTTCGTTGTCGTTTAAACGTATTATGATTTCGATGTTTTTGTTTGCGATGATTTTGAACGTTGAAAAAATCGCAACGACGATTGTTCAATTGCGTGAATTCGTTTTGATCGTGAAAAAAAGAAAAATTTAAAAAAAATGATTATTTTTGTAATTTCATGACGAATCATGACATTGCTTTTTTTCATTTTCGCGTGTTTTTTGTTGAATTGAACAATCATTTTGTTCATTGCGTTCATCATATTTTTTTGAATGAATGCAAATTGCGTGTTTTCAAAATATGTCACGACGATTGTAAATCAATTTTCAATGATTTTTGATGATGATTTTTTTTTTGTTCGAACGAGTTTTCGACATTTTTTGATGTTTTTCAACAACATTGTTTTTTGCTCGTGAACGTTTTCATTCGTTTGATTTAACAACGATCATGTTATTTTTTTCATTATCATCAATTGTTCACTGATCGGTGCGCAAAGGTTCGGCGATTCGAATGACGCGTTAATCAGGTCAATATCACGTTTCGTTGTTGAGTTATTTCAAAAATTGGGTTTGTAGCATAAATTCCAATTCATGCATAACCCTACGGAGACCCGCACCAAAAGTCCTGATGTGCCAAGATTATTGAATTTTTAGGGTTAGAGAAGTAACAGCTGCCCCCGGCAGCCCGCCTTTGGCAGCTTAGGCATACCCCCTCAATCTATTTCGATGGTTACTTCTGCCCCCTCTAATGGCCCCCTGTTTTTAGCGCACATCAGGACTTTTGGTGCGGGTCTCCGTAGCCGATTTAGGGTCATCGCCCCCTCTGAATTTGCTTTGCTTGAGAGGGTTAAACATAAAGGTCTTGAGCATACCACTGCCACAAGAGCTCTACGTACCTCGAAATGGGTCGTATGCTCCAGAAAAAGAAGAACCGATCCTCCGTTCCTCGTGCGACCCAGAAACCAAAATCAAAACGTCTGCCGATCAAGGCCTCCCCTCTTGTTGCAGCAAAATGGGACAAGCACCTCACCTTATCTCAAAACTATCGCCGTCTGGGTTTGACAAGTAAGCTTAATGCTAGGACTGGAGGAACAGAGGTCAAAACTACGGACTCAGAGCTTATGAAATACGAGACTCAAAGCAGACATGACGCGCTAGCTGTCGCGGCTTCGAAACCCGCAACCACGACAGGCCTGCAAACGGCAAAAGTTGTGAGGGACGAGGAGGGTAGGATCTTGAAAGTGGTTTACGACGAGAACACAAGGTGGAATCCACTCAATGACCCTTTGATTGCGACGAATCAAGTCACTGAAGCCCACGAGACCTGGGATCGCACCAACCATGATAGAATGGATCACGCTGGGGTGGTACCCGAGCTTGAGGCCGCCGCTCGAACGGAACTGGCGGTGATCGAGGGAAAGAAGAAGCCCCGCAAGCAAAGCCATAGAGAACAGGAATGGATCGAACAACTGGTAACTAAGTATGGGCAGGATATCAAATCGATGAGCATGGACCCGAAGTTGAATCCAAAACAGCAGACCGAAGCTGACATCAGCAGGAGGGTGGAGATGTGGCAGAAATCGAAACGAAAGATTGATTAAGGGTCCCAATCAAGGAGGAACATCTTCACTATCATTCGAAAGCTTCAATGGCTTGCCTCCGGACCGTTCTGACCCATCTTCGTCTTCTCCATTCACCTGTCTTCTCGGTGGCTGTCCCTTCTTCCCAATCTGGCACCTTGGCTTTTCCCTGTGAGCCTCTAGTTTTCACTCCATTCGTATCATAGATCCGTTCTTCAGCCAAATCGAACACCCATCTCTCACCTTCTATCTCCACCTCAACACCCTGTACCATTCTATCTTCTACCCACTCTTTACTGCCCATATCAAGTACCCACTTCCTATCGCCCCATTCCCATCCTGTTGGCGGCTGTACATCCTCGAAGAAGCGTGTTCCTTTCGCTCTGTCGCCAGAAATGCGCTGTGGTGATAACGGATCGTACGGACTTGGACCGAAGACCCAAGGCTCCCATTCCCCGCCTGACCTCCTTTGCGTCGCTGCAATTCGAAGATTTCGACTTCACGCTCTTCTGGCGGTGCATCAAGGATTATGTCAGAGGCTATCCAGCCTTCGAGCCATGTCTGTGCTTTCTTCTCGCGTGGCCGTAGATGAGACGCTCGAGTAGCTAAGGCGAACTTCTGGACAGACGGGTGACCAAGGATGATGGCTGTCCAGCAGATGACAAGCGACAGAAACCGCCACGGCAAGAGGTGGGAAGCAACGAACAGCGTGCAGCTTACTATGAACAGAAACAAGAAAATGGTTGATGAGAGTGCTTCATTCGAGAAGTTGGTAGGTGGAGCAAGAGCCTTAAATACTGCATCGTGCATGATACTGAAGTCATCCATGCTGTTCTGCAGATCCCGCATGTTGCGGAAGAAGTCTTTCGACATTTCAGCTGCAGGCTTGATGGTCCTTGGCGGAGCTAGAGGAGGTCCATGGAGGGAATACGATGTCTGTGACGCTGCTACAGGGGGTGGAGGATGACGGGCCAGGAAAGCGGGTACCAAGATGAATAGTAGCGTAGAAGCAATCGGTAGAACGGATAGAAGGTAGGGGTCAAGGCACACAAAGGTGCAAACTGCGAGTAGAGACAGCGTGTGAGATGGGGTAGTCCAATTCAGAAGGCGTATTAGTCGTGTCTGAAATACAAAGACTACTCCAATCCTAGAGATATCTCAGGCCTGGCTTAGTTCCAGATCTTTGTAGACTCTCACCTGGCATTGAAGCGGCGAAAATTGTTCGTCATAAGAGGGAGACTGAACCCAGGGCGTCTGATGTATTTTGAAGATCTCTCGTCCAGCACGTCATCGACAACATCGCCATTTTCATGAGGTATGACTTGTTGCATCAACCTTCGACGTCGGCGTTTAGTAGGCCATAGCCTTAGAAGAATTGTGGGTTTTCTCATGATAGGGTTGGCTTACTTGCTGAAAAGGCGATCTTGTAAAGAAGCCCCGGATTCTTGCTTGTTGGCATCTTGCATCTTCTCACCGAGACGCGAGTTTGATAGCTTCCCCTTTAGTCTCTCACGTTTGCTCTCCGAGTGCTCTTTGTCAGATGATAGACTGGAGAGGTCAGGGTCGGCTGAGACAGCGATGACTGGCACCGGCTCCTCGCGATTAACGAAGGCATCAGCTGTGTATTCATCCATGCTTGAAGTAAACCGCTGACCCTGCTTAGGATGCGGTTTCTATCCTCGATGATTTGCATGTGAAAAGAAGAAACTGTGTGGCACTACGGAGTAATGTACGTACGGAGACCCACACCATAAGTTCTGTCAGAAGGGTTAGGGTCTGGCGCGTTATTTGGGTGCAGAATTTTACTCAACCCTAACCCAGCTGACAGAACTAATGGTGTGGGTCTCCGTACAGTATGTATGGTCGTCCAGTACGATCGACGATTGGTTGCCACTATTAATAAGCGAATATAAACACCACACCAAAATTGAAAATTGCCCTAACGGTTGAAAGTCAGATGTTGCCGTCAGGATGGAAATCTCCATGATCATATCTCAAACATCAAAGCTTAAACCTGTGTTAAGCAACCATCCATGTGTGCGTTCGTTACATCAAAAGGAGTTCTTGCGAGAGGGATTCAACAGGAAGACATAGCATCAAATGATACTAGTATTATTCGAGGTGCTACAGAGTGAGTTCGTTCATTGTTCTAGATACACATGCGATTTCAAGCATATACGAGAGCCACCCATCCAAAACTCGATATCACTACTTTGACTACATGAAGCCTGTCAGACCTCCATCAACACCCACCCAGCCCGACCGACCGAAGCCAGACATCAGGACAGGGTTGAGATCATCACCACTCTCTTCGGGAATCTCCAAGGAGACCAAGAGGCACAAGGCCACGAGAGTATAAGGTCGTTCACTCTTGGGTGTCAAGGAAATAAGTCATCAGCCAGGTTGGAGATTCTGTGGCTTTTGTGAGAAAACCAGTGAGAGACGCATACTTTAGAAATGATTCTCTGTTGCACAAAGATTATTAGCGTGAGATTCAGGTGACTCTCCTGAGCGCCGGAATATATGAAGGGCAAAAGTTGGGGGTGGGGTTGCTTACATGAAGTGTGGTCGAACTTTTAGAAATAATCAAGAGCGAGTGGGCATAAGTAGTTGGGGACGAGTGCCGGGTACCACCATGTGTGAGCGAAGTATCACGCTAAGGGACTTGATTTTTCGCTCTCTTTTGCCCCGCCCACAACGATTAATCTTTTCAATAACGCTTACTACTACATGCGCGCTCCTGGCCCAGATTACCACTCCTAACCATCAATGCTTTGATAAAGCCTCTCAATACAGGATGACATAACCAGCCAGAAATCCTTCAATGATTGAGCTGCTGAATCGCTATTCGCAATGGCTAGTCAAATTTCGAAAAGAAAGTGCCCCCCAGCAGAGCATTTATCATCCAAAAAGCGCCGTCTGGATCCTAGTAGATTGGGGGAGGGTAAATTCAATCAGTCTAACGTCTACACTGCCTGCTGATCTCCACAGGATCCGACTTTACCGATGTAAGCGATAATGATTCATCCAGCGACGAAAGCCAGGAGGATACACATCAGATTAAGACTAATGCCCAAACGCCTCTGACTCCCATTTCCGACCCCAACTCTCCACAAGTTCCGTCCAATTGCAAAACAATACTTTGCACATACTCTGGCTGTACGAAGACCTTTAACCGACAAGCAAAGCTGGTCCAGCACCTGAACTCTCATACCAACACTCGGCCTTTCGTCTGCCCTCACAATCCTTGTTCCAAAGCCTTCTTCCGCTCATCACACCTTAAGCACCATATCAAATCTGCACATTCCGACAAAAGGGACTACGTCTGCCAATGGGAGCGCTGCGGTAAGACTTTTGTCACATCCACAAGATTGAAAAGGCATCAAGAGTTGCACATCAAACGGCAACAGTTCGCTTGTACATTTCCAGGGTGCGGCCAAGAGTTCAGGAAGCACAACACACTTCAGAAGCATATCGCCGTAGTTCATGAGGGGAAGAGAAAGCCATTCGTGTGTGATCAGCAAGACCATAATGGAATCGCGTGTGGCGCTAGCTTCGATATCGAAGGGAACCTTCGAAACCATGTGAACTCGGTACATTCCGGGAGGAGCTACTATTGCACGATATGTTTGGCATCTGATACGAGCTATCCAACGTTAGTAGCATTGCAAGGCCACATTAGGACGGATCATCCACCCGCATGCCATGTATGTGGTTCCAAATTTGCAAACCATGAGACCCTGGAACAACACATTGAGGCGAAGCACAGCAATTTGGACATTGAAGTACGCAAGAAATACCCTTGTATCGAAACTGGATGTGGAAGGTCGTTCACCAGCAAAAGCAATCTCAACAAGCATATAAAACAAATCCATGAGGAAGCCAGATCTTTCGTTTGTGGCATGGTTGATCCCACAACACTCATGCATGTCGATAATTGGGATGGGTCTAACGCTTGTGGCCGTGCCTTGTCCTCCAAGTACAACCTGATTGGGCATATTCGAACTGTCCATCTTGGTCTCGACCGACTGAGAAGATCTGATAGAGAAGACAAAGGACGGGGGTCAAACGATACAACTCTGATGCGTCTGACTGGGATTGGCTACGAGGCAGGGCGCGAATTAGAATGCCCAATTCAAGGCTGCGAGCATCGCTTCCCCAGAGATTATGACTTGCACCGCCATCTTCAGAGCTATCATGACTTGGACACAGCGAAAGTTGACAATAACCAGCAATATTCGGATGTTTTGAATCAGCAGGCGCAACATGGCTCGAGCAGTCTCTTTGATACCGACGCCCTAGAGCTGGAGGCTGACTCTCGATTACCTGACGACTACTTCGACCGATTGGAGTATCAAGCTTCTGTTGGTGGTAGCTTTTGGCTTGGCGGTCAGGACGTTCCACACGCAAATGGCACAGCGGGGAAAGAAGCTCTATGGAGTGGTAGTGTGTTTGCAAAGGCGGACAGTCATTTGGCGGATCATGGGCGGGAGGGTGAGGATCCAACAGCATTAGATCCCTGTCTAATGTAGGCACAAAGATCAATGGAACTGGGCACGGCCAGCACAGTGGAATAGCTACTCGGTAGTCCAGTAGCCAACAGCTTTCTAAGTTCTTCCTAAAGCCTCAAGTAAATCCGAGAGCGAACACGTGACAGCCAATGTGACCAGTTGCCTCATCCGCCTAAACCTTTTGAATCCTACTGTACCACGCCCAGCAGAACTCACGCTGAACTTCCCCGTTTCTGTTCGATTTCTATCCATCATCTGTCCCACATCTGCGAAGGATCTGGTTGGAGATGGCTTATCGATAACGATTTGTCTGCCATTTTCATTTGTGGTACGAGTAGAAAATGTGTGACTTTCACAACACACGCTTCTTCACGCCTATGACTCGATAGCACAGATTCCAATGGTCCCACGACATACTGTGGAGGACCAATCATATGCATTTATTAATCGGGTATTGTGTTCGTACATTTGCTGCAAAGGCATCCTGACCATCATCAGTGAGCACGAATATGGAAGCTCAGGTATGCGGCACTCCGCCGTGTTCTACCACAAAACTTAATTAACCTATCTTGCGAAGAGGATGCCCTATTGACCATGTCTGTAGGTTGAAAATGCCATCGAAATCGCCTGGAATCCCCGAGTGGAGCAGTCACTCAAAGCACAAGCGTTTGAGTTCCTGAATCAGCTCCGCAATGAACCTCAAGGCTGGCAAGTATGCCTATCTCTGGCCATACGAACTCCAAGGTCTTCCGACGTAGTCCGGCACGTGGCTTTGGATATCATCAATCATGCTATCCAAGTCGGTCAGTTGGACCAGCATAATCTGGTGCTTCTCCGAGATAATATCATGGCCTACGCCCGGGAGACGTACGGCGGTAGGAATGGGCCCAATAGCCAGCTTGATTCGACAAGTATCCAGAACAAACTGACGCAGACACTTACCTATCTGTTCGTCGTTATGTATAGCTCGGAATGGACATCCTTCTTTCAGGATATTCTTGCCTTGACAGCCAACAATGGTAACTTGGGAAAGACTAATGTTCCGGGGATCCTCATATACCTACGCACCCTTATATCTGTGCACGACGAGATAGCAGACGTCATGGTCTCCAGATCACCAGATGAGCAGAGGAGGCACAGAGATCTTAAGGACATGGTTCGCCAGAGAGACGCTGCTGCTATTGCGTCCAGCTGGCAAGAAATACTATCTGAGTGGAGAATGCGCGACGATACTATTACTGAGTTGTGCCTAACAGCCATTGGCCGATGGGTTTCTTGGACGGATATTGCCCTGGTTGTCAACCAGTCCTTGCTCAACATCCTCTTTGAATTACTCAGCCACCCATCAAACTCCCTGCAGGATACCGTCGCTAATAAGAAAAGAGACGCGGCGATTGACACAGTCATCGAGATCATCGGGAAAAAGATGAGTGCAGGCGACAAGCTCGAGCTTATAGATATCCTAAAGGTGAACGAGGTTGTATCCCAGCTGGTCAATAGCCCAGCTTTAACCGAGCTTCGTTCAACTTTCAACTATGATACAGATTTAGCAGAATCCGTTGCTAGACTAGTCAACAATGCAGTTTTCGACATAGTCAAAGCACTCGATGGAGCACAAGATGGTGATCCTGTCTCTCGGCGAGCAATCGCTCAATTGCAGAACTTCGTGCCATTTGTTCTTCGCTTTTTCTCTGACGAGTATGATGAGGTCTGCTCAACAGTAATTCCCTGCCTTACCGATCTTCTTACCCTCCTGCGAAACAAATTGAAGTCGAACAGCTCACTGTATGCGGAGTGCTCAGGCATGCTGCCGGCAATCTTGGACGCTGTCATTGCCAAAATGAGGTACGATGAAACAGCCTCATGGGGCAACGAAGACGCACAGACGGACGAGGCAGAGTTTCAAGAGCTCCGGAAAAGATTGCACAATTTGCAAAGAGCGGTTGCAGCTGTAGATGAGAATCTCTGCCTTGACAGATTTAATAATGTTGTGATCTCAACGTTCGACAAGTTCCAGAATCAGAATGGCCAACTCGATTGGCGGGATCTTGATTTGGCTATGCACCAAATGTATCTTTTTGGAGATTTGGCTATGAAGGACGGTGGCCTTTACAGCAAGTCGAAACCCGCTTCTCCAGCTGCCGAGTGTCTTATAGGGACCATGTTCAAGTTGGTCGAGTCAGGTAACAATGTACTGATGTGCTACGTATTCTTAATCTTGCTAACAGATTTCTAGATGTGGCTTCGTCTCAACATCCAGCTATCCAGCTTCAGTACATGGAGTTATGTGTTCGCTATTCGGCCTTCTTCGAACCGAACGCTCATCTTATCACGCGCGCCCTCACTAAATTTGTCGAATTCATACATCACAACCATGTCAAAGTCAGAGCTCGATCGTGGTACTTGTTTCTTCGATTCTCGAAATCCCTGCGTCAACATCTTGGAAACATTGCAGAAAATGTCATCCAGGCTGTGAGCGATTTGCTTCCCATAAAAGCAGAGCTGCCAGAAAGCGCTTCGGATAATGATGACATGTCCTCGGACGAGAACGATCAATCTGCCAGTGCAAGGTTCAATAGTCAGCTCTACCTTTATGAAGCCATCGGCTGTATCTGCTCCACTAATGCAGTGCCTGTGGATAACCAGGTCCGGTATATTAGATCGGTGATAAATCCGTTATTTTCGGATCTAGAAGCCCACCTTAACGCAGCCAAGGCAGGCGACGAGCGAGCGTCTTTACAGGTCCACCACCTCATCATGGCTTTAGGGACTCTCGCTCGGGGCTTCTCAGATTGGACTCCTGCGAACACATCGCCAGCTTCTGCTCCCCCGGCAAAACCTGTCTCTGAGGAGTTTGCGCAAACTGCCGAAGCTATACTACTTGCTTTAGAATCTCTAAACGCATCTTTTGAGATTCGAGAGGCTGCAAGATTCAGCTTCTCTCGCCTCATAGGAGTACTTGGAAGTCGTATCCTACCGCAGCTTCCAAGGTGGATTGATGGACTGTTGTCCCAAACATCCACAAAGGACGAGATGGCGCTTTTCCTCAAGCTTCTTGATCAGGTCGTCTATGGCTTCAAATCGGAGATCTTTGACATTCTCAACACCCTCCTCACTTCATTCCTTCAGAGAGTCTTCTCCGGCATAAATGAGCCCGCCAGTGGGACAGACGACGAGATACAGCTCGCTGAACTGAAAAGAGAATACCTCACCTTTCTACTAAATCTCATGAACAACAGCCTTGCCTCTGCTCTGGTCAGTGAGACCAACCAGCCTGCGTTTCCTGCCGTGATATCTACAATCGAACACCTCGCAAAGGACATTTCAGATTATCCCACCGCGAAATTAGCCTTCACTGTGCTCACTAAGATGGTCACTGTCTGGGGCGGCCCAGATGTCGTTGTTCCATCGCGACAGAGGGACCTATCCGTCAGCACCATTGCTGAGCCATCGCTTCCCGGGTTCGATCAATTCATGATTACCCACTTCTCGCCCTTGTGTTGGGCGATACCAAGTAACCCTAATTTCAATTCGAAAGATGCTCAGGGAAAACAGGCATTAGGGGAAGCGGCTATCCTACAGAAAACAATCTTCTCCAAGACTGGGCAAAGCTATTTTACATATCTCAGAGATGTTGAACTTCGAAACATGGGGATGGGCGACGAAACCATCAATGAATATCTCAATGCATTAGCCGGACTCGATGCGAAAGGTTTTCGGCAGTTCTTTCAGGTAGGCAGCGACCATTACTAATCTACAAACCTATACATACTGATCCTATCATAGAATCTCGTCCAACGAACTAGGCAATGATACCCACGGTATAAGCGGTATTACTCATAATCCTCATTTAGCGAAACATTGCAGGCGTTGATTGGACAGGTGGTTGAACTGCATACCGAGCATGATGGAAGCTCTGGGCGTGAGTTTTGCATAACCCAGTCCTTTTCTCGGAAGATGGGCTTAGCCTAGCTTCCAAAAAGTAGGTGATTCGTCGATGGGATACCCCTTGGAAATTAAAGGTTGCTTTTCTCCGGAATTCTTTACTCCTCGGATTCTATGTAGGAATCTATTGACAATCATCTCCTTACAATATGACAGTGAGCGACCATATCCAAGTCTCCAGTTAGAAGAGATATCGGATGGCTCTGTGTCGACGACCTTGAACTATTCAGACTAATTCATCGTATCATCTGCCGGGTTGTCAATTTGCTGGATGTCCAAACGGCCAATAAAGCGAAGTTAGCGAAGCCCGCTGCACACATGAACTCGGTAGGAAAATGCCAGAGTCGACCGGAGCTTCAGCAATCTACAGAAGGACTTCAGCACATATACACGGTAACAAGAACTTTTCAGTCTTCAAAACAAATGAGTGGCGAATAAAGGTAGTACGACACAGGATGCATTGGTGGGATGAATAGCCGCCTTGTCGCCTGATGGCTTCGTAGATAGAAGCAGCAATATTCAGAAGAATTGAGGAAACATGGCAACGCGTGATGAATCCCTCGACCGGAAGGCCCAAGATGCCGCCTCATACATCCACCATCCCTAAACGCCTCCGCTCACCCATTCCGGAAAAGGGCCCAGGCCTGTCCTTTTATAACATATATCTCACTCATTAGTCCCTCAAGCAGCGACAACTTTGCCGCCCTCCACCAAAATAATCTCATCAACCCTCTTCTCCGTATCTCCCTTCTTAGGTCCCCACTCGACCCTCTTCCACGTACTTATCCTTGCCTCGTTCATGTCAAACTCGTACACCCTGACCCGTCTCCTGAATCCCTTTTTATCGTTATCCGGATCCTCGTACCCGGCGTACCCGCCGAAGCCGCTCCCACCAGCATAGCACATCCACAGCTCGGGCTTAGGTTCGTTGTCCTGTTTCTCGGTTTCCGAGTGGGAGAGCGCGCAGTAGTCATTTACGTGATCGTGGCCGCAGCTTACCGCCATGACGCCTTCGTCCACAAGCGCTTGCTTGAAGCCGCTGTTGAAGCCGGGTGCGGTGGGCGATTCGAGGGCTTTTCCGCTGGCTTCGACAATGTCGGCTGTGTTGCGGTATTCGGGGAGCGGGATATGGATGAAAGCCATATCCATGCGCATGTGGCTGGCGTGGTTGTGTAAGGGGGATTTCTTGAGCTCTTCGCTTGTAGAGCGGAACCAGTCGACTTGGGACTTCTTCAGCCAGTCGTAGCCGCGGAAGTTGCGCTCGTCGGGACTGTAGCCGTGGGTGTCGAGAAAGTAGAGTGTCATGGCGGAGGAGTGCTGCGCGGCTTTGTGGGAGAGGACTTCGAGGTAGTAATTCCCCACGCCGTCGACGGCGGCTTTTCCCGGAATACCAAGACTGTATGGCAGGGATTCAGAGAGCTGCATCATTGCCGAGCGCGTGAGGCTGCCTTCGTCGTCGTGGTTCCCGAATATGGTAGCAAAGGGGATGGAGCGGCTGATGAGTAGCTCGGCGTATTTGAAGACGGCGGACTGAGCGTCTGGAGCGGTTTCGCCATTGACTTGGTCTCCAGAAAGGACAACAAGATCCGGCTTCTCGGCGTCAAGAATAGAGCCCACGAATTCAAGAGTGCGGGGGTCGGCGTCACATTTCCCACCATGGAGGGTAGGCGGTTCAGCATCACGGCAGATGCCAAGACCGGTGCTGAGGTGGAGGTCGGCAACTTGAAGGATTTTGAATTTTCCATCTTTGCGGACGCGAAGTGTAGGTTTCTCGATCTTCGGTGCTGATCCGCGGCGGAGGGTAAGATGGGCCTCGGGCCTGCTGGCGGGATTCGGCAGTATGACTGGCTGTTGGACGAGCTCCCAAGACGGACGAGCCTCGACGGCGTCTGCACCGAATAGTACATCCGCTGCCGTGATCGCTTTTTGACTATCCGAGGCATGTCTTTTGGATGTTCGCTTGAGCCAGATCCCGCCAGGCCGTTGTTCCCATCTCTCATGACCCTGGTCTTTCTCCGATGTCATGGGATCAAGTCGGCTAATGCGGACATCGATGATGACTTTGTCCTCGTCTGTCAACTCGGACTCCTTCTTCCGCTGGACGTGTATGTATGCATGACTGACCCAGGTCGAGGAGAGGTACAAGTCTTTGTCTATTCGATGCCATTTCGCAGCGTCAAGCTTACAGCTCGAGAGTATATTGAGCGAAGAGCAGGTGGCGAGGGTCAGGTCTGTTATCACCAGGCCAGGATGATGCGCAGGAAGGGCATTGTGAATTGCGTCGGGCAGAACGCGGAAACGATTGTCGAGGAAGAAGAGAAGGAGGAGGACTATGAAGGTGAGAGCTCCAAGCTGGATGCTCGTGCGGACCTGAGAAGATCATGTTACGAAAAAGCGCGTGCTCGTTCTGAAGGGGACATACAATTCTGCGGGTCATGGTCGAGAAAGCTTGCAGAAGGGCGAAGGAGAGCGATCCTCGTCCTGCCTAACTTGCTGCTTCATGGGCGGAGGGTTATGAGGACATGGATAGTTCTTTTGCTTCCTACCCGGTGTCATCCAAGAAGCGGGACAAGTCCATCCTTAGAGAAGAGGAGGCAATAGAGCAGGTGGTATTCAAGTTACCTTAAGCTCTGGCGTTGTTCTCCGCAAATCTTCCTACTAGCTTGCTTTTAGGGCTAAGCTTACGAGTACTTTAGATCATCGTGGGCGATTGCAGATATGAGCTGAAATTGCACTAATATTATTATTAATACAGTCCAACCTCGAGCATGTACGATAGTGATGGAATCAAGAATCGGACGGGATTTGTGTTCAAACAGTCACTACGAAGTAAAGGCACACTTGATTTTTGTGCGGTAAGGTCCACCTGCAATCAGTGGTAGGCTGACATTTTTTATACCTGTGACTAGCAAGTCCCTTTGATCGACTCTAGTACATTTATGGCTTTGTCTATCGTACTATTCCCTCTCGCCCTTCAAGGTTTGCTTTTCTGCAGCCGCAAGGCCTCTCACTCCTTCCGCATAACGCTCAAAAACCCCCTTCTGGTATCCATCTGCAATCCTTCTGATAAAGTCTTCTTCCTTCCATCTATCACCGATCAGCTGTTCAAAGGTTTCCCCTTCCTTCCTCTCACCGGCCCAGACCGCTTTGTATGCTGCTCCTAGGGCGCAAGCATTCTCCCCAACATCAAGACGGTAGACCCCCTCGACTCCACCGAGGACCTCGCCAGCTATCTTAGCTATAGCGGCATTTTTGCTTCCGCCGCCTACAAGATAGATCCTGCGCGGCTGCGCTGGCAGGGACTTGTCTCGGGGCGGCTCTACAAGATCTTGAGATCTCAGACGTAGGGAAAGCATTTGGCTCTCTACGATGGCCCGAGCATCATCAGCAGGCAAATCCCAGACATCCTCGTTCTCAGACAAAAATTGACTGCCGGGTTTGTAAGTGAAGCGCCAAGTCCCGGCACGCACGTTTGGAACAATCTCCGGACGAGGAAAATAGAGACCTAGCTTAACAGGTTGGCCCTCCTTCTGTTGTCCCATCTGCGGGGATGATGAAGCTTTCTGATCGAAGGTATCCCAAGATTCTAGATCTTTGGTGGGTGTCGAACCCAGCGAGTTCCGAACCTGTTCCCGGGCTAGACCGCCATTCTTGTAACAAAGCATAAACATGTAAAGATCAGGAGTTGTAGGGTGATTCATGAAATGCACCGAGGGATCAGGCTTGTAATGAGGGGTCGACATCAAAAAGGTCGTGGAAGTGCCCAAGGAAACGATTGCATCGAGCGGTTGAAGCGGGAGTGCAAGGATTGTCGACGGATTATCTCCAGTGAAAGGGTATACCTGACAAGATGAATTGAACCCATACCGTTCTACAAAGTAATTGTTGATGCTTCCAAAGCTGCCGCCACCGTCTTCTGGGACACTGCCCAGTTTGTGTTTCAGATCTGTAGTATCCGACGAACCACATGCCAGACTGAGAAGTTGCTCGTTCCAAGCACCAACTTTGACATCCCAGAGATTCATCCCGCAGACATCAGAAATATCAAAAGGAGCAATTTTGCCCAAGAAAAGCGAGGCGAGAAAGGATGACACAAGTGAAATGCGTGAAGTCTGCTCATATTCTCTAGAATGCTTCCGTCGGAACCGAAGTATCTGTGGACCAGTAAAGCGCTGGAGCCCGACTGTTAGTATTTGAAATAGGGCTTGCTACCTGTGATCTCACATGGTGTGCCTTACTGCCGGTATTGACAGCAAGTTTCCGTTCATTGCCAAGATGACAGTCGAAGGCATCGCACTCCTTCTGCGTGCTGGCATCTTGCCAATTAGGACTAAAGGGATAAGAAAAAGCATGTCCCAACTGCCCTTCGAGGCCCTTGGTTTTATCGAGTGTGTTCAATGCGGCTTCCCCAGCTTTGCTCCAGTAAACACTGCCATGCTGCATTCCAGCACCACTGACACCTTTTACCCTACTATAATCAATCCCATTCTGCTTGAGTCTCGACAGTACACCGTCGAGTGCTTGGAGGAAAGCAGCCACTGGCGCATAGACTTCGCTTTCTTCTTCATTTGTTAAAACGCCTTTGGTCGTACCGTAGCCTCTCGAGTCAGCGTCAAAATCAAACTTTGCTTCACACACAACTTTCAGATTGGGAGTGACAGCAACGCCCTTCAACTGCTGTGTAGAAAGGTCGAAACCGAGATATAGAGCTGACTGATCGTCCATAATATCAACAAGAATTCGAATTGAGGTGTCCTGTAAGAGTGAAATTATCTGCCGTGAAGCGCGTATATCAATGGGAGCACATAAATGACGTCAAACTTATCAATAGTATTTACAGAGACCATGGCACTTCTTGAAGCGCGGGGTAGAGGAGTACTCGTACGAACAGCAGAAAGGTTTGAGGTTGCTTCGAATTTCTCTTTGAGCTAATGAAACTCACGAGGATATTTGCACACAACAATGGGCATCACTGGGGTTTTTCGATGCTGCAGCCTTGGCGGGTGACCTCTAAGCGTTGATATACCGCGGCTGCCGTCGTAGGTCGCTTTTGACCGCGGAAACAGCGAGACTGAGATGGCGCTTGATTGCCGTTTAGCGTCTGTAAATTGTAGTATACCTTGAAGGAAGGCTTGGCCGATGAGATGTGCGCTGATCTTCATAGCTCTGGAGTGGGGTAGCCCGGCCATGTCTCCATACCTAGGTACTCCCAACTCATTCTAACCTCGCTTTCGTATATGCCCGTTCGAAGAATCTTCACGATGTTCATGTTCGTGTCTTGCTTCTTCTTCGTCTTCAGGTTCGAGGCTGCTTCGAGGACTGACGTCTCTACCAATGAACTCATCCGAGAAATCCGGCTTCTGGCTTTCGTTGGATACAAATCGTATTCGTACTCTTCGAATACCTCGGACCTTTGACCCTACTCGCTGCCGCACGGCCTCTTCTATTGGGCGAGTCTCTGCGAGAGACCATGTTTCTGGCACTCCCAACTCGATGTCGACCAGGTAGTTCTGCCCGGCCTTAACGCCTTGGACATCTCGAATTGCAATATTGCTGCTGTCGGGATCGGCGCTGCTCGCTTCCACGGCCTTTGAGACTGCTTTGCGCACAGAACCTTTGATTTCCGAGTCGATCCCGACGTCAGCCAGCTCAAGAAGAGCGGCTCTTGTATTTCCCCAGCCAGCCCTTATTACCATCATAGACACAATCAGCCCTCCCACCGGATCGAGCCAGGTCACGCCGTATAATCGCGAACCTGTGATCGCAGTCAAAGCCACTATGCTTGTTAGTGAATCGATTCGGTGATGAACAGCATTGGAGGCCAGGACAGAGGATTTGCGTTCTCGTGCAATCTTAATAGCTAGAAATCAAAGTCAGTGAGTACAGCTTGTCAGTATATTGGGGTCACGTACTTGCTCGGTACAGCCATTCTTTGATGAGAATCGACCCGCCAGCCAACCATGCAGCATTCCAGTCCGGTATAGCATGACTGTGAGAGTGGAATGCATGCAGTAGCTCAATGTCGAGGAATTGTTCGCAAAGTACGTTGACCGAGTTCAGGCCCATCAATAATCCACCTGTAAGCAAAAGACCGCTGACCCCGAGTGACCCCAGACTCTCAATCTTGCCATAGCCACTCGGAAAGCGGGGAGTCGGCGGTTTTAGAGCCCAGGCAACGGTTCCTAGGGTCATGAAGTCGGAGACAAGGTCGGTGAGGGCATGGAAGGCATCGGCAATTAGGGCTTGCGAATTGAAGAGCCATCCGCCAACACCCTTTCCAATGGCCATGAAGAGGTTAACAAAGAGTCCAATCCTAGTGATTCGAACGCCGGCATCCTTCTTATTACTTGAGGTCAGGTAGGTATTGTCGTGGTGGTGACCATGAGAGTGCCCCGAATGCTGGTGCGAGTGGACTAGCGAAGCCATGATGGGGAGGATTTGCTTGTTGACAGGTTTGTTGGAAGGGTGCTTCAGGCCATGTGGATAATGTCGAGGAATTCCTATCCTTGACTTGAAATATAGAAATGACCTCAATTGAGGATCTGGGTGTCGAGGAACACGTTGCGTAAATTGCGCGCGACAGGGGCTGAAAGCCACGGCTCTGATTTTCGGCAGGCTGCTTTTGAGGGACGCGTATGCCATTGACGCAACGGTTTACTGCCCGCGTATCGTGAGAGAAAAGTCATAATTGCGGCATCGGCAGGCTGTTGGTCACTGCTTTACAGTTCATCATCAATAGATACCATCCAACCTTCACGATGGGTAGAGAAAGGTCCCCTTGCTGAGTGCGCAAACAGCGCATTTAATCGCTTAGTTCTAGACCCTGTGCCGATCTTGCCTAGTGTTCCTGCAGGGTAGAGTACGAGTAGCTACTGTATGATGACGATTCGAAGATCTTGTTCAACCGTTCCTGAAACTTTTGTCCCTTGCCCAACGTTCTATCTACAAGATATCTCTCAATGTATCGTCAATGCAAAAATCTTTTATGCGAATCCCTTACACGGGTCCTTTACCTCCTCCCATCATAATACCAAAGTCCGCAAATACCCCTGCGGGCGCCATCCACGCCCTCTCCAGCTTCCTCTCCGCCCCGAAGTCCTTGAACCGTACACAGTCTCGACAAACGGTGCTGTTAACGGGCGCGGGTATTTCTGTTGCGTCTGGCCTTGCGGACTATAGGGGCACAGCAGGAACATACACCCTGAACAAGACGTATAGACCTATTTATTACAATGAGTTCCTCACGAGTCATGAAGCGAGGAAGAGATACTGGGCTCGAAGTTTTCTGGGATGGACGCACTTAAACAAGTCGAAGCCGAATAGTGCTCATCATGCTGTAAAGGACCTCGGCCGCTTAGGTGTTATAAGCAGCGTCATCACCCAAAGTCAGTCTCTCTGCAAGATTTTGGACATAAAGCCTGACATCGTCTGTAGATGTGGATTCGTTCCATCCTATGGCACACCCTGACATTCCAACTTTGGAACTCCACGGGTATCTACGTTCATTGGTCTGCGTAAACTGCGGGAATGATTATCCTCGGAAAGAGTTTCAGCGGCAACTTTCAAAGCTCAATCCAGCATGGGCCACTTTTTTGGCAGAAATGCTCGAAGCTGGTGCCTTAGATACGGAGAACCCGGACGAAAGGCGGAAGAAAGGCTTAAAGACCAATCCAGACGGCGACGTGGATTTGCCTGATGCGCCTTACACCACTTTCAGATACCCTGCGTGTCCAGTCTGTCTCGTGGATCCTCCAAAATTATTGGATGGGACGCAGTCCCGAGTTGAGATTGACCGTGATAGTGCCTGGTCGCCCACTTCGACTGCTGGTGTTCTCAAGCCTGCGGTTGTCATGTTCGGGGAATCGATCGCCAGCAATATTAAAATTGCTGCTGAGAGAGCCATCGATGAGGCAGATCGGATCCTGGTCATTGGAAGCAGTCTAGCGACTTATTCTGCTTGGAGATTGGTCAAGAGAGCCAAAGAGCGTAGCATGCCTATTGGTGTTCTAAACCTTGGCGGCGTCCGTGGGGAAGAAAGCTTCTTCGCAGACATTGGGTCTGGGAATGATGGCAGTTCAGGAACTCGCTGTAGCGAGAGTGCTGACAAAATCTTGCCCAAGCTCGTCGAAAACTTACAGGCAGCTCATAAAGCACAGGCAAACGGATGAGTCAGCTCAACTGTCCTCGGAAAGAATTCTAGTCCGTCTAGTAGCGATGGCAAAGGCACCGATAATCCGACGTCGATTGGCTCAAGCACCACCTTTTACCTTTCTTGAGCCAGTAATGGTTGACAATTACGTCGCGCGGACCGTCTTTAGGTGCAGCTTAAACTTAGGATTGATGCAAGGTAAATGATAGCCAATGCTCGTTAGCGACCGACACAAGAAGAGGACCCTGCGCGAGTATCGTCAAAGTCGAGCGGAGAAACAGAATATTAGGGTGGAATGAGTGCAATAACAACCACGTCAAATATGGATGAGCATTGATGCGTGTGAGATACCAGGGGATTTATGAGTGAACAGATACCCTAAACTAATGGTTAAAACACGCAGCATGCATGTAGATGGGCACCTTGTGAGCACCCTGTACGCCTCGCCAAATGCATTCAAAATCCAGAATCAATGTTGCATATGTGACCTAGCCCATACCCGTTACGCCTCGCTAAATGTGGTCCACAGCAGTAAGCCGAGTCATGTGGTTTACTCAAAGGAGCTCCTCGCATGTCCAATCCTCGTACCTACGTGACAGCGTAATCAGTACGCTGTCTAGATAAGTAGTCAGACATGTGTGCAAAGACTTACCAGCCATCAGGCAAATAGCGGCGTACGACTAGTGGAATCTTCTTTTCACGCAGCTCCTTAATCGCAATCATCAGGGGATCTGTCTCGCCTTCTAGGTCGACCAGCACTGGAGCATTTTGACTAAGAAGTCCACGAGTAAGCACAGCTCCACAATTTAGATTCCATGGCCTTCTCATGCTTTTCAAGGAAGCCCACTTACGCAATCTGAGTGGCCCTCACGCCTAACACACGAGCTCGCTCGTACTTCGTCATGTAAGGCGTTGTGTTCCGTTTCTCCTTTGCGATTTTCTTCTCACGGCTCCCACCGATCGTCGTCTGACCACGTGTCTTGGGGTCATTGCCGCCGCCGATATCAACGTGGCTGTCAGGATCTAATTCTGCGGTAGGGTCGGCAGTTGCGTTGTTTGGCTCTTCCTCTACATCGGGTTCTTCGGGCTCGTCGAAAGTGGCCTCTTCTGGCTCATAGTAATCACTACGATTTAGTCAGCAAGTGTTGTCATGTGAAAGGCATGCATCCATCGAGCTTGTCACGGTCTTCAATGGAACCAGGTATAGATTTTGAACCTACGCTCCACCATCATCGTCAAAACCGTTATCAGACATATTTATTTGTTGAGCTGTTGATCTTCCAGCCGGTATTTGACCTTGAAATTCTGTAGCGCTATTGACGAGTTGCAAAGCTTGCGGAAAGCTATTGAAGGCAGAAATCTGGCTTTGACGATTTCCCGGCTGATCATTTTGAAGCTCTTCGGGTGATCGCGGCGAAGGCGGCTCGGGCGTCCCGGGCGGCTCGGGAGAATAGCGCAGAGTTCCATCCGGCATAAGTCTAGGGTTACCTCCGGGACCTAACTCTCCATCATCGTTTTCGTCTAAAAAGTCCATGCTGGGCAAATATCCTCTATTCGGAAACACCGAGTCGTTAGCTAATTCATCCAGGACTTTAGCAAATCTCTTGTTAAACCTTTCGCAATGCTGCATGTTGAAGATTACACCATCAATAGCTAGGCTTGCTATGACGAGAGCCCTCATCATTATTACGATCGTATAGAACAGTGGCATCGGGGCGTGTTAATAAGCAAGAAAGAAAAGGGTGGCTTGAACATACCTCAAACAGATATCTTGAATTCTGCCACGTATTGATGCCAACACTTGGGAGGCTGTCTCTTATGTAGGCAGCTGACTGGAAGATCAACGTTGGGACCTTGAGGAAGGTGCAATCGCATAGGAGGAAGGTCTACTGGCTAGTAGGTAGGGGCTTTGTAAGTAGTTATGGAACCGTCCGGTAAGACACATCTAGTCATTTCTCCTTCAAAGAAAGGGAGAGAAACACTAAGTAGAGCTGGACCATCTCAGAGCTGAACCTAGAGGGTTCTGTAGTAGACTGAGCCTGGGATTATGGCCAGAACTCAAGTGACCCTTGAGGCTCCATGATTATCCCATAAGGTGGAAAGCTCCAGTCAGTACAGGTCTGCTCATGGTGACTCTTAGGATAAAGCATGAACCTCCATGGGCTGAGATCAGCTCTGAAATAGGAGCACAGAGAATCGGAAGGAAATACTACGTGTACAGAAAAATTTACGTATGTATCCACCTTCGGTTGAAAGAAGTAGGCCTCAATGTATTCAGGAATGATGGAAAAAGCACAAGTAAGCTCTTTCCTTTATATGTAAGTCACAGAAAGCCACCTATACAAGGCAAAAGCACTCATTTTAAAGCCGAAATGGTTCAAATGCATACTATGAAAAGAGTAGACAATAATAAGACAATAATGACCGTCAGAGGCGTGAACGTGCAACGTACGATTAGCATTGATTTTGTCATGTACTAAATTTATGCTACATCAATTACTTGACGCGCCTTTTCAAGTTCTTTCAATTGTAAATCGTTTGGTTCTGGCTAGATCCCAACGACATACACCACGAGGAATGCTTCTCTTGATGTCCCTTAGTCGAATAACCCAGTTTGGAGGCACCTCCTAGCTATCATTGCCGTCATTGAAAAATGCAATTGACCCTTGGCTCTTTGCAGTTTCTACTCATTTGAGCAGTGGTCCATGGCCTGTGCCAACCGTCTGGGCGCATCCCATCAGATAGAAGACTACCTCGGCCGTAATCAGGACCAGAAGACTAGTACCTTAAACCTTAGCTGGGGTCCCAAAAACAGGTCAACGTCCAGTCAACGATAAAAATTAAATCCTCAGAGCAAGAAGCTCAAACACGGGACGGCCGAGTAGCACGATCATATCAGGCTAGGCCATGTGACGAAATAGGTTGTCTGAGCAAAGACTTGGTCCTTAGCCATATCATACCTCAGATCTAGCTTCCTCTAAGGCTGCTTTCAATCTAGCATTTTCCTCCTTTAGATTCCGAATCTCTGTTTTTTCATGGTCCATTCTTTGCTTGGGAGCAGTACCATCAATGAGTTCTTGGGCCTTAGTGTCTGGCTTGTTGTCGTTCTGCTTATCCTTGTTCGCAGGCTTATGGATCTTTCTTTGCTTGGGAGCAGAACCATTAATGGGGTCTTGGCTCTTAATATCTGGCTTGTTATGCTTCTTGTTGTACTTTTTCGCAGTTTTACTCTCCATGGCCTTAGCGCCGGTAATGGCGGTAGAGGAATTTGACGATTTACCAGTTGATACTACAGCCTCTTTCCCCTGTTTCTTGTTGGGGCCTGATCGAAAGTTTTCCTTTGAGGACCTGTCTTCGGCGGACTTAGCTTCCTTGGCTTTGCTGTTGGCTTTGGAACTCTGTTCATCTAACTTCGAAGCTGACTCTTTTAACCCTTTATTAGTGCTGTCAAGCTCAGACTTATCTTGAGTGGGCTGTTTCGCATTCTCATCTGAACTTGCAGCTCCCCCAGAAGCGTTCCGATTAGGCTTATCATGATTTAGCGTTTTTAACTTGGCGTTCTCCTTCTCTAAGGCTTTGACCTTGTCAGCTTGCTCTTTCTTTTCCTTCTTAAGTGCTGCTTCCTTGGCTTTTTGGTTCGCAGCCGCCTTCTCTGCATTGTCTTTTTTCGCGGCTTTCTCAGCCTTTGCGGCTGTCTTCTCGTCGGCTATCTTCTGAGCACTTGGAGTCATCTGCCTCTTGATAATCACCATGGCCTGCTCTTCCACTCCCATGCCTAACAATACATCATTACCTTTGCGTTCGATTTTCGCCGCATGAGGGTACCACGTGTATTTAATATCTTCTTCTTTCTTCTTCCGGTCTTCCAATACCCATTTAACGAGGTTATGATTGCCATCAAGTCTGTCGGATTTGCAGGAGCCATTAAATTGCCGAGCCATGTCTCGCAGCTTCCACTGGCCCCTGCATTGCTTTTCTTTCTCCGAGAGCTCAAATGTGACAAACAAAGCTTGGGCAGACCTTTTTTGAATGAGCCAGCACTCAAGGGTAAAGCTCGGGTTATCAGGTTTTGTGGGTCTTGGTGGAATCTTGGTGGCATGGCCACTCGATGGAGATGTCCCACCGGTCGACAGAGCACGCTTTCCCTCCTTGGGAACTCCGAGACTGCCACCATTGGCATCAGGTCGTCCTCGTGGCGGATCGGGTGTCTGCGGCCGCCGCTTCTTATTATTCCCCTGGCACACCTCCTTCACGTAATCGAACATGACGGTTTGAGACCTGGTTCGATCCTTCTGCGAAGCGCCGCTCTTCAGTCTTTCCTGCATCAGGTCTGTCACGGCGGCCTTCCCATCGCCGTCATGCTTCTCTAATAACTCTTCAAGGCGTCCAATGCGTAATGAAATGTTCTTGTCCGCTAGAATAACATTCTTGTTCAACAGTCCAAGACCCTTAAGCTCGAGCTTCTGCACATAGCTATCCAGCTGTGTAGCGAACGACGAGAGATTGGACTCCAAGCTCGAAACTTCTGCGTGCCCTGACAGACTCCAAGCCATGCGGTCCCATAGGTTCATCGCTTTATAGCGCTTCAGCAGAAATTCGACAGACTTTAGTGCTTGTCTGCAATTGCGAACGTAGACGCCAAGCTGCTTCCGTACGGTTTGCTCCTTATTATCGACAAGGTTGATGATCGAATTTGGATCCTGGCACTCGATATGCACGAGTTCGACTACGGTACGCAGAGCGAACAGCTCCTTCCCTACCTGCTCGAACTCGCCTTCAAAATCCTTACATGATTGCCACAAGTCGTATGCAAATTTCGCAACTCCAAAAATTTCACCCGCAGAGATAGGGAGCGCCATTTCGAATGAGACGCCTACTTGTCAAAAGAACAGGGGTACATTAATGAGACGGCGCACTTGTATAATGGACACAGTGAGAGTTTATACAATGAATGCGGTGAGAGTTGCTGCCTCACCTGTAATGAGTGGCAGTGCTGCATGTCGATCGGCGAGTCAGCCCCGCACAGCCTTTGCAAAAAGCAGCACGGTCTGCTGCTGTAAGCATCAAGTCGCGTAGAATACAAAAGTAGCAAAGAGTCATATCTTTGCATCAAATCGCCTTGAATCGTACATACAGGCTGAAAGTACGCTTGTGTTATTCTTCCTGCTCTATGGTGGCGGTAGCTGCAGCCTCCTGGGTGGTCCCGCCCTCCTCGGTACTCGGTTCGGGTGAATGCTGCTCAGTACTTTGTTGATCGTCTTGCTGTTTCAAGGGTGCTGGGGATACAGCTGGTGGCTTGAAGAATGGTTCCCCATCTTCGTCGGCGTCGAATTGCATTAGAAAGGTTTCCCAAAGTTCGATGAGCTATACTGGTTAGTATCACCTCTAGTGTCTACATTACCTGTTGTACAGCAATGAAGGCTTACCTCTTTTTGTGCCTCAATGGCTCCTTCCAAGAACGTTTCGACTCCGCTTTTGAAGTCCTCGACCTTTTCTCTTTCGAACCTTTCTAGCTCTCCTCGCATTAACCGGCCCATATCCTCAAAGAGCAATCTTGCTTGATGACTTCGTCTTTCACCCTCCCCCACGTCTGCTTGTAACTGATTCAGGCGATCTTGTTGCGTCTTGCCTGATTTCAATACCTTATCCTGCGTCGCCCTTCGCTTAGATAATTCTGCTTCTGCGCTGTGCCACGCGTGGAATGATTTCTGCCGCTGGTTGAATGCCATTTTGATTGAACCAATAAGGCGTATGTATTCATCGACCGTGATGCCAAGCGTAAGGACGTCTTGCTGAGCTTGGCGTTCATAAAGCTCTCGGATACGGAGTTGGAGATCGGAGAGACCTTCAAGGGGTACTGAGAGAGATATAGAGAGCTCAACCGTAGAGAGTGCATGAAGGGACGCAGAGAAATCACCTGCTGCTTCAGCCAACGCCTTTCGTTGTTGCACGACAGTATCTATGGCTTTGAGAAGCGCCTTCAATTGGATCTCCAGGGCGTCAAGGTATATTCTTCGGTCATGGAACCAATCGTCATGCTCGATGAATTTGCCCCCTCCACTACCACCCAGGCCAATGGCACTAAACATGCCTTTGCTTTCACCAAGACCAGGCTCTTTATGTTCGCGGTGCTTGACGTCCATATTGAACGCATCACTTTCGAGAAATATCTTAAGATCTCCGTCGTGTTGCAGTATGGGATGAGCTGCAGTCTTGCTAAGCATTTTTTCCAGTGCAGATCGTCGTGATTCAACGAAATTGCTGTCGAACCGACCGACTGCTTGCTTTTCAGGGGGAGGAGGAACGACGACACCCGGATTGTTGTTGTGGAGGGTATTGTAAAGCCAAAGGAAGTCCCGATAACGACGACTGACCGCAAACTCAGGTTGCCTGTAGGCTTTTGATGAAGTCTATTGAAATCAATAATGCAGTTGATGGTACTTCCACGAGTAGATTGTCGGTACCTTCGTCCTGACTTGGTAAACAATATGACTGCTCGTCAAATCTCCAACCTTATGCGGATCTCCAACAGTGATATCGAAGCTTGGCCTTGCGGCTTGTTCTATACTTACGCTTGGTTGGTTCTGCCTTCTTGTACCTTCCGGTCCTGCAGGTGAAGGCTGCCCTTGCGCATATCTTCTTAGAGAGCTGGTAGACCCGTCCGTATCACCGAGATTTACGGAGTCCATCATGCTCCGGCTCATCGGAGATTGTGAGGCTTGCGTGCGGGCATTTCGTAGCGGGAGCGATTGCTCTTTGGAAGGTGGTATTGGCGGCTGTTCGGGCTCAGGGGCCGTTGCATTTTCACCCAAAGGTCCAAGGGGCCCAAGCGAGTCATCAACAGCTTCTAGTCGTGTTGCTTGAGCCCCGACTCGTCGAGGTGTTCGCGGACCTCTTCCTGCTGGGGATTTTGGTGCGGCCGATGTGGGGGAATTGAGATTTGGGGTTGATTGAGGCTTACTGTCTAGGATGAGTGAAAGTTAGTAAAGACAGCTGGAGGGAGGATCAATTGTCTAACCTTGCCCTTCGGTATCCGCACTTTTGTTGAGGTTTGCCCCAGAGCTTGAGCGGGAAGGGACATCTAGAGAATTATATTAGAGCGCATTACGATATGTAGCTGGCAACGTACCACCCCAGGGAGAATCCTCGGCATCCATTGCAACGGCTATCTTGGGTATATGGGAGCTTATGTCAAGGCTTTTGACAGTAGCGATTGACCATTGTGGTGATGAAGGACGAAGAGTGGAGACAGTTTGTTGATTGGGTACATGCGGATCTCCATCCGTTCCTTGGCGAGCTTGTGACGCCCATGCTAGATTTTCAACCCCCCCCACGCCCGACATTTTCCAGGTCGGCATCGTCAATCTGGACTTTTTGACACTCACGATCCTCGAGCTCAATAAAGCATCCGAGACAAGTGGCCTCTCAGCGAGTTTGCCCTACGTGACAAGGATTAAAGCTGGAATTATTCATTGCCAGCAGGCGCGATCTGCATCCCAGCTCGAGAGGTCAAGCTTGTCTACTGAGGAGTCACGGAAGGAGTCACCGCGCAGATTCGAACGGTCTCAACATTTCCATAGACGGTGAATGCGATCGAGTTATGCCATGAAGCGCCACTCGGCACAGGCTAATGGATAACTGTCTGTCCACCGCCAGCGACTGAACAGCTCTTACTCGACGCCTATCATATCGAGCTCCTCACGTACTTTCCTTGGGGCCTGTTGAGACTCCTGAGACTCCAATCCAGCCAGAAACTCTGATGCTTCCTTCAATAATGCTGCTTCCATGTTCTTGCCTACGTAGTCATTCCGACTGTTAAGCCATCCGACATCCAGGTTTCCGAGCCCACCTCCACTCACATTAGACCTGTTGATTGCAGCAGGTCTAGTCACAGAAGAGGGCTCTCCTAGCAGACCGGTAGATTTGCCGGAGGTAGTGATTTTAGGTTGGTCTCTTCCAGCAGCCTCAGTAGAGATGATTTCGGCCTCTTCGAGCGCTCGAATCTGGGTCCGCAAACCAACGTCTAGAGAGTACAATCGCTTAAAATACTCAGTCGTAGCTGCAGAGAATGTCTGCTTCTGCTGTTCAACGGATTGATCCGTAGCAGTCAGTGCCTCAGTAGAGGGTGGCGACGTTGGTGCAAGGGCTTTGATAGCCGTGCCCGCGGACTTGACTAGTTGAACCACATCCTGATCGACCGATGAGCATAGAATGAAAGGATGGAGACGAATAGGCAAACAAACCTGCTCAAGGTCATTCAACTGCTTAATTCGATCGGCGGTGGTCATACTGATGTTTCCCCAAATTCATACATGTAGCGTGATTTGTTGGAGCGCTCAAATAATATCAGTTGATAGGAAGGAAGTTAACATCTACGAGTATCATGGCTCTCATTTCCGTTAGAATGTTTCGGATCCCACTGTTACATCAGGGACCTAAGTGTCAAGGCCTGAGAAACGTCTCAAGTGTCTACTTAGCGAGCTGTCGACTTGACTTTTGAGTTATTCTAGGCTTCCACGGAGGTACCTTACTGATTCTCGATACATATCAAAACGCTTGCGACTCCTTGGCGTTACAGTATCTTTTCACACGTTATTCCACGATTTTGATTTCTTTCATCAAAAGTCGCAAACCTAATTCTGACTTGTAGTTTTTCACACCCAACTTTTCGATTTTACGAGATTAATTTCATATGCTTTTAAATTTTGAAGTTATGTTGATACTACAGGTAGTATCAGTTGTTGTACACAAAATACTGCCTGAAATTGTTTTGTTCTTGCTATCGCGGGGTAATAATGTGTGAAAAAAAAAGACGCCAAGCAGTCGCAAGCGTTTTGAAATCGAGAAAAGGTCCGTCTGCCGGCTAGGGCCGGAAGTTGACTCTACAAGTACCATAAAAATAAACTGGTAGTCTGCCCCGAGGGTCTCAATACTCTTCTTCTCTTCTTCTATTCCGACGAACACATCTCTTCCGAAATCTAAAGAATCAACCCTCAATTTAATCATAGCTGTACGTCTCTGCTCCTTTATGGTATCCAAATGTCTGGACAGCCTTCCAATGGCGGTAGTGCTTCCGTCCCACGACCTACCGCAAACGGCACTACCAACGGCAACATGCCCGTGTCAATGCCACAACAACATAGGACTGGAGACTCTCAACTAGGGGGAGGCTCTGTGCAAGGTGGCAATATGTCGCAGCAAAATCTGAATAGCATTGTAAGGAACATGATCTTGTCTCTCTGAATCTTCTGCGTCCACTTGACTGGCGAATTTGTAACATTTCACTTGTCGTCATTTCAACCTTTCTGGACTTTCACCATGGAGAGAAGCCACGGATCATGAGTAAATCTCGTCTGGAGAGGGGGCCGTACGCTATGGATGGGTTCCGCGAAACGGATTTGGGCCTGAGGATGCCGATGAAGACGTAATACGGTCTGTCGAGGGTGAACTACTTCTGGTTTTGGTACAAAAGCACGCCACGCTATAAGTCTATCATCCGGATGTTGTAGTATCCCGGAACTTTCAATGAGATGATGCTTTCATTCATGGACCCTGAAACCTGAATCGTTTTATCAGATTTGCAAGATCGAGTAAAGAACAAAAGCCAACGACGACAATATCAAGAGAACACGAGGACGATTAGCAAGCTGTGAGATGCTCTTCTCCCTAATATTCCAAAAAAAAAAACTACCACATTGGATGGGTAGCTCCTTCCTCGCCATGCGCAAAGCCACGCAGAGCCACTCCATGAATCCAGTCTTTTCTGGTTCGGCTTCTAGGACACTCATTCCTCATTTTCCCCCAAGATACCAATGGTGAGACTTCGTCGAGCCCATCCAATGCGCATATATTAGTCCAGCTAGCGGTTTCAAATATCTCAATCAAAAGAGCGGAGTGGAGACGCCATGAACCTAGAAGCTGAATCCACTGGCAAGGCGTCAGCGACAGACCAGTCTCCAAAAGTTAAAGCCCAAGAAGGCCTCACAGAAGGACGGCAGATGGCAACAAGACGGATTCGGGAGCCCCCAAGCTCAGCCAGGATCACACGTTCAGTGTCGGCCCGCAAGAAGGCAGCTGTCAACTCGGGATCATCGCCCACACAAGACACAGTTAACACTCCAACCAGTCCTCCTTCTCCAGCTCAGGGGTTTTCTCTTCGCCAGTCTCCTCGCGCTCAATGTTCGGCAGAGACGCGGTTCACTTCTGAGCAAGCAGAAGGAAATCTTGCTGTCCCATGGAAGCCGTCTAAAACACAAGAAGAGGAAATATCCATGTATGCACAAGGACCGGGTCCAGCTCCCCCAAGTCGCGTAGAACGACCTATCTTCCTTGGGAAGCCTTCGTCTAGGAGAACGGAATTGACATCTGCTTACTCCCAAGGGGAATTGCTGCCCCAAGAGTTAGAGAGCAGAATGGTGTCCTCGGAGACGGCGTTAGTATCTAGTCGCGCACTCACCAAGTCGGTATGTTGGTGGCCTTAAACGATCGCCAGCGTCAACTCCTTCATGTTTAGATATTCTAACAACGGCATTCCTACTCCGTGTCCTCTTAGAATTGCTTGGCATTCAGTGTGATACCTGCAATTCACTCCATGACCATCCTTGACTGGTAACACCGCAGTGAGACTTGTCTCACATCACTGTTGTCAAGTTTAGATAACACATCATGGAAAAGAAAACTAATGATTTGATTCCTCAGGTTCTCGAATACCTGAACAAGAAAGGGTACAGCAAATCCGAGGCAATGCTCCGCATAGAATCAAGCACCGAAGCAGGCTCTCTCCAAACAAAAGCCGACGAGCCCATCGGAACCAAGTACATGAGAGCTTTCGGTGTGTATAGGGCGTTATACATTTGGGTGAAGCGCTTTTCTGATGCTTGATACAGAACTGATGGTGAACTACATTGAGGGGGCTCTAGATATCTACAAGGTGGGCGCTTTCTGCCATCCTAGACAGAAACACTAATCATCCATAGGCGGACCTGAGGCGTTTTCGATGGCCGGTCTTTGTGTATTCTTTCTTGCAATTGGCGAGCGATGGCCACGGCAGCGACAGTCGTGCCTTTTTTCAGAAGTTTAAAGACATTTTTGAAGCAGAGCACTCAGATGAGCTGCACGCCCTTCAGCCAATCCATCTTCCAGAACATGTGACTAGCAATGCAACCGCTAAGGTTTTTCTGGGGAATAAATACAGACTCCGTGTGAATGGGACGGCCTTTACTGCTCTGATCCTCTTCTTGGAAAATACACACAAACAGGGTTCTGCAGTCCTTGTCAATGTCATCCAAGGCAAACTCCAAACCGTCACCTTCGAAAGCTCAACAGATAACCAGTCCTACCTGGCAAGGTTGCTCGACCGTGCACGCCAACTCGAAAATCACCCTGCCGAGGACGAAGGCATTCCCGGCCACAATGCTGGATCAGCAAATACAGACCAGGCTCCAGGCTCCACCGTATTGGCGAGACTACGGCTTGGACCGCTGCCAATGGACCCGGATTATGTAGGGGAGGTCCGCGCCCGTTTGGATGAAGAAGATGCTAGACACCCACCAGCAGAAGGACAAATTTCGCTCAGCCAACACTTCGACCAGCAGATAAAACGTGAAGAGAGTGAAGACGCACCAAGCCGTACCGAGCTTCCCCTGCCAGCAAGTTCACCCCGCGACATCGCCATGGAGGTTCAAAAGGTCAAAGAGAATCGCGATAGATTCAAAATCGAGAGCAGGACTGGTGGAGTTGGTCCTGCCGTGAGCGTCGTCATGTACACATTTCACAACACTCACGATAGGTATGGTCACAACTTCAAACTTACAATAGGCCGTTTACTTACATCGTGCAAAGCATCAACTGCTTAGATTTCTCGCAAGACAATCTTCTCGTTGCTGCTGGCATGAGTGAGTCGTACATTCGAGTCTGGACCCTCGATGGCAAGCCTCTACCCACACCCAGCTCACAAGCCAATGGTAGCTTACAGCCTTCTGGGTCACGCCGCCTCATTGGCCATTCTGGATCAGTATATAATGTCTCTTTTTCGCCTTCAGCTCAAACCCCGAACGCCTCAGCTAACACGTCAAACATAACAACTTCCAAATATCTTCTGTCGTGTTCAGCCGATAAAACTGTCCGTTTATGGTCACTTGAGAATTGGTCATGCGTCGTGGTTTATAAAGAACATAATGATATTGTGTGGGACGTTAGATGGGGACCGTTCGGACATTATTTCTTGACTGGCTCTCATGACAGGACTGCGCGATTATGGTCTACCGATCGTATCGAAGCACTCCGGATTTTCGTTGGCCATGACAATGACGTCGATGTCGTCTGTTTCCACCCCAACAACGCTTACACCTTCACGGGAAGCTGTGACAAGACGGTGCGGATGTGGAAAGTTACTGACGGTACAGCTGTACGTCTATTTACCGGCCATACAGGCAGTATCACTAGCATGGCCTGCAGCCCCAGCGGCAAGATACTGGCCTCTGCAGATGATCATGGAACGATCATCCTTTGGGATCTGGCACCTGGCAAGCTCTTGAAGCGCATGCGTGGTCACCAGAAGGCTGGTATTTGGTCGTTGACTTGGAGCGTTGAGTCTACCGTCCTTGTCTCAGGAGCTGGGGACGGAACAGTTCGAGTCTGGGATATCGCAGTGCCTAACGATGCCGCTGGCGGACAAGGTAGAGTCATCGGAGAAGGTGGCACCGGACAGAAGATCAACGTCGATGGTGGTGCGCAAGGGCAGGGTGTTGGGGGTAAGAAGAAGGGTAAAGACGTTGTTGTAACCTCGGACCAGATCAGCGCTTTCCCTACCAAGAAGAGTCCGGTCTACAAGGTCCACTTTACGCGTCAGAATCTCGTATTGGCTGGTGGAGCCTATCTGCCGTGA
Source organism: Physcia stellaris (assembly GCA_018902385.1). Classification (NCBI taxonomy): domain Eukaryota; kingdom Fungi; phylum Ascomycota; class Lecanoromycetes; order Caliciales; family Physciaceae; genus Physcia; species Physcia stellaris. Next base: position 765,374 of record JABSSW010000001.1, on the reverse strand, counting down.
GGCTCCGGCACAATGCTTCTGCGATCATGGCGTATGAAATAATAGCAGGATGCTTACGGCCAGGGCTCAACGTGAATTTGGCGATGATTACTGCGGACTTCCGACTTCATATTTCTTACACTGAAAGGAAACACCTCTATTAATAAATGCATAAGATGGGAGTTTGGTTACTTGGCAAAACTCCGGGAGAAGGCTCTATCGTCCTTCCCCGTTGTTTGTGGGTCATTCTCCCTTCACCGACAGGGACGGGCAATGTTTCTGGAGTAAGTGGGGTTTACAGGTAGACCAATAATGGCATATCACAATGCATCGATACCGAGCATAACTGCAACATCGGCGGCTCTTTACTTTCTACTGCCATCTTCCCCCTCCTTAACCCTTCGCGTCAGAATTTCATCCACAATCCCTAATTCCAATGCTTCCTGCGCACCCATAAATTTGTCGCGCTCCATCAGTATCTCGATCTCCTCCAATGTATGCGGCTTGGTCAAATGCCGCACATAAATCCCATTCAATTGTTCCCTCACCCTCAATATCTCCTTCGCATGAATCGCGATATCGCTCGCCTGCCCAAAATATCCGCCGCTCGGCTGATGCACCATGATACTGCTATGCGGCAAGCAAAATCTCTTCTTCGGCGCGCCTCCACAGAGCAAGAGAGAGCCCATGGACGCGGCTTGCCCCACGCAGGTGGTGGTCACGGGCGAGGAGATGTAGGTCATGGTGTCGTAGATTGCGAGACCGGCGGTGACGGAGCCGCCGGGGGTGTTGATGTAGAGATTTATGGGCTTTTCGGGGGCGTCGGCTTCGAGGAAGAGGAGTTGGGCGACGATGGAGGCGGAGACGGATTCATCCACTGCGCCGTTGAGGCAAATGATGCGTTCCTTGTCTTTACATTAGGGGTTGGCTGTACACTTAGTTTTGGTGGAGGCATACCATTAGGAGACGGGAGAAGATATCGTCTTGAAGGGATTAGCGGAAGGTCTCAATTGCTGGTTCTGAATTATCTTGGACGTACGGGTCCTCCAACCACCTCCCTAGACAGTCAGCGGGTGTTTCTCTGGCATGTTGCCAACGGATGACTTACAATTGTCTCAGTCACGTATGGCGTTGGCGTCCATCCTTTGGGAGGTTGCGCCGCCGGCACGCTGGAGAAGCATCTGAGCCCAAGCCTTGAGGCATTGCGAAGCCCGGCTCTGCTCAGCATTGGCTGTGAGGAAGGAAGAAGATGGGCTAGCATTTTACGATGCGCTATCAAATTCCCGTCTGAGTTGTCGAAGAACTTCCCTGTCTTGCGGACCTTTTCCGCGGTTTCAGAATTTGGGAGGCATCTCAGACGTGACAGTCCCAGATCAAAGGTGCAGGATGTGATGAGATGCCTCCATACAACCAGACTACTATTCAGAACCTCCTGGTGTGTTCATTGTACCTCGACTCGCACGCAGCCCTGGATCAGGCAATTCGCCGCGGCGAAGAATGGAGATGAAGCCATCCCAGATGACAGCAACCAACCCGCAACCGCACCAGTCCAGCAACAAGATGACCGAAAGAAGATCCAATCGCTCGAAAGCGAGAGCCAGGCGCAGTCGCCATTGCCATTGCCATCTGCAACCCTCCCGCTGTCGCCGTTGATGGATCCCAAGCTCACTGCCGCCCGCGAACGGCACCGCACCCCAAAACCAGCGCCCAGCGAGCGCGAGCTCTCCGCCTTCTCCAAGAAGCTGCGGAGCAATCCATTCGGTAAGTCTCTTAACGAGAGACATCGCGTTACATGAAGGGTAGTTAGCTGACATGAAGCCCATAGCCCAAGCCCTAGCCACTCCGGTCCGCCAATGCAGATTCACCGGCCTCAGACTCCCGGAGTATTTCCACCTTGACTTCGGCCTGCAAAGCCATCCTACCACCGGCAAACCGTGGCATTTGCCGAAGCTGGCCTTGACCGCTGAATCTAAAGCTGCTAGCGAGGATACCGGCGCCGAGGAAGACGCAGGCCTGGATGAAGTATCAGATAATCCGACCCCACTCCCAGCAACACGCACCCCCAAGCCCCCAACCCCCGTCGCACGCTAACCGGCACGCATTTCATCGCCCAGAAGTCCACCCTGCGCTTCATCTCCCGTTTAGAGAAAGAGAAATACCGAAAGCTGTTTCCGCTCCGGTGGAAGACGGGTTCGAATCTGGAGACGCGGGAGGTGGTCTGGCGCCAGGATATGGACACCTACGTGCTCGGACTACTGAGGAAGGACCTACTGACGAACCTCAAATACATTGCGTCTAGGCCAGTGGGATATATGGTCGGCTGTGGAGCGTACGAGCAGATTGGGAAACATGCCCAGGTTGGTGCGGCGTTGTGGTTGGGTGATGCTGCTGCTGAAGGACCAAGTTCTACCGGTTTCGAGGGGACAGGGAGCGGAGGAGATACTGGTGCTGCTTCGGAGGGAAGCGATGGTCCTCCGCCTGCTTATGCGATGCTGGACTACAGAGGTCGCTATATCCCGTTATACAACCTCCGGACGTTGTTGGGCCTTGAGTATTTGGAGCAACTGAAGGGGTTGAATGCTATTTTCCAAAATAAATTCGTGGTTGTGAAACAGAAGCGCAATACGGTGAAGATCCAGCTGGCTTTGTGGAAGTTGATGGGTTACCTTGCAGCGAATGAGTAGATAAATACAGAAAACTTTTTGGAATGCCCAGCACAGATTGACCATATGCTCCGTGATGACGTCTTTCTGATCTGTTATGATTGGTCTATGGGTTCAAGGCAAGAAAGAGGCTTCACAGCCCTCCTATTCACATTTGTGGTCCAACGGGCTCCAGTCGATGACTGTGTTAGTTTCACGAAATGGAAACAGATAGGAATATGCTTTGTCAGCGGAGAAGGCGTTCATCTTGATAAATGCAGCCTAAGCGTCTGCCATCGATTATTGAAGCCCGTCTGCTGTTGCATAGTACTCCTCCACGTATTATACCCTGGCAGAAACTCCATTTCCTGCTGAAAAGGCACCAACTCCAAGCCCTGGTATCTTCTCGTAGCATTCTAATACAGGAAAAGCCTTTGAAACGCCTCCGGGAACGAAATTGACATCAACAACTAAAGAAAGTTACGAACCTTACCTTGGTCGCGGTTAGCCTCGGCTTACATACTACTCTTACAAACGCCCAAAGGCCTCAAACCATAGCAGGTTCCTCGCTGACACCTCGTGTAGTACTCTTACTTGGACTTCTGCGTATAGATTCTGGGCTAGCCGTGTCGAAGGTGGAGAGACTGGTAAAATCGGCTGATGACAGTGCAGCTTGGTCATCATCGGGTATAACAGCTTGCTGCTCTTTTCTGTGATCAACGAGAGGATCATTGTGAGAATTGACGTCCAACTCTTCCAGTTCATCGTCATCTTCGGCCCAGGCACTGGTAGCATTGACGGCCCGATCTCCAAGCCAGTACCTCGCTCTCTTTGAACTGGTTGGCTCGTCCAGACTCCAGTCTATCTCAACACCTCGCTTTACCCTGACCGGAGTCTTCTGACCAGAGTCGTGGCTGATAGCACTCAACCCTCGTAAATAAAGATAACAAACTCGTTTAAGGACTTTGTTATAGAAGAAGTAATTAAAGCTCCAGATAGCGCCTTCCTCGCCATCGTAAGGGTCTTCTTCAGGAAGGTAGCAATAGATGCTACAATTCTTCAAGTCCATCTCCTTATCAATGTGCCGCCACATACGGGGATTCCACGTTTCGTTACCTGGGGAAGGAGCCGAAGGGGTTACACTAGCCAACCAATGCGGAGCTGATCCGAGGGCGAAATTGCTCGTATGTCGGGGTCGAAGGTTGTAGAGGGTAGTATCAAGTGTGTTCATGACCCGTTTCAGACTCTTTTCGCGCCGGAAGTCGCTTGGACGAAGCAGATGCGAGAAATCGTAATCGGGATGGCTGGCATTCAGTGTCGCGATCAGGTATGTATAGGTTCGACGGCTCGAAGAGGAACTTAGACTTCCAAACGGTGATGCTCTGGATAGATTCAGCGATGCTGCGGCTGAGGCGGCTTCTGATGAGGATAGCCCCGCGGAGAAACTCAGAAGAGACGCATACTGCGACTCTAATGAATGCTCAATTGATTTGTATAGCTTCTTATCACTGGTAGCGGCTTTGGTGGTGTACATATCGCATCCTCCTAAGATATGGCAGTCGGCAGTATCGAAGTTGAGGGCGTTGGTAACATCGTCAAAGGCAGGTAAAGGAAGATACTACAGCGCGGGAAGTGTTAGCACTTTCGTCAAACATGAATCAAGATCACCATGCATCAGCGTTGAAACCAAGATGAGCCGGATCACGCCTTGATTGGAAAATGACTTACCTTCATTGCGGATGGTTTGTGGAGAACTCTCGAAGGTCAATAAACTTGAGCGCGGGTTTGTCAGGCTGGACGAACCGATACTGCAGTAGAGACAAAGAGGGGGCCCCCAAGGCGCTGGAAATCTGGCTGCTGCACAGGATGTAAATCTAATCAACAGCTGAAGGCCTGTCGCAGAGCTCAGCGAGCGGGCATTTTGTTACTAAGCTTCCTCTTGAGGGTTCGATGGCTGTGGAAGAGGCAGTAGATTCAGGCGCGTTGCACTTGTTCGCGACTTTGCTAAAGTGGTGTCCTCCAGGCAATTATGCCTAGAAGGACAATCCATCACATACTTGCGACATGTTCGTATGATAAGGGAAGAAGTGGTTGTGATGGAAGCAGCAGCGGAGAGGACAATGAGATGATGTTGATTGCGACCGGCGAAGATCCAGCGTCTTGCCAAAAGCAGCTTAGCCCCATCAGCTGATTCGCCAAGTTAAATCAGTCGCCAATCGATGGTGAATGTCGTTCCACGTTGCTGGCTTCAGCCACTGGTGCATTCAGTATTGTCAAGCAGACACCGCCGTACAAGCCAGGCGTTAGAGGTTCGAGTTCGGTGAAGGCTGGGCCTGTCCTAGGTCGCTATCAGTGTAGGCCCACAACTCAATCAGCAGACTTCGTATTCCAAGGTAGCCAGCAGCTTGCGAGAGGAAGATCTTGCCGGTCAAACAGAAGGCCCACAGATCAAAGTATGAACAGACGAGCGGCAGCATATTGAGGTGAGGTTTAGGCGAATGCCAACAGCCATACATAGGGATTCAGTAACGATCGAGATGATCTTCGTACAAGTTGATCTGCTCCAAGCATGGTAAACTGCGCGTCTCGATACGGAGATCAAGGTCGAAAACCAAGCTTGGCTATGGGGAAAGGATTGAGGTGACTATCAAACGAATCCAGCCTGCCGGAGTTTGTCAACCACTTGCTCCGAGGCCTAGAGATGAGGACGAGGGTCGAATTAGCACATACTCAACGTGTTCATACATACAAAGCTACACCCAACTGGAAAACCCGCGACACCAATATATATACATGAATCCAGGACGATGGGTTGGGCTACATTAGCTTTTTGACGCCATCATCGTCGACCTGATGCCATGCGATCTAAGTCAGTTTGTGAAAGATTGACGAATAACAAGACTGAGATAGAACTGGGAGAGTAACAATAGAAGTCCAAGGACAGAAAGCATTGGCAGGTCTGGAGTTGAGAAACGTTGACGGCAGCCTCCACTTACCTCCATATCTTCCAGGCTATCCTGTTGACCAATACACCTTAGCACGTTCTTTTTACTGCTCTCTTGCATCTCGCCCGCCAGCAAAAGTTCATCGAGGATAAAGTATGCTTTCTGGAAGTTGAAGATGATGTCGAGTTCGCAGACATTGCCGTAGTATTTGTCCATTTGTTCCACATAGCGATGGACTATTTCCAAAGTGATGAGCTCGTTATCGGTCGACGAGCAACCGGCAATGAAGAATAGAGAGGCATAGCGGCGATAAACGACCTTGGTGTCTAAGTAAATGGGGTCAGCGGGTCATTCAACACGAGAGCCACGGTGGCCTCGACAAACCCTTGTACTCAAGGAAGTTGCACATGCGCGTCCTTCTAGACAGCACTAGTTGGGAGACATCTTTGATAATTTTGGCTTTTTCTTTGGGAGAAAGGGTGGTGAACCATTTGGCGAGACGCTGGAATTGTTAGCGTATGAATAGGAAGGTGGGCGACAAGTAGACTGACCACTTTTCCCTGCCTCGATAGCAGGATGAGGTAGCTATGTCGAAGTCAGCATCGAGCATTACCTATTGAGTGCTTCCAGAAGACTGCGACATACTTGATGGCCATAGCAAAGCAAAGGGCACCTGTGTGGACAGGTAAAATTATTTGTGTGAGAGCGGCCCTGCACTCAAGTTTACGACAAGGAGCTACCCTAGTTCGAACGCCCCACCCCCACTATCAGAAAGCTTTTCACCCAGTCATCCACGCTATCCATCGGAAGGTATTGAACATAAATCAAGTAATTCTCTAGTATCATGAGATTCAATGAGAGGAAGATCAAAACATCTACTGGCCTGCAAACCCTAAGGCAGGTTCCGTCACGCTGACGTGAATGTACTTTACTGTAATATCTTACTGCTTTAATTTCACATCTACAGGCCTTTCGATGAGAAACCGGGGAAATATATTGGGGGTTCATTTCGTATCATTCATGCTTGAACCTAAGCGGTGGCCGTCGAGATGACGAAATTGATTCTATCGACTTCGTAAGAAATGTTCATGATGGGTACATGTACAATAGCACTGACCCGACGTAGAAATATCATGAATGGAGGACCCTCGATCATAAGACGGCCAGCTTCGGAAAAGTCTAACATCGAACTCATCAATTCGCTCCGCTCCAACTTTATCGCCTCGAAGCAGGCTTTTGCCCCAACGACCAATGGTACTCAGTCGGATGAGGCCAAGGTTACGCATATAGATTATACCGCATGGACAGCCCAGGAGGATGGCTCCCTCTATGTGCCCTCAACCAATTTCAGTCAGGCGGGCCTTGCGGAAGAAAGATCGCAATATGACATCACAGTCAAGCTCTTCTTCCTACCGAACACTTCAGCGTCAGACCGGTGTAAGCACACCAAGGAAGCTGTCAATCTAGTATTGAGGGAGCTTCACATGGAGTCCATAGATCTTCTGATTGTGTCGTTTCCAGGCGTGTCTTTTGATGCCGACGACGAAGAGGAAGACGCAGACTCTCAGTCTGGCGAAAGCGAGGATCTGGACGCTATGATAGAAACCTGGAGAGCATTAGAGTACCTTCACTCCAAAGGCATTGCTCTGCAAATAGGCTTGGCCGAATTTGGGAATGAAAGACTGGAAAAGTTCCTCCCGAGGACCAAAGTCAAGCCTTCTGTAGACCAGATCAATGTCCGGGATTGCTGCGTCGTACCCAAGTCCTTGATAATGTATGCCAAGAGCGAGAAGATTGAGCTCCTGACTCACAACGACTGTACCAACATTTTGCCAAGAGGTACTGTGAGAGAGCTTCTAGGGAGAGACGAGAACGGCGCTGGGGTGTTGGCCGGCCCAGAAGATGATTCTGAAGGGTTGCGAGGTGACGTCGAGCCGCAATGGGTGGTAAAGTACACCGCCGTCGTGCGAGATCGAGGCGTAATTGAGTACAAGGGGTATTTTGCGATGGCCGAAGTTCGTGAGTAAGCAACGGCTGTATGCTACATTTGCACTGTACATGTAGCCTTAGGTGTGTATAACCAGCTCTTTACCATAGATAGGAAGGCGTAGAGGTATTTCTTGGTTTAATTGGTCAGGATTCTTTGAGATTCGTTCCCAGAGCAATCACCCAATCATACTCTTTTTCCTCCCTCTTAACCGTACTTCTTCAAGCCTCTTGAGCACCAATCTCGCACCTCGCGAGCTGTCCCCATATGCTTTCAGTACCTCCTTGAATTCATCTTCTGCCTCCGGATGGGTGCTTCCAAATGCTCTTTCCAGGACATAAAGATCGACAGCCTTATCCTCATCCTGTATACTGGATGTTGCTAGCCCAAAGTCGATGAGCACAACCTCACCATTGTTAAGTGTGTCACATAACATTGCCTCTTTTTCGGCCTCAGAGGTACGCCGTTCGTGTGAGTGGGCTTCTTCCTGGCCATTGGACAGCTCGTTCGCTTGTTGGGTACCAGGGCGGATCATGATGTTACTCGTTGTCAAGTCCCCATGTATGACTCCCATGTCGTGCATTTTGCTCAGTATCCTTCCAATCCTGCCCATCAAGTTCTGGACTTCCCCACGGAGGGTCTCCTCCTTCTCATTCTTTTTCCGTGCTTCTTTGACCCCCATCAATACTTCCTTTGCAGTCTGTCCCTCAACCCATTCCATCATCATCCATCCTCCAATACCTTTTCTGCCCGATTCCCCGCCTGCCGGCTCACAATCAACACCTAGCACTCCGGGAACTCTTATTCCTTCTTTTCTCATTCTAACCATCGTACGGGCTTCGCTCAATATTCGATGTTTGGTTAGACGAGCATCGAGGATTGGATGTCGATAAGGCTTCGAGGGACGGAATTTGAGTGCACAAGGGTTGGTGGGTTGCAGAAAATGTGTGCGATAGAGGAGAGCTTCCGCACCTTGCGAAACTACAGTAGGGCGAGGGAAGGAATTCGCAAAAGGAGCAGGTAGGCCAGGAGGGGTGGAGATGGAGACAGACATGGTGGAAGGGACACAATACTGACGGCAGTATGTAATAGTAGTGACAATACACTAGAACTTGATGGATGATGCAACAAGCCTGCTTCAAGCTCCAATGAGATGATTTCTCAAATCGTCGATATTTGATGTCGATTTAGGGTTTTTGGTTACCTGTTGACTAATAGGATACGACCACAGTTGGCAAACGGAACGACCAATCCAATAATCATTCACCTAAGGAGGCTCATGAGGCCCGGAGGGATTTCTTGCCAATTCAGATGTTCGTCTCAGAGACTCAGACCCACAATAATTAAAATTAAGGGAAGGGGCACCCGAGAAGACAACACTACTTTTCGTCATATTCCATGCGCGCCTTCTATGGACCCTACCTACTTGCGACTCTAGAAAATTTTGCTGTAATATTCTTATCAGCTCAGGAAGCCAGAGATTCTCGATCGATATGAGCCACACAGCTTGAGCTGGAGTTTGCAACGAGTCGGTGAGGAACCCTTTCGGCACCATCGGTGCCAGTGCCAAACTCCTACTCAAAGTTACTGCTAAGCTTTTCGCACCGCCACGATGCCTTCATACCGTCGCACGTCCGTTGAATAATGGAGTGATCTAGAGCATTTGGGGGATAGTAGGCATCCTGTTACATCTTAGCTGTGGCTGGTGACCCTCTCATTCGCGGCTCAAGCGATGGATGACACAATGGTGCAGCAGAATGTCAGCTGGCAACGATCGACACTGCCCGCGGTGGCTTGCCCTACTCTCGCTTAAGCTCCCAGAGGACAATGACCTTTGCCCCGAAATTCACACCCCAAGACCTTTAAAGATTCAGGCGTCCAACTTCGCGCATATTGGATACAGTGTCCTTCGACTCATGCTTGCACTTTAGCTTCTGTGGAACTATATGCTCTTGCGCCTTACATTGCTATATGTGGCTTGCTTACCGTACTACATGCATCGCCAGGCTTTCTTCACCATGTCGTCTAAGTGTCATCTATGTAGGTGCTCTGAAAGGGAAGTATATAGACTATCTCTCTCCTGTTCCTTGTATTCGTCTCGTCTGGCAATACAGATCTCGTTAGCTCCCTTGCATCGCCTCCATGACTCTCTTCTTTAGTTGCGAACAATCACCACCAATTATTCCCTCAAAGCGCTCTCGCCGTCCGTCTCTCTATACCGCATTTACCGTAGCTTGCGTTGTTCGAGCCTTCAAGAACCGTCTTAGGTGCCGTATCAAGAGACCTTCGGTCCCGAGTCAAAGGGCCATAACAAATTACTGTATCAGCCAGTTACAGTGCTCTCAAGATGCCAAGGACTATGACTCTGAACGAGGTACTCTGACGTCCGAGACTGATCCCTCAACCTTCAAGCTGCCACGCAGGAGTTGTTCGTCCGATTTTGAATTCGTTGCACACAGTCAAAAGCACACTACATTAGGCAGAGCTAGTAATAGACGAAGCAGTTATACACGCATGTAGGTTATCTGTCTCTTCATGCAGAAGTTTGGACTGCTGACAGAACTCTTTGACAGACTGCTCGACAAGCTTGATAGCTTTACTCAGCCACAGGGTGTTGCGACAGCTACTATCGCTGCAGATGATGCTCTTTTCCTTCAATATGATCCCCGGCACAATGTAGCTTCGAGAGACGTTACCGCTCTTGGCAATATTCTGGACCTCACCACAGCGTTGCTCGGTAGGCTACAACAATGCTTTGGCAGCCTAGACAATTGTGTGGACACCCTCGGACCAAATCGTTGGGCCGATTCCGGATGCAAGAAGACCGCCGCGAACCTTGAGCACATGCTTCGGTGTCTGCAACATGCTGCGCTCGAGGCGCTAACCTACTGCTACCTCAGGGTGGTCGAAGCCGAGTTTATGCACTGGCATTCGTACTGGCAGCGGCGGTGGCAAACCGGTGATGCTTGGTTCGCAGAATGGCCAAGTGGCCGACGTCCGTTGAGCACCACATGGCCATGGAACGTACGACCGTCATTGTTAGTTCTTTGGGGGGTGTGCTGGATGTTCTATGGAAACGAGGGCATGCCACGCAAGCCTCAGGCGGCAGAATTCCATAGCGACTTTCGGACAGGACAATCGCCACACCTTCCGCCACATTTCCACCCAAATAGTGGTAAGTACGAGTCATCACTCACTTTCTTATAAAGACACTGACTGGCTTTTTTTCAGGTGACGGCGGAGCCTGGACAACCACCGCTTCTAATAAGCTGCAACAATTGATCGAGTCACATCCAGAGGCGGCACCGCGCAGCGCTAATCGTGAGTCACGCGGAGTCACGAGATACGCACGTGCCCCTGTCTAACCCTAGCTGCAGGCATCTCTGACTATTACACATTGCCTGCATTCTCAAGCGGTGTCTCATCTTCTCCTTATATATCTACTAGTCCTTCTACCTCTTCGGCCTCTTTTGGGACCCTGACGGACTTCTGGCCTCATATTCAGGACATCAACTCAGGCATCAACGCCACCTCAAGCTACACCTACGCTCCCAACTATAGCTACAACATCAGTCCTCGGCTGCAAAATCTGCAGACCTCAAGTCAACCACGTTCCGTCCCAGCTCTGGAAGCAGCCAATTCAGTAAATCTATATGCGGCTCAGTACAACCAGGCGTTTACGCACGAACCAAGGGGAAACGTGACGGGCCGTGAGCCCAGCCTGGGGCGAACCAACAGCAACATGCCCGGCTATCCAAGTCCACACAGCGACATGTCGGATCTTCGAGTCTCTCCATGTCCCTCTGTTTTTGCCGGTACAAGCGTGACTCCTGCAACTGTTCCTTATACCACGACATCAAGAGCTTCAAGCACTTACGAAAGCCCCCAATCCGCGAGGTCAGAAGAGCCGACGCGAAACGATGAAGGTCTGATGTACTGTAGCCACAAGAACTGCGCAGACGAACCTCCAAAATTCACCAGGAAGTGCGAGTGGTCGTAAGTGAACCCTTCGGTTGCCTATTCTCGAATCTTTGCTAACTTGGCATTCTCCTCTTTAGAAAACACATGGACAAACACAACCGTCCCTACATTTGCGAAGAGCGCGGATGCGAGAAAATCCTCGGCTTCACCTACTCTGGTGGTCTTCTCCGGCATCAGCGCGAAGTTCATCGTCAACATGGCGGCCCAAAAGCCTCTTGCATGTGTCCTCACCGTGACTGCAAACGAAGTACTGGCGCCGGGTTTTCTCGAAAAGAAAATCTCGTCGAGCATCTCAGACGGGTACATAGGGGTGTTGGGGACGAGAGCACGGACTCACCGCTACCAAAAGGACCTGAGAAGAAGCGGAGAAGGCCAGCTAATGACGGGGACAGAGCGGAGAACGTCGATCCGTCTGAAGAGCCCAAGCGAAGAAAAATCGTGGACGACGACGCTGTGAAGGACCAGAATGAGTCGAAAGATCTGCAAGCAAAGGTTAAACAGCTAGAACTTGAGCTTCTACAGAAGGATGAGCGGTTACGGAAACTGGAGGAGACGGTTGAAAGGCTAGCGAGAAGTTAGACCGATTTGTAATATCTATGGTATTCGAGTATTGGAAACAGCATCGGATCAGCATCAGCGGCGTTTGGTACGGGGCTTTTGGATATATGGTAAAGAGCTATTCAGGTCATCAGGCATTGGCGGTGTACGAAAAACTTTACGACGTTTTATTCCAGAAGCGAGGCGTTTCGGCTTTTGTTAAGATATGGGTGATCTCTACTTATGTTTCTTGATAGCGATCTATGGGTTTCATTGTTTGCATAGAGACTATACCCAACTCACTTTTTGTATTTCGAAAATGGCTGTACAGCGAGCTGCTGCCTTAGATAGATTGTTAATACAAAATCCATGTTCAAATCACATTCTCCCGTGCTTGCTAGGTAGAACCGTGATGAAATTCAGTACTTGGCAATTTGGCCAGTCTCTATTTACTGACCCTCGGTAGGGATACGGAGCAAGGGACTGAATCGAACCAAATGACGCTTGGCCGAGTCTAATTTGTGTCGTAGAGGTAGCTGAGAGTATTCAGAGGATAGAGAAAGCTAGGTGGCCAGTGCAGTAGATACACAGGAAAGGAACCTCCGAAAACCACATAGGTAATAGATACAAAAAAAAAGCCCATTTCCCCGTGCCTGGAAACTAAGGTACCTAATCCCCTGATGATTTCGAAGATGCTGGGGTGCTCGTTGTGTCGGTGCCTACGATCGTCAGAATAAACACACATCAGCCAGTGGTTTCCAGAGTCGTCCAAGTGTTGAGTCGCCAGTATGCATACATACCTTTGAGAACTGGCTTCTGGGGATCAACATTCAGGAACTCCCGACTCCCATCCTTGAAGAGATGGCCCGATCCCACGACTTTGCCCAGCTTCGAGAGGAATACTGTCACTCGGTCCGACCACGTGTCGGCTTTTGGACGACTCCCCGTTTTGTCGGGCTTATCGTTCACTGGTTCCCCGGCCTTGTACTCGTCCACAGCTTTCCCAACTTTGGTGCTTGGCGACGATTCCCCGGCCTTGGGTCCATCCGGTGGTCTGTAAGGCTTGGGATCTGCAGCTTTCGGATGTACATTGGTCCTGCATTCATACTCGTCAGCCCCAAGTCGGGTAATCGTTGGAGCAATTGAGAAATGTACTGACCGAGCCGACATTGCGTCAATGCCTGTGACGTTCAGCGCCTCCTCTGCATCTTTGAAACCGCCAGTGTCGACAAACCGCTCCATCAATTGCCAAGCCTCGACTTGTCGGTGAGTGGGGTCGGTGAATTGTAATTTGAAGCCTTTGTACATTTTGGAGGCTGGACTGGCAATGTTCTGTGCCTTTGTTGCTATGTAGCGGACAGCGTTGGCCATAATTACGGTTACCCGGGCTCGGAATTGTATTGTGAGGATTGAAAAGGCAAGATATGAATGAGAGCTGTTTGCGAACTGAAGAGCCACTGAGGTGAAAGCTGTAGAGAATTGGGAGAAGAGTGAGTATGGGCTCCATGAAGCCGGATATGGCAAGTGAATCTCAAATTGCTGCGTGATCGCTCACAGGTGAATGACCCGGTCAATGTAGTACAGCGGCAAGAGTGGAGTAACTCACAGGACCAGGGAAAGTGGAGCCTGCTACAGATACTCCTTAAGCATCTTCAGTCTTGAGCCACTCATGCTGGATCAGCTCTTTGGCAGACAAGCGCTCCTCAGGCAGCCATCTCATCATCGACTTCATGAAATCAAACCATATTTCCTGTTCACGTCCCTGCAGATTCTCCTCCGATTCCCAGATCGGTTTGAAAGTTGGAGGCGGTAGAATCTTCACGTTGCCTATCATTGATAACGTTAATGCTTATCGACGTGTAGAGCTGTGGCACGCTGGGCATACCTTGACTATCAAAGAACTTATCTCCTAACGGTGAACGTGCCACTAGAGCAGCAGGGCAAGGTCCAAGGTAGTGCACCATCTCACGTAGTACACCCTCATCAGAAAACGGATCTGTTGCAAGAACCCGGCCATCAAAGAAACGACTGTATTCGAACAATTCCCATATCTTGTTACACAAGCTAGAGTCAGCCATAAGTCATATTTGCCAGCTGAACAAAGACGCGTTGACAACTTACAATACAGCCAAGGTTCCAGATGTCAGCTTTGGAATTCCACCCTATGCCGAGAATGACCTCTGGCGCACGGCAGTCACTAGGTTGTATGAGATGGACATTAGAGCCATCATCTATGACGGCTTCTCCAAAATCTGCCAGCCTGACATTGAGGTGAAGAAAGTCTTTTGGAGCTCGCATGCCAAGTGACTTGACTGGCGGGTCGTAACGGGTCCTAGGGGTGGCGCTCGGTTGCTGCGTCTTCGCAATCGATTCTAGATACATTGGCAATACATCAAGATCGTCAAGCTCGGTTAGGATGTTTTTGTGGTTGATATCTTTGGTGACATTCAGTCTTCGCTGCGGAATAGCCCATCTAATGATAGGGACAATCTTACCGGTATGTACGAATCCAGTGCTATGGACGTGGTCAAGTGCTTGAAGTAATTGTCGGGCCACTCTTTTCATCAGCGGCAGCGGTAACCTTGTGTCCTTCAATCTATTTTGAAAGTAGGAAAGGCTCTCGCCCATGGCTTTATAGACGAGACATACATGCCAGCCGTTAGGACCTTCGTGGAAGAATGAGTCATGTAAATTGATGACATGGTTATGTCCTGGGTGGTCGAGATTCTGTTTTGTCAAGCAATTTATGACGTATTGCTCGCGCTTTGCAGCACCTTCGCGGCCAGCATCGGAGGTCAAGATTTTCAGTGAGAAAAATCGATCAGTTCTGCATTATTTAGATATCTCTAGAGTTGAAATGATACACCAAGCTTACGTTTTGTCTTTGGTAAACCAGACCGTGGAATACACACCGTATCCGAGCTTCGAAAGGACTAGATAGCGCTTGTTGAAGCAGTCGCCAATGGCAGTCGGGTGATACCGAAACGGAGACCAGTGTGGAATTGTTTCTTCCTCAATGCGAGCTTGAGTCAGGCGACGCCAGTAGAAAGGTAATCTCCACATCTTGCTCGATTGTTAGAAGCGAAAACAAAGTTGATTGAGAATGAGGAAGATTCATGGCCTGCTTGTACAACACTTTCCCAAATGCTCCGGAATTTATTCGACCAGATATTAAATTGCGAGATTTCGTAAAGATTGCTTAGTCAGCAGGTTAAAAGACAGCCAATTGGCAGCAGGCAATTGGGAAACTGTCTGGTGTTTCTGAGCAAACTTGGGGTTTTGCAAAACCTGGAAATGGAGATATGAGAATGTTTACTGTAACTATGACCAGCCTTGCTCTTTGTTGAATTGATCTACTACGGCCCTCGTCGTCTTGATAATCTCCAAGCAACCAGGAGAATCCGAGTGACAACAGATGGTTATTGGATAGTCCTTGACAGGAAGCTGTACGGTGCTCCCATCAACTGCTGTCACTGACTGCGTCGTAACTTGCTGCCCAACATGCCTCTCCACGTCCTCTGTTTTCCATGGTCTACCATTATTCAGCACCCACTTCCCCGCTTCGCCTGAGAGGGACCACTTACTTCTTTATTCGATCAATAACCAGCATTCCATCAGCGCTGTACTTCACGTCTCCATACATTTCAGCCCAGAATTCTACTCCCAGATCCTGTGCTGCTTTCTCCATCTGGGTTCCCGCCAGCCCGAACACAGGTATTCCTTTTGGTATTCCCTTCATCACAGCCTGCGCAACGGTGTAATCGCGGCACATCATACCATACAGCACCCCGTGTGGCTTCACATGGTTTAGAGGCACGCCCTCGCGGTCAAGAAAGCCCTTAAGCGCCCCCACTTGGTATACCGTGATGGCAGTAAGCTCTTCAGGCTGGAGCTTCATCTCACGGCGACCGAACCCTTGGAGGTCAGGAAGGCCCGGATGCGCACCGATAGCAACGTCATGTTCTTTACATAGGCGGACGGTGGACTGCATAATCAAAGGGTCGCCGGAGTGAAAGCCGCAGGCGACGTTGGCTTGGGATATATATGGGAGAAGCTCTTCATCTGGACCCTATGCATCTCTCAGTATACAGTCAATGATCTTAAAAAGGGGGTCTATTACGCATTTCAAGTTCCCATAGCCCTCACCTAGGTCGACGTTAATCAAAGCCTTGTGCTTGATTGGTCCCATGCTAGTGCGTGACTGTGATTTCCTGCGTGCGACCTATCTCGAGATCAAGAAAAGGACCAGCACTTGAGAGAACGCGAGGCTGTAAGAACTACATCGAGCGGCTCTGACGTAGTCCTCCCCTGCCCCTCCCATGATATGTGAGGGGCCATTGACTTCACCCCGCATCAGATGAAATCTCCGCTGGAGCGTTGATCCGCGCCTGGGCAGTCCAAGGCGTATAGTGGTGAGGATAGTCACCTTCCGGAAGATGTGGACGAATTCTTCGTTGCAGCGTCGTGCAGCGATCAACGCAGCGAGATGGACAAATTGAAAACCCTCCTTGTCGCGAATCGCGGAGAGATTGCTGCTAGGATCATCAAAACGGCAAAGTAAGCGAGCCCCTTTTCAAAGCAGCAGCCACTGAAATTAGGACATTAGGAAGCTCAATATTCACACTATTGCCATTTACACAGAAGCAGATGCTGCCTCAAGCCACGTTGTAGAAGCTAATGAATCGGTTTTGTTGCCCGGCGGAAATGCAAAAGGCTACCTTGACGGGTGAGTAGAGTTTGTCCAACCCTTTCAGCTATTCATAAATGTTTCCCCTCGTAGAGAACCATCTCCTATATCATCTCCATAGTCTGTCATTTTGACCAAATACTCCCTTCTCAATATCTGATAGATACATCTCTCCAGCGATGAGATCATTAAGATCGCGCGAAAGCACCAGGCGCATGCTGTCATACCAGGCTATGGATTTCTCTCCGAGAATTCCGCCTTCGCTAAATCAGTCTCCGAGGCTGGCATGGCATGGGTGGGACCCTCTCCAGCTAGCATTGAATCCTTCGGGATCAAGCACACCGCTCGTGAGCTTGCCGACCAGGCTGGTGTACCCATTGTCCCAGGCTCCAAAGGCTTGATAGAAAATGTGGACGATGCTGTTAGGCAAGCTGAGAAGCTGGGCTTTCCTGTCATGCTCAAAGCCACTGCGGGCGGTGGTGGCATGGGACTGTCCACTTGCCAAGATGCGAAAGAGGTCAAGGAGGCCTTCGAGACTGTGAAATCCAGAGGAGAAACATTATTCAAGAATGCTGGGATGTTCATGGAGCGCTTCTACCCCGACAGCCATCATATCGAGGTCCAAGTCTTCGGTAACGGTAGAGGTAATGCGATCCATTTCGGCGAACGAGAATGCTCGATCCAGAGAAGGCATCAGAAGGTCATCGAAGAGTGTCCCAGTCCATTCGTGGACAGGCATTCAGGACTGCGTGAAAAACTCTGCGCCGCTGCTGTTAGACTTGCCGAGTCGATTGAGTATGCATCAGCTGGCACAATCGAGTATCTGGTGGACGACAAGACGGCCGACTTCTTCTTTCTGGAGATGAATACAAGACTGCAGGTCGAGCACGGGATCACCGAGCTCTGTTATGATGTTGACCTGGTCCAATTGATGCTCGAGCAAGCAGACGCCCAGTTGCTAGGGAACGGAGGCATCGAGGCCGAGAAGCTGGAG
Organism: Physcia stellaris; assembly: GCA_018902385.1. Classification (NCBI taxonomy): domain Eukaryota; kingdom Fungi; phylum Ascomycota; class Lecanoromycetes; order Caliciales; family Physciaceae; genus Physcia; species Physcia stellaris. Next base: position 747,622 of record JABSSW010000001.1, on the reverse strand, counting down.
TCTTTGCAGCCTAGTCAGCCAAAGGGTGCAGCCATCGAAGCACGAGTGTATGCTGAGAACCCTGCCAGAGACTACGCACCATCTCCTGGTACTTTACAGATCGTGGAGTGGAAAGAGTTGGATGGATCTCGCCTTGATACATGGGTTCACACAGGCACAGTCGTATCGTCGCACTACGATCCACTATTGGCAAAAATGATGTTTCATGACTCAACCCGAGACAAGGCAATTGAAGGTATGCATAAGCTTCTGAACGACTCTCGTATATGTGGTCCACCGACAAACATGGATTTCCTCGCCAGCGTTGTCGTCAACGAGATATTCAGATCCGGCAACACTATGACTAGATTTCTAAATGACTTCAAGTATGCACCATCAGCAATTGACATTATTCATGGTGGCGCCTATACTACAGTCCAAGACCATCCAGGGAGACCGACCATGGGTCGGGGCTTTCCTCATTCAGGCCCTATGGACCCGTTAGCCTTCCAGATTGCCAATCTTCTAGTGGGAAACCCCTCCGGTAAGGAGGGTCTCGAGATCACATTGGACGGTCCTGAAATTCTCTTCCTCGGTTCTGCGGTCATTGCAGTCTGTGGAGCTCCCATTGATATTAAGCTCGACGGAAGGAGCATAGCAATGTGGGCCCGGACAGAGATCTCTGCCGGACAGCGACTAAAGATAGACAAAACGACAGATGGGGGCTGCCGCGCGTACCTAGCGATCTACGGTGGACTGCCAAGCGTAGCTGAGTGGTTTGGATCCAAAGCAACTTCTCCTGGTGTAGGAGTTGGCGGCTACCAGGGGCGTGCACTTGCCGCTGGAGATCTTCTTGCAACTATGAAGGACGTGCCTGATTATATCTCCAGGCCTAGTACATCCGTCGTATTGCCTAATAACCTTATTCCTACATACCCGTCTCACTGGTCCTTGGCCGCTCTTCCTGGCCCCTATGATCACGGTTACCTTACAGATTCCGATGTTTCTATGATCTACGAGACCAAATGGCAAGTATCGCACAACGCCGCCCGAGGAGGGATCCGACTTATTGGGCCAAAACCTCGTTGGGCGCGGAAGGATGGTGGAGAAGGGGGAGCACATCCCAGTAATGTTGCGGAGTATGGCTATCCAGTTGGAACGCTGAATTGGACGGGCGATGACCCGTGTATCTTTCCGGTTGACTGCCCAGATTTTGGCGGATTCGTATCCAGTACTACAATCATAAGGGGCGAGTGGTGGCGCCTGGGACAGATGAAAGCTGGAGACACTCTACAGTACCGACAGGCCTCACTGAAACAAGCGATCGAGATCCGGCAGCGTGTGGATCATTTCATTGATCAGGTAGGAAAGGCCTGCCGAGGGGACATAAGCTTTGAAAACATCGAATCTCTAAATTATGACAAGTTACCGCTTTGCGCAACATCGGAGAAGCCAGGCCAGGGGATCATTCACCAGATTGAAGTGAACGACAAGCAGCCATTGACCACGTATCGACAGGGGGGAGACAACTATCTCCTTGTCGAATATGGTCATGGAGAATTTGACCTAAACCATCGCTGCCGTGTCACAGCTCTCACTAAAACATTGAAAGAGTCCACTTCTAATATCAAGTTCTCAAATGGTCTTGTCAATACCGTCGGCTGTTGCAATTCGCTTCTCATCTACTACGATGGTTTACAGATCTCACAAGATAATCTCATCTCACATCTAGTATCTTTGGAAGAAACAATTGGGAATCTGTCTAAGGCAAAGATGCCTAGCCGAATATTCAAGCTTCCAATAACCTTCGACACCTCTCGAGAAAAAGAGGCGATCAAGCGTTATATGGAGACGCAACGACCTTATGCATCGTACTTACCAGACAACATGGAGTTTGTAGCTAAGAACAACGGGCTTGAGAAGGCAGATCTGAAGAAGATACTGCTCAACAACAGTCTAATGGCTATCAGCGTCGGCTTCTTTGCGGCACTTCCACTATGCCTGCCCATCGATCCCCGGAGGAGAGTGTATTGCCCTAAGATGAACCCCTCTCGTGTCTTTACTCCCGAAGGACAGGTCTCATGGGGAGGAGCATGCATGGCTCTTTATAACGTCGAGTCACCGGGCGGCTATCAGCTGACAGGCTTGACAATACCCGGGGTCGACATTCTTGGTTCGAAGAAAGGATACTCGCTATCACGACCTTGGCTCTTCGAAGATTTTGATCAGTTAGCATTTCACGAAGTCTCAGAAGAAGAATACGAGCGACAACTGGCCGTATTCCACAGTGGAAGGTACGAGTACGTGGTCGAAGACACGACCTTTGATATGGAAGAACACAATCGCTTGCTTGAAGGTACGCGCGACGAAGTGAAGGAGATAAGGAAAAAACAAGCAGAGGCACAGACAAAGATGGCAGAATTAGAGGCCGAATTGATGGAGAAATGGGACAAAGAGAAAGCAGAGGGAAAGATTCCGATGGACAAAGTTGAAGCATTGCTTAACGGTATGAACCCCAATCGTTCACTGTAAATGCCACTCCATTTTCGTTGCCATGCTAATATAACTCAATCACTTAGATCCATCGATATCGAAAATCTGTAGCCCTTTGAATGCCAATGTATGGAAAATTACAGCAAACGAAGGAGACATCCTCGAAGCCAACCAGGCGGTAACAATCCTTGAAGCGATGAAGTTGGAGATCACAGTCAGAGCAGAGGAAGATTTAGCAGGCGGTAAAGTGGAAAAATTGCTAGTAAGGCCGAACGATGTTGTCAAAGCCGGCGACCCTGTAGTGTTAGTGCGCAAGAAAGACCACTAGAGATGTCGATCAGCTGTAGAACCACCAAATGAAATGCAATATCGAAATTCGGATTCTCAAGGCTGGAAATCATTTGGATTATGTATCGACTGACTGTGGACGAGCAAGGTTGTCGGATAAGAGCCGCGCGCTAATTAGCTCCAAGCATGTGCCTGCTAAGCATACTAGCTTATTCCGAGATCCTCGGCTCGGTCTTTACCAATCTGTTTCCGCCGTGCTTGCAGTCACGGGCCTGTCATCCAGGAACGTTACCTACCTGTCTCATGCTCTTACTGAGATCATCATCATTCCCTCCTCTCCCATCTCGATTCGTTCTTCATCAGCATCCAAAACTCTACATCAACCTCGGCAGACCATTCATTATCCAGACATTTCTTCGATCGCGCACCATGGCATCTGCAACAACCTTCTACGATTTCAAGCCCTTAGACAGTAAGCTTGCACCCGATCTTCCATCCCCTCGATAAAGTATCCAACTCTCCGTTCTTCACTAACCCACCCTCTATAGAAAAAGGTCAACCCTATCCCCTCACCTCCCTCAAAGGCAAAGTCGTCCTGGTCGTCAACACCGCCTCCAAATGCGGCTTCACCCCCAATTCACCGCCCTTGAATCCCTCTACAAGTCCATAATGGCGCAACACCCGGACAAGTTCACCATCCTCGGCTTTCCCTGCAACCAATTCATGAACCAAGACCCGGGCGACAACGACACGATCCAGCAGTTCTGCCAGGTCAACTACGGCGTCAGTTTCCCCATCTTGGGCAAGACGGAGGTCAATGGGGAGAAGGCGGAGCCGGTGTGGGAGTGGTTGAAGAAGGAGATGCCCGGCCTAATGGGCATGAAGAGGATCAAGTGGAATTTCGAGAAGTTTTTGGTTGGAAAAGATGGGAAGGTGGTCCAGAGGTGGGCGAGTACGACGAAGCCGGAGACGCTGGAGGCGGTTATTTTGGAGGAGATCAAGAAGGGGGAGAAGGCAGGACTGTGAGATTTGTGGGAGTTGTAGGAATTGGAGGTGTGAGGTGGCTGACGATACCGTTACGGCTTCGGTAAGCATATAATGATCATCATGTCTGTCATGAGGTTTGGAGCGAATTTCCATTCTACAATAATCTACATTTCCTACTCTTAGATATCCAAAGCATGCATCGAGCTTATTGACTTTGACCCAGATCGTCCAGCTTCTAACCGTGCAGAGCCTGGTTCTAATCGGTTGATAGGCGAAAATGACGGCTGCTAAGCCTGGGTTCTATCCTTTGCCGTAGTTTCCGCTAGCATTGGTGGCTGATCATCAATCTTCTCGGACTCTCGAAACACCGCTGGATAATTTGTAGCACTGAGGCTTGAAATTTGCTGTCCGCCCGAGCCGCTTCGCCTGATGATGGTTTTCCCAATGGTCTATATGGGAAAAGATTAAGCCAAGAAGCCGGTCCTCAAGCCTTTGCCGCTCACAGCACCGAGTCTGTCTACGACTATCTGCTCTTAAATTGCGTTCAAAGTACTAGACTCAAACATCTTCTACGTTGCGCAGTAACTCTGGGTCCACTGGGACACAAGCATATTGCATGGAGGCAATGCGTGAACACATTTCGCGGCTCCACCAGGGCCACCTTCAGAGTCCGTAATGATACTCATGAATTGCCATGGCAATTACTTGTATGCGTGCGACTATCGACACGTTTGAAGCCACGATGACTTTGCACAATCATGAAGGGTTTATTGTTTGCCTATGGTCGAAACACCATGATTGTTCAACAAACAATATCATTCATCCTTGGTCTCTTTGTCACAGCGTGGCTTCACTTAGCAGGCGTACTCTTCTGGTATACCTTTCTTTTCTTCCACTTCTCATTGGCGACTGCAAACACCTCAAAAGACTAAGTATGACCATGACTTCCCCAGTAATCAGCAAATCCACCAGTTCATCTGTTGTCTCCCAAACGTCCACGGATCTTTACGGCCATGAAACATGGGAGGACTTCGCTCCTCGTATCCACCAACTATGCCGACAACTTTGGCCCTCAGAATCCGGGGATTTCAATGTCGAAAAATTGAGAGGAGGCAGCTTCAACCGCATATTTGGAGTCCAGACGCCTGCTTCCGATCGACTTATCTTAAGGGTCCCACGCTATGAGTTCGCTCAGCAGGAACGTGAGATGGCAATTCTGCACTACGTTAGACAGCATACCTCAATCCCCATGGCACATATTGTCTTTTTCGACCTTACACATATTAATCCTTTGAACGAACCGTACGTCGTTCATACCAGGATACCAGGACAAGATCTCCATGCTATCTATCGTGGCTTAAGTCACGAACACAAGCTATCCGTTGCTGAACAATGGGGACAATTGCTGCTTTCGCAATTGACTGTTCGAAACGACTTCGCAGGAATCCTTGACACTATCACGAGCGATAACGAAAATCCACATGTCTACGGATTCTGTCCCTTCGAGGTCGATCCAGAACCAGAAAAGGAAGACCATCGATTGCTATCTAAACAGTCCATCCTGGATATTTTCGTCCTGCAATTCGAGCGTTGGAACGCCGCAGACAAACGCGCATATCCGGTAAGTACACCTCAAAGCCGTCCCTTTCGGCTTCGATTTTCAGATGATGGTAATGCTGATTTTAGACCCCCTTCAGAATGATCCACACCTGGACCACCTCGATCGACTCATCATCGTCGCCAAAGAGATGGATGCTGCAGGCTTATTCGGCGCCGGTGTGTTCTTCAGCTTATGCCATCTCGACCTAGCGCCCCGGAACGTCATGGCCAACATCTCCAACACCAGCAATACCTTGCAGATTACCGGCGTGCTGGACTGGGACAGCACCGTTTTCGCACCGCATTTCATGAACTGCGAGCCTCCGTCCTGGATCTGGGCCTGGTCCACCGAAGACGACGCGAGCGGTGGATCCGACGACTTCGAAGACATCCATGCCAACGATGAACCGGCCACGGAGGAAGATCGAGCATTGAAGCGGAAATTCGAAGATACGGTTGGGGTGGATTTGTTGAAGTTCTTTCACATGCCTCATTACCGACTAGCGAGGGAACTGTTCAAACTTGCCATGAGTGGGATGCGAGGGCGTGACCCGTTTGACAAGGCTGATCGCCTCATACAAGAGTGGGACAGGCTACAAGGCAAGCCGCAAGTAACCCATGAGGAGGAGGAATCCGACAATGAACGGTATCACACCGACTCGGCAGACGATGAACCCTACTACTCGGGTCAGAGTGGTTGAACGCGGAGTTTCTTTACTTTCATAGTTTCAGTGATAAGATTAAACACGAACCTCTTCAGCCGTTTAGGATTCAACAAGGCTACCTCTTGGCAGCAGATTCTGACCAGTTACCCTTTTTGTCTCATATGCAAGATTGCATCATCTCTAAGATAGCATGATTAACTGGCTGCCTGTTGATGCCCCTAAAGTTGCAATGTCTTTCCTTAGCATGGCATGCCCTGATATCGGTTGTGTCTGTCGTGGATAATCATAGACGTGGCAATTGGGCCCCAAAGACGGAGGAGGATACAATGAGCAGCCCTAGATCCGAGGAATCAGCCTTGCTCCACGGCGTGAGGAATGATATCCCAGATATAACACCAGCTGATGATGCTACCAGCGTCGTGGAGAGGATGAAGGGTTCCCTTGTCCAAGCTTTGCCAGGGTTATTCATTGGGTGGTTCTTCAGGCACGTCCCGAAGTATCCGAAATCCTTTATGGCTGACATGCTGTCAGTGTTTTCATTGCTCCGTACGATTTGTCGTACCTCCTCAGTAGCTACAGCGGACACATAGGTAGTCCCTGCGAGAAGTTCCCCGCTGGAGGCCCCTATTAATCACCTACACCTTAGCTTCGAACTTGAACCAGCTCAGCAATGCTGTGTGGATTGGTTGTACAGAATCGATAAGTCAGTCTGCATTTCAAACGCTTGTGAGTGTGCTTCACCTTCGTAATGGTCCTAAGATTGCTAAAGCATCACTCAGTATGCCCATTTTTCTAATGTATTTGGGAGCAAGCTATTGGCAATAGCAGCAGCGCTTTCATTTGCTTTCGTATTCATCTTGTGGTACAGAGTCCGACCAAATCCTACGGTGAGGCCTGCGAATAGTTCATTTCTTTCAGCGGCTTGAGCCAGTCTCTATGGCAGCTCTCGTTGTCACGAGTCGTTGTGGGGATGGGCTCTTCAGGTCTGGGACTTTCGACTACTGACATTATCAACGGTACGGAGTAGGCGACACAGCTGCTTACGGTGCCCTTGCTCACTTGTCTGGCCTTAGACTATGTTCAATCGACTGATCTTCCACTGCGGCGGAATTTTGGAACTGTTGTCGAAACTGCTGGGCTGATAATCGGCGGTCCGGCCACTTCAAGGCTTGTGGCTGCAACCGATTGGCATCTGTAAGGATTTCCCGCCAGTTTTAGGCCATCATGACTTACTTTGAAGGCCTTTTCCAAATCGAGGCTATCACGATGGTTACAGCAGCTATCCTTATCTCTGCGACGCTGCCCGCACACTCCAAAACTTGAGACTTTACACAAGTGAAGCTTTTACAATACCTCATAATTGACCTTCCGAAAGCTGATGACACTGGCTCCTACGCCTCATCGGTACCGCCGTCATTGTGGTTGTCATATTCATCGTGCGAGCCCGCGGCAGTGCGAGCAGCTCTTCGCATCACCTCATACTGTAACATTTCACTCTGGCCATGAACCTGCACGACGCCCGTTTTGAGCCTTTCAAATGCGCAAGCACGGTACACGCGGGCTCCCATTCCACTGGCCGCAACTCCACAACATACTCCCTCACTATCGGCTTCAGCAGTGCCCCATTCGATAAGACGTGTGGCAGCACCTCGCCTCCGAAAGCGTCTATCAGTAACCAGGAGCTCCAAATTCCACATCTCGCTGACGTCCGCAAAGCATTCGCGCCTGTCGTTTCCCGAAGCCTCAGCTATAGCAGCAAGCCGCTTCGTATCGGCATCCCGTCGTTCATACTTGCGCGAGATTGACCAGGCTTCTGCCCAAGCCGTGCCTCCTGTTCGAGCACAAGGTTAGTAAAAGCCACGCTACCGCGAAACTGAGGGTGAATGCACTGTCTAGTAAATTGTGCCACGTGTCCTTTTCCGCCCAGCGATGTCGAGCAGCTGATGAATGTCCAAGTCGCTCCCAAATTATGTAAGAAATGATGGTATCAGCAACCAAGACCGGTTTTTCCCCAGGCGTGGGATCTTGAGCGTCTAAAACCATCACCAGGAATGTTTTCTTGGGGTCATATAACCATTGCTTGAGCTGGAGTTGCCAGAAGAAGAAGTTGTCTTCCGGGAACTCGTGCCGCTTGGGCCACATGTAGTCAAAGGCCGGATCGTCGACCAGGGACGTGACTGTGATTTGAGCAAGACGGTGCAGATCGCGCGTAGTGGCAAGGCGGATGTGCATCGTTACTGTGAATTAGACAGCGTTAACCATACAAGAAAGAATAAAGATAGACTTGGACGCGGCAGGATCTAAAGTGCGCTCTTATAAATGTAGTATCTCAGGTGAACCTGAACCTTCCTTCACAGATTTCCTGATAAGGTTAGACTGACATCCCGATCTTGGGATCTTCCCACCAACCTCTTCGATGTCCATGCATGTTTCTACCAATGAGATTGATATTCTCATGTTTAACCTCCTGCAGCTGACCGTCGGTTACAGGCTCCAAGTCTTCGCAAATGATTGCCCAGTCTTCAACATTCCAAGCTCAGCTTCGAACTGCAGCCCAACGACACGGCCGGACCCCATACACGGGACCCGTGACCATTCGGGAATATTTCAACATGCTCTCATGATTCAGGATGCCAGATGCACTCGACGAGTGATGGCAGAATGTTGTGGCATGGCTGCCTTATCCAAACGGCGAGCTTGCTCGATTGTCACCAGAGGACTAACCCGACGAAGAATCAACCTGCAGGAGCACAATCGCCCATCTTAATTAAATATCTATTGCTTTTAGCCTCATTGCCCCACCATACAAAATGAATGGGCGGTGAACTGGTGACACATCTGCGTGTCTCTGACTGGTATATGGCCATCGTTGGCATAATAACCACAGCACCATGGCCAGAAAGTAACGACTTGTGCCGACTACAGTTCCCTGCCGCCGTGGCAGTATTTTCTCCAAGCAGTACCGAGCAAGCTGGCCATGATGACGCAGTATCGTGGATGTTGCTTCTTTGCAACGGCAAAAGGCTGGATTAGGAGTATACATTTTGAGCCTTTCCTTTTCTTTTCGGTGGTCCGTTGATCTGTGTAGGGCACCAATAAACTAGATATCCCAAGATGCGCGACCGTTATCCCTATTTTACGAAATACTGGTAGAATGGCAGCGATTGATTGACATCTGCCCTCGTAGGATCTGAAGCGGTTGGCGCCTGGCTCACGGTCTGTAGCATATAATGACACAAGCCTGCACGATACTGATTGAATCCCAGAAATTGGGCACGAAGCCACAGTCGTGCATGACAGTTGACTCAAAGCTACCTCAATGGAACCCGATCATGTCTCATAGCTGCCTGTGCTCAAGATCGAATCAACTAGGCCACCATTCCAGATAGATTCTCTTAATCGGTCCTCTTTCAACACAGCTGGTCCTCGCCATGCAATAAATTGATAGGGAGGGTGCTTTCACTATTTTAACCTCCTGTACCTTGCTTTAATAAGGGTATGGCAAATGGAGCTGGCAAATCTTTACAGGAGTTGTGCCCGTACATTCGATGAGTTCGCCGGTGTCGATATGAGAATGTTCGCGACAGCACACATGAAAAACGGTCTGTCTTGTGAGCGTTGAAGAAGACTGCACGACTTGCCTTGCAGCTATTCAACCCAAGTAGAACTGAAAGTCATTTTTCGATTCTCTTGATATTGGATATTGTATTAGCGTCGAGTAAGTCTTCAGAATTATCAAAAGATACTCGTTGTTCTTGTAAGGTACAGGCAGGAAATGGAGCACAGAATGTGTGCAGATGCCAAGGCGCTAAACCCAATTGGCCGGTCCATACAACTGGACCCTGCCTGCAGCACCTGCGGAAATCGATGGAGTCTATTTTTTTTGGAAATTAAGCTCCTGCTGTAGAAATCTACCCCTGGATATATATCTACTTCTCTGGATGCCTGGAAGCTGAAAGGAAATTTTTGCTCGGGGATTGGCAATAGAAAAAGAAGAAACGGCAAGAAAAAGAAGAAAGGAAGTGTCGTAGTCTTGGATGAATCATCCGATCGGCAGGCCTGCCGCGTGAGGAATGGCGTGACTCAGCACTATATTATTGCGGACCTCAGAGGTCTATGGGTATATGATCAATTGCTATCAGACCTCGAGCGGTCCTAGTCATCAGACGTTGCTAGAGAGCGCCGTTGTGCCTGAGGCACGTAGACTGCCGGGAGGTACACAGTATATATTATTGAGAGATGCTCAATATTTGACAAATGGGAGGATTGCTGCAGCAGGCGATAAAAGGTCCTCGGTGATTCTGCCATCGGTACGTCGGCTAAATTGCGCGTATCTGACAAAAGAGATGTATACCAGTCACCTCAAGGAGCGTACGAGCTTAGCCATCTGAGTCCATTCAATACAAGGTCTTCGATGCTGCTGTCACCCAATCTAGCGGTACCGAAATCTTTGGAAAGCCGCTCGTCAGTTTGAGTGGAATTCAGGAGAGACTGGACTGGTAACCGCTTTGGTGTTTCCAATTCAATCCTGTGCGAGTCATTTCGAGAATCTCCAGTAGTAGATCCCTTGGAAAGACCGAGGGTAAGACCTGTCAGCGACCCGTTTGTGGCCTGGGCAGGATATTGATCAGGTACATGGGAGGAGCCTTTACCAATCCAGGGTAATTGTCATTTGTCATTCTAGTCGTCCGGGCTCGATCAGTTTCAGGACTACCCTCCCGGCTTTTATACCATTCAACGATACTTGGATCGTTGTAGGACTGCAAATTCGGCTCCAGCAGGGTAAGGATTTTACTTCTAGGCTTCTGACAAGTAGCCTCCAGACCAATCGAGCGCGTGGAGAGCTGTTCGTCAGAAAGTCCGTTACCGAGTGCACGAGGTGAGCCTTGGGTAACTCCAGTCAAGCATGGCTCAGGCGACGGACTATGACAGCTAATGTCCTCCTTGGAATCTAAACCTGTTTCTCAATAGGATGGTCTCGGTGTACAATAAATAGCAACTTACCGGCCGTTGCCTCGCCCTTTTGTAAGGTCGTATCGAGCCCTCTGCAGAAACCTTTTCTTTGGCGAAATCGCTCTATCTTCTTGGACGATACCAGACGTCCGCGTACATAGAACACACTTCCCTTGCCTTCCTTTGCCCTCGCCTCTTGCATTGAGATAATGGCTCTCATTTCGTCGTCCTTGACATTCTTGTCTAGGCGCCATTCTGTGATTTTCCTTTTGTACTGTCGCTCACTGGAAATGGTTACTGATGATTCATATTGTCAAACATTGGATAGGATTCACTGACGTTGCAGAGAACCCGTGTCGGGAATTCATTTGATCAATCACACATTTGAGAGGTTGATCTTCTTTGCAATAAAGATGTTCAATCCTTTGTCTCTGGCGCTCCCAGTCTTTCCTGGTATAAGGGCGACATGGAGCAAGAGGCTTCGTAGGTGTGCATGACCGACTGCTAGTCGAGCGCTGGGCCATTGAAGGGTAGTCGTGGATCTGTGAAATTGCTTAGTGATCTTGCGGAAGGTTGATAGCGAGGAGTACTTGAGGATTCACGTACGAAACCATTCTCCTTTATGTTCGTGATGTTCACATAGCCTGATGGCCTTGGTTCTTTTGATCAGTCTCGACGTCGCGTTCCCGAATCCAGACTTCCCGAGGGACGTTTGGTTTGGGAGTCTGGCTCGTCTGGCTCGCTGTAAGACGCTAGCAAAGGTCCCTTGCATTAGCAACATCACTAGACCCTTCTCAGCCACTTGCGCTGAGATCCCACAAGATTTTGCCGAGGTACCGATCACGGAACAATTTCATAGTAAGGGCTGTGCCAGCCACTGCTACCATCCACGTAATGCGTCGTCATACCATCTCACTGCGCGTGGGAAGATCGGGCTCTGGCTAGCCGCTTCGAAGCTGTGGTTGGGGGCCCCAGACGATGCAGAAGCACGCAAACTCGTGGAGGGAGCAAGGCACGGTACAGTCCGAGCTGGACAGCATCATCTTCCAGCCAGAGGTACCTCGGCTTGTTGACAGATAAGACCTTACCTACTCTGTCCGCACCAAAGAGCCTGATACACCCCAAAGGGCTGAGAGAGTGTGGCTTTTAGCGGTGTTGTAGCCTGGACTCGCGTACAACTTCTGAGCCAAAGGTCTACACGATATTATACCACAAACTCTTGACCTCATAAATATGACCCAATAAGGCTCTGTATAAGTCATCCGGGAAAGCAAACATGACGCACATCCTTGACTGAGACGTTGAAATTATGAAGAGCGAATGGCTGTGCCTAATTGACAAGAATGGGCGACCTCCTCGGCGTTTTGAGGGTGTATACCAAAGTACTTTTGTGCAGAAGTGTCGAATTGGCATCTAGGCTGTCGCAGTGGCCCGTCATCAGTGGTACTCCTGGGCTTGTCTCCGACCTTGACCTTCCGAGGGAGTGAAATGGTCAAAAGTACCAGTTGTGACGGTTGCTGGCAATCAGTGTGTCAGTCGCCTTTTCCGATGGCCATCAGTCTTTATATAAGTCTTACAGACGATATAAATCCGTCGTCCCACCGAAAACACTTTTTGAGCCATCTGATTTCGCGACAATCCTCTCTTCTGTTCACAGCTTCATGTAGGAAGTCACTCGTTGCCTCCACAACTTTGAGCACACACACATCGTTGCATAGAGTCTACACATCCTTCTGTTTTCATAGCCGTAATCGTCGCCCTTGTGAGATCAATGGCTCAATTATCCGCTGAGGTTGCCACGAGCATTGCTTTTGGGACTATCATGCTGTTTCTGGGCATTCTCACCGTACTTCAAGGACGCAAACACCATAACCCTCTCGGTAGGTACTGTTGCTTGCTCCTGACATTGGCGACTTGCCCGCTAACAGTGGACGTAGTCGATGAGGAGAGTATACTGCCTAGAGAGTATCAGATGTCCCCACTAGGGCGCGGTCCTCGGTCTCTTTCAGAATATTCACGACCCACTGGGTCCAGATGTACGTTTCGAAAATTGTGTATCCTTAATGATTGCTAATGGCTAGTTATGCCGCCAGTCATTAGAAGCAGTTTCCATGCTCATAAAATGAGTTTTCCAAATACACAAAGTCCATCTGACGAAATGGATACCGTCGATTGGCCTACCAAGCCGGAGCCTGCCTTTGTCCTCATCAATCAACTCAAAAGCTTGGCGCCAGAACTCTGACGCGTGTTCCTATTTGGCTATATACTTTGGGTGGGGCTGGGATGACTGGCGGATTCTAGGACCGTCGGATTATGAAGCTGAAAAACTGATGAAAAAAGTATCCTCTTTAGGAAACATATGGACAAACACAATCGTCCCTACATTTGCAAAGAGCGCGGATGCGAGAAAATCCTCGGCTTCACCTACTCTGGTGGTTCAGGTCCTTCGTTCGGTTGGAACCGTGCGATTTCGAGCTTTATTAGACACGACAGAAACCGTGTTGATGGACTCACAAAAGCCAGTCCGGAAGAGGAACACCATGCCAAGCTGTTGAATAGATATAAAGGTTATAGAGCTGCATACATATAAACGATCAGCGGACGCTTTCACACTCTTTGGCAAACATCTTGACAAACGTGCAGGGGTCATGTTATGCGTACCATTCTCTTTTCGAAGACCCAAGATCTCAACTTACCATGAATCCACTTAGTATGGTCTAGAGTGTAGATCTACCCTAATCTGGAATTTGGATGGAGGAATGGTGTCCTAAGTGGAACCGAAGGCAGAGCCTAAATGGCTATAGAACAGCACCTTTGCAAGAATCTTGCAGTCTCCTTGAGTTTCAAGTTGTGGTGACAGCTGTGACCGGCAGCTCGTACACAAGTCTAACTCGAGGTGCCTCGCTAGCCACATATCTTCGATTGTTCGAGACTTTTGGAATATCAAGACCTTTCCGAGGTTCACCGTGCGCCCGAGGCCATCTCCCAAAGGCTTTTTCGATATAGGAAACTTTCGTTGAATTCATTATTGGTGTCCCTTGCTACATCGAGATCCCTGAGATCGTCAATTAATCCCTCGATCGACTGAGAAACAAGCTCTATAGTCTTGCCAAACTCTTCGATAGCCTCAGCATTATTCGCGATTCTTTGCCAATGCGGATATCTTTTGCGGCTAACCCACTCAACGGCGTTGTTCTTGGCCTGGTTCTGAGGCTTTCTTAGCTGTAGCTGATTGTATGTGTATAGCAAATCGCCAAGCCCCTTGTCCACGTCGTCCAACAAAGTATTTTGCGTCGCTTGCTTTTGGTCGTTGAATGTGTATTTCCGGATCATGGGCTCAATGTTTTTCCGATCTGGGTGATTAATGCTTTGAATCATTAGAAACGAGGTTGTATCCGCTTGTTCAGCCCAAGAATCCTGTTCAGCCTGGTTCTTGGGCGTCATTTTCCGATTTGATGGGGTTGAGTCTACTTCATCAGGATCACAGTACCCTCTCGTCGCCACTGATCTAACAATGTGTGCCCTTTCAACGATAGCTTCCTGCCTAGCTTGCTGAGCATTCGCTATACCTGGGGTCATCACTTCTCTTCTATTAGAGCCACCAAGATCTCGGGAGGTAATGGACGCCGCCATAAGGTCGCACCGACCTAAAATACCAGCCTTCGCTCGTCCTTGGCCATATGATGCCTGGTTGCTTGTGTCGGAGTATACATTTCCTAGGCTGGTGTACGGAACTTGTGTTATCGTTGAACCATTATCAATAACAGGTTGAATTGGCGGTGGCTCCCATTGACAGGTTCCTACTAGGTGTAGGAAGTCCTTTGATGACGAGCGGTTACCAATTGCCAGATCTTTGGCATTGCCATGAGACCCAATAATGTCGTAACTTTTCATTTCCTCTGTTCCTGGAGAATGACTGGCCCTGAGGGGCATCTCCAGCGGGTTTGCGCGTCTGTCGAATGGTAATTCATACAGGTACTTCCGGATCTGAAGTGTTCCAGATTGTTTCTCATTGTCAGACGACAGCAAGCTCCTTGGATGCACCCCATGTTCGAGGGTCGAAGCTTGTAGGGATGAGGTTGGCTTGCCGGCAGGACCTTGCCCAAGATGGACTTTTCGAATGATGCTTTCCCTTTTCACAGAGCTCCGAAGGGAGAGTGGGGATCTTGATATTCGAGGGATCACTGTCCGATTCCGAACCTTAGAGCGATATGCCTTTGACAAGTCTGCGATTACCTTAGAAGTTACCTGGGACTCATCGTCACTTGTGGTAGAACCGAGACGCGTGGAGTTGGACAAGCATCTTGTTCGATATAGTCGTGATCGTGGAAGGCTGACGGTGTCAATGACCCCAGAACTCAAAGTAGGATTCAGCCGCTGGCATAAGGACATGAGCAATGTCCCTCATGCCAGGCAATTAGTTTGTGCAACGACCTTCGGGGTTGTGATGGAAAGGAGTTTTTTCAGCTTGACGATTCGTTAACCCTAGATATCTGCGCTTGTTATATGTTTTTAGGGTTATATAGCATATGCCTCTGAGACATCAACAAGCAACTCGAAACTCCACATTTGACAGCTTCCCATACAACACCCGCGCATCTTCGATCCACTGAAAAAGACAGCTGCCACATCCACTCATTGCTCCGAAATCATTGAGCTCGATCAAGCGAACATTCTCCCCTCCCAACTCTTCCGCAATGTCGAACGTAAAACCGGATCGCTTCAACTCGTCCGTCATGGCGGGATGATCAATCAATTGACGATGGATGACCTCAGCCCCGTTTAATACCCGCTCGGCAACCCTCCGTTGGTTGGGCGCAGATTCGTCAGCGTGTTGCCATCTGTCATGCCATTTGTACTGTGAGACAGCTGCTATTCTTTCACTGTATGGTGGACAGAAGACTCGATATTCCAACTCTGTCCGCATGTTATCTTCCCATGGAAACAGGTAGATATAGATCGGAGCAGAGATATCGTACGCTCGCATGGCCATGACACCACTGCATCCGCGGTGGGAAGTTGCCAACCGAGTCCACAGCTGCTGCGCTGATGTCACAGGCCCTTTCCCACCAGCCACAGCATCCTTCAAGCTGCACGTGTCAAGTCTTACGAAATACCTTCCAGTTTGCAGTAATTGTGAGATATTGATGCCGCGAGCTGTTGTCTTCGGGAAGCATGCCTCCAAGTCTTCTGCATCACTAGCGTTGATACGGCCCATGTAAATGCCGACGGCGAATGCTGAGCAAAGAACAGCGAGGAAACAGCCAGGGAGTTTGATTCGGTGCACGTCTGCTTCGGTGAGGTTCCGAGAGCTCATGATCAGGTCCAGCCAAGGTTCAAGTAGGATCCAAGGTTGCACTGAGTGGGGAGGCTTGTGCTCTGTGTCTGGCAGGACTGCGGCGATCTCTTCCTGCTTGTGGAAAGAGGTGTTGTACGAACGCTGCTCAATGCCTGTGACTTTCTTCCCTTCAAGAGCATCGTTAACTTTTGCGAATGGTACGATTTTGAAATCCATATCGATGGTTGACATTTATGAGAGTTTCCGTTTTGTCTTCCAAGTCGTGGCATTCGGTAGCTATCGAGGCGTGTCGAGAGGACAAGTACTGCACATGTGCGAGAAATAGGACTGGATAGATGAGAAACTGGATTTGCTCCTTCCTCATGATCCACTTTTGATGCATTCTAAGGGCTCAACATCAAGGTATGACTCATTTTGTCTCTTGAAGTGCCGTTGCTTATTTACCGTACACACCTGAGGAAATCAAACCAAAGGAGGCGTGCTCTCTGGCGTTGATTAGCGAACAAGTCACAAGGACACCATCAGGATCAACGGACGTCTATCTCATGCTCCTGAACCAAAAAATGTGTGGCACGTAATAACTGTACGAACAAATACCTTCGTCTGCCCGAATTTGTCCAGAAAACCAAGTAGACGAAACTAGACGAAAATAGGCCGTCAACGAGAAAGATCGTTCACGCCAACCTCCATCCCATAACCACCACCGCCATTGCGAAAGAAACTCGTCAGTCTTGACTCAACCTCAAAGCACCTGTGTAACCCCGCTACAAAGGAAAGACCCTCAACCTTAATATTTCTCCTCTTGAACACTTCCCTAGCACGCGCAAGAGACCGTCAGGAGAGCAAAGGGCCAGATAAGAAAGTGGAAAACAGGTTTGTAGTGTCTGCACGATAAAGGGTTCAAAGTATTGTTGCAAATACTTCTTCAATGGGCTCTTGCCAAGACCCTAATGATCGCAGGCCATTAAAACAAGCCCTTGTCCTTAAAGGCTACCATGGTAGTGATACCCTTTAGCGCCTTCACACGCCCAGAGAGGTGCAGCCATGGTGTTGAAGCCGTCCACCACATTGTTCTCAAGATTGATAGCAGCGAACTTTGCCTGCTTGAGGATTTGGTTCTGACAGCAGATTTTGAGATTCAACTTGAGCCCCACTGCAAGTAATATCCGTTCTGGTTGCTGCTAAGTCCATTTGTAACAAGGCAGATATTCTAACCGCAGGGCTTCTTCCAATGTCGGACAAATGCCAGTTGATACGCGTGAAAAGACATGTGGTCTTTAAGGCTGCGTCCTGCCGGGTAATAGGACAATGAAACGTTATAAACCACTGGACTCAAGAGACCATGAAAACCATGGAATAGTCAACTTTTGGCACAGGCTCCATCTCCTAAATTGCTAATGTGCCTTATGCTTTTGTAGACCTTGTTCTATTTCGTCTCTCATAGCCTCCTCTAGAACCTCGCTCGAGTCTTTCGCCTGGTCATGGTCCGTCCACTGACGGGATACTCTTCTGAAAATTGCTGAATCCACGGATCTGTAGACATTACTTCGATGGCTTGATAATAGCTTATTTGGAGTTGGTAGTGAATATATAGAGATTTGGCTGGCTGAAGTAAAAGAAGGATAAGATGAAGTAGGCCGCTACAGGTAGCTCTTACCTAAAAAGTGGACAGCAGTCCCGGGAGAATGTTGGACTATCCCGCCTAGAGAATCGCCTCCAATAAGTCTTGAAGGTTTTCCCTCTACCTCATATAATACTATAGAATAGACGACCCATGAAGTACTCCCGCCAGCTTATTGAGGCTCAGAGCGGTACTGGAAGCGGGAGGTGGGTGCCAGTTCGGAAACTTTTGTAAACTCTGCATATCCACTATTTTCAAACTGCCAGTGTGGCAGACGTTGCGTAATTATCGAATAGAGAGTCTGAAAGACATGTGGGTGAACGCAATCCAAAGGTCTGAATTTCCGTATTCGATGAGTCTGGCTGGATTTTTGAACAGAGCGGGCGATGGAGACATAGTTCTCCTCGAGACCCAACCAAAGGTCGTTGTATTGAGCGGCGCCCACTCTGTCTGGGTCAGACAGTATTGCACTGTCTTCATGAGGTGCTAACCTTGTTGACAGAGTTTCGAGATTGGTTAAGTGTTTGAGGTGAGCGAGTACAAGAGTCATATGGTTTACTAAAGGAAAAATGGCAACGTATTCAAATTCCCGGATCGTAATCGACCATGTGCTTGAAACGACCTTTTCCGAAAAGTTGAGGTCCAGGAAGACGGACGGATTCTGCTTTGAATAGAATTCATAAGTGCTGTACGCCTTCAGCGAGGACCCTTCGTTCAGGGTGACGTTGGACCATGGATACTCCCAGATAGAGGCCTCATTAGGATGAGATTGAGTTCGTGGGTATGATAGACGTATTACATGTAAGGGCATATCGAATGCCCAACTATCGTCTTGACCAACCATTTCCGACTGGGTGGGAGAAGAAAGAAACGGGAAAAGTTGGCTAGGGAATACTATTGTCAAATGTTCGGGCGTGAAATTTTGCAGAAGTCTAGAGCATATTTCTTGAACGAAAGCATCCGGCAGCAGTTGTATATCCGAAGGAGACTCTTCCATCAAGAATTTAACAACGAGGTGTGCTACCGACGATTGGGGAGAACTTAGATAGCGCTTTGCTTCCTCCAGAGCGAGCAAAATAGTACGGAGTTCCTTGTCGTAAGCGTCAGGACGGCACTTGAATACTACTGGAGTGACTTTGAACAGCGTTCTCAACATCACTCGGCGAAGATATCGGCACACGTGAGATAAACTTCGGTTTGCCCGCACTTGTGACTCCACGATGTCAAACGGGGGCTCCTCGTGCCACGAAGTGGAAGCTAGATCTTGGTTCTTTGGTAGATGAGATGCGATACTGTAGATTATCTCAGGCGGTAAATTGATGAGCGGCATCTTCAACCTGGATTCCTGGTTATTTGTCACTAATGCGAGTGAATAAAGACTTGATGTAGGCCTTAACGCTATCTTCCATATAGGACTGTCGAAACACACGTAAGGGACCGATGGTCAAAGGCAGGAGATTAAGCACTGTGTAATATCATAAATGCCAAGAGAGTAGATCTCTCATGTCGCTTCCATCCCGATTTGTCCAAGGGGTGAATGGAGGTGGGGTGACTTTGGCGGCACTTGAAAGTCGATTTCAACGTCATCTGCCGTTCATCCAGTGTGCCACGAATGAACAGATGAGATCTCCGAATTGCTCCTCATGGACTTACTTAGTTGTTCCTATCCTAAGGGATTCGGTGTGCCTCTTAACAGCTCAATCCCCCATGCAATGGGGTGGACCCGCCGCGTTCCGGTGAAATACAAGTAGGACAACCATGTATCCACACCTTCATTGGCAATTTCTCCCAGCAGATATGGGTAGTAATTCATTGTATGAAGCTTCAATCTCCGAGTCTTAATGGCCGTTCCAACACCTGGAGATGATAGCCGACATTGTGGAAAGGCCTGGCGGTTCTCTCGGTCTCTCCGCATACAGTATACACTCTCTGTGCAATGGCCCCGGCAAGCTTGAGAGGATCGCTCCGAGGATTCACTTGTTCGATCAGGCAGATTGATCTGCGGTTTTCGATTGATGATGGATGGGGTGTTCCTACCAAAAAAAGACGATCTGCTCGATCAATCCGATAAGGAGATCGTGAAGCACTCATTAGCTGAGTCTTTTCTACGGCAATCACATTGTTGGGAACCCGAGAATCCTGAACATCCAAAGTTCGCACAATGCAGCGGGTAGTTGCGCCAAGGAGCTGGGAATGTAACTTCACAGACGTGATATAGTATCCCTGATCGGTTGCCTTTCCACAATTCGTACAACCATCCGGTTATACTCGCACGACTCATGACATACAGCAACAGCCAGAAACCGGGCACCAGCCGAGTCGCGCAAAGCTCGTGGATGCCGCTCAAGTGCCGTACATCATGCTTGCTATCTAATCCTATGAAAGGACACCAGCTCCTCGGTTATGGCCCTCTAGAAGCATGCTATAATCTGTGCCGCACCGGGTTTCACAATGGACAGTGACCCTAGTCGATACCCGTTCAGCAGTTCTGGTTAGCAGTATGTGGGGGACGGAGCAAATTGTGGGGTGTGTTTATCGGCATCTGGGCATACAATCCAATTTCATCTGCCGATTTCCCCTGTGCTTGAATTGTATTAATTAGGCATTACCCAAGGGCCCCTCCCATGGAACGTTCACTTTGTACCTCTAAGTCCACCGGCTTTCAACTGTAGGACATATCTCTCAGCAGAAGGACTGAATCCAACCGACACGAGCCAATCCTCAGACAAAAAGGAAGGTTCATAGTCATGTCGTCCAAATTGCATAGGAATCCCCCCTTCAGAGCAGAGCATATAGGCTCGCTTCTCCGTCCTAACTATCTTCTCCAAGCTCGGGAAGCTGCGGAGAATGACGCCTCGAAGCAACAAGAATTGAAGATCGCTGAAGACAAAGCTATTCAAGAAATCGTTCGCGCCCAGCTCGACATGGGCTTTGACGTGATCACGGATGGCGAGTATAGAAGGCACAGTAAGCAGCGAAACCACCGATAACTTTTCTTGATCTTCGAGTAACCAAGATAAATCTCAGTGTTCTGGGGTACTTTCTTCGAGGGTCTGAAGGGGTTTGAGACCATCAAACAGCCAGGAATCGATATTTTTCGCTCTTACATGCCCGACATTGCTGCTTTCTTGGAAAACGGCCACGGACCTGTTGAAAGCGTGATTTGCGTCGGCAAAATTAAGCATACCGGAAGCACATATATCGAACAATGGGATTTTCTGAAGCGTCTGCTGCCGGCGGACAAAGTACGTGGAGCCAAATTGACGCTGGCCGCTCCAGAATGGTACCACATGCGATATCGAGAAGGCAAAGCCTATCCGAAATCGGTCTATAGTAATGACGAAGAGTACTTTGCGGATATTGCAAAAGCATATCAGACGGAGTTGCAGGTATTATATGACCATGGACTGAGGAACGTACAGATCGATGATCCCAATTTTGCCTGTATGTTCATGAGCGATCACTGTATTACCGCATGCTTACCGAGTTTTAGATTTCTGCTCAGAGAAGATGCTGGTGGGTTGGGAAGAAGATAAATCCAACATCAGATCGGCCGAAGAGACGCTGGACTTGTACATCAGACTGTACAATGACTGTATTTCAAAGCGTCCTGCAGACATGCATGTTGGTGTCCATATATGCCGAGGAAACTTTGTCAAGGGTCGACACTTCTCCGAAGGTGGATACGACCGTATAGCGAAGAAGTTATTCCAAGACTTGAATGTCAATACATACTACCTCGAATACGACACCCCGCGTGCTGGTGGCTTCGCACCACTTGAGTACCTGCCGTCAACTAAGAACGTCATACTAGGCGTCATAACTTCAAAATTTCCCAAGATGGAAAACCCCGATGAATTGACGAGTAGAGTATTCGAAGCTGCAGATATCATTGCCAAGGGTAGCGGCGACACCCGGGAAGATGCGTTGAACAGGATTGGAGTCAGCCCACAGTGTGGCTTTGCTAGTCACTCAGGGGGAAACCCCCTAGGGACGCAAGACATGATCAACAAGATGAAGCTGGTGAGAAAATTGGCTGATGTGATCTGGATAGGTGACCGTGGGTAAGAGGGGGAGCAATGAAACAAGGCGAAAAGGGTGAAGTGCGTCTGTAAGATTTGATGGACAGTAACGAAAGCTGCAGAGAGACTCAAAGGGCAGGATTGGGAACTGGATCTAATGAATGGGGTGACAACCATAATATTGCTTCTGCGGTTGATGTGCTGTGCGACGGAATACGTGTGACGAGTAACCCCGTGAAGCCTACATGCACATGTAGCTAAGGTATAAGGTTAGAAGGGTGGGGGGTGATTGCGAGTCAGGGGTAAGCCTAAAGTTGGCTTCTAAGTTCGCTCTAAGGCAGCCCCCCGCGTCTGTCTCATCAAACTGAGGCTAATGTATCAGATGTCGAATGGGGCCGATTGAAATGCTTTGCAGGTAAGATTACTTTTAGTCCCTCCACAAATCGCCCTATCCAATTCAATTCACGCACCTGATGCTGGTCCGAGCTGAAGGTGGGCGCACAAATGCCAATTCCTGGATATTGGCCCCTGCTCAGCATCACTTGAAATAGTCCCTACTTCCTGCTCTTCAAGCCTACCTCAGCTCAACATCCTCCCCATTTTGAAGCTTGCCGAATTTGCGCCGACCAATATCTGGACCATCTTCCTCACCGCAATCTCACGCCTCGATCTCATAGACGTCCACCTGCCCCAGGCGCAACATACAGGCATTGCTGGTAATTGATCAAGGACTTCACAGAACAACACCGTAATCATGGGGGGGCAAGTCTCGAAGATTATGGGCAAGCTGTTTGGATCAAGAGAAATGCGCTTGCTCATGTTGGGACTTGATGCTGCCGGGAAAACCAGTAAGACTTCCTATTCGCTGCACTCGATCAGAAAGCCCTCGAATGAAAGTACAAAGCTCATAATACTATGCAGCCATCCTCTACAAGCTCAAACTTAATCAAGACGTCACAACGATCCCTACGGTTGGGTTCAACGTCGAGACCGTGACATATAAGAACGTCAAATTCAATGTCTGGGATGTTGGAGGACAAGACAAGATAAGACCATTATGGAGACATTACTTCTCTGGTATAGTGCTCAAAGACACGCTCTTAATCATAGAGGCTAACTTGGGGTGCTTATAGGCACACAAGGTCTCATTTTCGTCATCGACTCCAATGACCGAAGCCGTATCGAAGAGGCTAGGCAAGAGCTGCATAGGATAATACTGGACCGAGAAATGAAAGAGGCACTTCTGCTGGTCTTCGCCAATAAGCAAGACATTCCTGGAGGTAAGGAAATGGCAGACTCAACCTCCTTTTGCATTGTTCTAACAGCCTTCGATAGCTATGACACCCACAGAAGTCCAGGAGAAATTAAAGCTCAACCAGCTGAAAGACAAGATCTGGTATGTGGTGCCAAGCTGTGCCACAACAGGAGAAGGTCTCTTCGAAGGCTTAGTATGTCTTCATTACTGGAGAATCTTCCATATAATCTGTGCTAACTTCAAGTCAGGGTTGGCTCTCAAACAACGTCAAGACGCCTCCACAGAAAGGCAAATAGAGCCAAACTTGCGGATTTTCGATGCTTTCCTCACGACTTTTGATTTTTCAACGATACCACTGTACATTATGCTTTTCTTTCAGCGCGCAGACAGCCTTTCCCGTCTGCTTTCAAGCGTTTGCTGCTTTGGCCTTCAATCTGAGCGTGTCCCCGGGTGGAATACGTGCTACAACATTTTCTTTCAGGTGGCACGAACTGTATCGATTTGTAATAGCATGATTTTTGCTTTCTATAATGGCGTCCTACTTTCTACGAGCGGCTTCCGCAAACTTTCACAAGAAAGCTCGCAACAAACTCTTCAATTAAAGCTTCAGGATGAGGTCTAAGTTTTCTTCAAATCAAAACTATAATGAATGGGGTATCTTCGCCCGGCTATGCTGTAAATTAAGGATTTCGTTGGCCACGGAACCATGACTTTGCCCTTCCACATCAGCCCCCAACGCTTCTCCACAGCTCCCTCAAGTCGCCCCCTTCAACCTCCTCTCCACCAACACCCACACCCCAACCAACCCCCAATTCCCCCACCACTCTTCCAGGCCTACCCCCAACGACAGCCCCGCTTGGAACAACCATACCATTAGGTACCACTGTCCCCTCAAGAATCTTACACCCCTCTTTCAATATCGCAAGTTTCCCCACAACCGCGCCCTCCCCGATCCAAACATGCGACTCTATCATGGCAGCCTCAATGATACAATCCTTCCCAATAAATACATGATCCCCGATCTTGAGCGGACCATACGCATACGTCGCCCTCGACGGCCTCGAAGGGGGTCTTAGCAGCGCTCCAGACGAGACGTAGGTATATCGACCAATTGCGACCGAGGTACTGGATTTGGCGGGCTTGGAGGGGTCTTGTGAGGAGGGTGGTCGAGTGGGAACGAGGTCGGCGCGGATACAGACATCAGCGCAAATTACGGTGCGTCCGCCGAGGATGACGTGTTGGGTGCCATGAAGTTGGGAGCGGCGGGAGACTTTGTTGCCTGTGTCTGTGACGACGTATTCGGCTTTGACGGGTTTGGTGGAGGCTGCTGGTGCCGATGCTGGAGGCATTGTATGTGACTGTCGACTGTTGCAAGGTCGAAGAGCCGCCGGGGGGGGCAAGCGAGCGAACTTACCTTAGTGAAGCAATAAATTGGAGGGAAGAAGCTTTGACCATCATGCAAGGTCCCGCAGAGCCGCCAAAGCGGGGCAGCTAGCTCCACTCCTCGGAGTCCGGACTAAACCCAGTTTAAACGAAGTATCAAAATCACTAGGCGACACTTTACATGTCGACAGTCCTTCAACACTTGCGCAACAGGTCTCTTCAACTGAAATTGACGTTCTAATACGAAGAAGAATTCCATAATAAAAATAGCAAAAAGGAGCCAGAGTTATCCAATTCTGCTCCTCCTAAGGGGTTTTTCGTCCTTGCGTGAAAGGATAACCTATCAATTTACCATCTTGGAGAGGCTAATATAGCTGGCTAAGGGTGGATTTGAACCTGGGCTCGCCCCGCGTGTACTAATGCTTACCTACTAGCAGCGGTTTAGGCCGAGAAATGTCCTGGAAGGAAATTTGTAACTCTGCGCGCTGCGTTGGGCTGACTCCAATCTGATGAAAAAAAAATTGTCTAATCTATGTATATGAACTGCTATTCCAGTTTACCAGCGACGCAATTAAAAAACCAAGAATTCTGTCCTGGTACGTGAAGAAGTTCCACCATTCAAAAGCATCTGTCAACGTTGCCAAATATCGTCTTTGGATCCTGTGGAGATGAAATCATCACGATCTACTCAATCGATATCATTCAGTGCTTAGCGATATTGAGTCAACTAACTGCATCTATCATACTCAACACTCAATATCGCTACAATGCCACCAAAAGCAGTCGACGTCCCAACTTTCGCCTCCACCCAGCTGTCCCTCCTTTCCGATGAACTTGCTGCCGAGACGGCTTCAACCTCGGCACTTTTGTCCTCGACCTCACCTACTGCACTTTCACGCGCTGGTCTTGCTATCCTGAACCTCGTGATTACATCTCAGCGTACCGGTCTCGGCGGCAAGACTGTCTTGGAGCTAGAGCAGGATCATGCAATCGGAAACGCTGGAGAGATAGGCGAGCACGGTGTTCGCGTAGGGGATGTTGTAAGGGTAGGGGAGCAGCCTAAGGGTAGTGAGAGGAAGAAAGAAAAGGCTGGCATGGAGGGAAGAGGCGTGGAGGGAGTAGTTGTCAGGGTTGGTCGAAAAGCCGTACAAGTTGCATTAGGCAAAGAGGAGGAAGATATGGATAAATTAGGAGGGCGTCTGTGGGTGTGAGTGGATGTGTGGGTTTCAACACTTTCTTCTTTGTCTCTATTGATTTGAATGATACTGATCTTGGGTTTTTGACCAGAGTCAAGTTAGCCAACGACGTCACGTATAGAAGGTAAGCTTATGCCCCATGCCAAGAGATTATTCTAATAATGAGTGAACAAAGGATGACTCAAATCATGGAGAAGATTAAGCGATTGGACGAGAGCCAATATACTGCATTGACACGAGTGCTCTTCGGCCTAGAGTCTCCCTCACCAGTGTCTTCAGATTCAAAGGACTCTGAAGATCAGATTGGACGTCTGGAATTCTATGACCCAACGCTCAATGACTCACAGAAAGATGCTATAAAGTTTGCACTTGCTTCGCCAGAAGTTGCTTTGATCCACGGCCCGCCAGGGGTACGGCAGCTACACATGCCCGAATAGTCGAAGTCCGGCTGACGCTGTCTAGACTGGGAAGACGTACACCCTCATCGAGCTAATACTGCAGCTTGTGCAGCGCAAGCTTCGTGTCTTGGTTTGCGGGCCTTCTAATATCTCCGTTGACAATATTGTCGAGAGGCTAGCACCCCATAAGCTACCAATCATTCGCCTTGGTCATCCAGCTCGATTGCTACCCAGTGTGCTAAATCATTCGCTTGACGTCTTGACTCAGACCTCGGATGCAGCAGAAATTGTCAAAGACGTAAGAAAGGAAATGGATGCAAAGCAAGCCAGCATCAAGAAGACTCGTAGTGGCAAAGAGCCAAGAGCCATCTACGGTGATATGAAGGAGCTGAGAAAGGAGTTTCGAGAACGAGAAAGTCAATGCGTGACGACTCTCGTTAGCGGAAGCAAAGTCGTCTTAGCTACTTTGCATGGTGCAGGAGGGTTTCAGCTCAAGAATGAACGATTCGATGTGGTGATCATCGATGAAGCAAGTCAAGCGCTAGAGGCACAGTGCTGGGTAGCATTGCTTTCTGCAAAGAAAGTCATTTTAGCAGGCGATCATCTTCAGCTTCCGCCCACCATCAAGTCGACAAACACCAAATCAAAGGTGGACAAGGCGAAAACAGATACAAAGGCGGCAAAGGAGAACTTACTGAAGATATCTCTAGAAGTCACGCTGTTCGATCGCCTGCTGACTTTACATGGTCCGTCGATCAAGCGGATGCTCACAACACAGTATCGAATGCATGAGAAGATAATGAAGTTTCCATCTGATGAGATGTACGACTCGAAGCTTATCGCAGCCGATACCGTCAAAGCCCGACTCCTTAAAGACCTTCCTTACCAAGTGCAAGATACGGATGATACCAAGGAACCTTTAGTGTTTTACGATACGCAGGGTGGTGATTTCCCTGAGAAAACCGAAGACGAAGGCACAGAGAAGACAACCAAAGGAGCCATCATGAGTGACAGCAAGAGCAATGAGATGGAGGCTGCACTTGTGAAAATGCACGTTCGTAATCTGGTCCATGCTGGTGTCCTTGCTGAGGACATTGCTATCGTAACGCCTTACAATGCACAGCTAGCGCTCCTGTCGCATGACCTCAAGGAGCACTTTCCTGGCATTGAATTAGGCAGTGTTGATGGATTTCAAGGACGCGAGAAGGAAGCTGTAATAGTCAGCCTCGTAAGGAGTAACCCAGAGCACGAGGTTGGTTTCCTGGCTGAGAAGCGGAGATTGAATGGTAATGCACTTTCCAGCTCCGAACATTTGAGTTTGAGCATGGACTTATTATATGTGTAGTGGCAATGACGAGACCCAAGCGCCATCTATGCGTGATAGGAGACTCGGAGACGGTTGGTCGGTAAGCAAGATTAGTTTCCCATTTGCTTCAATTTCGATCTCCGCTATGTGAGTAGTCCACCTGCCGCAACAGCTAATCTGGAATGATTCGACAGGGGCA
The DNA here is from genome assembly GCA_018902385.1 of Physcia stellaris. Lineage (NCBI taxonomy): Eukaryota > Fungi > Ascomycota > Lecanoromycetes > Caliciales > Physciaceae > Physcia > Physcia stellaris. Next base: position 719,979 of record JABSSW010000001.1, on the reverse strand, counting down.
GCAAGTTCCTCAAGAGCTGGATGAATCATCTGGAGGAGAATGCAGACCTGCGTTATCCGAACATAGCAGATCTTCAGACCTAAACAAACAATCATTGGTATGCCTGCAGCTTCTGCAGACCTTCAGATTTATCGGCTCATCAGCGTAACATTGACAAGCATGTCGGATTACCCAGACCGAGCCTTCACGGAAGAACACGCCTTGTTCGAGCTCAATAAGCTTATGGGCGAATTCAGTCACATGAACATCGTCGACTGTCGCAATTTTGGAGTAAAGTACAGCTAGAACCTCAGGCTGTCACGATAGGCCCTACAAAGTTTGACATAAGGCACCTGAATTCGGGTTCCTCGTCGTCGGATCTAGTCAGTACTAGATACCGGACTCCTGCGACACAAAAATACTACCGGCGTGGCGATGCTATCCAATATACATGTGTCTTCTCGGTGTGGGAAGAAACTACTTCCATGTTGATACGCAAGAGGGTTATACTGTCATTAATTCTCTTCATCTGACCAAAAGGGCCCATGCACGCAGGAGCCGATGAAGCCATTTTGGCTCAATTTGAACCGAATACTCTTGATATTCAAAACGCCGACCCTAATGGCGAATCCTGCCCCCTCGCCATCTTCTCCGGGATCTCATCATCGTCATCCAATCTCCTCATATCATCCTCAGCGTTCTCCTCCACCCCCTCACCACCCTGTATCTCGAAGCTAAACTCGCGCTGATGCTTCCCACCCAACATCTCGTGCTCGATATACCGTTTCAGGAACTCGATCTAACACTCTCATTAGCTTCTTGTCCTTTCCCCATCCCCTTAAGTCCCTCTACAGTTTCTCTCTCTTCCCCAAGATTCGTCTCATGGAATCAACACCAAGTCCCCTCTTAATGAAAACCCAAACTCCAAAAAAATCAAACTTCAAACTTGAAACTAAAGAAGAAGCCAAACAAAGAAACTTACATCCCGCCTCAACCCCCGCTCCTCACCCTCCATCCTCTCAAGCCGCAGCTCCAATTCCCGCACCTCCTCCTCCCCAGCCTTCCCCACAACACTCCCAGACCCCACAGGACGCAGGCGCGAGAAACTCGCTGCGCGGCTTACGGTTTGGGATGCTTGCTCCTGATGGTGATGGTGGGGTGGCTTGGTCGAGGAGCGGTCATTGAGCAGGGTTTGGTGCTGCGTGGAGGTGTGCTGGGTTGCGGCGCGGAGGAGGGAGAGGGATTCGTACTTTTGTGGGGTTGGGGGGGTTAGTGGGTGTTGTTGGGGAGGAGAAAGGGGAGTATTTGGGTGAGGAGGAAGGGGAGTGGCGCCAGTCCAAAAGCTGGGGGGAAAGCGAGGAGCAAAAGAGCGAATGGACGGTGAGTAGTAAAGAAACGGATAGGAGATGGGAGAGACAAGAGAAGCTTACGGCTGCGCCTAGCAGAGTAGAAGCAGAGATCCCAGAGGCGAGGAGATCGGATGCTGCGCGCGAGAGAGTCGGTTGCGTGAGTGCGGGCGGCGGGTTGGCTGGCTGTATTGAGGTGCTTGGGTGGGAAAGGGGGGCGAATGCGTTGCGGAGGATGATGCTGGAGTTTTCGGGCTGGGAAGAGGGGGATGGGAGTGGGGAGAATGCGTTGCGGAGCATCGTTGCTGTGCGGTTGGGAGGTGGTTTGATGGTGTGGGGTGTTTGTTGAAAGGGGGAAGAGGGGAGAGAGGAGGTGTTTGTGGCTGCTGTGGATCTTTGCTTGACACCGCGGATTTGGTGTTGAGGGTCGGTCAGACTTCCCTATGGCTTGATATATGCCCAGAGACGGTTTTGATCAACACTCGACGGGTAGCTTTGATGGATTTGATGCAGTCAGAGGGGAGGAGCTCTTGTTCCGGGACTTTGAATGACAGATCATGGCATCTCCCATGTAAAACTCATCAGTCATTTTAATTCCTGATCGCGTACACGTAACGCAACTGCCGCAACGTAGATAATTCAAGACAATGCCCGCGTTCAACGAAAGATTTAGAAAATGTCGTTGCCAATCACACGGCCTCAGGCACCAAAGTGGTAGCATGTTCAACGGCAATACCTTAACAGACCTGCCTTTATTCGACTCAAGACTAAATCGGGAAATCATATCATCTTCGTGTCACCTTCATGCCGGTTTTTGTGCCATAAACGGGTCCGCGTCTTGCCATGATGAGTTCATCGATGGCGATACATGAGAGGTAAGATTGTCCAATACCATATACCGGAGACCATGTGATAAGAGACTGCCTGAAGATTATTGTGTGTGCGGCTTACCTGGTTTCAGAGCCTGAAATTTATGTATTCAATCGTCCATTGTCGAGTGGGTATCGTACGGTGCTGACGCCATGCGCCAGTCCAGAGATCGTCTTCCTCGATGCAACCATTAAAGCGAAACAGTCAACTCCAAATTTATCTCAGGCGTACACGGGTCAAGTATCTCGCTTAGATTGTATGGCAGGTCAAGGCATCGCTTTTGTTTCGTGCAGTAAGATCATGTGGCTAAAACCGATCAGTCGATCCTTGCGAGTTAGGAAAGACACCTAGTCTCGAGGCTTAATTGTGAATCTAGCTGGTCATCGACCAAGACCTTGAAGTCCTCTGTGCTGAAGTTGGAAAGTACGATAGGGGTAGTTTTTTTGAGCTTTACGCGGCAGTAACCAGGGAGACCGTAGCGGCGGAAGAAATTCCCATCAAATATTGATGTAAACATTTTTTTCGCATTCTTTCTTTGAAATCATTTCACACATGCAAATATTTCTGTATAATTGATTTGATGTTGAATTTTCAACATGCTCAATAAATTTCGCAAAACAAAAAATCATTATGTGATCGACGTTCGCATAAAAAAACGTAAACATCATTTTTTCAATACATTCAAAACGATAATCACAAACATGTATTTCAAACAACATATGTCAATTCGAAAAATCAATCAAAAATTAAACAAAAAAAACATCAATTTTATGAAAATGTCATTAATCGTCAAAAAAATCAAAAAACATGCGAAAAAACACAATTTGTTTTTTCATGATTTTTTTAATTACGAAATATTCAAAAATCGTGATCGCAAAAAAAAATTCATCGAATTTCAAAAAATTTTTTTCGTTAAATACGTATTGTGCAATAAAAAAATCAAAAAACGATTTGCGAAACAACACATAAATAATTTGAAATTCAATTGTTCGATTTTTTGTTTTGATTAAATGATGTATAAACATGATGTTTGCAAACGAAAAAATAAATAAAAATCGTTTTTTAACGAAAAAATCAAACAAAAACGTTTTCAATTTGTTTTGAAATAAAAAAAATTTGATTGAAAAAATCGTGCAATATTTACAAACGAATTTTTTATACATAATGATGAAATTCGAAATATGTTTTGTTTTTGAATTTTGATCGACGAAACATTTCACAAAGACTGTTACGAGCATGTCTGAAATCTCGATTGAAAGCTTATCTTATCAACGAGAATTCATATGAAAATTAGCGTGATCTGAACTTGACGCACAATTTATTTCAGACATTTCGACTCGTCGTGTACATATTTGCTTCTTAGATCAAATATTCTCGTTATGCTATCTGTTTTCTGAGCACGCGTTTTACATTATATTTGATTTTCATCGTGACGAACGATGTAAACTTCACACTCGTTGCAACGATCAACGAGTAAAAAAAAACAAAATCGTTCAATTCGTGACGATTGCACATTTTCAGCACGAATTTTTCGATCAATTTCGTGACGATTTCATTTTCAGCACGAAATTCGATCAAATTGCGACGATGACGTCTTCAGCGCATTATTTTTCAATCAGCAATGACGATAACGAGATCATCTTCACGTTTTCAACACAACGATTTCTCGCTCTGAATTTTGCGAGATTAAGTGACATTCAGTCAAACGCTCTGTCGAAACAAGTGAGTTGCTCGTCGAAATACGCGAGTAAGCAAAACAAGATCGCCAAATATGCTCGTAAAAATACGCGAATAGTTAAAGAAAATCGCCGAATCACTTGTAGAAATACGCAAGTCAAAAGAAAATCGCCGATCTGAAAATCTCAAATCACTCGTAAAAATACGCGAGTCAAAAGAAAATCGTCAACGTCTGAAATTCTTTTTTTGGAAGCGATGATTGCATTTTACTTTCACTATGCGCATCGTGAATCAGCGAGAATGATCGTGAGTTTGCGAAAATGACAATCAATTAATCGATCTTCTTGTTCGTCGAGATCAGTCGACATTCAATCAATAATTGATCTTTTTGTTTTGGAAATCAGTCAATCAATGAATCTGCTACAACGACAGTCAATTGTCGATTTTTTTTTTCGAGTTTTCGACATCTAGCCAATAAACGACTTCCGTGCTTTTTCGAGTCAGTCAGTTCATTTATTTTCGAATGATTTTTACAATAATTATCTTTTGAAACGTTGAGACATCGCTTGATAAAGAGAAAAATAGAAATCATTCACAACAATCTAACAATCAAATCATCAAATCAACAAACAATCATTCAAAATCAATTTCAAAATTTTCGATTTTTAGATCTGTTACATCTTCAGCATGATCGAGAGATTCACGTTTCGTTTCGCTTCGTCTGTTTCAATAAGTCTGCTTCAATGACGTCAGTGAGTCCGCTACAACGACTAGTGAACCTGTTTCAATGAAATTTTATTAATGAGTCGACTAGAACGATCTCAAAACGCATGCGTTCGATTTTTTACATCTCTGCAGTCAACATCAAGAGATGAATCTATTACATACAGCGATACGAAAGCAAATGACATGAAAAGATGAAAAACAACAATCAATGTGAATTTGTCACGCAGTCAATTCAATTCGTCTTTTTCACAGATTTCTGTCTGCCTGTTTGCTTGCCGTCAATACGTCAACATTTTGTCAATCGAATTTTCTGCCTCAAAATCTGCAGTCAATCAGGACGTGTCGATTAATAAAAACTCGAAAAGCTCAAATCCGAAAAATTTGAAACAGCATACGCTCGCGAAATCGATACCGTTTTGTTGCTTTTGTTTTTGCTTTGTTCTGAAACATCGATCGTTTCATCATATTAATTTGCAAATATCTTCGCGATCAAAATTCTCAACAAGATTTTCATTTTCGTGGTTTTATATGCTTTGTTTTCGCACTCCTTTTTTTACTTTCGGATTTATCTTTTCACTTCTGTCGCATCTGCTTGGGGATTTTCGGCTTCAATCACGATCAGATTGATATTTAGGTCACAGTCAATGAATTTCTTTGCAATGTCGACCGATAAAAAAAATGAATTATTCGCTTCGGAACGAAGCTTGAAAAAGACGAAGAAATAATGTTACGAGCATGTTTGAAATCTCGATTGAAAACTTATTTTATCAGCGAGAGTTCATATGAAAACTAACGTGATCTGAATTTGACGCACAATTTATTTCAGACATTTCGATTTGTCGTGTACATATTTGTTTTTTAGATCAAATATTCTCGTTATGTTATTTGTTTTCTGAGCACGCGTCTTACAAAGACGTCATAATGAAACGAATTGAAAATTTCAACATGAAATTCGATTGAATTGCGTTTTGTTATAATAAAAAAAATTCTATGCACTTTTATTTTGCAAAAACAAAAAAAAAATGAAACGATTGTTGATCGAAAAAAATGAAATCGAAAAAAAAATTCATTACGTCGTTTTTTTTGCTTTGAAAATTTTGAAAAAAAACGAAACAACAAATCAAAAAACGAAACGTGATAAACAAATCAAATGAAAAATTTATTGACGTAATCATATTAAACAAAAAAATGATAAAAACAACGATAATGTTAATTGATTCAAATATCGAAAAAAAATTTTGAAACAAAAATTGTTTTTTTGAATCAAAAACGTTTTTCGAATCAAATATTTTGACGTTGAATGATTCGTTGTTGAAAACAATGTTTTTGCGCATAAATTCGAAAACAATTTTCAATATTTTTCATTCAACGATATCGTCAAATTTATCGATTGATTTTCACGATTATCAAATATCAACGTCATCGAACATGTTTGAAATTGAAATCGTAAAAACATCGATAAACGTCATCAAAATCAAATTAAAAATTGAAAATCAATTTGCATGAAATGAAAAAACGTTTGAAATCAATTGAATCAAAACATCATACGCAAATGAATTGAAAACATATCAAAAAAATTCGATCAAATCATATTCGTTCATGACGACAACGATTTTCACGATTAAATTAATCGATTCGTATAACGAGTTGATCAAATGTAATCATTTTATCGTTTTTTCAATAATATTCGTCATCAATGAAAATTATAATGTCGTTCACATTGCGATTCAAATTTTTTCAAATTTCAAACGAATCGTCAAATTGTCAACGTCATATTGTTTAATTCAATCAACAAAGTTATCATTGAAATCGTCGTTAACGTGCAACAATGCGTATTCGAAACGAAAAACAAAAACAAAAACATTGATAAAACGTCGTTCGAAAAAAACGTGATCGTGAAAAATAAAACGATGATTATTCAAATAATAATTGATGAAACAATTTGTTCGTTGTTTCGTCAATTTGTGATTTAAAAACATCATATAAACACGCGTTGATCGTTTACAAATGAAATCAAACATTTTATTCATGTTTCAATGCGTTTTTGTGTGATTTGTTGATCGCAAAAATGTGTAATCGAGTTCAAAAAGTGATTGAAAATTCGAAACATCAAGATGTGTGAAATCTAATATATTAACTTTCGTGTAAAGCTCAAAAAAACTAATTTTATCGTACTGAGAACTTTCATGATATCGATGAAACTCTTATTATAGCGCCGGCCCGAGTAATCTAGTCGGAGCTCGTCGTGCGTCTAAAAACAGTCGAGTCGATCGTAACATAGAAGAACTCACGATACTTCTCATCAAAGTAACTGTCTCAGAGAAATGAAATAAACAGACGAAAACGCGATCGACTTCATTCAGATTCATCTTGAAGCATTGAAGCTCTAGATATCTTAAAACAATGCGTGACCTAATTGAATATTCTAGGCGAGATATTTTCTCCGCATCCAATTAGTGAAATTTAGCGTGTTTTCACGCGATTTTTTCTTTTTCACTTCAATCATCATTACTTCATCAAATTTACGTGTATATGTGTATAATTCAGTGAAAAAATTCGATAGTATATAAACATTCAATAACTGAAATATGATTACATTCGGAATTCGTTTGAAATCATTAAATCATTTTCAAGTGTCTCGAAACGTTTTCAGATCTTTCTATTGATCAAAGCACTCGTATGATCATTTTTTCGAGTCATGATAATTTTTGAAACATTCATGTGACACGCATAAATTCATTTTACATGTCATACAATAATCAAACGTTTTACGACTCGAACGATGTTGTATGTTGACATTTTTGAAAATGAATGCTTGACGTTTTCGAAACTTGATGTGAAAATTGATCGAACAATCACTTCACACACAATACGTCGATTTGACACACTTTGACGACTGATATATGATATCTGAATTTCGTAAAAATTCATCAATCAATTTTTGAATAAATATACGTCGATTTCGATGATCAGAATTCGTCTGTGATTGATAATGATTTCAAACGATATATGCATTAATATTGATCGCATTCATCATGTATTCGATCATTCGTTTCGTTCATTTGAATTGTTCGAATCGTGATATCGTCAATTCATTTCGAAATTGATTTGCACGATTCACATGATTCATATGAAAATTGTATTGCATTGCAATAATGAATTGTTTGACGACGATTTTATTGAAATCGTTTCGAAAAAAAACATCGATCGTGAATCGAATTTTTCGTGATGTTTGCTCGTTTGTTTGTGAAATATATGCAATAATAACAAATGAAATCACGTGATCACGTTCGAAATTTTTTCAAACGAAACAATTGATCAATTCGTTCACAATTCGATGTATTCATTGTTTTAAATTCAACTGTGACTTGTTTGCAACAGCTATTTTTTTCAATTTCAGTGATATATCAGATGCGTTGTCTCGTACAATGTCACAAATATCGACATTGAGAATCAGAAAAGCTCTGACGAGATGAAAATTCGTAAAAAAATTGTCGATGAAACAGACGAAATGTTGATGACGTAAATTGCGTGTAACTCGTTCGCAAAAAATATATATTATTTTTTTCGTAAATGCAAAATTAATCGTCGTAGCAGTGATTTCGATAATGTTTTTCTTGCGTTTTCGAATCGTTCTTGAAAATATATCGATCGTGATATCGTTTTTATGATATTCGAAATCATCGCGAAATTCTCACATCATGAAATCGTGTAGAATGTCTCTATCATGATCAAAACGTATAAAACGAAGTTTTTTTTCGCTGACTTGTGTGACAGACGAAATTTGTTATTCATACGATCGTGAAATTCGACTGCGAACTCGTCAATTGCAAAATGACTTTCAAAACGAATAAACGAGTATAGTTGAGATTTGAAAACGTTCAAAACGTTTTCGATTTTTCAAAATCATGATGCATTGTTGTATGATTTTTGTTGATTAAATTCAACGTTCAAATGACGTTCAATGATTTGATATCGACCGCGATTGAATGATAAATCGTGAAAATTTTTTTGAAATCAAAATGATTGAATTGTTGCGTTTTTTGTCAGATGTTGAATCATGAAAATGCGTATAACAATTCATTGACGTAATTTCATCATAATGAATGAATTTCAATTGATTTTTTTGATGTAAATCGTCTGATTGATGTGATAAAACAATAAGTCGAATATCGACTGCAAAAGAAACAAAAACAATTGAACGAATTTTCAAGACGTCATACAAGCGTGATTCAATTGAAATGATCGATGAATAAATGTAATAAAAGATGTATAATCAGACTCAGACGTTTGAACGGCTTTTTTTTGTTTCAATACAATGAAACGTCGTTTTTTCGATTTCGAAATGGAAGCGTTTGTATCGACGCGTGTTTTTTTTTCTTGCACGGTGATTAGTTCAGGTGTTGACTCAGCAAATGACATGTTGTTTATATGATGTAATAGACTCGATTCAGACGATTCAAACGACGTCGCAATGGCCAGAATAGACGTATTATTGATGGAGTAATGGTGGTTGCAGGTGGGGGGGGAGATCACGAAATAAACACGCTAAATTTCACTAATTGGATGCGGAGGGGATGGTCCGTGCACCACACAAGGCTTGGCACTCTCATATTATGTATTTGCACCTCCTGTACAGTAATAAATTAAGTCGTTTTGCTACTTCAAATGGTTATGAGCCCGGCGTTTCCATTCGGTATTACCACTCGATGTTACGCCGTAACCCGTGCAGCGACTTCCCTCGTAGATCAGCTACGTTGTAAGCGGCGAATCTCGTCGCTATTTCAAGAGATCGTTGGACGTCCTGTTTTCCCAGGCCTCCCGGCAACGCAGGCCTCCTCCTCTGCAGCTTCTCCTAGCACCCCTTCCAAATCTGCAACTTCCTCCATCGGGTCTGCCGCAGTTCGGGCTCAACAATCCTCACCGACCCTCCATATGTCTCAAGCACAGATCGGAGATGACGACAGCTCGCAGACGGTAACCCCTGACGATCCAACCTTCGTTAAGTTGGACAACGAGGTTGTGGCTGCAGAGGCGGCTGCCGATGAGGTGCAGAACGAAGCTCCCCCTACGAAGAGGACTAGGCGTGGAAAGGAGAAGGCCACTTAAGTGACCATGACACGCGGGATGCTATTGCTGAAGGGACCAGCAGGAAGCTGCAGATGGTTGCCCTTGCAGCGCAGAGGTCAGGCGGCGACGTTCTGCCACACAATGCAGGCACTCGGCCATTAAGGCCACGGAAGCTGAGCCGATCTAATTATCGGACACTCCACTAAAGACTTCCCGCCGTTGTGTGAACACTCGGCCTACAGAGTCATCTCGGCCATACAGCCATTCTACACGTCATCAATCCCTTCTACATATTACCTCAAGCCAACTCACTACGATGAAAAATCAGGCACGGGTCGTTTTCAGAGGGCACGTGCCCGGAGTGTACATCTACGTGTAATCATGATGACGTTCATTGGTTTGGACGCAGAATTGAAGCGCTAGAACAAGTACACACCTTCCCAAACAACCTTTACAAAGGGTACCCTACGCTCGACCATGCGGCCATTGGGGCCATGTGGCCATTATAAAGCCTCATGTAGGCATAACTCTAGGTGCTGAGAAAACGAGAGCAACTTACCGACCCTCGAACTCAAACCACCATTCGGCCGTTAGAGCCAGGGAGGCTAAGCTGATTTACGTATCGGGCACTCCCCCTCATAGAATAACCGGCATACATCGATCTAATCAACTCTCCCTGCAATAGATTGTGCGAATTAAAGCGATACGACGACGAGGCCTACGTCGAATATAAAGAGAACAAACTAGCCAGACCCGCGGTGTGCTGTTCATCCTGCAATTCGGGTCATATTCCGAAGCATCGACCTTATCCTGAGTCCAAAAAGTCCGACAACATCTTTCATGCATATCTTACGAAGAAGTTGACTTTATGGAGAGATGAAAAGGCTCGAGAAGTATATGCGGGTTCTCATATTCCCATGCCCGGATCGACCATACTTTCCGATCGATTTCTGCGTCCGCGGAGTTGCAGCACATAAGCGCACTTACGCACTGAATACAATAAAAGCCCTGTACTATCAGGCACTAATTCCGGAAGCCTCGCATCGAGCGAGCCATTTCATTCAAGGCCTGCCTTTTCGCAGCAGGCAAGTCATTCGGAAACCTCGCCATAAGCAGGTCAATTCCTAACGCCGATTTCGAGTATGAGAGTAAGAATCTGTACGGCTGGCACCTCAAGCTTTATGCGAAAAAGGCTCAGGTCCGTGAGTGGGATTGGGGGTGCAGGTTTTCCTAGTGAGCTAGATATGATTCACAAAGGATTGAAGCCGCTCTCCGATTGGTAGTAAACAAGCATGAAGGCAACGCTGAAGACTACACCACGAGATACGCCATGATGCTACTACTCAATGCCTTGGAACCCAAAGTTTGGAATCCCGTGCCTCAAATACTGACCCCCTTGGGAAAGTTTCCAGACGAGGCATTTGAAAGATTAAGAAGTTCCAGTAATGGACTAAACATATGTGCTGCAATTGTATGGGTTGAATTCAAGTCACCGGTCAACATGTCAGCACACGAAGCAGTTAGACCACTGGTAGACAGCCTCGCTGATAAAAAAGGAAACACCTTTTCCCGGCCCTTCACTCTCACAGTGATAGGCCTAGTCCTCTTGTTTTGTTTTGGTGTTCTACTCGCGACCTTTTTAAACTGCCGACCATTTGCTAAGACGTGGAACCCCTTGTTACCTGGGTCTTGCGGTTCTCTCCAAGCCAATGTTCTTTCGACGAGCATCATCGATTTTGTGATTGATCTCAGTATAGTCTTATTGCCCATGCCAATGGTTTGGAGCCTTCAAATTGCAAGATCGAGAAAATACACTTTAACCTTCATATTTGCTTTAGGTGTATTGTAAGTTTGGCGCTATCCAAACCTACATAATCAGATATTTGCATCAACGGGGTTCCTTATAGGTGTCAAAGGTCAATTTTGGTTGTTCTCGGAATACAACATACTTGTCGGAAAAAATGAAGGAGCAATTGGTTATAAGGTCTACACCATTCCCTTCCTTCACTACGACGACCTATTGGCTACACCATATGGACAACGTGATTACGAACTAAGCCAATATGCCCAGCGTAACCTGGAGACATACGATGGCTTTGAACTAGACGCAACACGTGATCTAGGAAAAATGGCTACGATCCTAAAATGGATAGACCAATCTGGACAGACAAGAAATCTGATCCACTTATCAGACCAAGACAGATCAGCCCAAATACAGAACTGTTTTGTCGCACGGTGTAACCCGCCGCTCTCCTACTCCCTCAGTCACTCGAGGCACGAGAAGAGATGCACATCTACCTAGCTTCTCAGGGAACCGAAAACCAAAGGCCCTGATGTAAAGGGCAAAGACCGAATGTTGCCCACACCTGGACTAACCGACAAACCAGATGCAGGAGATGCGCCCAAGAGAGGCGTAAGAAGGCCTACCCGAAATCGAGGAGGAAGAGGCTCGTCAACAAGGAAACGTCGCCGCCGTAAGGCGAGCGTTGGAAATGATGTGGGCCTCAAAACTCCTCTACCTTCGACAGATGACCAAACTCCACTCAACAATCCAACCAAAAGCATTCCATCTCAGAACTCATCTTTATCTTCCAGCCCCGGAAGCAAGAGTGAATTTTCTTCAGACCTTCCAATCGTTACAAGAACACCATCATTGAGTCCTACGGCAGAAACAGAATCGCCGGAAATCACTTATATCGGAACAATGCCCAAATCCGGATCGACGACAGCCCCTCAAAAGCGTAAGAGAGGTCGCCCTTTTCTTGCAAAATCGTCGAATTCAAAACCAACTCCTGTCACATCGAAAGCTGAACCGAGTTCAGCAAATGATGTCAAGCTAAAGAATCTTCCGAGCTCACTGAAGAAGCTCAATTTCTTCGCGCTTAAGGAGTCTTCAAAAAGGATGGCGCCGCCGTGGATGCTGCGAAGGATGGTGATGACGTTCTTGGCGTATATATGCTGCTGTTGAACTCCCATATTCTGTATTTGCACCTCCTGTACTCGTACAGTAATAACTGTACACTCGGCAAGTGCAGAAGAAGCAGAAAAATCAAGGGACAACAACACCTGGACGGCAGTGCTCTGAAGGAAAGCCAGAGCGGTCGTCCAAACATACGCGGTCATTATGACCGTTGTAGAGGTCAAGAAGTTTGACCTAATTTCTTAATCTATTCCCTCTCATCTCTCCAATCTATTTGCATAAATCTCATCTTCATTTGCCTCAATCCTCCCAAGCTCGGCATCATGCACTTCGTCATCATCGGTGAAATTGGCGACCAAATTGAGACGGATAATGGCTTCCGCAAGACCGAGGTCATCTACACTCAGAAATGGGGAGAACAGGAAGTCGTGGACTCATTTCACTGGCAGAGTCCTCAGAATAATGAGCTCATCATCGATTCCGGAAACACCTATCTGCTGAGCGGCGAGATGCTGCTCAAGACCAAGGGCTCCAGATGAGCGGTTGTGTGCGGATGATGTGCGCCGCAGTGCCTAGGGATGATAGACCAGCAGTATTTACAGGCCAATGGGAGGCCTACGATCCCGCCCGTGATGGTCAGGGAAACAGAAAGCGATACGCACGATGAGAGAGGAAAATGAGAATGTGAAAGAACTAAGAGGATGGAAAATATATCTATCCTCGAGGAACAAGCCACAGAAAAATACTTACAGTTGTATTGACATGAACGATCTGCCAATTGCCGTGCATGTCAATGGGAACCGCGTCACGAATTGACGCCGGCAGTAAGTTTTTCTAGTTTTTAACTTCTTTAATCATTCGTTAATAAATCATACAGTCTGTCAATTACGTCAATGACGCGTTGTTATATAACAACACGTCATTTGACGACAATGTGACATATCACAATTGTTACACTCGTCTCTGACATAGACGACCTCCTCTCCGGCATTTAAGGGCTATTAAACAGTACCACACGATGGTCATCGAAGTGTCTGTCCCAGAAACGGGCAACAGCATGCTGGATAACAGCATCATGGTTGGGGGAGAGTTGAAAGCATGCCCGGTGTTTAACGAAGCATGCAGAACAATACAATGCTACAAATATCATCATCACGGGCACACCACGATCCAACGCACAAAGGAGGAACGGTGTGGCTACTGTGCAGGAGCACATGCCACTGGGTCAAATGCATTCAGAGCGTTGCGTGTGGACGAAACACTGACTCATCCAGTCATTTTGAGAGAAAAAATACCCAACTTATGCTACAGATTCAATTTATGAAACAACTTACCAACGCAACGAGATATCGACCTAATTGACGCATCACTCAAACCGCGTAGCCTTTGTGCATCAGCCAATGTGCAATTGATTATGGTGGGGAGAGTAGAGTGGCCAGAATTGGTCCAGACGCATGAAAATGTACACGAGCAGAGAGCAATGCTCGTTGAGAATATCGAGAAATGCCAGGGGCTCGTCCGAAGTAAAAAAAAACCACCACCTGAGGTTATTGAGGGCTGGCTCACGGCCGTCGTGACCTACCTCGAAGACGCAAAGTACGCACCCATTCAAAGAGACACGATGAACGCCATGGACAAGATGACTGTCCAATTCAGCAGGGGACACGCAAAAATGGAAGAAAGCAACGCCATAGTTAGTAATGGCATTACAGAAATAATTAAGAAGGCGTCGACTTTTATTGAATAATCGGGGCTGATTGGCTACTTACGAGCCCCAAATGAGGACGACTTATAACAGTGAATGCGAAAGCAGTGCATGGAATCGGAAAAAAGCATAGGCAAAGGGAATGAGAGGAGGCCATGGGGTAAAGGTGCTTGAAGTGGCCTGCTCGAACAGAAAAGCAAAACACCAAGGGTTAAATTAGTTGTATAGAGCCAAGAACCTCCTAGAGGTGATTGGCTCGGTTTTTAGCCGCATAACCGACGCCATATGGGGTCGATTCGAAGCCTCGAACCAAGAGATCCAAGTCCTATCAATCGTCAATACCTGCCAAGATTGCGATCCGCGCTACAACTAGCTGATCCTGGCTGGCCGACAAAGTACGATGTAAGTAGGTAGGTGAGAAGGTGGGAAGGAACACACTGAATCGTGCTAGCGTTGGCGTGGTAGACTAAACGTCCCTATCTATGTGGAGGGGTCGGCAAACCCTGTCCATCTACTTGACTTTGTCAAGACTATCGCTATATCAAAGAATTATCCTGTATGATAAGCGTTGCAAGATAGGAAGCAAAAGACCACCATCGAGAATTCGCATCAGAAATATCAATATCTTGTGTCAGCCTCAGCCTTGCTGCCTCGTCCAAAGACAACTCCCAACGATACCATGAAACCCATCGATCTCCCATCAGTCTACCACTTCGAGGGCTGGGACATCCGCTACAGCCTCACCGGGCCCTCCAACCCCCCAACCTCACCCCAGCAGCCCATAAAACCCGTCGTCTTCGTGCACGGAACCCCCTGGTCATCAGCCGTCTTCCACCCCACAATCCAAGCCCTCCACGCCAAAGGTCCCTACCGCATCCTGACCTACGACCTCCCCGGCTACGGCCAATCCCAGAACTACACCCCGCATCCAACCCCAACTCCAAATCCAAATCCAAATCCAAACCCAAAAGACAACCCCACCCCCTCTTCGTGGGCGACACCTCCGTGAAATTCCAAGCCAAAGCCCTAACCGCCCTCCTGCAGCACGCGCGCCTCCCCGCCCACCCGACGGCCATAGCGCACGACATCGCAGGCACGATCGCCCTGCGCGCGCACCTGCTGCACGGCGTCGACTTCGAGAGCATGATGCTCGTGGACGCCAACGCCGTGCTCCCCTGGGGCGACGGCTTCTACACCCTCGTGCGCGATGAGCCGCATGTCTTCGTGCAGCTTTCCCCGGGCATTTTCGACGCGGTCGTCAGGGCTGTGATTCGGAGCGCGTGTCACGATCCCGGTGTGCTGAGGGCGGGGTGGGAGGATGTGCTTGCTGCTCCCTGGGTTGCGGATGGGGAGAAGCAGAGGAGTTTCGTGCGGCAGATTGCGCAGGCTGAGGATGGGGATGTGGCTGAGATGCTGGATGGGGAGCTTTATGCGAGGGTTAGGTGCGAGGTGAAGATTGTGTGGGGGGAGCAGGATGGGTGGATCCCGAGGGGGAAGGTGGAGGAGTTGATGAGGAGGTTGCCTGAGGGGAAGGTTAGGGATTGTGCGTTCATTCCGGACGCGGGGCATTTGGTTATGGTTGATCAGCCTGCGAGGTTTGCGGTTGAGCTTTTTGACTGGTTGACGCGGTTTGGGTCGCTGCGAGGGCGTGGCGAATCTTGAGCTACGCCGAAATGAAATATGCGTTGAAGGTATTAGTGACTACATAAGCTGGCGTTACTTTCTTTGTTACGAATATCGGAGGCATGGTATCTCCGAAATATATGTACACCAAATTGAGATAGGGAATGCTGTTAACTCAAGGACCTTGAACTGTAAAAGAAGACTTGATTCAGCACTTGTCAGATTTTATCAGTCTATCGACTCTTAATGAAGTATCAAATCCTTCAACTCCTCATGTATACTTCGTCTAGATGATGGAAAGCAATCGCTTAACAAGTAGCCTAAACCATCAATTTGTTAATCAGCTCCCAAGCTCTCTCAGCCGCGATCATGACTCCCATCTGTGGGTTGACAGTCAAGGGCGCCACAATCGAAGCATCGACCACATGAATATTCTTCGCTCCGATAACCGTCGTATTGACATCAACACAGCTTCCAATCCTGCATGAGCTAGACCAATGGTTCACCTGACCTCGCGTGTACGGTGTCCAACTCGTAATATACTTGACAATATCCGCCACGCTCGAAGTTTGCGCCAAATTCCTCGGCGTAAGCCCGGTCCCAGGCAAGGCGTCGAAGAGCCTTCGGATGAACGTTGCAATGTCCTGCGCATCTTGCGGGTTGCTGTAGTAGACATTGCCATCAGGGCCAGGAAGGTAATCACTTCCACCCAATACAACCTTGCCGGAGGACTTGAGGCCTGAGGTACCGTAGATGTTCATTGTGACCGTGTTATTGTCAGTATAATCCTGATAGCCCGCGGCACCCAGGCCGCCTTGTACGCCAGCAACGGTGCCATCGGCGTGTACCACGGTATCCCAGAAAGAGCAGCTGCCACCGGCAAAGGAGTAAGGCCCTGATTTTTTGGTCAGATAGAGGTCGCGGTCGGCAGGGATCGGATTGTCGTAGTTGTAATTATAGGCTTGGAGCGCAGGGCTTGAGAGTTCGATGAAGGTGTTGGGATTGTCAAAGAGTCCTACGCCAACGGCGCTGTTGTTTACCCAATTGGATGATGCCAGACCACCCAGCTGACCGGCATTGGAGAGGGTGGTCAGAGTTGTGGGGTCACCGATGCCAGACTTCATCAATAGCTCTGGAGATTTGAGCGCGCCGCCGCTGACGATAACTCTGCCCTTAGCAGTCAACCCGATGGTACTCGTAACTCCGCCAGTATTGACAACGACACCAGTGGCGACACCCTTGGATTGGACGATACGTTGAACCCATGTACCGCTTTGCAAGTGAAAGTTAGAGCGTTTCAATGCGGTTTGTAAGTAGCTCACGACTGGCCCGCCGCGCTGGCCATTGGCGTAATCGTAGACAGGATGTCCGAATACTTTTGTTTTCTTGGCAGAGTTGGCATTGATACTCAATTCTGTGTATCCCGCGTTATTTACGAGCCATTGCTTGGCCAACGTATATCCTGACTGCTCATAGTATATGCCGTCTAGAGACGGGTTGTTGGTAGAAGGCTGTGTCGCATACAAGCGACTTATCGAAGGTGCGACGTCACTGTATTTCCAGCCTGTCGGAAAGTATTTGTCGAAGTCAGAGGCCGGTGGTTCGTAGAACAAACCGGCATTTATTGCACTGTTGCCCCCAATAGTACAAGCACCATACGCTCTGATTTTGTTCTGGCACAGAAGTTGAGTCGAAGGATTCGAGTAGATCGTAGAGTACAGTCCAGGTACGTCAACGCGCGAGAGGCTAGTGCCAGCCAGCCAGGATGGTCTTTCAGTGCCCCCAGTGATCCAGTAGGATGGTCCACCTCCTTCCAAAAGAAGCACGTTTCGTGCTGGGTTCTCGCTGAGTCGACTCGCAATTATAACACCTGCAGGTCCAGTGCCTACGACTATCACATCGTACAGCGTCCCAGCCCTTTCCGTCAACGGCTTTGGTGGGACTGGAGTCGCACGTAGCTGTGGGACGAGCAATAGGTGTAGCAAAAGGGAAATTACGGGGAACAACATTGTAAACTAGAAGGTCGAGAGTGAGGAAAATGATGAAATGAAGTTCCAAGCAGATACATCGAGATATATATACTACGGATGAGGTTCTGGCCACCAGTACCGAATACGGAGAGCATTTTGCTGGTACATTTTGAAATGCCGCAAGTCCAGGCGAGTAATCCTGCTACTCTAGAACGTGACTGACTTGGTTCCACACAACGCGACCAAAGAGGCTCTGGTAGCGCTGAGCATTACGAACGCCACCGTTCTGTGCTACAAGTCTGGGATGGTGCAGGCAGGCTAAGGGTATGAGCTGTGCCTCGCAGTTGCATAACCTACGCCTGATCTACCAGCAAGAGATCATTGGTACTATCCAGGGTCAGAAAGCTAGAAAACAGAACATAATGAAATAGGCATTGTGGCTGACAGCCTTACTCTTAGACTCGGAGGTTCTGGAAGGAGGAGAAGCAGGTGATGTGAGGATTTTACGGTTACTCGCTAATGCTTGCCTGATACAGCTCTCATAGTCAGCTGACATCCAACGGTCCAGTGTTCGAGACGTCAGATCCGAAGATCACGTCGACGCTGTAGCCCCATTGTCAGCCTGCTTCCCGTCGAACATGCTTTGCTCGCATTCGCTTAAGGTAGAAGAGTGAACGGGAGGGGTGTGCTGCTACAGGTCTAGAGCCATCGATTCGGGAAGAAGACCAGGTGTGTGATACAGGTCTCCTACAGGGAGCTGCCCATTTTCTGTCGATACGAGGTAATGCAGTGGCAGTAATGATGGTCGTTGATATTCCTGCCATGTGCAGAAGGTTTAAGCACTCTTGGCACTCTAGCCTTATCATATCTAGTATAAGGCCATCTATGTGGCATCTCTAGCTCAAGACTACCTTGTACAGTAACCTTAGCACCTTATAACTTATCCGTGAAGTAAAGTATCACAGATGGTGTGGTCACGAGATTGCAACAGTGACAATGGAGAGCTGAAAAGCGTCTGGTTTTGATTCCTCTCCATCTATCTTCCATCTATATTAAGTCACCCGTAAAGCTATCCAGCCATTTGACTATCTCGTAGCGCATCTCTTCATAGCTACGTGAATACCTTGATCATAATACTGGATGCTTTTCAACTGCCGTTGGTCTGAGCCGTTTCCTTGCCCTGCAGCTCACAGAACGCCTTAAATGTAGTAAAGCTCGGACTCTCACTTTCCAACACGACCTCAGCTGTTGCTCCTACAAAGTACACATACCCTTCGTCCACCTTCTCCGTCTTAGGTCCCACGCTGATCTTTCCACTGCCTTTCGTACAAATGAAGATACTCGGGCCCTCAATGGCCTCGAAGGTAGCTTTCGCACCTTTGCCATTGAGCTCCGTCTTAACCACGGAAAATTCTTCGATGGGCGGGTCATAGAGGATTACGCTGGACGAGGATGAGTAGGCAGTGCTGTTGAGTGTAACGTAGGGGTAGTCGACGGGAGACATCTTTTGCTCCGAGATTGGGGCGTAGCTGTACGTTAGCATGGTAGTAAGAGTTGGGATATCTTGATATTTAGGAGTGAAGCCGGCGCGGACGACGTTATCGGAGGAGGCCATGCATTCGATGATATCTGTCATTCAATTAGCCTACGTTGCTCTGTGAGAAGTTGGAAAGGACGGAGATTGGCGCACCTCCGCTCAAGTACGCGTGAATATCGTCGGCTTTTAGGAACATGGCTTCGCCAATCTCAAGCTTGACGTAGTTCAGGAAGAAAAGCACAAACAACCCTATATCGCCTTCGAACTGGCTATTCAAGCGAACCACGAGGTCCGCAAGCTCCTTTCCACCGTTCGAGGGCCCGCCTCCACCTGCGAAGTTCTCGCCCTCCGACTCGGCGGATTGGACTAGGTCTTTGGCCGCTGCAGCGATATTTGCTTTCTCGCAATTCATAAGCGTTGAAAACGCTTTTTCTAGGGCTTTCTTGTTCTTCTTCATTTGCTCATCTGAGTCAGCGGTCTCCTGCCCTTGGACAGCGGATTGGAAATCTTTTGCTGAGCCGTCACCAATGAGCTTTCGTAATGAAGGGACGGTGGAGAGAAAATGCGATATTTCTGCGAGAGGCCTGAAGCCGCAGAGACCGTCGAATGGTGTTACTGCTATAGTCATCTCGGGTTTATGGTTGTCATCTGGACCTATAAGCCTTGAGATACGATGGAAGGGGCATATCCCTTACCGGGGTAATTCTTGGGGTCCTTCGCATGCAGCTGCTCCGCCAGCTTCTTATTCGGATGCGCTTGTATACTCAGTGCTTTCCTGATGGATAGGACCTTGAATAAGAATGGCAACTTCTCGCCGAAGCGCTTGCTGATTGCTTGGGACATGAGTGCTTGATTGTCCTGGACAAGATCGAGTAGTGTTCGCTGCGTCTGGACATCCTTAGATGGGTTCGAAGGGTGCGTTCCCATCCATAGCTATGTGAGCTTAGCCCAGCGACTTTCCAATCCTCAAATCAAGTTTGAGTACTTCAGCGTAAGGCTTCTCTTGCTCAATTGAAAATCCACTCGACGGCGTAGCTGTTGCGAATTTGGCTGCGGCGGATTGAGATCCAACCTTCCCTGTAGGACTTCTGAGCTTTGATTCTCTTATCGTTGACGGGAGATAATCATCTCACCCCAATCATAGCTGTTCACCCCTACGTAAAGTATCAGTCTGTGTTATTTACGTTTTCGTTTGGGTGCTGACCGCATTGCAACCGTATGAGTGGTATTTGCATCTCAAGGACCTTATGCTATTGGAGAATCTATGAAAAACGAAGGGTGACGTGTTGAAAAGAGGGAAAAAAAGAGTTTTCGCTAGAACGAATTGGCCTTGCGTCGCAACTCGATCGTTCTAAACATTCGAGTCTGAGGTCATTGCAGAGCCCCACAGTTCGTTATCGATAAGCCCTCGCGCCCTAAGAGAGCGTAGCCGGGAATACATGTATTAATGCCTGGCTCAGGGGCTAGAGTCAGGTAACGGCCAATAAGGCTACAACTAGTAATCATATCAAGCACACCAGAGTTGGCCCTCTTGGAGAAAAGTTTCAATTTTCTATGGCATACCTTCGATGACGATGCAAGGCTGTCTCATGGACAATATCAATTTCATGAAAATCCTCTAACAAAGCCTATCTATCCAAGAAGACGCGCTTTCCAATTGGAGACGGTCTAAGACAACAGCGATCAATTGCTAGACCCTACACCCGCACCTACCGGACAGTTCGGTACATTTGCTTGCCATGCAATCTTGGCATACGCAGGTAGATAGCTATTCGTTGTAAAAGTTTTGGGAAGATAGTATGACGTGTCAGCCACTGTGTAGCTGGCACCTAGGCCCCTGAGAGCCGAAACTACGTCGGAAGCAACGAAATCGAGGAAGATCAGGTCAACAGTCTCAGGCTTTGCGCCGCTGGTCGGAAGGGAAGCATTCGCCTGCAGGTAGTCTGGCTGCGGATAGAACGGAATATTGGAGTGGATTGTATCATCTCCATCCATACCGAAGTCATCTGCACAACAGATCATCAGTATATCATTCACTAAGTATATCCTCAAGAACGTACCCTTAGTGACGTAGCCCGGAGTAAGGTTGGCGGTCTGACGGCGTTGTCGACCTCGTGTCATAGGTTCTGAACGAGGTTCCAATGAGTCATGGGCATGCTCTACCATCCCCTCAGGGCAAACTTCGCCAGTCATGGATGTGAAGTCAAAGTCTCGAGATCGAAGATTTTTGCGTTTCTTATTGGCTGGAATTTTATTCAACACACCCAAGACTTGACTGGCATATTTGTATGGTACGTCCGGGATATATTGGAAGGCGTCCGTGAAAGGAGATACGATGAAGCTGTCATCACTGCTCATTTATCAGCGGTTGGTGTTAAAAAAAAGATCGACAAGTCTACGTGGAGATAGGAAGATAGTGAAATGTCGAAAGGAGGTGGACTCCGAAGGCTTTCGAAGCCTCCTGGGGGATAAATGGTTGCTTACAATGTGAACGGGCCTTCCACTAGATCGAAACGGACACTGCCTGTATTGATGATGATCAGTCGTGGATTATTAGCTCTTGACGAGTTGATCACTGTGGTGGACAAAGCTGTGGCTAGCAGTGGGAATATGTTTCCCGGAGCACCGAAAGGTTTGCATGACTGGCAATATGTCGCTGGTGCGCAGCCATATAGATTCGTCAAATTGAGCTTCTTCCGATCAGTGGCGATTTGGTCGGTGACTCTTTCGCCCGAATGGTAGTCGAATGTATTGTCTTGTGAACCGACAGCATGGAAGGCAAATGTTAGTCGGTTGAAATCAAGATAGCGTCTTTGATAGACCAAGCTTGAGGTCGGTGTGTTACCAGTTGTAACGGATTTTGCTGGCTGGGTAGGATTCGGGACTCCTCGTGGCTTCATATTACCGTGGAATGTGGACGAATTGATACCGCTCATAGAGAGCCAACCGACAGTCTCACAGTACCGGCCAGATTCAAGGCCTGTGGACTTGTCGTCAAAGACGGCGAAGTCACGAATGTGCGTGTGCCCACCAAAAGCTTGAATGGGAGTATTTGGACGTAATCCCCTGATGGTCTTGTATATTGTCCCGAAAGTCGAGCCACGCACAGTTGGCCGCACAGGGTTATGTCCAATGACTAGAAATAGGTCGATAGGCTCGGGATATTGAACGGCATCCAAAAACCAGCTCTCTTTAACCAGGTCCGCCGCCTTGATAACTTTGCTGACATTAGAATTGCCAGTAAAGTCATAAAGGACACCAAAAGACATGATGCGGAGTCCATGCGGAGTGGTGAAGTAGCGGAACTTTGACCCGATGTACTCGAACTGTCCTGTTTTGTTATTCAAGATTTGAACATTGCTCGTAACGTATCTCTCTCCATAGACTTTACTGAACTGATTGAATGTCTCATAGGCGATATCCGTAACGTATAGCTCATGATTGCCAATCCTGTTCGTGATTGAGGAATTAGTACTACTATTCCCGTCAAGCATTATGCATGAGAGGCAACTCTCGATCAGAATGAAATGCTCCCAGACCACGCGCTGTAATTCGAAAAGACCTACGTTAAAACATCATAGTCGATGTTTTCGAATATCAGATTGCTCAGTGCTCCATTTGGTTTGGAGGCGTCAGACAGACCGTTTCCGTCGTGAAGATCGCCTGTGTCAATCAAGAGCAGATCAACTCCGAGATTTCCCGCCTTGTGCTTCATATGCCGTGTAAAGCTCACGAAATCGCCCCAGTCGGCGCCATAGTTCTGTTCCTTGAGATGCCCTTCAAGCCAGCCATGAGTGTCGGTTGTATGCAAGAAGTTCAGTTGTCCCCATGCAAGAGGTCCTCTCGGAGCGGTGGTGGCGTTCTGAGCCTCTGGTTGCATACGTCTAACGTTGCGAACATGATCTCCTTGGCAATTCTCACAGCCAAAGATAGGAAGCGCACTACAGGCGAAAGTAAAGAGAACTGAAGCTTTCATGGTGCTTATATAATACAGCTTCGATATAACCCAGGGTTAGAAAAGAAAAGGCGGAATTTAGGACATATATACTTTCGCTGGTCCATACTACGAAATAAGATAGGGTACTACGGTCTTATCCGTCCCAAACAATCCGAAAGCTGTTGTTGACCAATCCCAATCAACACGTGCCTGCATACTGGAGATGCCGATCTCACTTATTAGATATGTGGCGTACCGTACTCGTATCCTCGACAGCTCGCTCAGTAATAAGTACGCTTCCGACTGCAGTCACGAACACGTTCCTCGACGAAACAGACCTTAATTTCCTGATTTTGGGTAACAGGTGCTTACCTGGCACACCACTGAAAGCTTCGTCATTGGTTGCAGAGGAAGCACCTTCCCAAAGAAGCTAAAGAGCCGCCGCAGGGGGGACGCCGGCCACGGAGCCAGACCAGAGGAACGTCAGTAATGCATCATACATACCTTGACGTGTTGCTTGCAAACTGGAAGTATGTAAAAGCAAAGTTGCCTCAAGTGTTAGAGGGGAGATGTGTGATTCGGCAGAATTCCAGAAATACTCGAAGAGCGAGTGCATATCCCGAGTACGGCCCGTGATCCCGCGGCTAGCTGCCAAGCCTTTCTTAAGTCCTATCTCCCCTCGTCGTTTCTCCTTGCTTCGAATGAAATACACGGATGAATGTACGGATGAAGATATCCTGCAACGGAAATCCTTGTCTACATTATGGCTGTTGAAACATGCCCTGCAAATCCTTGATACTCCTCTATTGCACACGGCCACGTGAAGCCTGCAAAGCTCCCAATGATGGCTGCTCGTAATCGACCTCGGGCAGGCATGGCAAAGGATGATTCAGCAGATGCACACGAAGAGCGCAATATGTGGAACCAAATCGTCACCGATGTAAAGAAACTTAAACACATCAATGCAAAAGCAGCGGAAATCTCCGCTCAGATCGTAGAGCTGGAGGCGGCCATGGCTAAGGTCGACCCTGAAACTGGTAAATGTAGGTCTAATATTATCTCATATTTATGTTCATTGCCCCAAAGGCTTTACTCCCCACAATGAGCATCTACTTAACTTGGAGACTACGATTACATCTCTTTCAAGGCTCTAAGTTTACCGTTGCTATCATCTCAAGCGGAAACCGACCTAGGTGGAGATTGCTCCTTTTCCTTTTCCTTCCTCAATCTTTTAGTAGTTGAAATACATCCAATCACTGTCACATGAATACACTCTAAGAATCCTAGCATCAAGACCCACAATGAAACAACTCGACGACCTCTCCCAACTCTACCGCGAAGGCCTCCGCGCCGCCGAAGAAGAGCAAAAGATCCTAAATGAAGAACCAAACGACGTCATCAAAAATGTTGGCATCCTTCAAGCACTCCGCATGGCCAGCGAAAGCGAACCCCCACGCCTTACCCAAAACCCCAAATCGCGGAACCCAAAACGTCAAAAATTGGAGACTGACGGTGCAGCGGATTCGCCTGGCCCTTCGCCGAGTGCTCCTTCAACTACTAATAAGTTGAAGACTCAAAGTGTTCGCAGCGGTTCCGTTCCATTACTTAAAGAATTTAAGGAGGCTAAAGAACCGGTCGTGAAAATTGAGGAAGGTTCTGAAGGCAGTAAAGGTCCCGCGGGCGAGAAAGCCGGGAAGTTCAATGTCGGTGATGAAGTCGCCTACAAGCAGACGAAGATGAAGGAAGATGGCAGTCAGTGGATACTATGCAACATTAAATCCATCACAGATCTCGGCAATAAGAAGAAGTAACCTACCCCTTCCCCATCCAATCCATATCGCGCTCTATCCTATCTACGCCATAAGACTTTTAGCAACCACTAATGGCCCCAATAGATTTGAAGTCCAAGATCCTGAACCAGACGAGTCGGGCGCCCCCGGCCAAATCTATAAGACCTCGGCTACGGCCTTGCTCGCTATCCCTTCGCCTGATGTATCCTTGCCAGACTACCCCATTGGTAAGCATGTGCTTGCGTGCTATCCAGAGACAACGACATTTTACAGAGCCGAGGTGACGGGTATGAAGAAAGATATCTGTCGATTGCGCTTTGAGGATGATCAAAACCAGGAGATGGAGGTCGGGAGGAGGTATGTGTTGGATTTTGGTAGTAGATGAGAATGGATAAGCGGGTGAAAGATATGCTGTATCTTGGAGAGACCAAGAAGATGTGAGGCATGATGTATGTGAATGTAGGTGGGATGCGTGGTCAATTACGGTGTGATAGTAAAAGTTCCCATTAATGTTTGAGGCTGACATTCATCAGTAAGCAGCCCGCGTGGTACCCAAAAAGTCATCCTACCGTAATCAGACAACAGGCTGACAAGTTTTACGTGCAGTGTGCCGAACAATAACCAGCTGAACAAGACTCACCGATGTCAACATCCACCACTATATCTTTGGGTCAGGAAACACGTCTCGCGACATGCCTTACCGTTTCGAATTCTCTATCAGTTTAGCCCAAAAGCTCTAGATTGACCAAGTCATCCATCCAAGGGGATTTTGTATGATTGCCGAACAAAGAATCCATTAGTCGGCCTTAATAGCCCTCTGCCCACTTCGTCTTGTCATCTTCCCTAGACTACAGAGCGTCAAAAGGGTCAAAGAGTCGAGCTTTACTAGCGCACCCTGCTCGCCAGAGCGCCATTCACCTTGTTGCTAAATAAACGCTATATACGTGGTGTATGGGCGGTCGTCTTTCACATGTGGTAGCTTACTACAGTAGGCAGCTAAGACCACATGTGACGGCAACGACGCCGAATTCAAAATCCCCAATCTACGCGACGCCGTCCGCTGCCTAAATGAAGCTCATACAGAAAAGGACGGCCTCTTCAGAAAAGAAGAGACGCAAATTACAGCACAGCGAGAGAGAAAGCTGGCGGCCTATATACAAAGGCACGATGCCAAAACCCAGCCACCTGCTGCAGTTTCGTCCCACCTCCTTAGCACCCGAAGAACACTGTTTATGTCGAAAATTTGAACCCAGACATCGATCACGCTTGGCACGAGGTACGCAGCCACCTCTACCCCTTGTGCTAGACGTTCAGTCTATTATTATTCGATGCGTGTGGCGGATCACAGGTCGCGGGTATTAGTCCATCCATTTCTTGATCTATACATGCGCTTCCAGTTCCGATAGGTACGCCTGAGATGAACAGAATACGGAGAATATTCCGTAATGCACATGGGAACGTCAATCTTGACGGCACGGATTGTTGAAAATGGTACCTTGTCCCATATTCGTGGATAGTGATTTCCGAAGCATGGAATACGATGTTTGCTATATGTCCAGAAAATTTCATTGTCCTGTGCACCATATTCATCAGGCTTTCCTTGTGCGACGGCCGGCTCTTCCAAGATCTCAATACCACTGAGCCCACTGTAAGCAATTCCGAGATCGGTCGACCTCATCCGTAGGTAAGCTGGTGGTCGAAGTCATTCTAAATCGACCAATAACATACATCACAGCCAAACGCGATGGCCTTCCGAATTAGGCATCTTTCAAAGGCCACAGTTCGTTATCCAAATCGATCTGGTCATCCCGCTATTGGATCCAGCCCAGATCGAAGATGTCAAAACCGACTTTACGCAACTCGAGCAACTCGTCTGCGGTAACCTGCCCGGTGTCAGACGCAGCTACCACCAGAGAGCCATGGCACCACACACCTACACCGAACAGCTCATCACCTGCCCCCAAGGACGCATCAACCTGCAGGTCCAAAAACCTGTCCTGTCCGACGCTATGAAGAGTCTCTTCTGGGCGCAGCTCGTCTACGGCCCCGGAGCCATAACCGGAAAGATTGTCTACCGCCCCGATACCTCGCTAGTCATCGGCGCTCTGAGCGCAAACGTTCGCTCGCCACCCCCCAAGCCGCGCAAGCAGTGGCCTGGCCCCGAAGCATCCTTCGTTTTTCCGATCCCTGACAACCCGTCTCTGCGCCTCAGCGTCCGAACCTTTGGGCCGACCCTCGATGTATGGGACACCGAACGGTTCCACAAATTCTGCGAGGAAGTCGCCCTTCGGCTTTCCGACGGCGGGAACGCACGCGATCCAGTCCCCGGGTTCAAGAAAAGTCCGGCTTGGCCGTTCGATGGAAGCCTGGTGGTCAGGTATGCCCCCATTCCGCCTGCAATGCCCAGTCGAAGTCAGGTCTGTCACGTGATGTATACGCTGCAGAGAGTGATCCAGGAGTACGGTGCGAGGGAGCTGGACTTTTACGTCCTGGATGATCGGGATGAGCACGTTGCGGTTGGCGGCTTGCAGTTTTTGCCACTGCCGACTCAGCCTGATGGGACGGGGAATAATGTTACGCTACTTACGAATGTTGACCGGGGGAAAGGGACCAGAGGCGGGAATTCCTCTGGTGCGACAGCGGAGACTTGAATTCGAATTTGTATGTTCCAGAGAAGACATCCATCTGAAACCAGTCACAACTCATGCAAACCCCGTTTCTCGCAAAAGATCTCGATCCGAAAAGCTCCCCCCAATCCCACCTCAACATCCCAAAGACCCCCATCAACGACGCCGGTGCCCCCCTCTAATAAAACCAGAAAGCCGATGCGAACCCCAAGCATTTGACGCCACATTCTCACGAGACCAACCACCAGCCCACTTTCGCTAGAATCCCCTTCTCGGTCCACGGGACTTGATTCTTAGTGAAGGGCGTGAAAAATGTCAACATGCTGCTACTATGAAAGAAAGATATTCATGAACTCTGGGAAGCAGCTATCCCATGCACTAGTATGGCGCTCAGCGAAGAATCAGCCCGAGCCATGCCCAGGAACGCGGACTCTAAAGTGCCACCGTCGACCAATGAAAGGCATGGAAAGCCGTAGGGTAGTGAATTTGGTAGCGTAGAATAGACTTCGTTGATGTCCTGATCTTGTTTGGTTTGTATGAGCGGCTGAGCTGGCGATACACGGGACCCGAGTTATATGCGTTTATTCGTAAATACGAAATTACGACGTCGAACGAAACACACGTGACAAACGAGGATATTCGAATATAATTACGTCATTCTGTTCTAATCCGATGTGTGGTCTAGCTATCTATCTGCGTAATTGAGAGCCGTCTAAGACAAAGTCATTTTGTAGACCGTGGACGCCGTTCAGGCCTTTTCCTTTACTCTAATCCCAGCAATTAAGCATGTCCTCGTACGCCCTACAAAGAAAGGAATGCCGAATCCGTAACATCTACCGTCATAACCGGCCAACTCTCACAAACCCACCAGCCCATCCCCAAAACCCGTGCCCTTCCCCTCTCCACCCTTCCCCACCTCCCCACCTCCACCAACGACCCCCACATCCCCCTCCCCCCCATCCGCCATCCCATACCCCCTCAAAATCCTCCCCGCAACCGCCTCCCCACTCCAATACGCCCCCGTAACCGTGCCCAGCGCCACAAACGGCGCCGTATGCTCGCCCGCGAACCAAACCCGTCTTTCCGGCGCCCCATACCGCAGCGCCTCAATATCGCTATCCAGCAGCACCTGCTCGCCGGAGCTTGCGACCTGGAAATTGCTGTACGAGCCATAGCCCGCGAGCTCGTCGTTCTGCCAATTGGTCGTGAGGAAGGCGGCGGGGACGCAGGATGGTGAGGTGGCGGAGTAGTGAGGGAGGAGGGCGTAGTAGGGTGTGAAGAAGGCGTTGAGGCGGGTGTAGTATTCTGGGGTTGTTGGGGGCAGGTTGTTGATTAGGGAGGTTATGTGAGCGGCGCAGGGGCCGTGGAGGTAGAAGAGGAGGGTTGGATGGGCGTGGTTGGTTGGGAGGGCGGCGAGGGAGACGCATTCGAGGCTCCATGCTGAGGGGTTTTGCGACTTGGCGTAGGTTGGGTGGAGGAAGTTGGTGAAGAAGTCGTTGTTGGCGTGGTTTGTGGTCCAGTAGGCGGCGGGGAAGGTGATGTATACCTTCTCAAGGCGACCGTAGGAGATGTGAGCGATGGCGCGTGTGAGCTGGTTTGGAAGAGGTGGTGAGAAGATGGAGAGGTTGCGCTTCAGGTAGCCCAATGGTGCTGTGACGACAACTTCGTCGTAAAGTAATGGAGTATCGTTTGTGTTGGTGGATACGGCAACACCATCATCAGGCTTCGTGTTCGACGCTACTTTCGTGACTTTTGTTGAAAGATGCAGTTCGGCCTTTGTGAGAGCGGATTTAGCTATGCGGTCCAGGATAGGTTTGTATGTATTAGCAACAAATAGATTTTCTAGTGCAGTCAGCGTTGCTGTATGACGTTCAGGTTGAGAATATATACCTCCGTCAATGCATTCCTCCAACCACAGATATTTCAAGCTCTGCTTCTCGATCGGATCCCCAATGTAATCACCCCAGATTCGGGCCATCTGGAGAACCAGGCTAGAAGAGGCTTCACCCAGTTTTTGATCTTTCAAGCTTGACAAGAAATAGTCCATCAAAGACCGCTCCTGAGGTATCGAAGCAGACTCTTGGTTGCTGTATTTAAAAGCATTGCCAATGATATCCCAAACAAGCTGACTGTGCTTAGTGGCTTTTTGTTTTTCTAACAACTTACCGTATTCATCATACACTGAACTTGATTCGTCTTCTGGATGGAATGTCGTGGTTGCCGTCTCCTCCGCTAGAGCAAGGATCGGGTTTTGATCAGCCCCATGTATCCAATTTGGACCACTAAGCAACGTTAGCCACTTCTTTCGCGGTTACCCAATGATAAAAGCTCACAGATCCGCGAGGTGACCAAGGTGGTCGCTTTGATGGACCTTCTTTATTCAGCTTGAGTTTCCCCTGCATGGGAGGTACATACGCGGCCACCTATACGGTCTCGAGCTTCAAGGATAGTAACCTTGAGGCCATGCCTGGTCAAGATTTCCGCACATCTCAGGCCGGCCATACCAGCGCCAACCACACATATATGAGGCACTCGCCTTCCCGGGGGTTTTCGTCGAAGCGTCGTAGTGTTCGGTGAATTACTCAGGATGCTGCCATTATGCGGGCTACGTGCGAAATCCTCTTGTAGGCGAGACATCCTGTCTGTTGGACTGGGGTCAGATGAATAGTGAGCTTTCCATTCCATAATGCAATCGGATTCAGCTTCGAAGATTGTGAATTGGGTCGGTGCATCAGTCGAGAGAAGTCATAATAGAAAGGATTTGATGAGTAAAGCATTAGGTCCAGTATGACAAACCGGTTTCTGTGTACACTAATATCACTTAGAAAGGATCCTAAAGAAGGTGTTGATTGTGAGTCTTGTCCGATGGAAGCAGTACGAAAGGTCAAGAAAGAGATAGCTTGGGTCAATACGCCGGTGATCAATGCCTCATAGACCCCAAAACTATTGGTCACCTCGACTGGAAGGAGATCCCAGTGATGGTACTAGGTCGAGATGGGGAACAGAGTAATACTTTGCTTACCAAGTAGATTGGAATTGATGCAGGTGGAAAGAATCGGTCTTCGACGAAGGCGAATACTGATCAGTATGAGCATCGGAACCGACTGATGTCGATGAGATGTCAACAATGTTTCGAAGAGAGAGGTAGATTGGTGTTGATATAGTCGAACTGTTTGCTCTAAGCAAGTAATTGAGGTGGCACGTTGTATCTTTGGAAGACAGTCGCCTGACGGAATACCTCCGCGCTTGGGCTCCAATGCATGATTGCTTCTCGTATGCAGTTACGACCCAAACGCTCCTGTCTGTAGAGCTGTTGAAATCCGTTTGTCTTCTTCGTTATCTTCGATTGCATTCATCAATCTCAATTCGCCTATGAAAGCTCAAGAGAAATGTTTGTACAACGTTCGACCGGGTAAACCCGAAAGGGATCAAGACCATGGAGTTTTGATATCGTCCTTTTTCAACAAGACCCTCAGAGAGTCTAATGCAGCCTCACCGACGGTGGCCAATGAAACTGATCAGATCCAGGGGAGGCTCCGTTCGTACATCTAGCTCTTTAGCCATTCCTGGCTTCTTGGATACGTGCTTGTACGGCTCGCTGCTCAATCCTTAATCGTTCCAAGTGCTCGGCATGTGTAATAGCTTCTGCGATCTTTCTCTCTTCTTCTTCCAACCGTCTCAACTCATCTGGTCCTGTTTGTTCTTTCCTTTTAGCAGTGCTGGATGGTTGCTGCCTTGTTCCATCTCGGTTCTCTATGCTGATCAGTTCCGGAAGGGACATGACATTGAACCTATCGTTCGGATCCACCGTTGGATTGTTAGCGGCACCTCCTGTTTGCTTGGGCTTTACGAGGACACCACCGCCGCTAGACTCGTCCGTTGTTTCCTTATTCGTTTTCGCCTCAACGGACTCGGGCAAGTCGTGAGCGTTGCTGTTTGAAGCTCCAGTTTGGTCGGCCCAACGCCGTTTATGTCGACGCCATAACAGAAAGGCGCCCGCTGCGACTGCAAACACGCCAATAACGACGCCAACGACTATACCAGCAATTGCACCCTTTGATAAGCCGCCTGATGGCCTTGGGCTTGAACCTGTTGAAGTAGCTGCGGATGACGTGGTGGTAAAAATAGGGGCATCGATCAGCGTCGAACTAGGAACAGTGGTTCCATGAGAGGTAATTGGGCCCCCAGAACTAGTGATTGTAGGTCCAGAAGTGATAGAACTATCGGTAGGCCCGGGGTCGATGATGCCGCTGGATTCGATGATGCCGCTAGGTTCGATAATGCCGCTGGGTTCGATGATGCCGCTGGATTCGAATGCTTGCCTGGCTACCACGTTTTGCTGTACGACCAACGCGGGAGCAGCTATTCGATAATAAGAGAAGAGGAAATTGCAGTAGCTCTGGAAATGGACGTACGTAAACAGAATTTGTCAAGAAAGGCAGAAATGCCCAATATTCCTTCCTCATCCTGGGGACAGACAGTCCGCATACAACTGACTATAATACTCTCGAGACCTGCTTCAGAGCATAGACATGCAACCGCCGGCGCATCCTTGAACAATCGATTGTTGTCGGTGCAGCCGAACTGGCTTACTTGGTTCAGACGCTTGCCGACACAAGCTTTCTGAAATCAATCAGCAGGGCTCGGGATGTGGTTTTTATTCATGAAAGGTTGCATACACCACAGTTGGAATAGTCAATACTCGCGAATCGATCATTCCAGGCGGAACTGTGACGTGTCAAAACGATAACGACGAGGATTGGGATCAAAATCCCGAAACGCGCTGCGAACGCCATGCGCTAAGGGCGGAAACCTCAGATGCAAGAAGCCAATTGAAGTATCTCTGGCTCTTGAACAAGGTCTCCCGTACATGCGTTGCGCAGTCGTGGGATAGAAGTGGAAAGTTGACGACCCTTTTTAGCTTGGCAGAAGAGGGCAGGAGACATGAGCGCAGGATAGGAAATCATAACAGTAGAAAGGGCCGCGCTCGTCGCGAGCTAGCCTGGAAATTCGCATCTACTAGTAAACATTGTGACGAAAAAGCTAACACCTGGCAGCGGCACGGATGTGATAACCTAGCGTCCACCCGCCTCAACTAGGGTGCTTCGAAATTCGGTGTCCACGCTCGAGACAGCTTGAAGCTTGCTTCATTTGGTAGGGGCCCCCGGGGTCCTCTTCCCCGTTAATTTCCCGTTCGCGAAGTCGTCTATCGCTGTTTTGTCTAAAACAGAGGAGGTAATAGGGGAGTTTAGATCTGAGTGTAGCGAGCTCGTCACACTGCTCGCTACATGTTG
This sequence comes from Physcia stellaris, assembly GCA_018902385.1. NCBI lineage: Eukaryota > Fungi > Ascomycota > Lecanoromycetes > Caliciales > Physciaceae > Physcia > Physcia stellaris. Next base: position 686,908 of record JABSSW010000001.1, on the reverse strand, counting down.
GCTACACGCAATACAGGCCTGGTGGGCCTGACCGTCTCCGTGAACCACTCGATACGTCTTGTAGATGTGATTCTGACCGTTTAATTGTTGGTGGTTAGTTTGAAACGTTAGAGCGCTTGGCCCCCGTCCCCTTAGCTGAGAATTTGGTCTGGTGTTTACTCCGCTTTCAGTCTACCCTATCCATCGCCTCTAAGTCGACATGAGCCGTAGCACAGCTCGATCCGACGCACCCTCTACTCCACCACAATACCGGGTTGATTATTGCAGAAATCTTCGTCATAGATTGACGGTCCGTCAGACATCCGATATTCTGAATCTTATTCATAACAGCCAGCATCTCTTTCATGTTCTCGTCCTCCGAAGAGTCGCCGGAGGAGGAAAAAGACCAGGACGAATCATCCAAATCCTCTACAAGCTCCAACTAGGTAGGATCAGTGGTCGTATGAGTAGTGAGAAATCTCAGAAGGTTATCGTGGAGGCCGATGCGAGTCATGACTGTGATGATTAAGATGAAATTCAAATCAGCTTCTGAGAATTCGCTCGTCAGCAGGTGCAACATCAAGGATTATTGCTATATCGCTTCAAAAATAGATTCATGTTAGAGGCTTAGCTTCGATACGTATCGAGCTCGTTACGATGGGTGTTTCTCCTCTTCAGACAAAGCGTCGAGTGTAGGTAGTGACATCGCTACGTATCGAGGCTACACCCAGGTCTGAACTTCCCTAGTATAATCAAATGATCAGTGTGCATATTCTTTGATTCGTGTTTGTACTTATTTGAAAACATCTGGACCTTTCCCCGGTAATAGCAGAGCAGATTTGACGAGGCTGAAGGAGCGTATTAGCGGTAGACGTGGAAGTAAGAAAGAACAATACTCGGTCGTAGACCCGGATTGCTGCTATGATATTACTTTTTGAAGTAAGGTATTTATCTCTCAACAGCCCAATCGCTATGGAGAAATTGAAGAATACAAGCAAAGCAGAGCTATTGGATGTGCTTCAATTGCCTTCTGAAAGCACCCAAAACTGGAAACCCTCTAGCTTTTTGGATGGGAACAATGCACTGGGCATGCTTGAGGACACTACAATATGTAGGCGGTACTATCACATATCTATGGACCACTGATGCTTGAACTACTCTGAAAAGCTTGAGTCCAGAAGTTCTCCGCGCACGCCTCATCCGAGATTGCCTGGTATGATTTCTCATTCCTAGACAATCTTGCAAACGCTGACATAAATCCAGTAACCTGATCTATGGGAGAAACCCACATCTTAATTAAGCATAAGTAGATTGAAGTATCCAAGGTTTGGGGGAATCAGGCTCATTATCTCTCGATGTCTTTATTCGGAAAGAAGACAGAGAAGACCCTTCGAAATTATGTATTGATGATTCGTTCCCGTCATGGCTAAGGGTAGGGGAAAAGTATTCATACGAGGTAACTTGCATGCCCAGTAGAAGGCGATAATTCAGAGAGCTTTAATTCGGGGGTATCCAAAAACCCAGATTCCAACGCCTGCCTCCGAACTTTGAAACTCCGAATGACTGCACTACGAAAAGCACCATAAAATGAGTCGCCGAAGAGAGCTGTAAGACGGATCAAGGGGTGGTAGGCGACTGGGGTGAGGGTACCATAGCGCCAGGAATTACGTTCTGTCCGCTCGACGGTCCGCCAGTGGAGGCCTGAGCCAATGAAGATAAGGGATTAGATGCGATGATTTGCGAAGTAGGTGTCTGGCTGACGGTGGAAATTGCGGAAGATTGTGCTCCATGCTGCGTAGTGTTCGACCCCACCGCTGGGGCAAGCATAGCACGCGGTGGGGGAGCTGGCATATTGGCTGTAGTGGGTGAGCCAAGGATCGCTTCAAGCCGATCGAACTTCTCATGTTTGAGCTTCTGTTGTGCTGCTGCTTGTGGATCTTCTTTCGGTTTGATAATGCGATCCAGGAATTTCTGCTTCAGGTGTACCACGCCAGCATCGCCGGCATCCTCCAGAGTCAGCACACCCAGTGCTTCCGCGTGCTTTTCCCATGGCTTTTCGAGGACAACGAACCGAGCTCCGAAGATGATGGAATGGATGCATTTGGGCAGTACATAGCACTTTACCTTAGTAGTGATGTCTGGCGTGTCCGCGAAGCTCCAGTCGACTTCGACAAAGCCGAGTGTGGTGCGGGTCCGACCATTTGCGAAGGTGACGATCTGCTTGCTTGTTGGCAACGAAATAGGTGTAAGTCCAAGCTGCGTAACACAATCATAAGACATGAGGTTGGCCTCACAGCCAGTGTCTAAGCTTGCTGTCGTGTCTTCACCATTTACTTTACCAACAACGACTTGCCGGAGACGATCGAGCTCTTGTGCTTCACTGACCAAATTCCCAGGCAAAGAGTCTGGATCTGTTGGCTCAGTGATTTCCAGCCGATCCAGGTGCTTCTCCATGGTTTCAGTTTCCCTCAAGAGACCATTTCCGATGATGACGTCGTGAGAGCAATTTTCAACGACATAGTACCACTTTTCGTAGACTTCTGTTTCATTTTCAAAGACCCAGGGCAGGCGAACCTTTCCCACACAAGGAATTAGCTCTTCGTCTGGGGCCCGTAAAGGTTTGTCACTGTCGCTCAGTGGCTGAAGGGGTACTGGTGGAAATAGTCGTTCCACGAAAGAGAAGTCAATGACATTCTGACTTGAACCAGTGTCTGGCAGTGCATTGACCCGAACATTATATATCTTGCCTGGAAGCTGAATATATGGGCGAGAGGCTTTCGACCGGCGACGTGGGATCGGAGGGCGCAGCTGCTCGCCATTCTCCAAAGGCTGGAGCTGGGAGATACCATGTGTATTATTTTGGTCGACAATGTCCATGACAACAGCTGTCATACTTGAATCGGGACTGCGTGGGGTGTTCGACCTAGGCCGCCCCGGAAATTGGTAAAGTGGATGAGATTGATGAAGATGTCCATGGTCATCTACCGGAGGGCATACTTGGGGTTGGACGGCAATTAGTAGAGATAAATCTTGGAATGGCGTTCTTTGAAGTTTAGGAAACATGGCATAACGGACAGCCGACCACCTGACCCTCGCGCCAATGGATCGAAGCTCCTGATGTACTAAATCATAAGTTGATGGCGTACGTCTCATTTGTCTTAGATTTTCATATTCCTCATGATGAGAGGGTCTTCTGACTTCCTCAATCTCGTTGTCCAGATTGATCCGTCGCGTACTTTTAGACCCTTCACTTTGTAACCCATCCTCCTGCACCGACCCGATGATGCCATTCTCTCTCTTGCCATGCTCTCTCTGAGGCCAAACGCTGGAGATAAGATTGCTCTTTGATTGGCGTTCCAAGTCTGTTGGAACCTCCTGGAGCATAGAGTGGAAAATGTAACCGATCCAGCATATCGACTTTTGCAGGCCTCGGCCAAGCCAGATGATTCTTCGCCTAATACGAGTACAGAAATCATGGTGTCCGGTGGCATGAGCTAGAACAACCGCGAGCGAGGCGACCAGTTCAAGTATCATGATGGTACTAAGTGTAAGGGCCGGTAGCCATGGCTGAACGACCACCCCGAAGCGGGCAGCCTGGATCCTGCCTAGTAGGGACAGCCATGCGCATATCAGGTGGACAAAGACACAGAATTCAGCGAAGAGAACTTTGTGTTTGGTGCACGCTGAGCGGGTGGCATGAAATCGTCGAGGTTGTCCAGAGGGCCATAGCCAAAGGAGGAGGCCAGTCAAGAAGATTGACTGTATGGTAGCGAAAAGAAGGAAGAGGAGCGATGAGCGACCGTAGTAACAAGCGACGACAGTGAGCGCGATCCCAGCAAAGAAGGCCAATTCCAGAGCTGCAGTTGAATCCTGCGATGGGGTGAGTACATGATCCTGTCTCAAGCGTATGACTCTGTTGACCACTGACCATGTCTTGCTGTAGCTTGGGGGATTGTTGCCTCAAGCTCATATGATCAGGCTTACTATCGAGGTAGGAGATGTAATGATTATGCTGAGCAGTGTTTTGAGTCATCTGTGCCTGCTGCAGCCTTGCGAAAATCCTGTTGTGCTGTAGGAATTGAACGTCTATATAACCACGGGGCGTAGGAAGGTTGCGAGAGGAATGCCCGGAAATCCAGGAGCAAAGGCAAAGATCAGATGAATGGCCAGATGGCTGAGTATATGAAAAGACTCGAACTCCCACTGACGGTGGGAAGAGTTAGGGAGCGTGCATGCACACCCCACATATCCTTGAGTCGGTGTCGCGCGCGCAAGCCACTCAATTCAGTCTGTGGCTTCTCTTTCGAGCATGCACAGCCCGCAGCCTCATCGCAGTGAGGTATTTCTTGAGCAGTTGGAGGGTTTGACAAGGCTAGCGCTAAGGAGCAAACAATCCTGCTTTGGACCGTGGCCTCGTGACGAAGTGAAACAGGCTGACTCGTGGCTTTCACAGCTGAGTTGCTGTCTGAAAAAAGCCTTACTTTCGCAGCAAGGTTGATTCGGTGCAAGAGAAGTAAATATGACGGGGATCGCAACCAACTCTCTCTTTGGGCATACTCATACTGTGCTTCCCCTCTTTAATTCTTGATGGCTCTGCTACCGCAACACAACCATAGAATACAGCACAAAGCCTTCCCGAGCCATGCTGTCAATGCATCGGCCACAGTTCCATTGAACACGATTCCGCGCGTCACTGGTTATGCTCAAGTCGCAGATTTCATTGCAACAGACAAGGAGCTGGCGGTCTATAGGAGATTCGACAGAACAGCAGCGCGGCTTCTATTACAGTTACAGAGCGAGATTCTTTCTTTCCAAACGGCACTGGACGCGATTGACCAGGATGATGCATCGGACCAAGACGAAAAGAGACAACTAGCTGCAGCCACCATTCCGCAAGAATTTCCGCAGCATCTACAGGCGGCTCGAGACATTGAAAAACAGCGTATATATACTGAATTGAGGAAGCTAGTCAAAGAATACTGTAAGTGATGGTACTTTAATAATCTGACCTCAGATGTGCCTGACGCGATGAAGACGATCTTTTGACAGCTCAGAGTCAGGTACTCACGCTGCCAAGCCCTGCAACACGGGTGAAGGACGTTATACATGGTTACCTCGAAGATGAGAGATGCCTTCATGGCCTAGGCAAACGGGCCTTCTCCGAGGACGAAAGCGATTTTGTTGCCTTGCGTCCGGCAAAGGGTGAAGATAGGCTTTCTCAGTTCCTGAGAGACCATTGCCATTGGATGTTCGAGGTAAGTGCGATGGCTATTATAACTGTAGAATTACTTAATGTATTCCAGAAGAAGAGAGACCCATCAAGACAGCCCTGGGACGGAGTGCGATATGGACCTGAAAGCAGGATTGCCAAAGCAGTCGGTTTCATCAGTGTCGTGGTAGCAGCAATACTTCTTATCGGCGCAATAATGTCTCTGTACTTTATCAGAAATCCAGGCTGGCGCTTGGGGCTCGTAGCTATCTGGACAAGTCTTTTCAGTCTGTCAGTGTCCATTTTATCCACTGCCAGAAGAGCTGAGGTCTTCGGGGCTGGAGCAGCATATGCAGCTGTAAGATCTTCCCTACATTCGAACCATGCCATTCAACGCTTACACTTTCGTCTAGGTGCTCGTCGTATTCATATCGGGTAACCTTGCTACACCAAGTTAATCCATCACGGGTGTTTGATGGAGGAAAGTACAGCTGTTGTGCCAAACCCATTAGAGAGGACTAATCAAGCGGCAACGCGGAAGGAAGCCTGATTCGGTTTTTATAGGGGATGCCGAAGAACTGCATGTGCATGGAGTTAGCTTGTGCGTGATATACCCTTAGAAATAGTCAATAAAGAGCTAGGTATGGCTCTAAAATCAGATTGCTTCGTAAGTCTGTCGCTGTGCTCAAACAAAGCATCCCGTTATCACCTTGACCACCGTTTAATTCGTCCATGTGATAGTTGTATAGGATAAGGTGATAGTACAAAGGTTTTCGGGTCGTCAGTCTGGTAATTCTGACTTCGAAGTGACACAATAAATCTCATCCTGTCTATATGCCTATGATTGTGCCTGGACGCCATTATGAGCGCTCCCTGCCACATGTCCCAAGACAGACGCCTCCGCTATGCTTGTTAAAAACAGTCCATGCTAAATTTCCATATCAGTGAGGATCATTGTTATGATCGAACGTGCTAGATTTCAAATTCTTCATTGAGCCAATGCTTTATCACAACTTTACCCTCGTCAAAACGACTCTGCTTCATCCGTACGACGATGGCTGCATGGGTATGCCTAACTTTCTGGATGTGGACAGCATACTTCTTGAATCCGGCCTGATCCAAATTCTCAATCATCTCAAGTTGGTCTGACGAGAGGTTTAGGGAAGGGAATTTGGGTTGCTTGGATGAGTGAGTGCGCTTCAAGTCTGTTGAGGAGCTCTTTCTGTTTGGTATTCTTTTCTCGTCACGACACTCCGACGAAGAGTCCGAGGACGCATCCGTGCCGGCTGTATGGTATTCGGGATTGCCATCAATTGATCCAAATGTTCCCCCGACAGCACTCCGAGCGTTCTCGATCAGCAAGGGTATACGGTAATTTCCCAGCCCAACACCAGCTTGACCTGATTCATGCAGCCTGATCCTGTTATGGCTCCGAACAGACTGAATCCCTGCATTTATTAAGTAGGCTGTCGCGCCGATAGGGACAAAGACTGTCATAGCAGCATAGAAAGGGACGTTATTTAAGAGGCTCTGACTGGTTCCTGCGATCTGACCCAAGACTGTTGTAGGAGGTAGATGAGGCTTAAGAGAAACGGGATTGGCGGGATCGATAATGTTGGGGGCATAGTCATCCACGTAGTTTATATTGATATTATCGAGATTGATGTAAGGATCGATCTTGGAGATAAATGTTGTGTAGTATGGCGCGGAGCGGTCGTTGATGATGTTGGCATACAACGTCCGATGCTTAAAGCGTGATAATGCTTGCATGAAGATACTGCTCGGGTCTGCCAGAAGGCAAAGGATGGGGCGACCAGTATCCCTGAAGGTGTCATCACCGAATAATTGCCTCCCCGACATTGAGAGCGTTCGCGACCCAAAGAGATTCCACAGATGACTCTGGTAACCCAAGATAGGAGTTCGAACGCCTAGATGCGGTGAAGCGAATGTAGTGAAATTGATGGGTTCTAATCGATCGAACCAGCCGTTCGAGTAAAGAAGACCGATTGAATATCGTGCGACGAGCCCACCGAGAGAGTAGCCGACCATGCTTAATTTCTTAACGTTTGAGCCATCCTTTTCCAGTTTCGCGATTGTCTCCTCGATCTCGTGTGTGACACGTTCTGCGCCAGTCTCGATGCCATCGTAGGTGAAATTCCCGGAGTTACTTTTAGCAACAAGAATGTGCAGCCGGTCTTTGGGATGTTTATCGCGCAAAGCAGAAGCAAGGTAGGCCAAATGTTCCGGATTACCCCAGAGGCTATGCGACAGATGTTAACACTAGATGTACTTCATCGCGCAACTGCTGCTGTGCTTACCCATGTACGAGAACGCATAAGTGGGTCGCTTTAGCGTTCTCCTCAGTTGTTTTTCGCTCGGAAGCTTCCATCGTGGGTAGAATGCGGTTTGGTAGGAGCGAAGGGAAAACAGCGGAGTGAGTTGGTTGGAAGGGTAAGAGGGAGAAGATGTGGCGATCATCAAACAATAAAATACTCAAACGAAGGCCGCAGCCCCAAAGACGTCAACACGGGATCCGGGCAGTCATTCAGCCCGCATGGCCCCTAAGAATTAAAGAAACCCACTACCTTAGGGCAGCACCTGCACTGATCTCATCTGACTTTCGGCTTTAGCCGCGCATAGCGCTCCCGCGGGCTCGGTGCCTCGGGTGCCCGTGTTTGATCGTCTCCAATGTGCATTATTTGACCATCCGTCATCGCTGTCGTGCCATGATCAACAGGCATTGATCTCTTATACAGTATTGACATGGAAGTATGAGCACCACCCCTCTAAGGCATTCATTCTCCTATGCCGCGCTCGATGTCCATTCTCCGGCTAATATGCAGAACGCAGGAGAAAAGTCCTTGAATAGAGCGAGTCTCACTCATTGCTGCCATTATTCATAACGGAGAGGCTGCCTACAACGTGATTATCTGACTTTACTTAATGTGACAGCTCACTGAAAGTAGCTTAAAGTGTAGATCAGCCGCATCAACGCTTCGTCTTCACTTTGAAGGGAACAGACAATCGTGGATCTTTGCAGCACCGCGTCGTTCGATGGCACTCTTCTCAGGTACGGCTATGATGGGCCACTGGGTTTAAGAACAACAGGAATGCTTGCATCCTGTATTACCGAGCCTTTCTTCCTCAACGTCATGTTTTCCTCCTTGGGTCTCTTCAACCAAGTCGATTGTCCAGAAGCATCCCATTGCTCGCTTCCAAGCTGTATATTCTCTCACCAGCACACCTACAATGGCATCAAAGGGCCAGAGGTTTCAGATTCGGTGCCTGATAGAGAATTACGTCATGAAGATAACTGTCCTTCTGATGGTCCTCGTAAGCGTCAAAAAGTCAGTGATGAGGGAGATTTCCGCAACATCCCTCGGTCAGCGATGGCTATACAGACGCAGTCTAAGGCTCCTCCAGAAAGATCTCGTCCAGCAATTAGCGAAGATCAACATCTCGGTCGACAGGAGAAGACAACTGTTGAATCCGTATTGCGACCCATTTCACCTCCCCCTTTACGAGGGTTTAAAGGGGGACTTGGTCATGAATCATCTATGGGAACCAGTAACGCCGTGAAGCAACATGCTATCACTCCTGCTCAATCTGCCAATTCTCAACAACTGACAAAGGCTGTACCAGTAGAAACCTTAAATCCAAGGATGATCGCAAACCCCCAGCTCCACATGCCACTCGACTTAGGCTTATCACCATGATGCACGAGCACATGTCTCGACTCAATGAGCTGGTCAAGGAGAGTGACGACACCTCGAAAGCAGCACTGGAGCTGTCTCCACAGGAGCTAATACGTACGGCACTGAATGAGGAGGAAAAAGCTGCCAAGAAAAACCCATCTGTCTATGCGAACGTACTTAAACTACGGATAGTCGCTCTAAAGAAGATGGAGATGCCCGCTTGGAAAGCAGAACGACTGAAGCTCATCGAGTCAGAGATTGGGAAAGCGATTCCTCCAAAATCTAAAGATCCAAACCCTCTGGAAACAGGTCTTTCGTCGATTGAAGAGATAGCGATTCTGCCGAAGCTAGCCGCAAAACCAGATGGCCTCGCTAAACATGGCTATGTCACAACGCAAATAAGCGAAGCCCAGATACAGCTTGCTCGTGATGGTGTCGAATCCTCGAATAATTGGGAAACTTGCGATCGCTGCCACACGCGCTTCCAAGTCTTCCCTAGTCGACGGGCCGAAGACGGTGCCTTGACGACCGGCGGGAGCTGTACTCACCACCCATCCAAAGCTCGTCGTCCACCACCAAAAGACAAAGCCGACAAATCAGATCGACAATCCCTCTATCTATGCTGCAACGAGGTCGTTGGAAGATCGGCCGGCTGCACCACAGCACCAACGCATGTTTTCAAAGTCTCGGAAGCTAAGCGTCTGGCACTCATCCTACCATTCGAGGCAACGCCCGAAAACGACGGTCTAGAGGGCAAGCGAACAGCAGTATGCTTCGACTGCGAAATGGGCTACACGACCTACGGCATGGAATTGATCCGGCTAACCGCGACCTCCTGGCCCTCCGGGTCCGTCCTACTCGATACCCTCGTCCGCCCTCTAGGCGTGGTCTTGGATCTCAACTCCCGCTACTCTGGCGTCTGGCCTGACGATTTCACTTCCGCCCTCCCATCAGACACATCATTACCCTCTCACACAGCGGATGGCGAGCGAGCTCCCCTCCCCATTGCTTCTTCCCCCGCGGTAGCTCGCTCCCTCCTGTTCAATCTCATCTCTCCTACGATGCCCCTAATAGGTCACGCTCTCGAGAACGATCTCAACGCCACCCGTATTATTCATCCCTGCATCGTTGATACCTGTCTCTTATTCCCACATGTCCGAGGTCTTCCGATGAGGCATGGGCTTAAGCATCTCATGAAGAAGTATTTGGATAAAGATATCCAGATCAATGACGAGGGTAAAGGGCACGACAGTGCAGAAGACGCCAGGAGCGCAGGCGAATTAGTGAGGGTGAAGATTCGGGAGATGGTGGCGAGGGAGGGGATGGGCAAGGATGGGAAGATGAAGCAGGAGATTGGGGCGAAGAGGTCGCTGTCAGAGGACGGGGTAGATGCTGTCAAGAGAGGAATGGGGAGCGTCGGGGAAGTGTTGAGAAGAGTTTAGTCTGGGGATCGGTTTGGGGAATGCACGTCTGATACCCTTCATAGTGAATTTCGTTCATGAGCTTTGGTCTTCTGTGTCTGTCCGGTGTATACAGCCTCCCCAGCTAACGGTTCACACTATAGCCTCGATGTTAAATCAGGGGTTGATGTCCGGTCTGCCTACCGTACATTTCGAGAGATATACTCATTTCTCCATGACATCCAAGGCACGGCAAGACAACAACATAAAACATGCCCCATGACCCCGAAGATATCGCATCATCTGATGTGGCCTACAGTTTCATATGGATTCCACAATGTATACTCCACCCCCAACGCGATAGATTGCCAATAATGCAGCGACTTAGTCTCAACCATGGAGGTAAAAACCTCTAAAAACAATTCCACTATCAAAAGCTACACATTCTATACCCATAAATAAATCGACCTCTAAGCCTTCTCCACAAACCGACTCCACCCCCTCACCCTCGCCCCAAACCTCCAAAACAACACCGGCCCGGCTCCCAACCCAACGGCCACAAACCCCAACAAGCTCGTCGCCCACGGTACCCCCAACGAGGCATACATCCTCTCAGCCGCAACACTCAGCCCCGCAGCCAGCAAGCTCCTCACCATCGTGTTCGCCGCAATCGCGCTATTCGCTTTAAGCTTGTACACATCGACGATATAATTCAGCCCATTGACCATAATCAACAGGATGCCCATCCCCATCGGGACACCGGCGATGATTTGCGGCCAGGGCGTGATGTGTGGCGGCGAGGTCCAGGCCCAGAGGAAGAGGCCCGGGGGTAGCAGCAGGGAGCCGACGATCATGGGCGGGAGCCGGGTTTCGGGGGTTGCGGTGCCGGCGTTGAGGTGTGCGCGGTAGGTGTGCAGGGTGTGGAGCGTGTTGAGAAGGGAGGCGAGGATTACGCCGATGGTTATGGAGAGGAAGGGGAGGGAGGCTTTGCCCTGCTGGAGGTGAGTCTGTGGGGTGGGGTAGAGGAGGGGGGAGGAACGTACTTGGGACCATTGGCGCTGGTGCTGGAAGGAGATTGGGTAGGCGGTGAAGAAGAGGTAGAGGGTGCCGTAGGCGAGGCCGATGTACCTGATCAGATGAGGAAGATGTAAGTCTGTTCGGTTGTGTGATTACTGCTGGATTGGTTGTACCTACAGTGCTAGGAAGAGAAGGATGGGCTCGAGAGCCAACATCCTTATGGGACGAGTGAGGTACTTCTCCAGTATAACTCTGATGTCGACCTGTTTCTCATCGGCTGCCGCATGGATAGCCCAATTCCGGGTTTCGAGGCGGAGCTTCCGCGCACGGACTTGAAGGATGCGTGGGTGGTAAGTTTCTGGTAGGAAGAAGAATGCCATAGCCCAAAAGACAACGGCTGGTATACGTCAGCGTCTGGAGACTCTTGTTGTGAAGCTTCATTTGATTCTAGAAGTGCATGTCGCTTGGTTCTTTAATTGCTAGCCATACTGGAGTGACGACGTTAGAAGAGGTGCAAAGGGTATTTTATTCCACGATGGTGAAGTCGCCTTTGCACCACTCCTTGGGGCCATCCAGAACCAAGCCGCAAAGCTTCAAATCGTCAATAGAACGAACAAAGCAGGACATACCCATAATCACCGAGAGATACTCCGTCCATCGCCAACCAAGGTAACTTTCCGCGATGTAGCCACCAGCGATCGGTGCTGCGACAGGGCCAACGAAAGTACACATCGAATAAAGGCCTACGGTGACGCCTCGCTGAACGGGGTCCCAGAAATCTGAGAGAGCACCTCCAACCACAGCCAGTGGCGCGCAGCCAAAGACTCCGGCGAAGAAACGGCAAATGAGGATGGTATAGGTGTTCTGAGCAACAGCTACGCCGACCTGAAACAGAGCCATCGCCAAGGTACCGATGATGAGTGGAGGTCGACGACCGTAAAGCTCAGAAATAGGTCCCCATAGGATGGGTCCAAATGTAAAGCCGAGAAGAAAGAGACTCGTTCCCAGAGCCATCACTTCAGTACTAGTGTTGAACTCTTCTGCCGTGGCTTCGATAGAGGTACTGAATATGGCGCTTGTAAACGTCGTTGTGAACGTCATGCCTGCGAGTATTGCCGTGATCCCCCATTTCCGGTGTGATGCCCAATTCATAGGATTTCCAGTATCTTCAGGACCCTCGAAGTCAATGGCCATTGCATTCTGCTGCTTTTCGAGCTTCCGCATTGTACCGTCAGCGTCCTCCATTTCGTGCCCATTGGCTCTTTTGTCAAGAAACCCTGACTCTCCCTTCTCTGGATCTGGTCACCAGGTAAGGGAGACGACAGTACGTTAGGGTGACAGAAGGCGCATCCGTACCTTCGGAGCCCTCAGTTGAGATAGCGGGCCTATCATCTGGGGTAATTGATTTTCTGCGCGGGGTCTCCTCGCTGTGGAGCGTTGTTGACGACCGCGAGCCTCCCTTCATCATCAAGGCAGCCCCTTAAGCCGCGCGACACTCTGGAAGAAGCTGGGAAAGAGTCGAACTGTAGTGATGTATACATTCCGCGAAGAAGGTATGAAGATTGGGTCACGCGACGCAAGGCGGCTCTGAAAGCTTAGATTGTATCCGTTGAAGGAGGTTCGTCCATGCTTCCGTTGTAGCTTTCCGTGCAAGCTGTCAGACATCTTACTCAGTCCACAGCCTTGCGGCTACTGGCATTGATGATGTTGCGTAATACTACTCTGTTGCCGAGTCCACCGAGAATCGAATAGTCAAGAATGAATTAGTGGCTTTGCTCGCAAATCAACGGCGATTGTCGGGTTCACGAGGTCTGAGGAGGCTCGCTGCATACTCGATTGTCCGAAGAACGGCATGTTGGCACAATTGGCTGACGATCGGACCGAACAGGCGAGCAACTTTGCGGAGAAAGTCCCGACATGCATCGACAGGTTGCAGATTTCAGCGGCGAAGGTGAAGCCCACCACGCGTTAGGATTTCTCGCCAAGGCCAGTGGCGATCTTCGACTTTTGACTGGCTGCCACGTTCAATTCACATCGACATCCTTCTTGGTCTCCCCTTCACCGCCAGCCTTCCCTCGATTCAAATACCCCTTCGGCACAGCTACGTGGCTTCTCGTGATCGAATATTGATTCGCGGCATGGGTCAGGAATGGCCTAAGTCTGTCGTACTCGTTCGGGAATCATACTGTATCGACGGGACGGGAATACGTGCCCATCTGACGTGTTGCCGTCCGGGCGGCCCTTCCTAGCTGACCGCTTCTAGGGCTAATCAAGTAAGCCTAGAGACGTGCTCGCCAGAGATTGCCTTAGCAAAACGACTCGACAAAGCCGCCAAACACTTGCCCCAGCGGAGACTGTCGGTGTGAGCGAGTGACTCAATGTGGGTGCTGGGTACAGCGCAGCTTGTTTATGAAGAGCTGTGCGTCTTGGAAAACGACTGCAAATGCCTCTTTGATTACTATGAAAAGATCCGAATCGAATCGAAGGCCCTCCCAAGTGTCGAAGCGGTGACGGACGTCAGACTTTGACCAAGGATTGAGAACATCAAGAGTTACGACGACGGTGATCGCCTTGTGACATTGCATGTAAAAGAGGCTGGGGACATGACATAGAGGTCTGAGAGAGTCTATTATTCCATGGAAGAACACCACGTAATGCAACCTTCCCTCAAGGGCAGACGACTGCCCGACTTCGGAAGACGTCAGACAAGTAGAGTCCTATCATGTCAGATTTCGACTCTTTGTTCGAAGTTCCATGGACGTTTAGTCAACGGGATTCCAGCGGCGGGGCATTCAAACATCGTCGAGTAATAGCACTGTGAACCGTCCACGCCATTGGATACGGGTTACTCTCGTACATCACGACAAAACACCCGTCATATTCATACTTCGTTCGCTACTATCATCAGTAACCATGGTGGCTAGAGTATGACGTTCTGGAGATTATTAGAGGTGGATATCAATCAGTAGGTTTACGATCTTTTTGAGGTCTGCCATCGCTCTGTTCTTGTATCCTCGAGTTACTACCTACGGACCTACGATAAGCTGCCGCTTATTTGAATAGTCCACCTTTTCGCACCCTGAGGAAAGAACCCGCCCCTTGACTTTGACTCGAATTCGCCAAATCAATTGGTGAAGCTTCTCCGATTTGGAAAACGCCCCCTGTAATACTACGGGAGATAGGCCATAGATGTCAAGCCACAGTTCTGCACCTTATCCAATACGACCTTTTCCAATAATCTCAACTAAGTAGACCAAAGAAAGCTTGAAATCTCTCATTGGGCCAATACCAATATTTCTTTTCCATCCAAAGTAACAACGAACTTCATGTAATCGGTTTAAAATCGAACCTTTCACAACTGAGGGATTTTCTTGTCTCCTCGCTTTCGTTCATTATGGTCATCTGTTAAACGCCTGTTGAATGGGACAGGAAATCCCTGGAAAAGGCTGCTGCAGCTCGCCCTGAATCGGGACAAGGATTGCAAGAGAGAACGCACATCATCGAATGTGTGGTTGAAAAGCGTGGGTAGGCTAGCGCACGGTAAAGTCAGCCCATGCATGCATGGGTTGAACACCCAGACTCCAAGAATCCTAAAAGGCATCGAGTGGTTGCGACTCTCACTAAGCGCACTGGTTGGCAGTAATCGTATTTGTACAATGCCCCTCATTCCGTCCAATCCATTGCATTCCGGATGATAAGCCATGCGCATGAATCTCCAAATGCCATTCGACATTATTCCCTGTGATGGGAGCAAATCCCTGGCAGATAGGGTAAGTGTGCGTTTGGCGGTAGCAGGGGAATGCTTTCAAGTCTTCTTGTTTGCGGTGAGCTGACCGATAAAAGGAAAGTGCAATTCCCTATACGAGTCTTATTAGCGATCACGACGTTTGGAATAGAGAACGTCGGCTATTGTTGGCGTTCCGTCCACATTGCGTAGAAGGCTGAGCTCTTATCAAATACTTCTCATTCACAAGCACCTTGCCATGGGGCCGGAGATAGGATGAGTCAGGTGCTTGCATGGAACGCAAGCATCTCTTTTTCTGTTGCTGGTCGGAAGATATGCCGAGCCTTACGAGGTGCCTCCACATGTCTGACTGCTCAAGATCTACAACAATAGATGCTCAAGGGTCGTAGACGCTTAGCAAGCATTTGCCGTATCATTCAAGACATGACTAGCAGTTGCAACGTAACCGGAGGTTGATCACATGGACTTTTCGGGTTGTTCCTGCCTCTTACAGCTTGTCTTTTGGGGCTAAAACTTTGGACTTTACATTACGGATACGATAGATATACTCTACCATCTACCAATACCCAAGGACAGAGTCAGTAAATTCAGGTCTACCACCGCTTGCATAAATCCTTAGCTTGTACCACGGGCATTGAAGCTGGTGGAATGGCCACTTTATCTGCAGAGTTGGGAACGGCGAACGACAAGTCAAGAAGGATCTCTGGTAAATCGAGCTCGCAAAGAGCAGAGCCTCCAAAGCTAAGGGCTTCCTGTGATGGTTGCTACTCGTCCAAGGTGAAATGTTCGAAGGGGACACCGGAATGCAGTCGGTGTGCTAGTCACGGGATCTCCTGTACGTACAGCCCATCTCAACGGATCGGGAAACCCAGGCGGTTACAATCAGAGGGAGTGGAGCCCAATTTCCAATCTTATAGACCTGAGCTGGGAGTGGGAGCCATGAAGACACCCGTTCTAGGAAAATGGAGTGTGCAAACCCCGCTTTCGGACTGGAGTACAGATGCATCAGTAGCTACATCGGATACGCACAGCAACTGCATAGACGATCAGACAGCATGGCAACCTTGTTTGGACGTTGGTCCAAGTAGTTCTTATCCAGTAGCGCATTCAGGCCTGACCCATGCAATTCCTCACCAGCTGCTATCACCTGTGGAATCCATGAGTAGTTTTGCAATGACTGATCCTACGATCATGAGTCCCGGAGACCGCAGAAGAAGATTACGACAACAGACCCAAGCACCATCAATGCTTACCCAAGAAGTAGGGACTTCCGGAGGGCCTTATTCCACCGCAATCTCTACTGACTTAGACTATTATACCAACTCAACGGGTTTCGAACCACAAAACATCGCCTGCAGCTGCTCTGTCAAGTCATTTGAAGTCCTTCGTACCCTACACGAACGCTCTGATAATTCGCAAATCCCCTTTGATACTGTTTTGGCCATCAATAAAGATATCACACGTCAAATATCCGGTATACTCGACTGTCGGTGCATACCGGATACTTCCTCTATCATGACGCTTGCTGCCGCAATTGCGAGGATGATGTCTTGGTATCGCTCGATATTTTGCGATCTCCCGTCCAGTACGCGCTCAGCGGCTCCGATCACTCTAGGGGCGTATAGACTAGACGATGCCGACGAGAAGTGCGTCAAGATCCAGGTTGCACTGAACGAATTGAAAAAGATCGATGCTTTGGTGGCAAGGATGAGTCAGTCCTCGTACAGCTCACATGCGCAGCAAGAGGCACGGGTGTACGCCGATCTGACGACTCTCCTTAGGAGAAAGTTAAGAGATATCGTCGAGGAGCTCCAGAGAGATGTACGCATGGACTTTACTGACGGTGTTTGAAGTCGGAGTGCCGAGTTAATTGACTCTCAACCTCTACTACTAGACACCTATCCTGTTGCCTGTAAAACCCCTTGAGGAGGACTTGGCAAAGGGAATAGAAAATGGCTCAGCATCGATTCAACTCGACGGATGTTCTTCCCCCATATGCATCTGACAGGACGACTGAGACACTCGGCGTTGAAGTTGCATTGGAACTTCTATCCAACTGGCGAGCTTGTGCCTTTTCCAAGAGTTGGCCAAAAAATCATTTGAGCCCTTGAAAGAGTCATGATTATACCAGCTCTTGGCAACCAGTTATCGTTTTCGTCAGGTACCAGTCAGCCAGCTCTTTAGCTTTAAGTTCCTCGCTTCGCCCGTCTTCACCTGCAATGCCTTCTTCAGAAGCATGGAGCTTATCAGAGCTCTCGTAGGGAGCATGCATGCACGCAGCACATGTTTGACCGGCTTGAGATCAACGATCTCAAGCCTCAGAGAATATCAGAAGTTTCGAACAGTTTCCGGTCTTAGAGCCTTCGTCACCAACACCGTTGCAATAATAACGGATCACGTCGTTTCAAGCGCCCTGCAGCGAGAAGCATAGCGCTTGGTTGAGTGGCATTGGTCACATTGTGGTCTTTGGGTCTGGTGCTTATAGATCACTGTACTTTGTAGCACAGGAATACCCTTTTGCAATAGATTTCAAGTGGATCGAGCGATGGAAATAATATGTCATGATTTATGAGGATGTTCGGATGGAATGTAGAAAATGCATATAGTCAGAGGACTAATGACTACATAGAAGAAGCGAATACCTAAATGGAGGTCATCAGAGATAGGACACATATGATTGCCTATCCAGTCCTCTAGCAACTTGTGCCTTGACGATGTCATAATCAGGGTCCCAGGGAAGGAGACAACGCAAAATGAAAAGCTCCAACATTTCGAAAATCTGGGGGGATGGAGACTTCATGAATTCGGTCGCTGCATATTGATGCACGACGTTTGATCTGAAGCCTAATAGAGAACATTGTCAAGCACTACTATTGTAGAGTAGCGTAGCGAAACTCGATCGACGACTCTCTTGTGAGAGGATTGTCGCGGAGCTATTCCGTTTTGGCGGAACACTTCCGCTCGTGAACAGGAACGCGATTTTTTCTTTCGAGCAATTTTGTACCTCCTTGCCTTTGTGTAAAATTGTATCAACCTTTCACCGGACACATAGAATTACAAACTGCTCTACATTTTCTACTTAATGTGCTTAGTTTGACTTTTGATAAATGTTCTCCCTGTGGGATTGACTTAGCACATCATCGTCTTTACTTACGCTGATCGACCGTGAAGAAAGATGGCGTAGTCACAGCATCTTGGAATCTTCGAATTCGAGCTAATCTATTTCACCCTTTTCTTTCATCCAGCACAAGAATGTAGGATCACACCAGAAATCGTTACCTTAAAACATAGTAATACTGGAATTCCTCAATCCTACAAAATCCAACCCGTGGACTGTAAATCTATCTACCGCTAAGACCTGAAGACCCGGTGGTTCTTTTGAGTCAGGTATCAATCATAGATATCACGAAAAGCAATTGGGTGGAAGTACAAATTGGCTGTTCTCTCATTGCTATCGACGGCTCGAGGACGAACTTTTCGATTCTTCGTACACGTTTTCTTCTTCCGCTCTCTTGGAATAATTATCTGTCTTTCATGTGACCTTGCGTTATTTTGGGGCATCAAGGGAATATACAGCGTTCGCACAAGAACACAAAAATGCAGTAGAACAAGACATCAACGAGTTGATTGTGGCCTCATTGTAGCCATGAGGTTGAAGCTTAGATTGCAAAGTGCTCATCAAGCCTCTTCACAGTGGGAATCTCATTGCCCCAGGTCCTGGCGTTACCATTCTATTGAGCTGCTTCGTCCATAAACCAAGGGATCGTCGTTCTAGACCCTTGCCGTCGGCCATAGTTTGTGTAACCCAGGGAAGAGGCCATTCGCCTTACTCGAGGTCCTCGCTCACAACAGCATCATAAGTAAAATATACCATAGAATCGGTTCCACTTTCTTAGACGTAATCTAGATGCTGAGCTATGTCAGACTCTTCGCAGTGGCAATTGGGAGTTAAGGGCAATTTCCATATCCACAAAGCAATTGCTAAGGGTAAGGCTTTTATTCTAGGGGTTTTCAGTGGGCTGACACTGAGACATATTTCGTAGCCATACCTACCGGAACCACGGTTGTATCGGCGGAGCCACACGGCATATCATCATGGGCCAAGACGGCAAAGGTTTCTGTCATTCTCCCGGATGGGAGTCCAAAAGCATACTTCCTGAAGGTAAGATCACTCAACTGTTTTCCAATACTGTCCGCGGCTCATTGATAGGTACGGGACAGTGCGCCACGGGACCGAGCGCACGAGCTTTGACGATGGGCGAATTTCATTCGGTGTCTGCCATTAACAATGTCGTGCTGGGACTACTACCCAGAGCAGCCGGATGGGGAGAATACCATGATGGAGGATCACAGGTGTATTTCTTCCTGGGCGACTTCCACGACTTGGACTTCACTGTAGCTCCAGATCCAGTCAAATTTACAGCCCAGATAGCGGAGCTCCATCAAAGAGGGACATCTTCGAATGGACTGTTTGGTTTTCCCGTTCCTACCGTGTGTGGCAGGATGGAACGTACAGTGACCTGGGAAAAGAGCTGGGCGCAATCCTTCATCCATCAACTCAGAGACGTTATCAAGTACGACAACGAGACAAACGGTCCTTGGCCAGAATATGACGCAGCTTGTAAACAGCTAATCGATGTGGTAATACCAAGGCTACTGGGTGCCCTTCAGTCTGACGGTCGCACCATCACGCCAGCCTTAATACACGGCGACTTATGGGAGCGTAATGTTGGAATAGACAAGATCACTGGCAATGTTGTCGTTTTCGACCCTGGGAGTACTTACGCCCACAACGAAATGGAATTCGGAACATGGCGGTGCTCCTGGGCGACCTACTTCAAGACTCCAACCTACATGCAGCTTTACAAGAACCTCGTCAAGCCCTCGGAGCCTGTGGAGGAATGGGACGATCGCAATCGCCTCTACAGCATCCACCCGTATCTGAATGACTCCGCTGGACATCCTGGCAGCGTTTCTAGGCAAAGGTGAGTATACTCTTCCATAGGTAATCAAATGCTAAGCTGTGTGGCTTAGGGCTTACAGTGATATGCTGTATCTCTGTGAGAAGTATGGGCCCTCGGACAGCCTCGAGAGATATGACCCGGAGAAGGATATCAGTGTTACCGGCGCTTACCTCCCATTTGTCATGGAACAGCTGGAGTGAGAGCTCGGACCCATTCGGGAGCTTCATCCAGTCCTTGAGGCGCTAAAAAGCTGGATCCTACACACAGTCGCAGTACAAAATATCTCCAAAAGACCAAAGAAGGCAACTCAAACCCACGGCCTCTATCCAACCAGTGTTCGCAGTCCACCAACAAGGTATTTGAATGACTCGGGATCCGATGGCTTGATGGAACTATCTTCCCTACCGGCTGTTGCTAACTAAAGGTACCTGATCCAGAATCGCTGCATGTATACAATCAGATACGGATTTTTTACATCTATATAGACGATGAACATATAAGGCAGTCCAAATAGCTTAACGACTGGCTCGCCTACAGTCTAAGATCGATAAACCCCCGAAATCGGGAGAACCAGCGCGAGGGTAACAGTTCTTAACCCAGAAATTTGAACGATGTTTGTCAGAGCATAGCGGACCATAGAGGATACGAGTACATCGACTCTACCTCTCCCGGATGTGACGGCAACACATATCCCCATTCCGAACCCAGAAAAATGACGCAAAGATAAGATAATCGTTGATTTCGTAAGCCTCGTAATATAAGAAAAGAACAACCATCGCAAAAGCCAAGAAACCCAACAACAGCAATCGATCAATCATCAAGGCCGTCCCAAAAACCCCCCTCGCCCTCACTCATCACTCTCGAACTCACTCCATGGCACCTTTCACAAACTCGCCTACCGCTTCCACTTTCCCCTCCCTCATCATCGTGAAATGATTCGCGTCCGCCACAACAGCCGTCTCGACGATTTCCTCCTCACCCAGCAACGCATCCCACCCGTTGAACTTCAATTGGTCTCCCTCTCGATTCTCCAGCAGCCACGTCATGCTGCCCGGCTCCTTCTGGCCTTTCCCCATCTTCGGCCTGGGGTCAGTCGGAAACTTACACACGCCGTCCTTGGCCCAGATGGCAAATGTCCTCGGGGCCTTTTCTCTAGGTATATTTTCTGGGCTGTAAGCCGACAGCGCCGCGACCGAGGCGTCGAAATGCGGGATCAGCCAGTCAGGGGCGCCGTTGCTATTACCTTCTGGACTGGGACCGAGCAAGCCGCTTTCGTCAAAGAACTTGTGCAGGCTGGGCGGCAGGTGACCTAAATTGAGGGGACATGGTGCGTCGATCAAGATCAGCCGCTCGACGGATTCGCCGGAGGATATGAGCTGGACGCAGGCTTCGTATGCGCAGACACCGCCTGCTGACCAACCGGCAAGATGATAGGGACCGTGAGGTTGGCGGCGGCGGAGTTCGGCAATGAAGAGGGAGACCAGAGTTGGGATGGATGGAGGGTATGAAGCTGGTGTTTTCAGAAAAGGCGAGTTGAGGGCGTAGACTGCGAGATTGTTGGTAGGGGAAAGAGGTGGCAGCAGAGAGTATGAGGTTGCCGAGCCGGAGCCGTCTGGGAACAAGAAGAGCGACTGAGAGGAATTTGGTGAGCCCTGAAGAAGGATTGAAGTCGCCGATGGAAGGGATGCCGCTTTGTCCTCGATATCTTGGCTCTGGGATGCTGGTGTCTCTTCGCGATGGCTCACATCTGGCTTCGGATAAGTCTCGTCCTCTGAGCTATCGGGCGGCGCGATTACCTGACGAGCATCACCCTTCCTAGAACCCTCTGACGACGAAGCTGGTTTCTTTTTCAATCCCAGACTCTCTTCGATGGCATCCATTGTGGTGTTTTCCGCGAAGAACTCGGATGGCAGTTCATGGCCTGTGCTCTCACGAACCTTCCCAGAAACTGTCAGAGACATGAGGGAATCCAATCCTATGCTGGCAAGGTTAGTCGAGCCGTTGATCTCTTCGAGAGGGACTCCTGTCTCCTCTGCGATCGTTGCACGGATCAATGTTGTCATGCTACTGTCACCACATTCCAGAGGCGTTGATTCCTCATTGTCCGTGACCGAAGATGCGGATTCCACTTCAGCCGTAGGGCTCGCTAGCCTTGAAGGGCTTTCCTCGGTACTTGAAGTGTCAGCAACCTCTTCGGGCTCATCGGTCGCAGAATCGGTCTGCGCAAGAAAGTTCTTCAAGTCTTTGACGGTGGGATAGTCCACAAACATGGACGACGAAATCTCAACGCCTAATTCTTCCCGGAACTTGCCAGAGATGTTCAGAGCCATCAACGAATCGACGCCCATCTCGGAGAAGGCGGTTCCATCTGTCAGGTCACCTGCTGGGACACCAATCTCATCCGCTAGTATTTTCAAAGCTTGCGGAGTAACGCCATTGCTTGGGCTCTTCGGCTTTGGTGTACTTGCTGCACTTGGTGGCGAAGCTTTGTTTTTTGGCTGTGGCTGAGGTCTAGCCTGCTGCTTTTGGGGCGCTGTTGTAACCGCAGGCTTCGAAGCCTTACCTTGTCCGCTCGCTGCAGCCAAGATAGAATCCATAAGTTGGCGAGGTATACCATGAAACTATCTGTAA
This sequence comes from Physcia stellaris, assembly GCA_018902385.1. Taxonomy (NCBI): domain Eukaryota; kingdom Fungi; phylum Ascomycota; class Lecanoromycetes; order Caliciales; family Physciaceae; genus Physcia; species Physcia stellaris. The sequence continues at coordinate 664,268 of JABSSW010000001.1, read as the reverse complement.
TTAGCAAAGATTGGACGGAAAGATGGGCAATCGTTGCATTCTTTCGCATGAGAATGATCCACTTATTCAATTCCCAGGCTCCACCAAATGGTAATTTTGCTGGTATCGAACGATTTTCCAGGCACGGATGCGGAAAATAAGGGAGACATGAGAATACTTACTCTTAGACCTTCAATGACGGCAGTGATTTTAAGACCTTCACTGGGGTCATCCTCAAAGACATATACATCCCCAACAACCATCTTCGCGGACTCTTGATGCATTTTCACGTAAGACCTATACTTCTTGCTTGTCGATAGAGGATGAGCAAAGCGGCAGTTCTCCCAACCTATACAGCGGATTAGACTACATTCCAAAGCAAAGCAGCAACAGATTTCTAGACTAGGTAAACTCACCATGGCTGACATAAACCTCCTTCGCTGGGTTGGCATTCTCATTCCCAAGCATGACGAACCCAGAGATATGAGCCACGCTATCGATGCGGTATGGGCTACAATAGAATTTCTCATCCGTGTCGTTCGTCTGGAAAACCACAGACGAAGTAGCTTCAAGCTCGGCGTTGTTGAGGATGACTTCTTCCATCCCCCGATATTTATGACCGTAATTGATGAGCCCCCGAACAGCTTATAAGCCGTGCCTCGCTTGAACAGGTCAGTCGTCTCATTGTTTTGCAAATCTTTCATTAAGCTCTCGATCCTGGTTTTGACCATGAACTGAGATCGTTGCCATCCGGCTAGCCAGTTCTCAGCGCTCTCAAATATCACGCTACAGGTAGCGTGGGTTACGATCTTCTTGCCCTCCGAAGTGACACTGTAGAAGTCGAAGTCGATTCTAGAGGTACTGGCATCGTACGCCCCACTGACTCTGAATAACTGCGGACCATCGGCTAGTGCAATCAATGGCTTTTCAACCTTCATGTTGCAAGCGTTCAGATCAGCCTTTGCGGAGTCGGGATTCAGCTGCTTGTGTACGTAGTCGGCTATGGTCAAGGCCATATCCGCATAAAGTGACTGTTCTCTATCAGTCATTCCCTTGCAAACACTGATTAATGCACTTACCGGTGGACACAAGCCAAATCCATTGACTTCATGACCGTCGATCGCCTCTTTCACAAGTGGATCACAGAGATCTGACTCTACAACGATAGTCGGCTTCTCGCTGTCAAGGTCTTCTTTGACTATTCTGTGCACGGAAGCTGCTGCAAATTGCGGCTTAGCAGCTTCTTGCTCGGCCATCACGCCAGCGTCGCCTTTCGTAAGTGTCCAGTCATTTTTGTAGTCAATCCAATAGTTCTGATTGTCCCACTTGTAGGTAGGAAGCCGTAGAAGTTGATGTGACGATTGGAACCCACGGTGCCACTCGCTCCAGTCTAGGCTTAGACCGGCGTCGTGGAGTAGGCACAGTGATTTTGCTAAGGTTTTCCAATCGTCATCGTTGCGACGTAGAGAGGCTGTAGTCTGGACATGCGGTCCCAAAGTTGATTTGATCATTGTTGAACATAAAGGATGTGAGCCGACCTCTAGCCATATGCTCTTATCGGCGACAAGTTTGGCATGCCTTGCTGCTTCAATACCTCCAAGGAAGTTAACAGTCTCCCGACAATGGCGCTGAAGATAGCCAGAATCGAACGTTGCACCATCGGTGATTACCTTACTCAGAAGTGGGGAGATGACAGGTACAGAGGGTTCGTGGAACTCAATGCCTTTCATAGAGCTTTCGAACTCTGGTAAGATAGCCTCGACTTGCGCAGAGTGGAAGGCAAAAGGCACTGCGAGCTTTGTAGACTTAAAACCTCTGTCTTTGAGATCCGCACACAATAAATCAATATTGACATCTGTTGGAAATTCGGTGGTCAGCATTTCAAATCTCGGGCAAGCTTTGAGTAGTAACAGAAAAACTTACTAGTCCCACTTATTACAGTCTCCTCAGGACCGTTAATGCAAGCAATATCGAAAGTGTCTCCATCCAAGAGCTGCCCAATAGACGCGACTGATCCTTTCACGGCGAGCATTGCATGGCTACCAGCATGACATTTCTCATCCAATAGTCTCGCTCTCGTGCCAACGAGATATATTGTGTCACTGATGGACAATACCCCCGCAGCGTTGAGAGCAGCGTACTCCCCCAAGCTATGGCCGAGGACGACAGTGGGCTCAACCCCCCACGCCAGCCATAACCTGAAGATCGCCATTTGGACGCATACTGCCCCGAGCTGAACGACCAAAGGGCTGAGCACACTGATGTCGGTTGCGCTGCCATCTATCAAAGGGAGTACCGACGTGAACCCATGAGATCTCGCAATTCTGTCATATTGGTAAATATGGGACCTGAACGAAGAGGAATCTGTAAGCAGTTGCTTCGCCATGCCAGTGTAATGGCTGCCCTGTCCAGTAAACATGAATGCAACCTTGCGTTTCGTCGCCGGTATTTGGGCGACGTCCTGGTCCAAGGATGACTCTAGAGCAGACTTGATACTCGAGACGTCAGAGCCCATCACTGTTGTACGATAGTTATGTTGGATTCGGCGAGCAGTAGTCTGCGATAGATCATCAGTGATCGTATTGTATGCATCGACTTTGCGAGCAGTTCAGCTATGGATACAATATAGAGGCGGGATAGATCCAAGTAAAGCGCATTTCTCCGAAGAGTGTTATAGGAAGACATGATAAAGTTCTTTTCACTTACTGTATATGACAGACTGGGCAAGTCTATGTGGGGATCTTTCAAGAGTACATCGATAAGACTTTCGACATTCTTCTTCAACGAAACCTTCGACCGCCCAGAGACCGCGATAATGTGATGCATTCTGGGGTCTTGGTGTTCAATGGGGTAAGCTTCCGGACCATCTTCTAATAATAACGCTGTATTACCACCCGCTGCGCTGAAGTTATTGAGAAAAACGCGCCGCTTCTGGCCTTTCGGCCTCTCCCAAGGCGTAGGTTTGAAGGCTATGTGCACGTTGCGCTCTTCAAGATTTGGGAATGTTCTGTTGACGGTACCTTTAATCCCACAGTGTGGAGGTATGATATTCTTTTCCATCATTGTGAGTACCTTGATAAGCGAGGTAATACCGGAGGCTGCTTCTCCATGGCCAGCATTAGCTTTCACAGCTCCCAAGTAGAGACTTTGATCAGATCTTCGTCTTCGATATTCAGGAGCGAAGGCATTCATGACAGACCGCATTTCCGTCGCATCACCAGCCTGAGTACCAGTGCCATGCATTTCTATATAGCTAACGTCGTGTGGATCGATCCTTGCTTCAGTAAGAATTTTCCGATACAAGAATTCTTGCGCTCCAGCATGAGGATGGGTGATTGACACTGCTTCAGCGGAGTGATTCGTTGCCGCTCCAGATATTACGGCGAGTACGGGATCTCTGTCTGCTATGGCATCTTCGAGCCTCTTGAGAACTACTGAACCGACGCCGTCGGCTCGGCAATAGCCGTCCGCATCGTTATCAAAGGTAGCACAAGGGCCCTTTTTGGACAAGAACTGTCCTCGGCTCAGGCCGCTAAATATGTCCGGATTCTCCACAAGTCTCTCATTAGTATTTGTGGCTAGAGTATAAGCAGGGAGCATTACCGTGAGTATGTTCATCCCCCCAGCTAAGGCTGTATCGCATTCCCCTGCCAATAGAGAGGTACACGCAAGTTGTATGGCAGCAAGGCTAGAAGAGCAAGCGGTATCGATGCTGAAGCTTGGTCCGCTAAATTTAAAGAAGTAGTTGATTTTCCCCTAACTGCCGTGAGCACAAGCAAGCTGTCTGTAGAAAAGTGACTTACCGGACCAAATGCCCGGACTCCTCCTGGTATCTGTACAAGGTACATGAGTCAGCCCCCCTTTCATATACGGGGCGCTGGGTTACAAAAGTATACGACATATCCCTCCTACTCCGACGTTGTCTTGCAGTTCCACTGACTTTAATCGGAGGGAATTTCCCAGTGAGTGACCACGACGATGACAGGCTCGCCACATTTTGATGGAGGCACGCTTACCCGGTCATGGTCACTCACTGCGAATTGACCGAGATGGGAGGAGATAAGATGGTACGGAGATACATACGAAGTAGGCTAGAGAAGAATGTTCAGTCAGCATGAAGCCCAAATGAAAACATTTGATGGTACGAAGGTCTTGACAAAACACATACTGTCAACTTTTTGCGCAGCTTGTATTTCCCTCCAGTCGTCGCAAGTCTGGCCATAGAATGTACCGACTCTATCCTGTTGCGTTGAAGGTGTTCTGTTCTCCACATAGCCACTCATCTCTAGAGCTTCATACGCAGTGACAAGAGCTAGTCTTTGCATCGGGTCCGTCTGAGCCGCTTCTCGAGGCGACAAATTGAAGAAACGGGGATCAAATAAACCTGGTTCTTCGATAAAGCACCCATATGGTGTATGGCTGGTATTGGTTCTCTTGCCATCAGCATCGACGTGGGTTCCAATGTCGAAGCGGTCCTTTGGAATTTCTCGGTGAAGATCAAGACCCTTCTCTAGGAGGGTCCAGAAGGCTTCATGGTCTGCGGCATTGGGGAATCGACCTGCAGATCTTGTAAGCGACCTAAAGCCGATGTTGCATGGTTCAAGTACCTGATAATCCACAGATGGCGATACTGGAAGGAGCTGCTCCATTGGATAGAGGGCTGGGTTTGTCTGAAACATCTGATTCGTTAAGGTATCGGTCGTCCAATTCTATATCAAGGCCTCTCTCCTGACGGAGAGCGGACACTAGACTGTGACCTGCGGTCGAAGGTCCAAAGCGAACGATACTGCAACGCGCATTGCCGGAAGCCTTGACGGCGGAAACGACGCTCTCAAGAACGTAATCCCAACGTAAAGGGTGTAGTAGTATATCATCCGTAACATCGCGAAGGAGTCCTTTGAGAGTCCCTGCTGAAAAGACCTCTACCTTGCCTGTAGACGATAGTGGTATTCTAGCCTTGTGGGACTCTAATATTGCAGCTGATACTCCTTGCAGCAATGGATCAAGGTCGTACTCTTCGTGTAAGTGGCCAGCATGGTATGGACCGTAAATCGGAAGACGAACTTGCTTCTCGTCTTTCAGTCCATTGGTTGCGAGGAATCGATCAATGATCTTTGATGGGCCAGAAATTGTCAATGCGCTAGGGCTGAGAATTGAATTCACGTCAGCGTGTTCTTTGTCGGTAAAGCAAAGGTCGTAAGGTAGACTGCTGCATATCAATGCGCAATGGTTTTGGGGAGGACGTCGAGAGGAAGAATTGCTCTGAAAAGGCCTACCTGACTGCACTGATATACAATTGATTCGGGAGCGAGATGCACTGACACTGTCAGATGTTTCACACTTATTCTTGTTGCTTAGGCATACCTTTTGCTCATGAAAGACCTTAAGATCATTGGCAAGCTCTTGCTCTGCTAGACCAGGCAGAACTACGGACCAGCTTGGAGAGTGAATCGAGAGTTGCTCTACCTGTTCCGCAACTTCGCTCACAAGAGACCCAATCCTGTACGCAACCTTGACAACCTCGACTGCAGCCGGCAATAGGTCCACGAGGTTTCGGGATGAGCTCACTACCGCCGCAGCAAGTAGGCCAGTACAGGACCCAACGATATGCGTATCAGACTTCGAAGGATCTTCATCGAGTTTGTCTCCATAATTTGCAATGAAGCAAGCAATTTGCGAGATGTAAGTTAAAGCAGACTCCAACGCGTTGCATCTAGGCTTTTCCGAATGTGCATATCTGGCTACCAAATCTGCAATGCTCGAAAAGCCTGTTGTGCTCTCACGTACTATCCGTGGTTGCTTTGCTACCTCTTGCCGAAGTACAGAGTAGCTCCGATCCAGAAATGCGGTCAACAGGGGATTCTCTTTGATTTGTAAGACCTGACGGAAAGTCGTCCGGTAGTCGCCAGTCTGGTCACCAAAAAGAAGTATAGACGTTGGTTTTGTCATTGTCTTCGGATTTAAGTCTTAGATAGTGGATTGAGGAAGCACGGAAATTTGGCGATAGGAGTTGCTTTATCCAGGACGCATCAAGGGGGCATTACAGTACGGTACGGGAGACAGAGGATGTCGTAGGTAGGGTTATTCAGCACATCTGAACTAGTTCTCCATCATTGCCAGCCCTGCTTAGACGTGCCATCTGAGGATGACGTCTTTGCAAGCCCGAAGATCGTCTGGGAGATCAAGTGCCAGATGACTGCATCTGGAAAGGAGATTCCACCGCTTCCAACAATGGGTCTTTGGCTCTTTAGGACCAAACCATTGAGTCATTGGCGTTGATTTTGCGGATCAACCTCGTGTCCTTCGAGACACGTGAAGGACCAAGTACAGTCTATGGCCACCGAAGGCGCCATCAAGCGTATGGTCATCCTAGCTTCGAGGTGATAGCATGATTCTGTCTCGCCTCCAGTGCCGATATTGCTCGGCGCAAACCGAACCTAGCGGTGAATATCCAGCCCTGCGCATTTTTCCCATGGAGATTTGACAATTCCGACAGATGCAGGGTGATGATGGCGTGCATAATTGTCTTCCGACAAAAGCTGTTAGCAGCGATGTGAAGTCGGCGAAAGCTCCATAGAGATGGCTGACATCGTTGCCTCTAGTGGTCAGAAATGCTGTAATCTCCGTAACTCGTAGGCAGCCACGTCGCCCGTCGGGCTTGGCCTCGGTGAGTAAGAAGTAGGTAGCCGAACGCATATACGAGGTCGCCTTGAGATGATCTATTTTGCTTAGGATGCTTTGAGGCAAGAGAGTTTGCATGATGCGTGATCGGCGACGTTATCTACAAGCTGTCAACAGTAGAGCCTAGTGACGAGCAAGTGCCCAGGTGTTGCCGGTGATGGATATCTCCAAACAGCTTAGTGGTCCCGTGGTGCATACAAGCATGAACGCCTACAGTCCAATGAGCTGCAAGGAGAAGGGAACCTCAACATTGTACCTAGGAAGGGGTGGACTGACATTCCAAGCCACCCACTGCGAAGCCTTTTCTGGTTTGTTGGCCACGCGGAAAAAAACGAGGCTCGACAACCCGACGTAAAATCGAATAGAATGACGACGGAGATTCTTCCGCAAGCAAGAAACCGCTCTAGGAAGTCGCGTGCGGCATATTTACATTCCTAGCGTGCTCTATATGGTGGATTGTACCAGTCCTGCGGCTGTCCGCGATACCTTCCTAAAAAGGCCTCCGCCTCATTCTTCATCCGCCTCTTGTGTACGCTAGAGATTTATCAAGCTTCATACGGTATAGACAAGCCCCTCATGCTATCGCTGATGCTGTCAGCTCTTGATTTTCGGACAACGATTCCCGGCTCGGCCTCTATCATTGTCCTGGACAGCCGTCGTGCAGCCGTAGCCCGTTGATATATACCCTTGGAGGCAGAATCGAACAGTGTTTTGCATGCTGCCCACGAAGTCGTTATGTAGATCACAGAATTCCAAAACCCCATGAGGGGGAGTACTATCGCTGAGGCATACGTAAACGGAACAGAGATGAGCTCTGGGTGGATCAGGGAGTAAACGCGATTGATAGAAGATGGCACCCAAGTTACCAGGAGCGAGATGAAGAACAATATTGCACACTTTGTGTAATTCCAGGCAGCAGTGTTTGCTTCCAATGCGGCTCTGTTGCTTCGTCGCTGGATGTCAGAGCGTCGCGATGGCGGTGCGTTCGAGGAGGCCCAAGCCATCGGACTCAAGTTCGGACTTGTAATCGGAGGACTTGCACAGTTGATTGTGATGGAGTATTGCCCAAGCGCTGGACTTGAGCTCGTGCCATCCACCTTGCCAAGAATATCCGAAGTGTCTTGAAGTGGTAAATCCATAGGCTCGCTTGTAACGTGAACTTCCGTCGTCTTGAAGCTAGTGAATGGATTCTCAACTACCACATATGCCGGGCGGTTGGTGCTGTTGAATGCACGGAGCTGCTTCCGTTTGATGAAAATCTCCCTTCCCGCTAAAAGATATATCGTTAAAGCCGTAAGAATGCAGATCCTAATGCGACATCAGTGCTAGGAGAGGTCGACGGAAGAAAACAAACCTTACCATGCAGGACCGTAGCAGGTGATAATGCGGAGCGCTACCCACTTGATATCTATCCAACACCAGAGCGTAGCAGGACCATAGATCTTGCCTTTCGGGGCACTTTCGACTAAGAGATACGTAAGGGCAACGACGAATGTACTGCCGTAGCACATAATATCTAGTGTAGCACGAGGTTAGCATGTCTTACAGAAACCCTATCAGCGCAACAAGTCCAGCTACAGAGGTATCAACCCGAGGTCAGGTGAGCCGTAGCGTACAAGCCACGATGTGCTATCGAATTGCACGCTACCCCAGCCATACGACAGTGGGAGGCATATGGCCTTCCAGACCCAGCTTCTTTGGGAAGAAGCTTTCGCTAGCACCATGCTTTCCGCTCTTCTCGCTCAAAGATAAGATGTGTAAATGAAGCACTCACGATATTTCCATTCGAGTGCTTTTAGCTGATCCGCATTGTACCTGCGAAACAAAGTCATATAGACATTGATTGCCATGGCCAAATTCCAGAGAGCATCAGCGGGTAGGAAAAACTGTATCAGAAATCCTTGTAACTGACAGATATGCGAATTCGGGCCTGCCCGAACGCCCGTCAGGGAAATCAGAGTCCCTACGTTGCAAAGCGAGTTGCCGATTGATGCGTAAAACATGAGCCTATTTATTGGTTTTCGGAATGCTGGAGAGTAAATGAAAGTGGCGAAAATGAAGCTTGTCCCAAGCAGTGATAGACAAGATGCAACTCGCTCGATTGTCTCAAGGGAATTGAGTTGATCTGGCGTCAGATTGTGAGCCATCTTGCAGCGCGCAGCTGCCCGTGTAGATTCTTGCTCTGGCTTGAACTTAATCCACGGATACCTTAAAGAACCTTGGTGAAATCGAGAACGAAGGTGAAGAACTACTAGGGCATGTACAAAAGACGGTCAATAACAACAGGTTAAGAAGAAGAGAGACATAACAACAGGTACGAGGATGAGAGCCTTGGCGGAAGGAGCGAATCGCAATTACGAAAGGGAAACTGGGACGGGTAATTGTTACATTGCTGGTGGTGGGTGACCGCCAGCCCGATTCGCGAAAGACCGCTGAGGTGAGATTTCTGATATTTGATGGTGCGCTACGAATGGTCTGCAAGAGATCAAAGGCGGGCCAAATGCAATCTTGCGGCACCAGCTCAAGGAGAGAACCTCGACCGCGATCCAGATTTAATTCTTGGCAAAGGGAATTCCTGAAATGATAGACGAGAGAGAGGACTCAACTATACCAGTCAGAGCTCATTAGATATACGGTATCTTAGTAGCCGTTTGCTTGTACTCCGTCCAATTGCCAGGTTCTAGGGAGCTCCTCACCATCTCCAGAGACTTATCTGATTTCCCATTAGAAGAATGAGGAACGTCTTGCACATTGCTCGTCGAGAATCATCGGCTACTCAAAGTGAAGGGATTTTTCAAGGTTCTGGAGGCTGAACAATCGGTCAATGCTGGCAGCTGAAACGGATAGCTCGCCTGTTTCGCCTCAAGTAGAGCACGAATGCACCCACACTATACGGGCTTGCTGACCACCATGCAGGACATGTTGCGTGTAAGCTGAGGCACAGCGTTACAGCAATTACGCATGAGCAAACCACTGGATCATTTGATCTCGGATTCCAGCCAGGCTGAAAGGGTTGGATCAATCTGGCCAACGCCTTCACCACATCACACGTGGGAAGGGGAGGAGTAAACGAGCGACTGCGGCATTGCTTTGGTGAGATTGCCACGCGGACGCCCTCTAGGTAGGTTAAGTCGAATCAGTAAGATTCTTGATACCACCTTCGACTGATTATAACGGGGTGGAAATGCGGTCATCCGTCCAATATTTTTGATTCGGAGGCTAGTAGGTCTCGACCCATTGACGGCTGGGTTTAGACATGAAATTCTCGGATCGAGGTGTAAGCGCATCCCTTTGGGCCTTTGGGATTCTCCAAAATGTTCAATGAGGCTGGCGTTACATCAAGGAGGAGAGAATGCGAGCGCGATGCCTTCAGGCTGGAAGATGAGTGGGCGATGTGCTAGATCCAATCCAGCTAGCGCCCGTCTGTCGTCGCGCTCCCAGACGCGTCCACTCGTCGCGTCTTCCTGTCGATACCCTCAACTCTCTGATTTTGATAATAATCGCTGTTTAGGTTTGCCGAATCTGCTAAGATGATCAAGCAAGAATTCAATCGGATTGATCCAAAACGAAGGAATATAATAGACCATAAAAAAAAGCAATTCGCTGAACCTGTATTCCAGCAGCAAGAGTACCGCCATCGGCTTAACCTCTACGAGACCCCTCCGACCGCCGACATCACACTCGAAGACTTTGAGAAATGGGCAATCGATAGGCTGAGGAGCAAGTATTTCGTTCACCAGGCCGTTGAAAGGAAATGCTAATCAATGCCTCAAGTTCTTGCTGAGCTCGAAGCCTGCTCCTTCCGCAACAAGTCCCCCTCAGAAACCGCCGAACACATCAAACCTCTTCTCGCTAAATACCTACCACTCTCTCCCAACTCTTCCGCACCCTCTTCCGTAGGATGGCGAGACCCGAAGCTGCAAAAGGAACGTCAGAAGGATCACTACTCGCACTTCATACTACGCCTCGCGTTTTCTTCGACCGAAGATCTGAGACGCCGGTTCGGTAGAATCGAAACCGCACTTTTCAAGCTACGCTTCCAGAACGACGATGCTCGAGAACGGCAGGACTTTGTCAAGAGTCTCAACTTTGACTGGGAAACCGTCAGCGAGCAAGAAAAACAGACTCTAGCGACAAGCTTACGAAATGCAACGCCAGGCCTCAAGAAAGAGGAGATTGAGGAAGGAGGCTGGTTCAAAGTCGATTTCGAGACCGTGCCTGAACTGGTCGAACAGCGGAGGGTCTTTCTCAAAGCCGGAAAAGCATACGTCCCAGTGAGGGAACAGATGAGTATGGTTCTTGCCGGCTTCACAGAAAGGCTCGATAAAGGCCTCGAGGTATGATTCCCCGTCCCCTTTGCTCGCATCTCACCGCCAATGCTGATCCCACCCATCAGCTGACCGCCCGCGCTCTCCCTCGGCTCGACGAAGACGACCGCCTCTCCCCAATCCTGACTCATCTCTCCAAAAACTTCGCTACACCCGACGCACACATCTCCGACGCCGACACTTCCCTCCCCGGGGCCCCCATCAACGCCTCCTCAATCGACAGCCTCTCCCAACACTTCCCCCTCTGCATGCGAAACCTGCACCTCACCCTCCGCAAAAACGACCACCTCAAACACTTCGGCCGCCTACAATACACGCTCTTCCTCAAAGGCATCGGGCTGAGCCTGGAAGATTGCCTCGTCTTCTGGCGCACGAGCTTCCGAAAGAAAACAGACGACGAATTCAACAAAGAGTACAAATACAACGTGCGTCACGCGTACGGCGACGTCGGTGGAGACGCTACGCGGCGCGGGAAGGGCTACTCCCCCTTCTCATGCCAGAAGATCCTGACGGAACACCCCCCCGGCAGCGGCGAAGCGCACGGCTGCCCTTACCGCCATTTCTCGCCCGACAACCTCGTCGCACTGCTTCAAGCTACGGGAGTCAATGATAAAGATGTGCTCAGGGGAGTAAGGGAGGATGTGGCGCCGGAGAAGAAACGCTATCATATTGCTTGTAATCGTGTGTTCGAGTATGCGCACAAGGTGGAGCTGAAGAGGGTTAAGGAAGAGGGGACGTGGCCGGCCAGCGAGCTGGATACGATCGTGCATCCGAATACGTATTTTAAGAGGAGTTATCTGCTGAAGAATGGGGTGAAGATTGGGGATGAGGGGAGAAATGGGGATGAGATGGAGATGTGAAATGGTGAATCTAGAGGGTACTGGTACGGTGTTTGGGTCGGAGAGTGGAGAGGGAAGATTCCAGGCGTCGTGAGGGTATGGTTTGGTTCTTCGCATGAGAGCGCTGAGAAGCCTCGGAGAAAGGCATGTAATTGGATTTCCTGAGCGGCCTTCCGGGGGAATCATTGATGAGATCACAATGCAATATACTCGACCTCCAATTTGAAAACATCAAAACCAAAACCCGGCTCAAGAGGGATGGCATTCGATCAGTAAACTGTACTCCTACATCAAAAACGTGAAACCTCATCCAAAATCTGCTAGATTCCTCAAGCTTCAGATGCCGCCCTGGGTATATGAAGTCAAAAGACGCCTCCAATGAAGAAGTACAGAGAGAGTATCAACCCCTTCAGATATCATCCAAACAGCAAGCATGAAAAAGCCTCCTCCAAATCATCCAATCATCCATCCCCTTAATCGTTATGTACTCGTACCGAAACCCCATTGCAACGGCAAGCAACCACGAACACATGAACCTCGCTAGATGGTGAAATAATCTGTGGCCCAAAGCGGGTGAAACCAGCACCCCGAATATCAAACGTGTACTCGCTCGCATGCACGCTTCGTATGCTTCATCAAAACCCGGCCCAAGCTCATTCTTGTCATATCCATATCCCATATCATCTTCGTCCCCCGTTTCAAAGCTCAATCATAGAGTGTTTTGCTGTTTCCCCTGCATCAGGGGTATCAGAAAGCAACGCCCTCCTCCCCCTCAAAGCTGTCCCGTTCAAACTCCCCCCTCTCAACGGGGGTAACGTAAACGTCGTGGAAAGCATCATCATCCGTATCTGTCTCCTCGCTGTAATTACTCGATCTTCCTCTCTGTTCCCTATTCTCGACTCCCAGCCTGTACGGTCTGCGTATATCGTCGGGCGAGAAATGGCGGCCTAGGTTTTGCTGCTGTTCTCGTCGTTGCTGGGAGTGTGAGGATGAGGGGGAGCGTGCTTGGAGGAGCTCAACCTGACGCTGCAGTTCGGTAACTTGGTCTTCGAGCCGCATCCGTGCGGATTGCTCGCGCCGGATTAGCGTTATTAGGGTCGTGTAGTGCTCGATGGTGAGCTCGGTGATGCTGTTACGGGCGCTGCGGTCTCGGGTAATGGGTGAATTGTTTTGGTTGCTGGCGCCGCTGGCTTTGAGGGTGGTTGCTATGCTGATGGGGCGTGGCTTTGGGTGGATGATTGTTGGATCATGGCCAGGGACAAAGGGGCCTTGTTGTGAAGCTGGGGTGCCGCTATTCTGGTAGTAGGCCAAAGACGGGTACTGGTCAATGAAAGCACTACTTCCAACTTTCAAAGAGTGCATTTGCGGCTGGTCGGAAACGCTCCTCGAGTGTACTGGTACTGCTGGCGCCCCCGGTAAAGGCTCAGGGTGCTGAAAACGGTCTGCTGGTGAGAACGACCCTGCTTGGAGCTTCGAGATTGCAAATTCAAAGTCCATCAGCTTGAGCTCTAGCGTGATCATCCGTTCTTCCAGACCAATGTGCTCGCCTATGTTGTCATTGCTTTGAACATCATCTGGCGGGAGTCCGAAGTTGAAGTCTTGATTATGTGCTTCGAATGGTCGGCCTTCACCATCAACAGCAATAAAGCTGGGTTTGGGGTTTGGATCTGCCGATCCCTCACCCAAAGGCTCCGAACTGACGAAGCCAGTACCTCCGATGGCTGGAGAGCCATCTGATGTGGTACTTTCTCGCCAATATCTAATTTCATCGCTTCTCCTTCGCCATTGCCGCCATTGGATAGGAGACATCCGATGCTCTTTCCCACTGCTTCGATATGCTCCCACGCTTCGAGATCGGCGTTTGGGGTTGCTGCCGCTGGTAACCGCAAAGCCTATATTATGCCCATCGACAATTTGGGTCCCGCTATCTTGTAGACCAAGCCCTGTCAAAGCATTGTTGATGTCCTCCGCCTCTTGTGAGCTTAGGATGACGCTTGGTAGGCTCGCTCGACGAGGTCTGCTTGGCCGCTCCGGTGGGGGTCGCTCAGGCTGAGGTGGTAAGCCGCTAACGGTCGAACGATAGTCCCTGGGGACATCCACGATAAATGGAGCATGCGAGCCCAGAGCACTTGAACGAAGGACTCCTGCAGACGGTGCTGAGGCTGCTCGCTGTTTTTCTGTCACGGGTGTGGTGATGAGAGTTTTCGATTCCTAGGAAAAGATTAGCATACCTCGCTACCCCATCGAAGATTTGCTTCATACGTGGAAATGATTCTCTGCTGGCGCCGGTAAACTGATCCTATTCTTGACCGACCGCCGGCCAAATATTTTGCGTATTACCGTGCCGAGCCCACTCTTCTTGCGCTTTTGGGGTGTTGGTGGTTTGAACGGACTGATCAACGAGGCCCGATTATGTCCATTATGCATGGACAGTTGCTCGTCCCTTGTAGATGGTCCTCGTCCCTGTGACCTTGCGGTCGATTGTCTGTACGTAGTAGGTCTGGAAGTTCGATCGCGCAGCTTTTCATTGTAAATATGGCCTGCAGAGCTGTTTGGACTACCATCACGAGATCCGCCAGCGGGATGAGCGTGATGGCTCTCTGACACTCCATTGACCATAGCAAAGTCCTGTAGGTCCTGTTCGATACCGTGCCTCGACCGAGGTACTTGAATGACTGTGGATAGCTGCCCGCCGTCGACTAGCTTTTGCGGATTGCCCAAGCCATCGACAGGAACGGGCTCGACATTATTGGCAGTCATGGAGTCAATCTTTGTCCAAGTAGCGAGACTGGGCTGGCAGGATCTGAAGCAAGATCAAATGAGCGAGAAAAAGACTCCGAGCCAAATGGGCATTGTGACGCAAGGGAAGCCGGCTCCAATGACTTGAACGCGGTTGAAGATTCACAAAGCGTGAATGGATTAATGAAATGGTATTTGTCTTGTTGCAGTCGCAAGAATGGAGTCAGTAGTGACTAGTCGAGATGATGGCCAGCCAAGCATGCAGGTAAAGTGAGGTTTCAGTGTGAATATAAGAGGCGGGCGTATCATGTCCTGCAGGCTTATTATTAACCTGCGGCGATGGGGTCAGACGCAGGGGAGGGTGTATCGAGGTTGGATGCAATTATGCAAATGCAAGGGCCATCCAGTTCGGTGGAAGAGGTTCGTTCTCAAACAAGCTTCAAGCGAGTGTGGTTTGGGTGCAGAGCATGCAGCCGTTCGAAAGCACCAATCCTATCAAGCGGCGACGATCTGAGAGCGCAGAACTGCAATGTCGCAGACACAACAATCAGCAAGCGGCGCAGCAGCCTCAAGAATAGAACCAATGGTTGCCGATCAGCCGGCCATGCCAGAACAAAAAAGAAGGCGCTCAGAAAGCCAGAAAGTCAGATCCTAGTACAGTAGTAGCTGGGCTCGGTAGGATGACTCGCAGGCTTCGCCAATCATCGCTTCCGCGGCCACTCTCTATTGACTTCCCCACCAGCTCCTAGAGTTGCCGGCTTTTAGAGTCTTAGGATCATCGTCTATTAACCTCCGAGCCTTCCAAGCCCAGACGGACATCATTGGATCTCCTATTTTTCGTGGGGGTGGGAGCGCTATGCAGCATCTGACTATTGACAATCGAGAACATCTCCGCTTCACAACGTTGATCTCACTTGGCTAAGGCTGAGTCTTGTCCTGAAAAGATTATCGATGGGCCTGCCTTGATCATAACCGTCCTCGATCAAGCCGTCTATCACTCTGATTGGCTTTAGACAGACAAGGAAGATCGTCAATGGTTGTTCAGCTCTTCGTGCAGACGAAAATTAACATGGCTCATGATAATCAAGTCATGCCGTCAAGGACTGGGGATCTCCATCTGACCGTGACTACGGTATAAAAAATACGACATTATTCTAGATGATCGTTACAAAGCAGGACACTGGTACCTGCTAGGTATTCCAAGGTCGGGTAAGCGGTGGCGTGAGGGGTTACGGAACACAAAGTCTGACGTTCCATTGAATTGTATAGCAGGCCAGACCTTCAACTCGAGCCTAATGAAGTCATCTACGAGCCTTTGAAGAGAGTCATGATATCAAAGTTCGCAGATCCTTCGCCATCACTCATGCATGAGACCTCCGCTGCATCAACGCCCAGGTTGCATCAACATTCTCCCTGTTAAATTAAGGTAACAACCGAGTATGGCCGCTACTTGGATCTCAGCCTTCAATAAGAAGCGCATCCGAGGTTAGAAATTTACTTGCTCAAACTACATATGATGCTCACATCAACATCTATGCCTCGATTGGACTTAAAAAGGAGGACACCTCAGCCGTGACACCTTAGTGTGACTGATACCGACTTTTCAAACATGAGCACGGCTCCGCAGAGATGCGAGATAATTGACACAGTGAGCTGACTTCAGGCAGCCGGATACCAATGTCAGCTTGAGCCTCATTGCATTGAACTAGCCAATCTCCGTCATTAGGCCAAGGTATCAACGCCTTTACCGACCGTGGACTCAATCTCAGGTATCCCCTAGCCTAGGTTGATGGATCTATACGGCTCGATCGAGGACTTGTTAGGTTCCTTGTCAATTACCTACTATGCCTACCCGCCTCGGGAACGAAGAATAAGAATGTTGCCTGGATCAATATCGTATCGAGCCGAGAAATCGCCTATTTGACAACAATTGCACGATCTTGTGCCAGACCTTCGGACAATGAAGGATCTCGCTGCAGCACAGTCCGACCACTTGTCTTGAGAGGAACCACGGCGATAACAGAGACTAGGGAGGTACTTCAGGGTAGAATATTAGCCACGGTATTTGCCGGGTTGGCATGATACACTTTCTCCCAGCATGCCAAGGTAAACTCAACCACTCGTTGCGAGCCCATGGGATAGAGTCCTAGCCAAAAGCCTGTTAGATCCGGTCAATAATTAATAGAAAGTTCCCTCAACAATGCCACTCTGTTCTTCCGACTCGACCATCTCCTTCTGGGCCAAACTTTCGTCAGCACATCGATGCCACTTTGTGAGGGCCATCGAGGGTTTCAAGGCAAATGTCCTCCTTGTGAAGTAGCCTGAGCAACTGAGCCGCCCAATCTCGACAGCCTTGCCTCTCTGCCGAGAATAAGTAGCGGATCATGCCTACATCTATGACGATGTCGTTCGCCATGATCCCTTCCCGCACACGAAACGCGCAGCTTTTGGCCACCTTGTCGTAGAATACTACCGTTATACAACAGAGTCAAGATCCAAGGAGAATACTACGTCACATAACTGCTACAATCAAAGGAAGCAACGTGAACTTCCACAAGCTGTGATTAGTATGCTGACTAAATTACATGCGTCAAAAGATATGCAGTTAAGATAACTACCGCAACCGAATACCACCTTGATCCCTAATGCCGGCACGAATACAAATATGACTGCAGTCCTGAGATGCTATCGATGAGATGCAGAGAGTTGGAGGGCGTGCTTTCGAAATATGTTGCTAGCTGAGGTCTAGAGGAGGTCTTCCAAGTGGCAACCGGGCCATTACGAAAGGAACGAGCTCCATTCAGAGAATCTGGCCGGCAGCAGAACATAGAGTCCTGTGATATACATGTGAACGAGTGGAGATAGTTTATTCGATATAAATACTGTTCTGATTCAACAAAATACGGAGCGGAGTACTGCACGAAAGGGGCACAACAAGCTAACATTTCACTAAAGCTTTCGGCCAGCGTTAATACATGTGTGAAATGCAGGTGCGAAAGAGGAGGGATGTCAAGTAAATACATAGCCACCTTCTCCGTGAAAAAAAAAGCTGTCATGAAGAATCTTGAAAACGATTGACGTAAGTAGGTTTCCGGTCCATATGTTCTCTGAAGTGTAGCGATAGAACTTTGAGGGAGTCAAATGAACAATGAAGAACAGATCCGCTTCAACAAACCCCCGAAAATGCTTCGCTAAACTGCCACGGCGCCCTTGTAAGATTGCTTCGCGCTGTTGGCTCAATGTTCCTTAGGCTGCAGTCTTGCATAGATCATTTGGCGACCCAGGCTTTGTGACCATCCTTCAAGCCCTGGGCTTCAAGATCTCGCCCTCCGATGTCGTGATAGTCGTGATGCCCGGGCGAGATGAGAGTCGTGTTACTGGTCATAGAACGTGTTGTATTGGTAGGGCTTAACGGTCCATGTACATTCTTGCCATTGACCAGCGGTCCCGATGATCCCATCGCAGAATTATTGAGCAGCTCTTGTCGTAGTTTCATGCCACCTGGTGGTTGAGTACGGTTGCTGATCGATGCTGATGCCCAGAGTGAGGATAGCGGGAGGAAGATCGAGACTAGGGTAAGGACATGCGAGGAGAATCCCGGGAAGTTGACCAGGTACGGAAGGATCGAGAAGATTGCTGTCATAAATCATTAGCCTCATCTCCTATCTCCAGTAAATGTCCTGTTCACTTACCTGGAATGATCAAGGTTTGACACCCCATTATGAAGATGATTTGCATCGGACCAAACCGATCAAGGCCTAGCTGCCTTCGTTGTCGAAGTGCAAACCCAAGTTTCGTAACAAAAGCTGCGCAGAACCAGCAGATACTTATCGATGTCGTAATATTTGAGGCGTTGTCTAGCCACTCCACGTTACTCACATAGGTCAAAGAGACTATGGCCTTGGAGTTCTCGACGCAAAGAGCTAAGCGAAATGCAATCGCCATAGTGGCTACCATGATTGACGTCGTGTACGTGATTGTACGATGAAGCTTCGATAGTGTACAGCAGACTACTCGAATCTGCAGCAACAGGGATAACTCCACGCAGATCAGTAGGAGCAGCGTCATGACGGTAGCTGCTACGGAGGTCCCATAATCCTTTCCTGTCACTCGCGAGTAGTCTTGGCTGTAGTATGCGTAGATGTTGTTGAATGGTCCCGTGAAGTATAAACATTGCAGGATATTACGGATAAAAACCAGAGCTAAGGATAGAACGTTGGTAATGAAGATCGGCGCACGTCTCTTTTCAGGCTTGGTGAGGAGTAGCAGGATAACTAAAAGTACCAAGGAGGCACCAATCTGTGAGGCGTAGTTGATGCACATCCGAACGCTGTAGAGCATGAACTCATCAAGCTCCACAAGTGGAACATCCATTGGGGTCCCATCAGCTAGGTGGAGTGTGATGGTCTGGGTGAAGGGGTCTGCAAGTGACAAGTTCGCCATTTCCATGCTGCTCATGGTCGTTGCTGCCGTGCGGAAGGGGGTCTCGATGTTTAAATAAAGCAAAGATTGTTACAGCGTAGGAAAGCTGCAAGTGAGTGGTGTTTGAGAGAGCGAACAGTGCCAAAGTAAGACCTCGCCTGCGTAGGCTCTTTGTAAAAGCGATTGATCTGGTGAGACGACGAAACTGAGAGGAAGAGGAAGATGTGAGAGTCAAATAGTCAGAAAAGTTGCCGATCTGTTCAAATAGGGATCAATGAACGATCTGCCTCAGTGTACAACAATATCAGGATTGAAGTGAAGGCGGAGCGTGGAAAGGAGGAGGATGAAATGAACAATCTTAAGCAATTGATGATGGGGCCTACGTGAAGTTTTCGGATGTCTTGGAGGATAGGAAAGAACAATATCAAGCTCTGGACACAGGTTTCAGATCACGGTGATCCAACTCTCGTGCTTGAAAAGTCTAGTGATGAACGACAGCAGCGATCAGGCAAAAGCACCAGAATCACGCTTCTGAACAATGCTAGAGTTTAGAGAAGATTATACACTTCGGAGAGTCGATACAGATGATGATCTTTCGAACAATGGGATATGTTTGGGGGGAGGGATGGCCCTTGAGGCGCATTTCCTGCTTCGTATTGTTCTCCAGCGCTGGCGAGGAGCACATTCACCTCTGCATCGTGTGAAGCCAACGGGGTTAATCATCTTGTCGGCGTCAGCGCAAGTTGCAGCACAGTCCGGGTTACAATGGTAGTATGATCTCATAATTGGTATCTTCGCAATGCAATCTCGTAAGTTCGTAACGCACTCGAGGCAGAGATGCAAGACCAGAAATGTTGCCTTTTGAGCGATTGGATACAGAGGATACCTAGTAAGGATTAGCTTAGCTTGGCGTCACGTGATACCGTGCTGGATGTGCCCCGATCCACACCCTTCACCACGTGTGTTCTTTTGACCCCTCAGCGATGACACGAATTGACATTTGCCCGGCCATGGTGCGAGCTGTGCTCGCATTCCGAGCCGAAGGGCCAAATTCGGGCGGCCGAAAATATGACACGGTATTCTCGCAGAGTGCGGCTGGTACAATTTCTACCGAACAACGAAACGCACTCGCTTCTTCTCGACCTGCCATCTCACGAGGACCTCAAGGTTGAGTACTATCTTCAAGCCGAATCTGCAAGCCCTCGACAAAGAGATAATCTACGGATCAGTGTGTCTGATAAGCCAGAAGCCAGGCATTCTTCCGCGGCAGTCCTACGTTTGTGATACATCCACCCTGTCTCTGTGCAGCTTGAATTAACACCATCAGATTGCTGCCCCACTCTCGTCGAACTTCAAGGCAATAAGTCGGATGTCTATGTGAAGGGTACCAGCTGGGATAACGACCCATCTTCAAAGTCACCGGAGAAGCGGCCACTATCCGTTGGGGCATGCCGTCTTCAGCTCTGGCCGAATGATATTTTTTACATTGGTGAAACTCAACTACAAATACTCTTGGACAGGTATGTTGGTGTTTCTGTCCAGTCCTATTCGTCTGAGAGCTCCAGAATATATTACAGAATTCGTCCGGGCAGCAAATAGTTCCTGTAAATGAATGCTTACCCGAGAATCTGACTGCTGATGCCGAGATCATCATTAGTACTGCCCGATCTTCAATGCCGGACCCAGAGTCATCACCACCGCCTACTCCACCTTTTGCACGCCCGATGAGGCTTGAAAGTGGAGCTACCATTATGGAGACACCTTCCAAGGATCCAAACTCTGCCAATATCATTAAGACCCTCACCAGTAACGCTTTGAGAGGAAATGAGGATAGTCGGAATTGGCCCGCCGATGATCTCAAACGTAATACTCTTTTCAGTATTCGCGAAGCAAAGCGTCAATATGAATCGAGTCCAGATCCAGCGAGCGAAGGCCCACAGCTCCCACCTAACGACGTGACGCCTACCAAAGTCGTATGTCAGGATAGTGTCGATCCGAGGAATCTAGAGTATCAGCATTTCTCGGAACCGGCGCGTGAACCTACAGGTAGGTCTTCAAGGGTGATTTGTCCCTTTCGTAAACACCTTCTGGAGCTGTAAGGGCTGGAATGCGCAGAAAACACATTTTGCATATTCAAGTTCACGGGATAACATACATGCTGATTTCGAGATCATACATAGAATCTCCGACCGCGCCCGACGAGAGAGAGACTCAAATCAAAGATGAAAGTCAAGCGAGCAATATCAGGCATGCCGATGCTTTACTCGCTGTTGCTGGTGAAAATGAACCACCTTCAAGTCCAGTGGCGAGAAGCTCCAGCAGTGACCTTGCCACTGCCACGACAGAAGATGCCGAGCACATCGATATAATGCTCGAACAAAGTGATGCGAATCCTCCGGAGACCGATGTTGGAACAAAAGACCCCTTATTAGAACCGACAACATTGGATGACGCGGTGATGAAGGATCACGAAGATGTGATCGATGTAAAAAGACAAAATAGCGATGGGACACACCTCGGAGTAACTCACGAGTCTCATCCAGCAGCAGAAATCGAAGAACAGTCAAAATTTGAGACGAATGATTCTCCAGAGAGGGCCCGGAAAAGAGTAAAGTTCGCACATGATCATGATATACCTGATAGGCTCAATGCTGCGACCAATCCTGACGCTGATGCGACAACGGATGAAGAACATTCTGAGAACGAGTCGCCCGAGAAGCCTGATGATGCTGGAGTAGCAGCTACCGATAGTCCCCAATCGAGCGAACGACCTAGAAAGCAGCTATCAAACGCCAGTCCTGCAAGCTCCAATGATCAGACACGGAAAACAGCGCCGCAACCTCTAGAAACGTCGGCTTCTCCAAGTGTACAGAAGAAGCCTGCTACGGCAAAGCGTATACCCAAACCTCGAAAATCGCTCGCTACGCCAGAAAGACCGGTGGAACCAAGCTCGTCAAACAAAAGCTCGAGGTCTGCTGGCCATGACACCACAGCGAAACCCCAAGATCCTGCGGCAGCAATTCGAGTGTTGTTTGCTAGCTCCACCACTATAGATCAATCCAAAGTGTTTATGAAGTTTTTGTCAGCGCATGGAGTCCAAAAGGCGACGTCCATCAGCGATTGCACCATTCTCTGCGTTGGTAAAGACGCAGAGCTGAAGAAGACGAGCAACCTCATTCTTGCCGTATTGAGCGGCAAGAGCGTCATCGCTGACAGTTGGATCAAAGACAGTGCGAACGCAAAGGAGTTACTAGACTACGAGGATTACAAAGCGACAGATCCATCGGCGGAAGAGGAATGGGGAACAAGCCTCGCCGATGCAATCGCCAGAGGTAGAGACGGTCTGAAACCTCTGACCAACTGGTCGTTCTGCTTCACTCCAGCCGTCAAGAACGAACTGGGCAAGGGATTTGCCGACATAAAAACAATATGCCTGGAAGCGGGTGCGGAATCGATCCAGGCCACTTTACCTCGCAAAGGTCCTCAAGATCCCTGCAGAACCATCATGATCGCAACCAGCAACGATAAGGATACCGCTGTCCTTCATGGGAGAGGGTGGAAGACTTATAGCAAGGACATCATCACCCTGAGTATCCTACGAGGAAGCCTGCAGTTGGAGAGCGAAGAATTCGAGATCCAAGCCACAAATCCACCGCAGACTGGCAAAGGGAAACCCTCACCGCAGACGGGCAAGAGCAAGACGCCGCAAACTGGTAACAGCAAGAAGCGCAAGAGATGACTGAGATCATGATCGTTTAGACTTTAAGATCGGCTTTTTGATGAGGAATGAGCTTACGTGCATGTGGTAGGCGTTTGCTAGTGGATGGTAGATACCCCCGATCCTTCTTTCATGCTTTTGTACCCTAGATTATTGCTATCTAGCTCTCACAGAAATCTCTTTCACCTGAATATATTGTAGCGAGAATCGACCCTGTTGACTCTCATTTCTATCCCATGGTCGTCTAATAATCAGGGTGACGTACACGGTGGTGCTATTGTACAGTACCGCTGAAGTGACGGGGGCCGTGAGGTCGATTCCATATTCCTCAACCTAAATATCGGTAGATATGTACAACACCATAAAGAAATAATGGCAAGATAATACGCCCCTCCCTCCCCCACCCATCATGATAAACTTACCTAAGTATACCATGAGACCG
Source organism: Physcia stellaris (assembly GCA_018902385.1). Classification (NCBI taxonomy): domain Eukaryota; kingdom Fungi; phylum Ascomycota; class Lecanoromycetes; order Caliciales; family Physciaceae; genus Physcia; species Physcia stellaris. The sequence goes on along the minus strand of JABSSW010000001.1, from coordinate 641,120 downwards.
AAGCTATGATCTTCATCTTGAGAGAAGGCAGGCGTAATAGCACATTTTTTGAAACACCTCTGAACTCCCCTCCCCTTCCCTTTACCCTTCATTCCATAGAAATCTAAGCCGCACCCCTTAACCCAATCTTTCAGATTTCTGCACCTGCACCCCAAACTCAATAAACACACTCCACCAAGATGTCACGATAGTGTCAGTACCGAATCCTCAATCCTCGTTCCCATTATCTGGTTTCTGATTCATGTTTTTTCTAATTTTTGGAAAGATTTTTGGGGGGTTGAGGCAGTCGGGAAAAAGGGGAGATGTCGAGAAGGTGATTGGTTGAGGGGGACGGAGAGGGTAGGGTGGGAGGTTTGGGATCAGGGAACGGATGAGAGTTTTGTGAGGATGGCTTTTGGGGGTTGAATGGAGTTGGGAAATGGGAGATGGAAGGTGGGGATTGGATTGAATTGAGATGAGAAGAAAGAGAGAGAGAAGAGAGAAGAGTGTCAATTATCTGAAATCTAATCACGATTGTTTCACGTCTTTTTTTTTTCAACGCGTAATGAGATCCATAAAGAGCAATCCAAGAAAAGAGGAAATTAGAAATGACATCTAAACCTTTGGCGGATTATGTTCTTTAGATCCATGCATTTTGGCTCTGAAATAGGATAAGCAGAGAATTGATCGGATTCTTAATTCATTCTGCTGGACTTCGAATGGTTTTACCGATGTGATCTAGCACTTTCCATCCATCACGACCTCTTCTCTTCTAAACAGTACAACTTAACAAGATTCAAAAGGTTTCTTGAGATCAACATTCTTCTGTATCCCGAACCCGAATCGAATCCAATAATCTCCAGAAGTTTTGTTATTGCCTCAAACCTCGTGGTTCAACATTATGTATAGAAGAGAGAAGTAGAAAAGAAAGCGAACCCCTCTCGCGCCCAAACCAAAAGAAGGAAGAGAGAGAAACAAAAAGGCAGTGAAAACCCACAGAGGAGGATACAAACACCTCATAATCAGCTCTCCCCTAGATTATAGACAACCTATAGCCCTTTACAACCTGGAAACCGGCATGAGAAGCTTGCCTTTCTTCCTATTTCCTCTGATACAGTCTCGTGACGACATTATCCAATTCCACAGCCACCGTCTTCGGACTCACACTAAATTCAACTCTATTAAGCCCCACAAACTCCTTCGGGAAACTCCCCCCCGTCATCGGCTGCAAACGCCCTCCCAGACTCTTAAAAGCGAAATCCACCTTCGCGACCTGTTTCCCCGCCGCATCGAACCCCTTCGCCGTCATAACGCAGCTAGCTGGCGTCGTCGCCTCCGTCACAGGCACAGAGACACATCCATAGTAGATGGTGTTCCGGTCGCCGTTGTTGGCGTAGTCCGGGACGTACAGGTCGAAGTGGTCGATCGTGCTGGTGGCGTAGGTGGAGCTGATGTAGGGAACGCCGTTCTCGAGCCGCGAACGCACTCCGAAGCCGATGGTGTTGGGAGGCGTGTGCGGCGTTACACCCGTGATGGTGACTTGACGCTTTTTGCGCTTGAGGGCTGCGTCGCCGGCGACGACGTTCCAGTAGAGGAGGTTGTAGACCCCGAGAGAGCCGACTGTGCCGACGACTGGGACGTCGTTCATTGTTGTTTCGAACTGCGACAGGGCGTTAGTGAGACGGGTGGGGACTCGGTGGTTAAGGACGTACGTTGTTGTTGACGGTGATGATCTCAAAGTTTCCGGGAGGGGTCGCAGGTGAGGGAGAGGCTATTGCTAGGAAGGGCAATGCCAAGATGGCTATGGAGGTCTTCATGACGAACGATGATCTATTCGATCTGGACGATGTGTCAAAGAGAGTACTTGGACCGGAGGCTCGAGGGGGAGTGTTGGGGATTCCTTTGCTTCTCCTACACTCCAATGCAAAAGCTGAGGGGGAAAAGCTGTCTTTAAATAGAGGGTCCGAGTCTTCCGACCTGTTCGAATCCACTGAATCATAGAAGACTGCGCGGCCAACATTTCAATCAGGGGCCTAGATCGAAGGCTCGTTCCTCTTTCGGGCGGCCCGTCGAGCTATAGCGGCCACGACCCACTATCATACTTCTGAAGCGTAAGCTGCGCGTTGTCTAGTACTCCTCATGCCTGGTTTCGTGGCAAGCTGGTCGAGAGACGAGTGGTCCGAGCCGAATGTGTGGAGCGAGCATGACCATGCCAATAGAACACAAAAGCTTGCTTTAGCCGCACACCTTTTTGAATGAAGGACTGAGGGAGAGCAGTGAACGCTGCCTGTCAGCTTGCTCTCATCATCCTATGACCAGATCGTCGGTAGATGGCCACTCCATAGGTGGCGCTAGGCTGAATGCGTCGCTCGTATATTCATGGCGAATTTAGTCCTACGACATAATATTCGCAATGACCAGGCCTGGTGGTGTGAGTCGGGTCCCAATGATTGGTGAATCAAGTGGTTGCCGATGTCCTCCGAGATACTAGACTTGATGTTCAGATGCGGTCAGCGTTTGATGGAGACATCTGGCCTTACCCAGTCTGCCCAGTGAGCCTTTCGTTTGTGGGAATAGCAGAAGAAGGTTGGACCAGGATTAAAAATCTCTTTACCTATTTTACGTGAGCAAATCAGTGGGTGATAGGCAATCATTGATCGCGGTAGATCTTGCCGAGTCTGCTGGCTGCTGGATCATACAGCACCCTCTTGCATAGGTTGGTGGGCATTTCTCGCAACATCGAGGTCAAAGCCTTATTCGGCATGACATTGTGTCCAGAATGCGGACCTCTCCAACTCGGCTGTCTTTAGCACATCGCCAACTGATCAATGCAACATGGTGATGTAAGACTCGTCTTTTGTTCCCTTTTTTGATATCATTAAAATGGCGTAAGAATTGTGCATGTGTGAGGTGGTGAAGATGCATCATGTGCCCAATGTCCAAGAATGGCCGAACCAATGAGGATTCAGGTTTGGGGCCATGAAGTAATGTTCATACTCTAGAACATCCGCATTAAGTATGGCGATGTGAAATGCCGTCCATTCCCCACATTCACAAGATATAGAGCTGTATCAATATGGTAAAGTCATGCTTCAAATTCCGAAAACCCAGATGGTTCTCTTTGAAGCGCTGCCCCACTGGTATCTTCTTGTCGTAGACTTGTTTCTTGTGGATGAAAGGGAAGAGCCGTATCATCGCTTCTCATACACGGCCGGATCAACAGTGATCACTACCACGAGGCTCGTGATGATGAGCGTAAGGGCCACGAAGGTGATGAGGAAGATGGAGCCCCTGCTCGCGGGGAATTTGCCGCGGATGATCCAATACTGTAGAAATGAATCAGCTTGCTCGTCCTTCCCGTCACTGTTTTCTCGAGTAAGATTTTTCTTTGTGTATATCTATCCCTTCCAACGTTCTCCCCGAGCGGACATAAAAGATTTGTAGACCTGGAAAGGGGGATCAACGTACCTGACTTTCAAAATACCGCCTCCCACCAATGGCCAGCACTAGGATGGCTATACCCAGGAATGTAGCTCCTAGCGGCTTCCCTAGCTGCCGTAGATGGTAGTTGTCTGATGGGTCTGCGGGCTTTAGACCTTCTCGCCTCGAGATCGTGGTGTTGAGGCGAAAGAGTTGCGTTATAGCTATGCCGATGGAGGCGAATGCGAGAGAGGTACGGAGCCAGGCGAGGAATGTGCGTTCTGTGCCAGCAGACAAGAGGCTTAGTTGATTTGAGCTGGGGAGAAAGCTATAGAGTTGATAGAATGGAAAGCACGGGCTGTATGCAAAGTCGAGAGAGCGTAGAATCTAGGAAAGGAATGATAGACTTGCATTTCCTATATTCGACATCACACGAAAGAGACCAAAAGAGGAACATACCGAGCGCCAGATGATCCCTCGCAACACTCCCCTTGTTATCTAATTCCACGCTCCCAAATTTCTCCAATGTCCGGGCCCACCAGCCTCCTTCTTCCTCCTCGTCGCCCTCCCTGTCATCCGGTCCAGGGCCACTACCTCTGCTCCCTTTACTACTCCTCCTCTTCTTTTCCGCCCTCCGCCTCACCCCACTACCTGCGCTCCCCTGTGACGAACTCCTGACATTATCCCTAGGCTTCGAATTCGAGTTCGAGGCAGCAGTAGCATCATAGCCCTTTCCCCCTCCCCGTTCTCTCGAAACGATAGGTGTAATCTCATCTCCCGAGCTCTCAGCAGCAGCGTGTCTCTCACCATGCCCCCTCCTCCATCCATGCGCTCTTCGCCCGCAGAAGCGGAAGAAGCCATCCCAGCAGCAGGTGTCGAAAATTGCACGCTTCTCGTCCTCGGCACCCCACTCTGAGTCTGACCCTGCGCTTGGCCCTCTCCCCTTCCGTGCCCAGGCCCTTGAGAGTCTGCAGCTGGGCTCCGAATTGGGGAGTACTCGATCGCTTCTTCCACGTCCTGAGTAGCGCTTTGGCTCTGGGAAGACTCACTGCGGGAGGTTAGCGCAGGGCGAGAAGGAAACGAAGAGGTTGGTGCAGTCATGGTTCGCCGCTCGTTATTCGGCCGCGGGGCGCGCCGCTGCTGCTGCGGGGACGGAGAAGGGGATGGAGATCTATGAGTGGTGATGCTGGTGCGCATGAGGGCTGCATGCACGGCGAAGCCGGCTGGAGACTGGAAGTCTGATAGGTACGGAAGAACGGCTGGTTGTGGTTGAAGCTTGAGGAGCGGAGTTTCGCGGAGATTGGCTTTCCAAGAAGCCTTGGCGATGAGGTGATTTTGGGGCACCGGGTTCAGGAGAAGATCGGTCATGCAAGGAAGTGCTCGTAATGATTGTGTACATGATGAGAAAGACCAGGTAATGCTACGTTAGTCCTGGAACAACTGAAAGGCGACGATTGATGTACGCCGTTCAGCGCAGACGAGAGCCGAAAAAACTAATGTAGGTTTAGATGTGGGTTTAGATGTCAGAACAAATTGCTTCAATCTCTATGTAAGGTGTGATGAAGGCGACAAGATTACTAAAGCAAATATGTACATTGAAGAACAGCGGTAGCGGGTCGACCATAGGTGCTTGACAACGAGGACGATAGCCGTAAAGGTTCCCATCAATCCCGAGCGCACATGATGAGCTACCTTGCTTCTCCGCCGAAGATCGATGAGCCATTAGCTACGGAGGCATACCGGAGGAAGACTGATCGACATAGGTAGATGCTGGCTGGCCCAGCAGCGTAAACGACAAATCCAAAGTCGCCAGTGGAAAGCCGCAGAATGGACATGGTACATACAATGCAACCAGCCAATGAGCTGTCAACCACTGGCAATGTTGACTTCAAAGGGTGAGACTTTGTACCGCTGTTGCGACTCGGGTAACCAACGAGAGAAGCTCGACTTCCGCTCTGCCTACCGTTTGCTGTAAACACAACCGTGAAAAAGGAAACAAAAGAACATGATCTGAAGGCATCGTTGGCACGAGCCCGTACGCTGTAGACCCAGGGACGAAAAGCCCAGGCGCCGCCGGCCGTCCATTGGTATAGGGCAAGATTATGTATTTGAACGAAAGCATCTTGCCGTTAACTCCGTCAACGGGAGTTATAGTGACCGACCGTGAACTTAATCGGACAGCACGTAGATAGCGTCGCCACTCATGAGCTCGACCTAGGGTAACATTAGCACCGAGGACATAAGCACCCGGCCACCTAGATGTACTTACGGTGCACCCCTGGTCATTGCAATCGTCGTAGTTGCTGCCGGAGCAGTACTTGCCCCCAGACAGCCTACATGTACCGCTGAGGTTATCACCCTTGATTTCCACTGTGTAATCCAGAGGCTGGTAATTGCTGGGGTTGTTCTGAGCCGTAGAGGAGATCGAGAGCCAGGTCTTGCCGTACGGATCTTGGCCAACACCGAGATAGGATGGAGCCCAATTACCCTTACCGGTGCCATCCGTGCCCCATATACAAGCTTCTTCCACGGCTACACCCTTGTTATTAATGTAGTATTGTGCAGTTGTAGGGTCATCGTTGTGCTTGAAATACGACTTTGAGTCCGGGCAAGTCAAAGGGCTCTTGCTTCCAGGCTGAGTGTTGAGTGGAACAGTCTCACTCTCGGTACCTAGGATAAAAAATTAGTAAGGAACATGCTTCGAGAGATAATTGACCTACCAGGATAATCTGTCCGGCAGATGGCTGCGTTCTTTGACATTGTATTATGGACACTGGTGGCCCCCGTGCCCTTGATACAAAGAGTGTCGGATAGCTCTTTATTGGTCAGGCAAAGCTTCCCGTTCTCATTGCACTGCAGACCACCCACGGACTGGCCAGTGGACCCCTGTGTAGAAGGCCATTGAGACTTTTGGTAGCCCGGTGGACAAGCATATGAGCACATGGCGCCGGCGGTGCAATTTTTGCCGCCTGGAACCGCAGTGTCGATGTTTGTAACTTTGTCGCCCTCGATCGTGACATACTGAATCCCAGCCCATCCACCGATCTTCATCCAGGGTATCTCGACGGCGCCATAGTCGGATGGGAAGTCTGAGCAGTCGATCTCATTGTCGGGGAACGATCTGTCGAGGCCTTGTCCGCCGAATGAATCTCCACCAGCAGAATCACCGTCGGAGGAACCAGACGATGGCGAATAAGAGGCTGGCTCAGAAGCTGCAGGCGCGGGTAGCGAAGCTACAGATGCCGCCGAGCTGGCCGAGGACGTCGAGCTACTTTCGGGTGTTGAGACTGGAGCAGGGGTGCTGTAGGCTTCTTCCGAAGAAGTAGTTGGCTTCTGGTAAGCCTCGACTGGCGCAACGATGAGGGAAGATGCTGCGGATGTCGTGGCGGGCTCTGGTGCTGGTGTTGAAGCCGGAGAAGCAGCCGGAGAAGAGCAGAGGTCGGGAACACCGTTGCTATCAGCCCACTTGAGCTTGCCTGACCTGATCCCGTCGCAGACCTCGGACTCAGGAACCAGTTTACCATTCAGCTCGTATGCCATAACGGTTGGCCCCGGTACGTTGACCACTGTGACGTGATTTGCACCTCGCTTCTCAGCAGCATGCTTGTGCTGGTGATGACGATGAGGAGAAGGAGAAGCGGCGCCGAGAGATCCAGCGGTCGCCGCGACGGCGATTGCGATACTGTGAAGCTTCATTGTGTCATAAACAGACGCGACGTTCGCTATAGGGTAAAGGAGCGGCGCAGAGTCTCTCGAAGACCCTGTGAGAATAAAATCTCAATCAACGTCCAGTTGTTTGATGCTGGATAAGCTTGTGGAACCTAGATCGAAGGGCAAGTCGTCAGCGTCGCTTTAATAGTGGGTGTCAATTCAAACGCGAATTTATTATCCGACCTGGTGCCTCGCCAAAACGCGGGCGCAAGCAGTGGCCAGAGAAAGAAGCGGGATATTTGCGACGGGGTCAACATCGCGAGTTGGAACATACAATGTAGCCCGTGATGGAGCTGTACTGGCGCCTGTGTTTCGAGGAGCAGGACTGGATAGAAGTAAGTGGTTAGTTGTAAGACGTAAGTTGCTGTTGCTGTAGTGCGATACGGATCAAATGAATGTGGTAGGAAGCGCGAGGGCCTTCTTCCTGGAGAAATAACGGTCTGCGACAGCAGAGATTGTGGATAATAGTCGTCAATGGCAATGTTGCGGGAGGATGTCGAAAGGGGAAGGGCAAAAACTGGGGGAATAGGATTCCCTGAGGATTTAGAGGGCGAGCGCGCTAGAGTAGCCTAGCCGCTGTTAATTTCGGCTTTTCAGCCAATCCTTATCGTCCCTTTCCTGTCAAGCCCTTCCATTCCAACCCACATTCCTGCCTCTTTGTTTTGCTTTTACATGCTAGAGAATGATAAAGAATTTCAGGGCTCACTTCAAAAAAAAAAAGAAACAGACACAACGGGTTTCCAAGGGTCATCCAAGGTTGAGGGATATCTGTCTCAAACAGTGGGGACAATGCCGTTAACACGAGCACGGAAGCTAATGATTCATCAAAAATAGGTTTTGCTTTCTAGGATAGAAAAGAAGCACTCGGTACTGAAAATAGGCTTGCGAGTCGTGGAAATCGTCAATTGTATCGCGCGGCGCTGTTGTGAAGGAGTGAATCACCCCAGTTCCCCAGAAACTTCAAAGTGAGCAGGTGCGATCACGGGAATGGTGGGATAAATAGATCTATTCTCGCTAGAAAGCTGTAAGCATTCTGTACAGCTAGCAATCGGCATCCTTTCAACGATTGCTGGGCATATAATGACTATCCAGTCTTCGTCTATCCTTCCATCCCGTCATACTGCGCACTCACCGCGATCATTTTTGGGTGAAAAAACTCTTATGAGAAGGATTCCTACTAGCCTGGTGTAAGTGAGATTTACCCCTGAGCGCTACCCTGGTTCGCACCAATCGTAGCCGCCGAAAAGAGTTTCAATATGCAAGGCACCCGAGGGGTCCGAAAAGGATGGTGTGCACTACTATGCAGCGTAATTATTAATCTTATGGAACCGACGACCTTGGCCGGATGGCGGTCTTGTCTGCGACTTTCTGCGAGAATATGTAATAATCCACAAGGAAATTTCACGTACACGTATTCTATTCACTAACGATATTGATAACTCGGGATGTGACAGCATTGCTGAGATTGCCTACATCGGCCGCGCGTCCAAGAAGGGCAAATAAGGTTGTTGGAAAAGGTTGAGATCCCCAGCCACCCCCAAGCAAAGATTGTCCACGCTATCCACGGATGTACCTAGATACTTCATGAGATCGGTTTTGTGAGTCCGTAGTCCGTCGGTTCTTCGGTTTTTTCCGAGCCCGCAATGATCGTACAGTGTCTTACCACAGCGGGTGGATAGCGGCCTTTTAGCGTGCATCCTGCAGCTCTTACCCTAGCCTTATTAGACAGTGATTGACATCACGTGAAACATGATCTTGACATCAAAGCTAATCTTATTCGAAATTGCTTCGCAGTCATGCTATGCTTCGAAAAATGCTGCAAATGATCGTTTTCGAAAACTCAAAATTCAAACAATTGAATGCCGTTAAATAAAAAAAAGAACGATTTAGTATGATAAAATGTTTGTATTCTTTTACAATACTGCAAGATGATAAAAACTGATTAAACTGCTAAAAAATCGTTTCGAAATCAGTTCAAAATCATCATTTTTTTTTCTTTTGAACGATTCATTTTTTTTATCTTATTTCATCGCTTTCGATATCGATGATGATTAATAAAAAATGTGTTTTTCATTGTTGATCAAAACGATCTCAATACGACGTAACATGAAATCATAAAGATTTTCAATGATCGATTGATTCAATATCGTTCATTTTTTTTTCATCGTTTTCATGATATTTTTCTTGTTCGTGAATCTGAATCGACGTTGATGAATTCGTCGTTTGATGACAGTTCATATTTTTTCAATGAAATTGAAATCGAAAAATTGAAAAAGTCGATTCATGAAAAGCATTTTCATTTCGACAATTTTGTCTTGAATATATCTGAAAACATACGACGATACGTTGTTTTGTTGAATAATCATTTTGAACAAAAAAAAACGTGATGTAAAAATGAAATCAGTTTCGTTTTGCATAACAACGTGACGATTGAAACGCATGAATTTTTCGAAAATAAAAAATTCGTCGTCACTGAAATCGAGTGTGACAATTTCATTATCTCGAAATTTTTTTTCGCAAAATTGTCAAAAATCGTGAAAATTTTGTATGTAATGAACACAAATTTAATTCATAACGAACGAAATATGACTTACAAACAATACATGCTCACAATAAAACTTGAAGTTGATTTTTTTTCAATTTTCATTGTTTCATTCAATCAACGATTTTTTGCAATGATATGCAATAAAATCGTGTATCATACAAAAAACAAATTTCTTGAATTTCGATTTGACACAATCACGATGTAATTTCTTTTTTTTTCGACGAGTAATTTATCGTTTGCAATTGTCGTCGTTCTGAAAAACGATTTCGTCAATGAAAATAACGAAACGTCATTGATTTGAATTTCAATGTCGATATTTAATGCAAAAAATCGTGCGTTTATCGTGATGCACGTCAGTCAAAAAAAACTTTGATATAATCAAACGTCGATAAAAACTTTCGTGCTGAAAAATTCGTCTTATCGTAAAAACAAAAATATTTAAATTCAATTCTTTTTTGACTTTTCGAAAATTCAATTGACGTTTTTTCGAATCGACGATGACGCAATCAATGATACGACAACGAATTGATATATCAACGATTGAAAATCTGTCTCGATTTCGACAAAAAATGTAAAATTTCTGACAAATACGTCACATCGATACGTAAAATAGTTCAAGTTTTCGAAAAATAATCATTATCGTCATTTCATCATGATGATGAAAAACTTTGATTGTAATACGAATTTTGATCGTAATATGAATTTTTTCGTTGATATTGACGAAATTGACAACGATATAAATCGAAATCTTCTAATTGAATCAATAAATGATTTTGTTGTATTGAAGAAATTTATTTATCGATTGATTAAAATTGTCATGCAATATTTGATTTACAATGCGATCGTCAGCAATTTCAGAATTCAAATTGATTAACATAACAATTTTTTCATTGCTGATCAAATGCATGAAAAAATCATTCAATTCGTCGATTTTATTGCGTATCAAATTCATGATCATGAATTCGAAATTCGCATTTCAATCACGATCATTCATTTCAGTGATTTCAGTATCGACATCGTATTTATGTTCGAAAACAACGACGTGATTGCGAATCAAAAACTGACATGTGTTCTCATCGTAAAAAAAATAAAAAAAAGACAGATTCAGAAGAACTGTTTCAACGAAAAAAAAATCTCGACGACGAAATGCTGAAAATAAAAAAAATGCAAAAAATGAAAAAGATGCAAAAAATGCAAAATCGAATTCGTTCGAAAAATAATCAATAATGTTTTGAAAAATCATTTTGATGTTTGAATAATTGAGCAAATGCTTTGAAATTTTAAAATTGATAATCGATGAAAACAAAAAACAAAAACGAATTTGTATAAAAATTGCAATGATATGATGTTCAAATTTCTGAATTTTCAAGCTGTTTATATACATTTTTTTTTCATCGAAATTTCTATTTTCTTCATCGAAATTTCTGTTTTTCGATTTTCGATTTTTTTCAATTGCTTCAACGTTTTCGACGTCATTCGATTTCGTTTTTTCGTCTTTTTTCATTTCATATCGAAATTCGAAAATGTAAAATTTTCACAGCATTTCATTGCTTTGATCGTTTTTTTTTCAGTTTGTTTCAATCATCAACGTCATGATATTCATTGTTTTCAAACTCGTTTAAACTTTTGAAACGCGAAAGTCGCTGAAAAACTCAATATAATTGTCGTCATAATAAAAACAATTGAAACAAATCGTGTTATGCGTAAAGTGTGAATTGATTGATTTAAAAACTATGAACGACAAAATGTCAATTTATGTACAGTAATTGCGAATCAATTGTCTGATCATCACTCATTTAGTATGAAACGACGACAAAATCTTTGTCAAATGTTTTGCAAAAACATTCGATTTAATTTCAAATCATTCAATTTGATTTTGTGTCATAACAATTTGTCAATCAAAGAAAAAAAAAATCAATGTTTTCATTGAATTTCATGTTTTATCATCATGCGTAATCATATCATGCATCAATTTATTTTTTTTTCGTTTTTCGTTTGTCGTTGCGATCATCAGAATTTTGCGAATGATTGAATTCGTATTGCTCAATGAAATTTTGAAAATTTTGTAATTCGAAAATAAATCGTCATTCGTCATATTTCGACTCATAGTCGATTCATTTGACTAAATATTGAGTTACGAAAATTTTGTTGTATTTTTTGATACGTTTGTCGACTAACTTTTCGATTTCATAAAACTTGTATTGATTCGTATCGTTTTCGATTTCAATGAAATCAAAATAATGAAAACGCGAACGATTGTAAAAATCAATTTCGACAAATGTTGATTCGAACTGTGCAATAAACACAACGAAATGAATTCGTCATGTTGATGACAATTTCAATCGATACGTTAAACGTTCGACGCGTTCAAAAATTCGAAATGATTCGCAACGTTGTTGAAATAATTTCGAATTTGATTTGTCAAACAATTTGTAATTTTTGTTGAATTGTAAATAAATTTTTTCATTTTGTTTTAATCGAATAAAAATATGACGTGAATCATAATATATTTTGATTTTGACAATTGCAAAATTCGTGACATCGACAATTTTTCGCTGATATTTCATGCGTTGAATTGACAAATTTTGTACATTTGCTGTGTTAAATTCGATTAAACTTGATATCGCGTTTTTGATTTTGAATTCGTATATAATTTCATTGAATAATAAATTTGTAACGATGTTAAATGTGTTGTTTAATTAAATTTGAATTGCAAAAAAAATTAAAATGTAATCGATGTTCGAAAATTCGATGACGAAATATTTGATAACAATTTTAACAATTTGATTGATTCGTTTTGACGAATCGTTCGTTTGCGAATGATATGTCATTGAAATTAACAATTTCGTGTTTAATTTGATGAAAAACATTTGTCAAAAATTCGACATGAATTTTGAATCGCGATCGAAAATTATAATTTCAAACATTTTTCAATCGACGATTAATAGTCTGTTCAATAATGCGTTGATTCATTTTTTCGTTTCATAAATGTTTTTGTCGAAAATCAATGAAACTCGACGAGAATGTTTGCATGTTGCGAACATAACAATGTTCATTTCGTCGAACATAATTAAAATGAAATCAATGACAATGATATAAAACGAACGCGAAACAAATGTAATAAACATGAATTTTTCGTACGATCGATGACGCTTGATTTGTGTCAATTGACAAATAAAATAATGTTCGATGTATTTTTTAATTTTTCGCGAAAATCGAAATATGTATAACGTACTGAAAATTTTGTCATAACATCGATGAATTTTTGAGTGCTAATTCGTATCGTGAACTAAACGAAATATTTCGCGTTTTATAACAACAAATATACACGATCGACGCGTGTCAATGTCAACATGATATATAATATTATTCGTATTCAACGCGAAATTGATTTCTGTTTTGAATTTTCTTGATATAAATTTCGTATCGTCATTTTTTTGTTCATTGACGTTTCGTTTCGTTACGTTGTTTTCGAACGACGATGAAATTTGAAAATTTCGAATCGACAATTTTTGTTTTTTTTTTTGCATTCGAATCGTCAGCGATTTTAGCATTTCGATTATGTTTCGTCATGTTTTTTTTTTTTGATATTCGTTTTTGATTTTTTTCTTTAAATTTTTCGACATTGCGATGAATGTGTTTTGAAAAACGTAACAATCGAAATTATTCGAAAAATCGATTATTTCGTCATGATATGTGTTCAAATCAAATTTATTTTTTGAATTTTTGTCGATTTGTTCATTTTCAAACGTTAATTTTGATAACGCATTCGAAACAACATGATTTTTTCTTGATTTATATTTCATTTTCAATTTAAATTGTGACAAATAAATTGAAACACGAACAAGACGAAAATTGAATTTATCGATGTTGCTCGAGTTCATCGTAATTTGTTTAACGATAAAAATATTGACGACATGATTCGTGAACACAACAATAATATTTTTGATTGTTTTTATCATATGTCGAATTTTTTTGACAATTTATATTAAATCACACATTTCGAATTCGATGAATCAATATTTGATTTCGATTTCGTTCAACATTCGACTTAGAAATAAAATGAATTCGATATCGTTACGTTTGAATTTGTTTGAATTATTGTTTGTTTTGAGATGATAAATCATCGCGTCGAATTTGCGTCGTTTAAACGCGTCGATGTCGATGTACAATTTTCGATCGAAATTGAAATGTATCAAAAATGAAATTTTGTTAAAAATTTTTTGCAATAATCGATATGATTTTAATTTTTCAATTGAAAAATTGTTCATTACGATTTTTTGCGAATAAATTTTGCGAATGATGTTTTTGTTGAAAAATGATTGTCGTAAAAATAAAATTTTGCGACGTTGTAACGCGTTCGTTTTTTGAACATAAAACGCGACAAAATTTCGTAATCATTTTGTAAAATTTAAATAAACTTTCAAATTTTTGAAAATATAAAAAAAATTCAATTTGATTATTGTTTTTAATTTATCGATTGCGATAATGAAATCAAAAACGTCAATTTTTTAATCAAAAAATGCGATCGTAAAATAATCGAAAAATGACTTTTTCGACGACAGACTAATTTTATAAATATTCAATCGTTCGAATATCGAATGTAAATAAATCATATGTTTTTCAAAAATATTGAAAAAAACAACAATATCATTTACGTAAACACGAGCAAATTCGCGAAAATTTCGAAAAATAACGTCGATTCGTCGTTGTACGTATGATGAAAAATTTTTAAATTTTATCATTGCGACGTTAAATTGTTTTTGCTTTTTATGTGAAACGACGATAAATTTATGTTTGTTTGCAAACTTTATCAATCATTAATGAAAGAAATTCGTCGCGTCGAAAACTGTTACGAGCATGTCTGACAAATAGATTTGACAAATAGATAATTGATATGATATGTGATCGAACAGCGAATTATGTTTTAATTTTACGTTGAAATTAACGTGATTTGAAATTTGACGTCGCACATTGTTTGCAATTTCAACATTTTGTATTTGTTTGTTTTTGCAAATTTATTGTTTTCGTCTAATTAATCAATAATACGTTTATTCAAACACGATTCATGATATTACAATAAGTTTTCAATTTTTATCGTTCGTCGTGATACGCGAACGTTCAAAAATAAAATTTCAAATCGATTAAACTTTTTTGACGAAACAAACGACGAAAAGTTTTGTTGATCAAACAAACGATCAAAAAGTTTTTTTGACGAGACATTTGACGAAAGTCGTGAAATAACAAATCGAATTTTCACGCAATCGACGATAAAAAACGAAAATTGACACGATTAATTTTTTTTTTTTTATCATTTTCAATTTTTCATTTTCAGTTATGATTCGAAGTCATCACGAAACAATTTTTTTCGGATTTTTTATTTCGATGAAACAACGTTTCAAAACGTTACGCGTCAACGTGAATCGTATGTTGCATGAAATTAACGACAATTTTTTTGACGAAAATTTCGTTGATCAATTCAAACGTCGTCGATTTGTATCAACGATCGAATTCATAAAAATGAAAAATGACGAAATCATTTATTTTTTGAATATCGTCATCATCGATCAATTGAAATGATGAATCAATCATAAAATCGTCGATTTTTTAAAGAAATTTGATCGATTACGCATCGATCGTGACAATTATTTGAACGTTTTGATTCAATATCAAAACTTGTACAATATTGTCAACGTCGATCGTGACGAATTGATCAATACGAATGTCGAATTGAATGAGATTCGTCGAAAGTTGAATATTTTGAAAAGCGAATACGAAAAACAACGTGATTTACTTTTGATCAAACAAAAAAATTACATTTTTTTGAAAAAAAATCACGACGTTTTGCTGATCAAAATTCGCGATCGTGCACGAAATTTTGACGTCGACGATAAAAAAAACGACGATAAAATCAACGTAATTAATTTTTTTCAAAAGAACAAACGACGTTTCAAAGCACATTCAGATTTTTTTAAATTCATCGATGAAATAAAATTCATTTGACGTGTTTGAAAAACAAAAATACACGATAAAATGACGATCAACGTTGATCATTACGACACGAACATGATCGCAATCATTATTGTGATTGATTGAATTGAAAATGATGTCGATAATCACATACAATCGATTCGTGATATTGATATGAATCATTTCAAAATTTGATATATGATGTTGAAATTTTTGAACATTATTTACGAAGATTTTGATTTCAAACGCAATATGCGTAATCAATTTTCAGCATTGATCATGAATATTCAGAATTTTCAATTTTTTTATTTCATTTTTTTTCGTTTTAGCAATTCAATTGATTATAGCGAAATCATTAAAATCGAGAAGTTGATGAACAAAATTTTCTGAAATTTGAAAAAGACGATGAATGTATATTCACGTGAATTTATCACGTTCGATGAGATTCGAATCATTTTGCAACAAATATACAATCGACAATCGAATTTTCGAAAAGAAAAAATCGCGACACGTCAACAACGTTTTGAATTGTTTCAATTCAAATCAATTTTTGTCGTTTCGATTTCGATGTTTTTTACGAAATTTGTCATTTCGATTTTTTTCGTGAAATTTACAATTCATTTTCATTTCAACGTTGAAATCAAGATTCGTGATTCGATGATCGACAAATTAATCGTCACGAACAAATGTTTCACATATGATGAAATCGATCACGTATGAAAAAAATGTTCGAACGTTCATTAACATCAAAAACGTCATTGACACAAAATGCAAATGTTTTACATGAACATGATCAACGAATCGAACGAATTTGATTCGAAAAATTGATAATTCACATCAAAGACGCGATTAATGAGTGTTTAAGAATTTTTTTTATTCATCATGACGAATTGTTTGATTTTTTTGTCAAACGATTTTTAGTCATCAATTGTACGTTGTCATTCAACGATAATAAACATAAATTAAAAATTTTAATAAATATTGATGCAATTGATTATGTTTTCATTGATAAAAAAATTGCGCAATTTGTATGCAACATGCTGAACATGAATTTCGTATTTTTATTAAAATCGAAATTCATTATCGAATTCGACGATCGTCAGATTTTTTCAATAATTCATGTCATTTATTTCAAGTTGACAATTGATTTGCATTTCGAATTGACAATTTTTTTGTTCATCATCGATTTGAACAATCATTCGATAATTTTAAAAAAATCGTGAATGAACAAGCATGAAATTATTTTGAATATGATTTACGATAAATTGATTTTCAAATCGTTCAAATGTAATTATCATGACAGTATATTCATCAAAGCAGTGCAAATTCGACGTTTGAAAATTTTTGATTCAAATCGTCGATGAAACGTATTTAATTGACGTCGCGATGCTTTTTTATCGAAAACAAATAACGCGAAGCATATTGTTGCAATAAAATCTCGATATACGATTTTATTTCGTTCGCAATTTAATTTTTCAGCGTTTTATGTACAGAACGAGTCAGACGTATTCGATTCAAAATGTTTCGATTGTTTTATTTATTCGAAAATCGATCAAAATGACGAATCGTTCGTCGTTGAGTCAAATCATTCAAAAATTGATATCACAACGATTACGAAAGCGACATTCGTCAAAAAAAAAAATTTGAAAAGACAACGCAACAAGCGTTGAAAAATCAAGAAATAACAATTCGAAATTTTTTCATTTTCGAAATTGAATTCAGACGATTCGATGAATATTGCGATGATTGATACGATTTTTTTTTGTTTATTCGTCGATTTCAAAGATCGAAAGCAAAAAATGCAATGTTTTTTCATTACGATCAATCAAATCGATTTCGCATTCAAGACATTGCGAACAAATTTTGAATCGTTGAAAATTGTCGTCATGATCAAGAAAATTTTGAAACACGAACAAATCAAGTCGATTTTTGAACATATAATGAAAAAAATATCGAAATATTTCAAACATTTGTCAGAAATATTCGATTTTCAAAAAGCAATTGAATTGTCGTCGTATCGAATTTACGATCACAAAATCGAATTTTTAAACGATAACAATACATTGTTTCGAAATCGAATATATTTTTTGTTCGAATTCAAATTTCAAAAACTCAAGAAGTATTTGAAAAATAATTTTCAAAAGAATTTCATCGTATTCAATCAAACAGCATACGTTTCGTTCGTTTTATTTGCAATCAAATCAAATGATCAATTACGTTTGTGTGTGAATTATCGACGATTTAATCACATCACGAAACGCAATCGATATTTCATTTTTTTGATCGAAAAAACTTTAATTAAAATGCAAAATTGCAAATATTTGATCAAACTGAATATCATATCGATTTTCAACAAATTTCGAATGAGTGAAAAGAATGAAAAATTTATCACATTCGTTATTTTCATGAAATCGTACAAATATCGAATATTATTTTTCGAATTGATTAACGAATTCGCGAATTGACAACATTACATGAACGATTTGTTGTTCAATTTTTTGAACGATTTTTGTCAAGTTTATTTAGATGATATTCTCATTTACAACAAATTCAAAAAGAAACACATCGTTCACGTTCGTAAAATGTTGAAAAGATTCAAAAAAATCGAATTACAAATGAATATTGAGAAGTGCGAATTTTCAAAAAAAAAATAGCATTTTTGAACGTCATATTATCGATGAATGATTTTCGCATGAATTCGAAAAAAATAAAAATCATTATCAATTGAAAACGTTTTACAAATTTGAAGAAAATGCAAATTTTCGTGAATTTCGTCAATTTTTACAAACGATTCATTCGTGACTTTTCGAAGAAAATTCGAGTTTTCATTCGAATGATCAAGAAATTCGTGAATTTCGAATGAATTGCTGAAATCGAAAAAATTTTCAATTTTCTCAAGAAAACGATGATCAAGATTTTCATATTACGACATTACGATCGAATCAAGCAAATCATTTTGAAAATTGATTTTTTTGATTACGTCAATGCGAAAATACTATTTCAATACGACGACGAAAGAGTTTTGCACTTCGTTGTTTTTTATAGTCGTAACATGATTTCAGTCGAGTGCAATTACGAAATTTATGACAAAAAGTTGTTGATCATTATTCGCTGTCTAAAACATTGACGTTTTGAGTTTGAAAACATTGAAAAATCGATCAAAATTTTCATCGATCACAAAGATTTGAAAATTTTCATGACGTCAAAAAAATTAATTTTTCGTCAGATTCGTTGAGCAGAAATTCTTTCGAAATTCAATATTGTCATTCAGTTTCAATTCGAAATTCAAAACGTTAAAACAAATGTTTTGATTCGTATGTCTGATTCACGATCAAAAAACGATATTGACGAACGACATCAATATCGAAAACAAATATTGTTTATTTCGAAACGATTCGAAATTCACGCGATGAAAATTGACGAATTTATTTATGAACGAGTTTTTGTTGTCAACAGAATTGACGATGATTGCACGATTTATCGTGAAATCATCGAACAAAATTTCATTTCAATGAATGAAATTGATTTACGAAATTGCATTGAAAAAAACGACGTTTTGTATCGAGAAAATCGATTTTGAATGTTCGTCGATGTTTTTTTACTCGTTGATTTTCTCAAAAAAATTCATGAACTTTTTGTTTCGAAACATTCAAATTTTAATCGCATAAAAAATTTTATACGTCGCGATTATTATTGATTCAACATGCGCAAAACGATTCGTCGATACGTACGTAATTGTTATGAATGTCAACGCACGAAAATTTTCAAAAATCGCAAAAATGATTTATTTATTTTTTTGATCATATTTTTGCAACGTTGAATCGACATATTAATGAATTTCATCATCGAATTGTTCGACGTTCACGATCATAATGTCATATGCACGATAATTGACAAATTTAGCAAGAAACGTCATTACGTGCTTTGTATCGTCGACGACGAAAATATCAATGTTGAAATCACGATCAAAATATTCATCAATTACGTATTTCGTACACATGAACTATTTTTTTCGATAACGTTTGATCGAGATTTTCAATTTATATCGCTCGTTTGACAAACATTCTGTCGAATTCTCGACATCAAATGTAAATTTTTCATCGTTTTTCATTCAAAAATCGATGAGCAAATCGAAAAAATCAATCAGAATATCGAAAAACAATTGCGACAATATTGCAATTACATGCAAAACGATTGAAACGTTTGATTGTTCATGATCGAGTTTGCAAACAACAACGCAATATTTGCAACAACAAAATTATTTTCATTTTTCATCAATAAAGATTTTCATTTTCGTATGAATTTTTCATCAAATTTTATTTCGTATGTTACAACGAGAAAACGATTTTTGATCGTCAAGACAGAAAATATTATCGACACGATGCAAAATATTTTCAATTACGTACGAAATCATGCAAAAATGATTCAAAAACGTATGACAATTCAAATCAACAAACATCGAAAAATCGTAAAGTACGTCGAAAAAAATTTCGTTTTTCTCGATCGACGAAACATCAAGACGATCAAGTCGTTTGACAAACTCGATGACAAAAAATTAAATTTTTACAAAATATTACAACGTATGAGCAATTCATATCGATTCGAATTGTTTGAAATCATGCATATTTACGATGTGTTTCATTGTTGATTTTTGCGCAAAAATTTTCGTGATTCATTCGAAAATCAAATCAATGAATTTTTTGATTTTGTCATAATCAACGAAAATTTCGAATGAGAAATGAACGATATTTTGAAATTTCGATATCATTACAATCGTTTTCAATATCGTGTCAATTGATCGAGTTGATCGCATGATCGAACATGATATTATGTCGACAACGAAAAATTTGATAATGTTCGCGACGTGATGAACGATTTTCATCGCATTCATTTCACGATTGTAAATTCAAAATCGTTCAAAACGTTGATTTCAATATTTCAAAACGTCGTCAACGAATCAAATTTTTCAACGAATCGTCGTCGTTTTCGAAGAAAAATCATCATGTTGACATTAATCGAAATTACATTCGATTAAAATTTGAAAGTTTCGAATTCAATACATTCATTTCGATTTCATTTTCGCAACGTTTTCGCAATTTCTAATTTTCGTTATCGTTTCGATGTTATTTACAGTCAAGATTTACGTCGCATGAAGAGCTGAATCGTGTCAAAAACATTTTCAAAAATTGTTGTCAAATCTTATCGAATTTTGAAACAATAACGAAGCATTTGAAGATGAAAAATGATGATCGTGAAATTTCTGAATTTTGCAAATATTCAAATCAGTCAGCAAGATTTTCAACAAAATTTTTCAATTTCGAAACAACAACGAATCGTCGAGACGACGCTCGCGAAGAGAAAAAAATAGTGTTACGAACATGTTTGACAAGTAGATTTGACAGATAGATAGTTGATATGATATGTGATCGAACAACGAGTTATGCTTTAATTTTACGTTGAAATTAGCGTGATTTGAAACTTGACGTCGCACATTGTTTGCAATTTCAACATTTTGTATTTGTTTGTTTTTGCAAACTTATTGTCTTCGTTTAGCTAGTCAATAATACGTCTATTCAAGCACGATTCATGATAAAAACGAAAATGAATTTGCATTCGACGACGATTGCAATAATATCAAATTGAAAAAACATTGAATAAAAATCGATGATGATGATTTTGTTTAATTCGCGTATGTCAACGACGATTCGATTTTTGCGTTTTGAATCATTTAATTCAAATATTGTTTTTCATATCGCGAAAACAAAATAGTCATGCGAAATGAATTGATTGATGTATTTCATGCAATTTTGTGCATGTAATTTGTCAAAAATTTCGTTTACAAATTTTTTGTTTGCGAAATCAAGCGAATACATTTTTGTTGTTTCGATTTTGACGTCAGATTTCAATTCGATTGACATTCATTCATTTTTCGAAATTTTCATCGTAAATTCATTGTCGTTTCACAGTTTTGAATAATTTAACGCAACGTTTGCAAATTTAATTCGAACGTTAACGTCATCGTAAACGATAATTTCAACAAACAATATTTTTTTCGCATTAATATTAACATTTGACACGATAAAATTGTTAAAATTGTTTGCAAAATTGATTGAAAAATTGATCAAATTTGAAACGACGAAATTAATCGCGATCGCATCGTGCAAATTTTCATAATTAATCGTCATAATCGCGTCAATTGTCATGATCGAAACATCAAATTTCAATGTTTGCTTAAATCAATTTTTAAAAACAGATTTATGAACATTAGCAATTAAATGAACGTATTTCGAATTAACTAAATAGCATTTTTTTTTTCGTATTTTTGTACGAGTCTCAAACGCGTATTTTTGAAAATGTAAACATTTTCAAAATTGACGTTGTTCGTTTGAATCATTTCTGTATGTGCATCAATAATATGAAAAAATACGTTTTCATTTTGATTTAAACGTTCAATTCGCGAAAACGTGAACATAAAATCGCGTTCAACAAATAAATTATTTTTTTCACGTAATTTGAAAAAAATCGTAAAAATTGATTTAATTGATATTTTAATAATTTCGTTGACACGAATCACGCGTTTGATTTGTGAATTTGCATTAATGACATTGAATTGTATTTTAATGTTTTTGCAATTTTCGATGATAACAATTTGTTTGTTTACATTTATATTCATTCGCTTTGAATTCAATATATCATTGTCAAAAAAAATTTTTGTTTTCAATTTTTTCATTATGTAAATTTGTCGAGTGAACGTGACGATCGCATTTTCGTCATTAATCGAAATTTCGAAAATTCGAAAAATTAATGAAATATGATTCGTCGTGATTACAACGACGTTTTCAATGTCGCGAATTTTGAGAAATTTCATAATCTGTCGCGCATGAATTTGATAATCAAATATTTTTTGCATCAAAAATTTACGATCGATTAATGACGCATCGCATTCGATATCGACGCACATATCAATGAAAAATTGTTTTATGTTTGTTTTCATCGTGACGTAACGTCACGAACGAAATTCGAAACTGAATCGTGTATCGATTTTGACATTTGATTGTATGATAAATATTTGATAATTATGAACATTTTTCGTCGACGATGTGTCAAATTTAATCGAAATTGTTTGACACGAACGCAAATGTCGATGAAATTTGTTATTAAAATAAAATTTCGATTGACAACGTTTGCATGAATAAATTTTTGTTTGTTTGATTGAAATATTCACAAAATATTCGAATGATTTATGAATCACATAATTTTCATTAGATTTTTGAATTTCGAAATGTTTTTCGTTATGATATTCATCATTTATCATAGATATCGTTGACGCGTTTTCAGTATTCATGTTGTGATCATTTTGATAATTTTTTTCATCGATTGAATAATTGTTTTTTGTTTTTTTTTTTTTTTCGCAAAATACGCTCGTCGATATGATGTTTCATTTTGATTAAACATTTCATTTTGATTAAAATAAGTATTTTGCTTAGACGAAAACGAAAATGAATTTGAAAAATCAGCAAAATATTGATTAAAACGTAAAAATTGCGAATATTGAAATCGCGAATCGAACGTGTTTCGATTTTTTTGAATTTCGTTTTGTTGCGTTTGTTGAAATCGATATTGCTGATTTTCGTATAAACGTTTTTGCATATTTTGTGTCGATTGTTGTCGATTTGAATAGTTTGACTGATATGAGCGTTGTTGAAAAGTGTAAACGTTATTTTGTTTTTCAAATTGATACGATGTCGAATATTGAATTTGACGAGATTGCGAAAAAAATTCATTGAAATTCTCGTAATTTACACGCTCATTGATAACAAAAAAAATATTATACGAATCGAATGAAATTGATGTTGATAATTGAAAACGATAAATGAATTGAAAACGACGTTCGTTTTCGAACGAATGATAAAATCGATATCGATTTTCGATGTTTCATCATATTTTTTTTTATTATCGAATTGTTGAAAAAATTCATTCATTGTAGTTTTTTTTGTCGACTTGATCAAATCTCGTCGAAATTTCAATTTCAATTCATTGTAAATTAAATACAGCTGCGAATAAATTGACATCATTGTCGATTTAATTTTTTTGATTATAATTTCAGCGAAGTCGAATGATTCGCGATGTCGACGAACATTTTTTATCGTGTATTTTTTTTTCGTGATGATTGTCAACGCTGTTGATGACGATTTTTTGTATCGTTTCAACAACAAACGTTTTCATTTTTTTACGTCATTTTCGAATTTGATCAATCGTTTTTGATTATCGTTGATTATTTTTGTGTATCAACGTAACGCGTGATCACGCATGCAATTATAAAAATTTGTTCGAATTACATCAACATTTTTGAACAATATCATATTTTTAATTTTTTCAATGTAAAAATGAACATTTCGAAAATATGTATTTTTGTTCGAATATTCGATCGAATTGTCGATAATAACGTTTTTTTTTTTCGTATCACGAATCAAAGAATTTTGTTTTTTGAACATTTCATTTGACGTCATCATTATTGTCAGAAAATTCGATTAAATTTGATGATTCGACGAGTTTTGAAAATTTTGTTTGAATGTTGTCTTTGATATTTTCGAACAAAATTTGAAATGTTTGTCATTGCTGTTGAATGAATTCAATGTTTTGTCAATTGTTATTTTCATTCGTCATGTTTGTATTAAATGCGAAAATAGATTCGATATTTTTTGTGTTTCGAAAAATAATATTCAGCGAAATTATGATGTTGTCTCGTCGTTGAAAAAACGACGTCGACGAAATGACTTGAAATTTACGACGTAAATTTTTCGAAAAATGAATGTAAAAAATATCAAAAAAAATATTTGCAATCGTCGATTTTAAATCAAAAATGAATGACGTAACACGATCATTAATTCAATCGAGAAATGATTGATTATTTCGATAAATTTCGATGACGATCACGAAAATTCTAAGATTTTTGCGAAAACGAATTTTGTCGACGATTCACTTTGTTGAATAAACAATGTTTGTCGAAATCGAATGACTAGTGATTGACAACGATATTGATTTAAAAAAATTGATTACGATGTTGTTCACGATAATTTCTGTCGATGTATTGACAAAATAAATCGAATTAATTGTATCGATGTAATCGAATAACTCGAACGCAATGCGAATGACTTGTGATGTGAAAACAATCAAAATGATTTAAATGAAAATGACAAACAATGTTAAATTTTGAAATAAGAAATGATAAACAAAACAAGAAAAAAAAAGCGAATTGAAATTTTCAAAATAATTGAACAAATTTTCTGTTGTTGAAAAAACAAATGAAATCGTTGAATTGAAATTGTTCGAATCAAACAAAAATTCAAATGTGAATTGATATTCAAATGCGTCGTCATTGAACGATGACAATGCGAATTTCAGCGAAAATTCGAGATGTTCTGAATATTTGAATGAAAAATCAGTCGTCTTTGCTGAAAACTGTAAAAAATTGAGAAAATTTGATTGAAAATTTAATTTTCAATTGAGTGAAATGAATTGATTGATCGTCGAAATCGAAAAAACAGCGAAATTTTCGATTGCGACAGCGAAAAAAATATTGATGAGCAAATGATTTGCGTACAAAATGCAAAACTGTTCGAAAATTGATACGTTAAAAAACAAAAAATGATGTCGTTTTGTTTACGTACAAATCATCGTTTGAATGATGTTATCAATTGTTATACGTAAAATGTGAATTGATTGATTTAAAAATTATGAACGACAAAATGTCAATTTATGTACAATAATTGCGAATCAATTGTCTGATCATCATTCATTTAATATGAAACGACGACAAAATCTTTGTCAAATGTCTTGCAAAAATATTCGACTTAATTTCAGATCACTCAATCTGATTTTGTGTCATAACAAATCGTGATTTAATTCGAGAAAATCGTGAAAAAAAAAATGAAAAAGTCAATTGTCATTCGTTTTTGCGATTTCTTGATTTCAAAATGTCGCGTATTCAAATTCAAAAATAAAATGACGCAATTTTTTTCGCATTCAATTAATGAAATTTAGCGTGTTTATTTCGTGATCTTTTTTTCTCATTTGTAATCATCATTATTTTATCAATAATACGTCTATTCTGATCATTGCGACGTCGTTTGAATCGTCTGAATCGAGTTTATTACATCATATAAACAACATGTCATTTGCTGAATCAACATCTGAACTAATCATCGTGCAAAAAAAGAAAAAAACACGCGTCGATGCAAACGTTTTCATTTCGAAATCGAAAAAACGACGTTTCATTGTATTGAAACAAAAAAAAGTCGTTCAAACGTCTGAATCTGATTATACATTTTTTATTATATTTATTCATCGATCATTTCAATTGAATCACGTTTGTATGACGTTTTGAAAATTCGTTCAGTTGTTTTTGTTTCTTTTGTAATCGATATTCGATTTATTGTTTCATCATATCAATCAGACGATTTACATCAAAAAAATCAACTGAAATTCACTCATTATGATGAAATTACGTCAATGAATTGTTATACGTATTTTCATGATTCAGCATCTGACAAAAAACGCAACATTTCAATCATTTTGATTTCAAAAAAATTTTCACGATTTATCATTTAGTCGCGATCGATATCAAATCATTAAACGTCATTTGAACGTTGAATTTAATCAACAAAAATCATACAACAATGCATCATGATTTTGAAAAATCGAAAACGTTTTGAACGTTTTCAAATTTCAATTATATTCGTTTATTCGTTTTGAAAATCATTTTGCAATTGACGAGTTCGCAATCGAATTTCACGATCGTATGAATAACAAATTTCGTTTATCACACAAATCAACGAAAAAAAATTTCGTTTTATACGTTTTGATCAATGATAAAAACATTTTACACGATTTCATGATGTGAAAATCTCGCGATGATTTCGAATATCATAAAAACGATATCACGATCGATATATTTTCAAAAACGATTCGAAAACGCAAAAAAAACATTATCGAAATCACTGTTACGACGATTAATTTTGCATTTACGAAAAAAATAATATATATTTTTTGCGAACGAATTACACGCAATTTACGTCATCAACATTTCGTTTGTTTTATCGATAATTTTTTCACGAATTCTCATTTCGTCAAAATTTTTTTGATTTTCAATGTCGATATTTGTGACACTGTACGAGACAACGCATTTGATATATCATTGAAATTGAAAAAAATAATTGTTGCAAACAAATCACAATTGAATTTAAAACAATGAATACATCGAATTGTGAACGAATTGATCAATTGTTTCGTTTGAAAAAATTTCGAACGTGATCACGTGATTTCATTTGTTATTATTGCATATATTTCACAAACAAACGAGCAAATATCATGAAAAATTCGATTCACGATCGATGTTTTTTTTCGAAACGATTTCAATAAAATTGTCGTCAGACAATTCATTATTGCAATGCAATACAATTTTCATATAAATCATGTGAATCGTGCAAATCAATTTCGAAATGAATTGACGATATCACGATTCGAACAATTCAAATGAACGAAATCAATGATCGAATACATGATAAATTCGATCAATACGAATGCATATATCGTTTGAAATCATCATCAATCACAAACGAATTTTGATCATCGAAATCGACGTGTATTTATTCAAAAATTAATTGATGAACTTTTACGAAATTCAAATATCATACATCAATCGTCAAAATGTGTCAAATCGATTTATTG
Organism: Physcia stellaris; assembly: GCA_018902385.1. Taxonomy (NCBI): domain Eukaryota; kingdom Fungi; phylum Ascomycota; class Lecanoromycetes; order Caliciales; family Physciaceae; genus Physcia; species Physcia stellaris. Next base: position 613,765 of record JABSSW010000001.1, on the reverse strand, counting down.
TGTGTGAAATGATTGTTCGATCAATTTTCACATCAAATTTCGAAAACGTCAAACATTCATTTTCAAAAACGTCAACATACAATATCGTTCGAATCGTAAAACGTTTGATTATTATATGACATGTAAAATGAATTTATGCGTGTCACATGAATGCTTCAAAAATTATCATGATTCGAAAAAATGATCATACGAATGCTTTGATCAATAAAAAAGTTTGAAAACGTTTCGAAACATTTGAAAATGATTTAGTAATTTCAAACGAATTTCGAATGTAATCATATTTCAATTATTGAATATTTATATACTATCGAATTTTTTCACTGAATTATACACATATACACGTAAATTTGATGAAATAATGATGATTGAAATGAAAAAAAAAGAATCGCGTGAAAACACGCTAAATTTCACTAATTGGATGCGAAGAAAATCGTCAACGAAACGTTCAATTACTGCTAATTTCGTGATGTATTAAACTTCGATGATCGAGTTCTTCTGTTGTTGTTGTTGTTGTTTCATGAAATCGATTATTTACAAATCGAAAGTAACGGACGATCCCTAACCCTGTGTAAACGGGGTTTTCCCATTGGTCAGATCATTTGCCGAGGCTCGTTCTAATCAGGCCTTAATGCAACGCTAAAAGGCCGCTATCCACCCGCTGTGGGAAGACACTGTACCTACCCATAATACGAAAGTATATGATCCCCGTCCATGCATCACCGCATCTTCTCCAGGTTGCACAATGCCTGCTTGTGTAACGATAGCCAAAGATTACTCAAGGAAATGAGGGGAAACATTGGATCCCATGTGAAGGAAAAAACGTACGGTATTCCATGCATATCCCGAAAGTGTTTGGCAGTTTAGAAAGAAGCCCGATGGCTTCCATTGCCGTCATCAGCCGTGTTTGGCTGCGGCAGTGGAAGATGGCAGTTAGGCCACTCGCTCTGAATTGCTTGGCCTTTCATGTCGTCTTCCAAATACTATCAATCTCACCTCAACGCAGTCTCCACCCGCGCATGAGAGCAGCAGAGAACGTACGATTTGAGTGTGCACGTTGATAAGAAGTGGAAAACATGTCGTAGGCGAGCCAATGGTAGAGATCCCACTACCACCTCATGGTTGCCAGTCACCGATATTTTGTTCCGCTTTGACTTCGGCATCCGATCAGACAGTTGGTGGGAAATCAGCTCAACAAAAATCGGTGAGAGAAATTTGTTCGGGGATCCCTGAATGCATGTCATCGCCGAGGTTACAAGCCAGCATACCGGCCGTCACTCACCGAAGAGGATTCCCGGGCAAGTCAACCAAGACAAGACTAACCACAGCTCGCCATGTGTCAGTGGAGAAGTGTTGCGTTTTAGGAGTATGCAAAAGATTCGGTGTTCGCTTGTCAACCACGGTACCGCTAGCATGTGCAGCGGCTTCGGTCTGAGATACCTTTTCTCAACCAATAATCCCGGTTTTCTTCGCGGCCTTCTGAGGCGGTAGATTTTCTTTAGTTGCGGCTTGCGCGATTTACCGCATAGAAAATCCATTTAGTGAATGTTGAGATGTACTCCAAGCGGGGTCAAGATGGCTTTGCTGCATGCGCTGTCATGAAATAGCAAGGCTACGAATATGATGGGTTCATGCAGTTGGAGGATGATCACTCCCCTGGACAAAATCGAGTGTGAAAACCTGTTGGACACGGGGTTGGCCGAGTTGCGGAAAACATGAATTCCAAAGCCACATTCATTTGCATATCATCATCGACAGTGCAAAGTTGATCTCTATTGACAGATTTGGGTGACTACCATTACAATGAATCTCATTATTCTCTTAAGATACAGGGAGAAGTTGCCAAGGCGCTAAACTCAACTGGCCGGTTCATACACTTGGACCCTGATTGCAGGACCTTCGGAGGCTGTACTTTTCAACAACCGCATCAAAAATCATCTCTTTCCCACGCTCATTCTGTGCGAGGCGAGTGAATAGAAATATTTGCTAGATGCAGATCCCTTGATCCAACTGGAACATAGTTGGCTGCCTATTTATCGGTCACCACTACTTTGGTGTCCAAAGAGAACATATGACGATGTAAAACGTGGAGTTGCAAATTTTCTATGAAGCCAACCTCATTCGTAATATGCCGATCCAAAAACTATGAAAACACATGGGCGTTTGCTTCCAAATAGGGCTCGAAATCCTCCCATACCACTAGAGTCATCGCGGTTGTCATTATGTGGACCTGCACGCTCATCCAACGAAAAGCTGGCTGCCATGTCGAGCCTGAGCATCGAACTTCTCGTTTTCCATTGGTGAAATGGCGATTTTGCGTGGCATAAAGACTGTCGGACATGTCTGACAACAGCACCTGGGGCAAAGGTGCTGCCCCCCAGCAAAGTTGTCTTCCCATAGAGGTACCTCATTGCTGCAATGTAAGCATATTAGAAAGAGTGCGGTCCCTGGCTGCTGCGGGTTGATTATGGTCTCCGACTGTCTCTCCCTTGGCTCGCCGTCGTTGCACGCTATCGTCTTCCTTTCTGGCAGATTGTGTGGCTTCCGTGACTCGCAACATGCGTGCAATCGCTCGAGCCAGGTGAGTCGCTTCAAAGCCCAAGTACCAGGATTCAAGGGACCGCGGGATACTAGAGTCCGGAGGCGAACAGTCATACAGTGAGGACAGATTACCGCTGCGGGGAGTGAACCCATATCACGATGGAATCGGCTGACGTGCATCATTCTCCGCTGTCCTTTAAAAATCTGGCAATTTACTTGAATCCAGGAATGAAAGTAGGTGTTGGTGTACTTAAGATTGAGTTTGTCCGCAGGACTAAGATGTCCAATGATCATACCCAACAGCTCTGGCGGCAGTACATCGAGATCAGTTCTTGATCTGCTGGGGCTTGGTTGGCTCAAGACGATAGAGGGCACATGAGACTCTTCCTACCATCAAAGTTAGCTTATCTGGAGCCATGTATGTGTATATCTATCAACAATAGAGTCCCGCAATGAAGGACCTACCTCCACATCGTTGGACACCGGGTTTATCTGACGAGTCGCTGATAAGGTGTGTGCACTCGCAGAGGCAGCTGATGGCTCCGAGGATGAGCATGGCTCCGAGGATGAGCATGGCTCCGAGGATGAGCATGGCTCCGAGTGTGAATATGTTGCTGTTGACAATCTCTGCTGTATCTCAGGTTACCAAGGCAAGTATGTCAGACACAGTCCATCACTATACTGACCTCCATTTCCACAATCTTCAAATGGCAAAGTCGATGTTGAAGAAGAAGCAGATCGACTACAATCTTAAGCGTTGAAGAGATGCAAGAGGTAAGACAGTAAGGTGATAACGTATGTCTCTAGAAGAGGTGCCTCGGGCGTTCTGGCTAATTGAATGAAGATTTCGTGATATCTAGACACTCATGTGAAATATGGGTTTACAATACAATCATGAAATGAAGTGAGAGTGTTAACAATAACGGGTTGCTTCATATGAGCCAAGGAGATGACAATATGAGTCAACAGAGTGAAGACAAGGGGTGAAGAAGTTATTGAGGAAGAGAATGTGAACAGTAAGTAGGTTTCTTCCAAACTCAGACCTTGCAAGTGGCGTTGGGATCTCCCGCAACAAAGACAAAGAGGAAAAAAATTTGTTTGTGAGCTCTGATTTCACACCCCAAAGACGTTGTACGACGTTTCAATATCTCGAGATATGCACCCTCGGAGTCCAAATGTAGGAGACTGATACTGTGGAAGGTGCAGCGATAATTCCCAAAACAAGGCAGGTGCACAGGAATCCCACGGTAAGTAATGCGAAACTGTAGACCAGATGGTCTTCTTGCAGTGATCTTTAGTGGACCAGTAGTCTTGTTTAGCAGCCCAGTATTCTGTTATTCAGTCGTTGTAATGCATTTTGACTACCATCCCCTGGGATCAACCTTGTCTAAACCCTCACCATTGACTATGAGCTTGTCTGAGTACTAATTCCCGCCTGCATCTTTCTGCTCAAATTCCGTCCATCATTCTAACGGTCCGTCGAAACATTATGGGTGCCAATACCACCTCATCAGCGATGTTGAGCGTTTTCCTCTACGACGTGTAGTTCTTGATAGAATTGCTTGCGGCTTGTTGGCTATATCCTTGCTCTTATGTGCCGAGTACTCGTCTCGACCTCTGCCGTAATTCCAGAAAGCGCTTGCAGCCGCCTCGTCTTACTGATGCAGTGCCTAGACTGTTTCGCGTTCAATTTTGTCCTGCTACGTCGACGTCGTCTTTCCAAACTTGAATAGAGTCATCTAGGGATGGGTCAGGGAGACGCCGCTAGCTTGCTGCGGAGACTCTGCTGTCATTAATGCACCTAGGACGGATTTCTCCTTGGGTGGCTTTAATCCATCTTTCATGAAATTCAAACCCCGACCGCCTATGCTTTTGAGGCTGAGGAGCTGAATCTGCCACGAGATACTGAAGCCGACACTATGCAAACGGAACAACCTCCGGCTTTCATATTCAGGTCCTGCAGGACTTTCTCAATTGATGGAAACTGTGTCACGAACAGTCGCTAATAAGACGGACAATACGTTGGGAGGGATCGCCATGAAAGGTTCCTCGATGCTGATCAGATTCTGAGCACGGCAAGTCCACTGGAGGTGACTCTTGCACAGGGTTCACCTTGGTGTTAAAGCTTCGCTCGCCGAAGGCATATGCCCTCGACACTGACCGAGCACCCTTATGTAAACGTGCCAGATGGAATTACCATTGCGCGGACCCAACGGCCGCCCAACGTCAACGATTCCGAGAGACCTCCAAACCTGTCTACGGAGACTAAACCCAGAGTCCAGGATTAGTCTCCACAACCGTTGGATGCGGCCGTGCGCCGCCTATGCATGGCAGGGCCCAAGGAATCCCCAGAATTCGAATGGGTCTGGCACTGAAGGAATCGACAACAGGACAACCCAGAATTTTGATGCTTTTAGTAGCTTAATTGAACAGATCAAGAAGTAGAACGTTAAAGTACAGCAAAACTGTCAAGGGCAAGGAGCCAGGACACAATTAGCGATCAGGTGGCCGATGACCAAGCCAGAAGGATTTGCGGTGGCATGGAGTTCGCCGATTGAGGCACTGATCCCTTAAGGTGCGGTTGGCGTGTCCTTGAACTTCACTTTAACTTCCTATCGCTTTACCAGCTAAATCCTCAAACGGTGCTAGGCAGGCCACTTTCGGTTTACCTTCGAACCTTCTACTCCCATATTCCCATTTCGGCCCCTCTCAACCATGCATCCTCTATCTCAGCGCTGCCTTCTCTTTCAGGTGGTCCATTCTTCTCCACAGGCTGCATTGGGTCTTGCTGGTTCATCTCTCCTACGTCCAAGGCGACGAGGAACCTGCTGACACAATTATACGCCGCAATAGTAGCAGTAATTTCGACAATTTCTTGTTTTCCGAACCATTGCTTCAATTTGGCGAATATATCAGCCGGGACCTGAACGTGCCGTGTCATGCTATCTGCGTAGTCCACAACAGCCCACTGCGCCTCGCTCAGACCTTTTTCCATAACTTGTCCAGCACCATTTTCGCTGTTTTGCGGTCTCCCGGCTGTAAGCTCCTTGATAGCACGCTCTCCTAACCCACCCTCGCTTCGCAGGATTGGCAGATGGTGCTCCCACTCATAGTCTGCGCCGTTCAAGCGTGCAACTCGGCAGATGCAGATCTCCCGTATATCAGCGGCTAAAGAGGTTTGTGTTCGCACTGCGCCGAGAAAAGATGACCATCCCGCTGCCACTGGCGGGGCATGAAGTAGGGTGAGGTCGAGAGCTTGCAATGGATTGGGGGCCCGTCTTTCAGACAGTTGTTTGTAGGCTTGTTTCGTTTGGACATGAGATGAAGTTGGAGGAGCTTCGGGGGCGTAAGGTAGACGCATAGTCTCGATGGGAATGGCGGAAAAAAAGGGATATATACGTGAACAAGAACGTATCTTGGGCACAAGTCTAACGCTTACGTATCTCAGCTCGGTTGCCAGGATGAATGTTTATGTACGGATCCCTTGAGATTTTTCCTGATCATGTAGCTCGCAGGGACTATCTAGCGCCGTGCCGAGGCGAATTCGGCGTAACCCTAAGTGTGCATCAAGTCTAAACTACCTAAGATAATGCTAGTATGATTATAAAGTCTCGAGATCCAGATGTTGATTCTTACTATGGACACAGAATCAGTGATCTTCGTCCTCATATCCCTTTTCCCCTCGCCCGGTCAGTACGCCGTTGCCGAACTCCCTTTTCTTGCCCCCCATAATCTCCCTACTCCATCCAAGCAGTTGATAACACCATCCGCCACCAACAAGAATTCCGCTAACTACATTGACAATTCTGACCAATGCTCGTAAAAAGCTATCCCTTTCTGCTCTCACTGTGAGTAATATTGGCTCAATATCGAATTTGAAAAAAATGCCCGGCACTGAACGTTCTGGGACTTGGTGAGACTGAGAGGTTGCGGCATACTGGTTCGTGTAGATAGTATTCCTGTCGGCGGTGGGGTCGGGACGGTAAGGGTTAAGATGAGCTGGTGCTGGTGTGGTTGTATAGATTGTCGGTACTATAGAGAGATAATATTGAAATTTGTAGAAATTAAGGTTGGTGCTGGCAAGAGTGTGGTCGAGAGGATTGAGGAGAGACGGATAATGAGGGCCAAAGGACAGTTCAGAGATCAGATGCGTGAAATTGAATGCTTCAAGCGCTGATGTTAGCGCCAAGGCGGACATAGCGAGAAGGAACCGCGTTATCAACAGAGAGCCACTTTGCACGTACCGCTATGATCCAAGTGTTCTCCAAACTCCATATATCCATGCCCCCTTGCTGTGATATGAAAATCTCCCTGTACTTTGTTCCCTTCCAGACTGCCATATATCCTGCATGCCTCCTGGTCGCCATTCCACCATCCTTTGGGCGTCTTCTTGAATTTTCGTCTCTTCTTCTTCTTCATGACTTCTCCGACTACGTGCTCCGGGTGAGTGTCTTCCTCTTCCTCTCTCTGTCTTGCCAAATCTCCACTATCCAACGTGTGCAATCCCTGTCTGTTTACCCAGTGATTCCAGCCAGTGCGATCTTTCGTGAGGGTATCTCCAGCTAATATTCGGTCACCCGAAGCATCTTGAACATTGACGTGAAGATCATCACATCGCATTGGTATTATGATGTCAATGTTTATTTGGAGATCGTGTGAAACCCCCTTCTCGACGGAAAAGAGGTTTGTTTCTCGACCTTGATGCCATCGGAGCAGCTCACTGAAGGAAAGGATAGCGGAGATTGTCAGCAGCAAGATGGTCGCGTACCCTCCGGTCGTTGAACGCCGCGTGTAGTCTGATTTGGTTTTGGCTGTCAACCGTTAGTTGTAGGCCTTTCGCAGATTAAAGCACAGCGAGTCGTAGCAGTCGCGTATTTGTCGAAGCCATTTATCACTTGATGGTGTCCACTCGACAATCTAAGAAGAAAACCTACGGAAAGCATCGAATGTTCGAAGATTGCTGGTAAATCCTTCCTTTTCCCCAAATGCGGCCTGGTCTAGGCCATGGTCTGCGAAACCGTTCATGCTAGAGGTGAGGACTCATTGGACCATGAGTTTTTATCAGGCCAAGAATAGTGAAGCCTTGTGAGCTCCGATCCCAAGATTGAGCGTGGAATTCAACAAAGATTGGAGATTGGCCAGAAGATGACAGCTTGCTAATGAACGGATTGGCACTCGGAGTTCTTTGGAGGTGATGCGACAGCCAATCACAACAGCATCCGGGCCGCGCCTGCGGCAAATCCATCCTAGCGTTGAATAATGTACATTAATAGGACGGTTACGAGCTCCCTCGAATCCTCGATGCTGCTCTGTGGCACTTTAACCATCGCCGATGAGCGCTTTCAATCAAGTTGCTACAATGATAGTCCGCAGGCCGGAATATGGGCTTTCCTCCACCAGAGGAAGAACTTCGAGCCTTAGCGATCAAACCACTACTCTGTATACATCAGATATGTAGCCTCTGTCGATGCCTAGAGCCTGCATAGTTCAGCACATTGCAATTCCGCCGACATGAAGCGTAGCGATGCTTCTACTTTCGGCATTTTCCTTGAAAGCCGACTTTGTCCTTGTAGCCTGACTTCTTCTGAGTTGGGATGGCAACCCAGCAACTCGTTCGAGGCGAGCCAAACAAACCGGAAGGGTAGCAAAGCTTTCGAGTCCAAGAGCAGGCAAATCTAATATAGCAAGATAAGCTAGAAGCAAGTGCAATTGCATTTGGCGCTCAGGAAATTGTGATGCTGATAGCTGGACCTGCGGCTACCTGAGCTCGTGCATCACTAGGTCGTTGGATAGGACCCAAGATTTCATCGATGCAAAGATATCATACTAGAATGTATGCCCCCTTGTTATTGGTAAGATGTGAAATTTGATAAGAAATTACGATTGAATCAAGCTCGATCTCGTAGCGATGGTTTGTAAGTACCACCATTGAATTCTGGGGATGTCTATGAACATAATACGCGGGGTGAGAGCTTGAAGAGGTCCTGGAGATAGCAACCCTTTTCTATTCCCTCTTGCTTGTAACAATCTGCCGAATCCCAAAAGCCTCTTCAAAGATCGTGAATTGGCAGTGTCGGTCACTCGAGTGGAAGCGTCCTCGCTACTTTGCGTGGAAAGCGTGTATTCCGCAGCCTCGAGAGCACGCGATAGGCAGATGTGTGATGATGAATTTTAGGAAACAAAAGCCAGGCAATGTTATCTCGATCATAACCACAAGTGCCCGTAGCTCAGGGCATCGTCAAGTCACAAGCGAGATAGAGCACTGCGGAGACGTTCCTCGAACGTACCTAGTTCATCCTCCTGCACAATCTCATGACTTGGTCGACTTCAGCCATGCATACTAAATGCAAATGCAAGGCTGAAGGGCGCCGAGGTCTTATCGCAGCAAGACATGACGAAGCTGGGTCTCGACTCGAGGATGATAGATGGATGTGGGCAATGGAAGCAGCAAGGAGAATCTCACCAAGTGCCTCATTATGCTTGGTGGGAGCGCTACTGCAGACTGATGGGATAAGATATGATAAAGGACACTGATGACGATCTCGACCGGGCGAAAGCTGCAAGGGTGGCAGCTTCAGGGCTCTGTCCACGTTGTTCCATGTGGGATTCGACTGTCGAATGACGCAGGCGGAGATGGCCAGATGGAAGGCATGGAACCTTGTGGGCGGAAGGCGCCGAAGAATTGACGTAAAACGGCGCATCCCGGGTGTAGCGTGGCTGAGCAGTACTAATTACTGAGCCTGAGTGAGCTCCCGAGGCTCCCCCTTCAGCTCCCTCGGCTCGGTGGAATTTCCAGAACATGCAGCCAAGCCCTTCGATTCGTTCTCGTCCGCCAATCGTCTGAATCTCCCTGGCTTCGACATCCACCTACTAACAGCCGCCAGCAGAAAATTCCTTCAACCTCATGCAGCAGATATGCGAAAAATAAGAAGCAAAGCCATACTTGGCTTTACGAGCTCAACAAACCGCGCACACCGAGCGTTCCTGGAATGCCACCCATGACGACGTGGACACCATCTTCCAGGATGGAGGTCCGCCTACCCCAAGCTAAACGTGATGTTACCCTACAGGGCGACAGCCCGACATCCAAAAAGCATGCATCTATTCTAGGCTAATCGTAGCATCTGATTGTTCAAAAAGCCATGGAAGGGTCTTCGATCGTGTCCGCATCGTCTGAAGCGTTTTCTGCCTATGGTATCTCCGCTGTTGGAATTGAAGAATGTCGAACATAACCAAGCGAGCCTGTGATGCCTGCCACCGTCGAAAGGTAGAACCTAGAGTACAGGTAATCATAGTTGGGGACACTGACTGACAGATCGTCAGGTCCGGTGCAATGGCCGCCAACCGTGTGGAAATTGCCATCAGGCGGCCCTTTCGTGCACCTATGACGCCGTCCCCCAGAAAAAAGGGCCGAAAGGCAGTAGAGCCAAAGTCATCTCCGAGTTGAGGGAGACCCAGAAACAAACCACCCAGGCCTCACGGAATTCCCACAGTCCCCCGACTTCCCCAAAGGATCCAAGGACACCAGGGCTCCTCACTGCGGAGGTCAACGAACAATGCATCGATTTCTTCTTCGCCCACATGTACCCTACCATGCCAATTCTGGATATCAAACAGGTCATGTCGACTACGGCTGAAGCTAGCCAATCGATCGAAGACTACTGTCTCCTTTGTTCACTCGCGGCGTTCATGATAATACAGCCTGGTAATGAGCAAAAGCCGGCTTCCAACAGCTCTAGATCTGTCAGTCCGACAACAAATCCTGCTTTAGGAATCAGCCTTATGGAGGAAGCTGTACGGTTACGGAAGCTACTTGACTATGTTGAGAGTCCTTCCGTAACCACCGTGATTACGTCTTTCTTCCTATTCGGCTGCTGCTTTGGCCTCAGTAAACATAACACTGCATGGTTTCATCTACGAGAAGCTACGGCCTTGGCTCAGTTACTAGGAATGCAAGACGAAGGAACCTACATGGCCGGAGACTCTGTCGTCAACTCGATAAGACGCCGCCTATTCTGGTTACTCTTTGTAACCGAAAGGTTAGTAAAACTCATAGTGGCGCAATTACTGTACCTCTAACCATTCCATTCCAATCATAAGCTAATCTAATAATTGATAAGAGCATACGCTTTGCAGAAACACAAACCTTTGACACTGCATGCAACAATCGAGCTTCCGAATTCGAATCATGAGCCCCAAGGATCTATTGCCGGATTTTATCACCTGGTTAACCTGTACCGTCCATTTGACGACACTTTTGTTGGTCTGTGGAATAAATCACGTTCAGACTGCTCGGCGTTCTGGCTTGCACAGCTGCAGAGGCAGCTCAACGAGGCCCTGCCTGTGTATCTGAATACCACTGAGAGCCAGGCTGCAGACCTGAGGACCTCGCAACAGTGGCTGCGCACCATGGTATGGCAGCTTTCGATCGCAAACGGGTGCCTCTCATCCACTTCTCCAGATGCCGCTATGACTTTCACTTATCCTATCGAGATAGCCAAGGACCTTGTCGCTGTGACAAGGCAGCTTTCGCACCATTCCATGGAGATTCATGGCGTCGGACTTGTTAGTAATGTCATCGATTCTCAAGCTTCAGCTGCTGATGAACACTAGATTGAGAAGCTTTTCGACGTAGCTTGCACCCTGGTCGACGTTATGTCTCTACCTATAGACTTTGCAAACTTTGAGCTTGGGCCGCTTGACTACTTGACACAGCTGATCGACCTCATTTCAACGCTTCGTGGAGGAGAGTCTCGGTATCTGCCTCTCATCATGACTAAAATTCAGGAAACGTTACCTGCTTTAGCTTCGCCGATCATACAAGCACTGGACTCGAAACTTCCTGCCGGACGCGAAATGAGCCCCAAGGAACATGCGAGCTCATCGAACTCATCAGCATCGAGCTCGTACTCGACTTCTCCGTTTATGCACTACTATCCGCTTTCATGACGTAACACAATATCTGATGTTGGGCACGCCGAGTACTTGTAGCAACATTGCATCTGGAGTTGTGGAATAAGCTTTGGCTGGTCTCAGGGCCGTAATTTTGACGACTCGGATTTGATACTAATCTCTGACTCTTAGCACTGATCAGCCACATTACATGGTTGACAAGGCTGGCCCTTCTGTGGCCCTGCGACTTCCTCCGTGGAGAGTTTCTGAAACTGCCCTTTGATGCATTAGCCGTAGCAGCAAGCCAAACCACACCAACGGTTTGCGGCTTCCAGGCTCGTAATCTTCATCTCGTCGAGAACAATCATCTTATCCAGGTCCGATTCTGGGCCTGTAGTGTCTTGATTAGCGATTTGTCTAGACTTATAGTCTGTTGAATTCTTCGCATTCCGCTCGTGCTTGAATTCCTCCATACATTTCAACAAGGAGTAACAGAAGGTGAAGGGTAGAGGAAAGGGATACGTACATATCGTGATGTTCGCTTAGGTTGCTCAAGTAGCGATTGAGCTCCTCCACGCGTTCCTTGTGCGTCTTGATACCTTCACGCTTGAGACGCTCATCCAGCTTCAGGAACGCATTAGTATCAAACCTACAGATCCATAAGGCAAGGATTATCAGCAAGGAAAAACGCCTACCCTTCTCCGCCGATGTTCTTCATGCCGCAACTCTGCCTCGGTCTTGCCTCCATTACGCGCAGCGATCTCCGCCTCCAGATCCTCTTCGACCTCTTTTTCCGACTTTGTTCGTGTCAAGGAGCTTGCATCAGCTGCCTCGTGTTCTTCGACGGCCTCGCGAACATTTTCCTCTGCGCCTTCAGTAGCTTTCTCCGCTTTCGAGGACAAGTCCTGCTTTGCAGGGTTGTGCTTTTTCTTCTTCTTGTGCGATTTGGAAACTTTGGAGGACGGGTTCACACCCTTTAGTTTCAGCGAGCCTCCAGTGGCGGAAGAGTATTCATCTCCGGGCATTGTTGACGGGGATAACGGTGGTTGAGCGGTCCTCCGGGTGAAATATGTTACGAGGCTTGCCAAGAAGACATTATCATCCTTCGGGGTATCATCCGGAAACATCCCGCGCGGCTCTGGGCGAGTGATCATCAGTGTTTCTGAATGACTGTGCCTCTTTTAAAATCATAATCTCTAATTCCATCGAACTCCATTTGGTCTCGTTTTTACTTTGAACTTTAACGACTTCACGACTTATTGTCGCCAAGAGTTTGTACAGAATCAAGCAACGATTGCACTTGAATCGTTGGATCGCAATTACACATTTGATGCAACAAATCCGTGAACCTTTGCACGACACTCTCCATTAATTCTTTGCTAAAAACCCTGCCGTCATAGCCTGCCTCCACTTTCAAACTATCTCCATTGTTACGCACAGCAATCTCGGCCTCATTTTGATATGGCGAGAAATTCTCCTCAATAACCGTCAGAAATCCCTCTTGGTGGTGCTCGCTTGTATGCCGCATATCGCGCGAGAGCAAATTCATGGCTTGAGGGTACCAGTTGAATTCGAGCCCTTTGCACGGTCCAACTTGCCCCAGGTTGACCGCAGCGTCCGCCCCGAAAGGCTCATGGCGTATCATGGAGACTGAGTCATCCTGTACCTTATATAATAACTCTCTGACCATATCGGTCGGGTTTCTCCGCACACGAAATGGGACGATGGAGAGTAGTGTTCCCATCGTGGCTTCTGCGCCAGGATGAATGGCTCTGGAGGCTCGAACGCTCATATAAGCGACGTCACTGCAGTGTGTGAGACTCCCAATTGCTAATCCGTAGGCTGCGTGGGCTACACTTGACAAATGAATAGCACTGTCCCGAGGCCTCTGCATGGGCATGTGCTTGAAAATCTTCTGATCCATTACTGGCCGTTGGAACTTGGCAAGAGCTTGAGCCGGTAATCTCTGCTGCTCCAGTCCTGCCAGATAATGGTCCCAAAAGGTCTTGCTGATCTGAGGGTCCATCTGTTTGACATGATATACATGGTTTTTGTAGGTTGGCCGGCTTGGCCTAGCCAGGAATCCGTCTGGATCCTTGAGAAAGTCTTCAAGATCGTCATAAAGGAGTTTTCTGGTCCAGGAATCCTGGACGCTTTGCAGTGCCGTCCAGATGATGTAGGTCTTTTCCGATTCCTGGACGAGTCCGTAGCGCACCGCGGGTTGACCTCGCAAGACCTTGGTTGCTAAATCGTTCGCTTTATAATCCTCTAGGCTGACCGATTGTCTCCATGCAACTGGCATTTTAGTGACCACATTCTGGACTTTTCCATCGACAAACACAAATCTGGACCGAAAGACATGGTTGCGAGCATGAATTGTCTCGAAGGCTCTGCATGCTGTGGTCACATCAAGATCAGATGACAGTTCGAAGACTATCTGCGCTAGCCATGCCCCATCTTCTTGATGAGTCGAGAAGTAGTGAGCCGGCTTAGTGCTCTCACAAAAGACGTCTTCAATCTGATCTGCGGAGAGACCACAGGCTTCAGCACATGTCCGGATCAGGTCTGTTCCCGCATTGGCCGATGGATCATTTCCACCCTCTAGTACTTGTTCTTTGTGCTGGTTCGTCGCAGCCAACATGCGGTTGAACTTCGGTTCTGTAAAGATTGCTTCGGCATCAAGAGCAATGCCATGGCTCCGTGCTATTTCTGCTAATTTGATGGCCTTCACCGAATCACCGCCCAACTCGACAAAATTACTAGCCTCCTCGATCTCTTCTTGGTCAACGTCAAGGGCCTGGGACCAGGCGGAACGTAAGGTTTTTGCAGTGGTCATTGTCACGGTTGAGGTTTCCTGTACTGATTTACATTGAGAATCGACTCGAGTTCTCCTCTCCTATCTATATACGATTTTATCCATCGCCTACGCCAACCTAGAAGGGGTGTGGGTAAGCGATTGGAGCAGACGTTCGCACATCCTGAACAGCTTCAGCTCAGCCGACGTAATCCGTGACATCTGGAAATTTAAATCCGCTGCAAGATGATCTCATGCATCCGTATTCTTCTTTGGGCTTAGAGTAGCGCCTGAAAGAGTATTCTCATTGCTTCTCTAGTACACTCGCCCCGGACAAAATCGAGTGCGGATAGATCAGGAATGACTTGTCAGATTATGGTTACCCGTCTTTGGAAAATCCCATGTGCATATGCGCGGAGACTGAGCCTAATTTTACTAGCCGATAGCCACCGCCATGACCAAAATCGAAGCCTCTGACGACTTCCCCCGGTCTCGCTGGGCCGAGGAGGCCGATAGCAGCCCTCGACCGTTAGTGTTGTCATCAATTGCAGCTTCACAGGTGCCGCCAGCTAGAAACTCTCCCGTGCCTCGAAGCTAAAAGGTGGTATAGACCATATATTGGGCGCTGGCGAATAAGTCCGGACTCCAAATCAGACACAGTTGAGATCAAAGCTATGTCGACATTAGCTCGCTCGGATCTGTTGCCGTCCGAATCCGGCGATCGTTCTGCAATAATCATCCCAGGAGACCCGGGCTTGACCATCTCTTATTCGGAATTTGCAGATCAATGCTGTGCTATCCAGCAACAATTGAGCAGTCTGGGATTAGGATCAGGCTCAGCAGTCTCCTTGTCGTTACCGAACTCCTATGAATTTGCTGTTATCTTTATTGCGGTTACCTGGCAGCGCTGCATCGCTGCTCCATTGAATCCAGCATACAAAGAAGACGAGGTAGACTTCTATGTTGGTGACATCGATGCAGCCGCTATCATTGTTCCTAAGAATGCTTACGAGCAGAACGCGCCTGCGGTGCGGGCAGCAAAGAAACGCGATGCGGCTGTGATAGAATGCTGGACGGACGAAAAGGGAAAGGTCGTCTTCGATGTGAAGGAGAAGTGCCGCCTAGAGGGAGTTGGTGAAAAGCCATTAGAACAAGCCGAGGAGGGCGACGTAGCACTGGTTTTGCATACAAGTGGAACTACGGGGAAACCGAAAGCAGTACAGTAATATGCTTACCCCGGTATTAATGATGACTGATCTTCCTATAGGTGCCATTGAGCCATAGGAACCTGACTGCGTCTATGGGTGAGTATAGTGAGACATCAGGTCAACGATTGATACTCACCGAGTTTTTGCTAGAAAATATCATCCAAACATACGAGTTGACGGCGACCGATCGAACCATGTTAATCATGCCTCTCTTCCACGTCCATGGCCTTGTCGCTTCTTTCCTTTCCACCCTGAAAGCCGGCTCCACTGTCATAATTCCTCCACGCCTGCTCCCTACCTTCTGGAAGGACTTCGCCACCCATTCCGCAACTTGGTACACTGCCACGCCCACGATGCACAAGATCATACTCTCTTTCCAAACCCCTGACCCCCTTCCCTCAATCCGCTTCATTCGCTCTTGCTCATCCCCTCTATCCCCCCAAACTCTAGAAAAACTCGAGACTACGTTCAAGGCTCCGGTATTGGAAGCGTACGCCATGACCGAGGCTTCCCATCAAATCACCACCAATCCGCTCCCGCCAGCCCCGCACTATCCCGGCAGCGTAGGCATCCCCGGTCCGTCTATCGAGATCCGGATCCTGTCAACATCTAGCGATTCGGAAGACCCAGTCGCAGACGGCGAAGAAGGCGAGTGCTGCATCCGCTCCTCTTCCGTAACCGCAGGCTACCTCTCCAACCCCTCCGCCAACGCCTCAAGCTTCACGCCCCAGCACCGTTTCTTCCGCACAGGCGATTACGGGAAATTTGTCGCTGAAGAGGGACGCAGGTATCTTTACCTCACTGGCCGCATCAAGGAATTCATCAATAAAGGCGGGGAGAAAATCGGTCCTGTGGAGATCGACAACGTCATTGCACAGCACCCAAGTGTGCAGGAAGTGGTGACTTTTGCGATTGAGGATGAGATGTACGGGCAGGATGTTGGCTGTGCGGTTGTTTTGAGGGATGGCGAGGAGTTGAAAGCGAGGGAGCTGCAGAAGTGGGCTAGGGAGAGGGTGGCGCCTTTGAAGGTCCCGAAGAAGGTGCGTAGAATCTTGGGCGATGGCGTATGGGTTTATGGCTGACTGTTGCCGTAGATTTGGTTCCCGAAGGAGATTCCAAAGACAGCGACGGGAAAGGTTCAGAGGAAGGCTGTTGCGGAAGAGATGTTGAAGAGTTGATAGACGAATGGAGGGACGGAGGATGAATAATGCACACAGTTTCCTAGACCGTTGAGAGAGATCGGTCTCTGCCCTGTGATGCCAAGATCCGGGGTGATCTAACCTAGCTGGTGCTAGCAGCAAAGACATACTAGCGCGATGACATCTTCCCATTTCTATGCCAGCAGCGAACAATGTCTACAACACATGAAGAGCTCTCGTATCGCTCGCGGGACGGCGGAAGCTGTAGAGCGAGTCAGCCAGGTTGATGTAGCTCCAAGAAATCGCCCCAGATCCTTCGCATCGTTTGTCAATGGCTTCGCAGCCAATGCTATCTCCACGCAAGATGGATCTCTGGAAGTAAAAAAGGAAGATCTGAGTGATAGTGGCTCCTCGTTCTCGTCAGTCGACTCAGCGCTAAGCCTGGACATCGAAGATGCCGCCGTTGAGGTATCGACGCGGAAGCGTAAGCGCGGCTTCGAGACGCCCTCTACCACAATCAGCACAGCATCGGCGACGATCAGTACTCGTACATCGCCCCGGAAAGTTACCGTCAAGAACGCAAAGCGAGAGCCTGCGAAGCAATCTGTCAATGATGCAGGAGAAGTCGAGATACATCCACCTGGAAACTGGCAAGAGATATACGATGCTGTGGTGGCGATGCGTAAAAAGGTCGTAGCTCCAGTGGATACGATGGGCTGCGAGAGTTTAGCAGAGGAGCATCTTACCGCACGAGTATATGAATTCCATGCGTCTTCTCATACCAGTGCTCTATCTAATAAGAAGTAGGACAAGCGCTTCCAAACCCTGATAGCACTCATGCTCTCATCCCAAACTAAAGACACCACCAACGCCATCGCCATGCGCCGTCTCCAAACCGAGCTTCCGGCACCCGGTCTCACACTCCAGAACATCCTCGAAGTCGACCCTGTACGCCTCAACGAATTGATCTACGTTGTCGGCTTCCACAACAACAAAACGAAGTACATCAAAGCTGCAGCTCTCATCCTCCGCGATCAATTCGATGGCGATATTCCAGACACCATCGAAGGGTTAATCAGTCTTCCTGGCGTAGGACCCAAGATGGCGTACTTGTGTATGAGCGCTGCTTGGGGCCGTACCGAGGGCATAGGGGTTGACGTCCACGTACATCGTATCACGAATCTCTGGGGCTGGCATAAAACGAAACAGCCAGAAGAGACGCGGGCAGCATTGGAGGCTTGGCTCCCGAGGGACAAATGGCATGAGATCAACCATCTTCTGGTCGGCTTCGGGCAAACAATCTGCTTGCCTGTAGGCAGGAAGTGCGGGGAGTGCACTCTGAGTCAGAAGGGTCTGTGTCCTAGTGCAGTTGCGGAGAAGAAGAAGACCGTCAAGAGGGTCAAGAAAAAGGTTGCAGAGGAGCCAGGGAAAGGAGAGTCAAATGTTAAATTAGAGGAGAGGATTACGGTTAAAGAGGAGGAGAAAACGGTGGATGAATCCTGAGTGTAATTTCGATCTGTTCACCCGAATCGTAAATCTTCTGAGATTTAGATACCACAACTCTGACCCTTCAATATTTCCTCCACCGGCTAATAACCACCAATCTTAAATAGCACTGCAGCATTCTCCCAAACTTCACCCTGTCACGTATAATATATCTGATACCAATACGCAATCAGCAATGGCCTGTGACCTACAACCTTTGGCCTTCCGTGGAAGAGAGATATTCATGCCGGCCTCAAGGATTCTATGCAGCTGCATCTTCGTGGAAGAGCTATCCAAATCATCAAACGCACATTTCCTTGTTCGCTCATCAATTCCTCCTGTCATTTCACCCCAACCCCTCTGCATGCAGCCGTCCTTCTCTTCTCTGTCATCTCTCAAGTATAACTCTTCCAATCGCATCAGAAGATAGGAAAATAAGGTCGATTTTTGGACTGAATTCATCGGCAAAGGGAACAAAGAAACAAAGTCTCCATATCACATTCATCCATCTTTTCGTCGGATTTTGAGATACTCTCATCTCATCAGACAATCACATAGCATCCTCCCTCACACTGTCAACACAACAGTAAGAATACGACTTCCCAGCTTTCGCTACTCAGCTGCGGTCTGAACACGCTATTATTCTTCTGTGAGGGTGAGTTTGGTAAGGAGCCAATCTGAAAATGGACAGCCTGCCGCTAGATACAGCAGACTTCATCCCTTATCCTCCTCAACAACTTTCCGAAAGTTGAAATGTGAAAGGGTTACTATCAAGACGAAGAAGGCTCGAGGGCTTCTATCAGGCGAGCTTGCAGAGTTGAATGCTGAAATATATACTATTTTCGAATGGTTTCTGAACGAGGAGGAAATGGTGAGGTAGTCAGCTCCATAACCCAGTCGCAGAGGCAGGGGGAGTAGCTAGGCTCTGAAAGCTGCTCTGCTGGGCCACTTTGCTCAGCGGGGCCGCTGCCTACAGGCCGGCCATGCCCCTTTATTCAACAAACTCGGGGACGCCTGGGTAGTAGATAGGTAGTCTGAAGTCCCGGGTTCGAATCCAGGCAAAGGGGCCCAGAAGGTTCGGATCATAAGTTGATTCCACTGGGAAAGGACGCAGAAGGTCAGGGTCATAAATAGACCCAAGCAACATAATGGTAGGTAGGCAAGGGCCTGGAAGGTTCCAACCATAAAATGGTTCGAGAGTGGCCCAGAAGCTTCGGATCATAAAATGATCCTAGTCGTTTTTTGGTTCTCAATCAAATTGGTGTTCATCCCAAACGGTCGATATCAGAGAGATTATTCTGTGTTTGGCTATTTTATGGTGAGTGATACAGTTACTCACTTCCTTGACTCAGTTTGTAGGCGTGCTGTGCTTGGTCGAGTGCTGGATGAGCATTGTGGAGTGGGTTTGAGGTTGGATGGAGTGATTCCTTAAGGAGTCGCTGGAGATGTTATTTTGGTGTCGTTCTTGTATTAGGACTATGCACAGTGTTTGACTGAATTTACGTAGTGTAAGGCTGGAACGATGTAAAGCTTCATGCCCTTTTGTTGGTCGACACTAGATTTTCTTCATGTATCGTATTTTTACTGAAGTTTCGATTTGGTGATTTTAAAAACTTCGACGATTTGACAGGTTTGGCGACTTGACAATGAAAAACCTTCAGTGTGATCGTATATCAAAGACCACAAGCTAGAATTGCACCTTCCCTGGAGACTGGTGTACTTCTTCTCAGTTCGGCAGTCACCGCGGAGTGAATCCATCTTCAACTTCCATCCACTACTTTCAGGAAGATATATGCTGTAGACCGCTTTGCAGCGTTACAGGCCAGATTGCAGGGTTATAATAATAGCATCCGTTGCCAGAGAATCCATTTCAAGACACCTCTCGAGTCGCGAAAGTAACGTGCAGCATTTTCCGTCATGGAAGGAGGTCCAGCTTCAGGAAGTCCAGATATTGCAATTCACACACTTCTACCAGCGGAATCAGATCAAGTATCGGACCCTCAATCCATCTACTCAGAGCCTCAGCTATCTGTTACGATTTCCACTACGAGGCTACCAGACCCCATTTTCTCCACCGATCCGATTAACGCTTACGAACTTGCCAAGCGTATCCAAGACAACCCCAATGTGCTCGCATCATTCTCAACAACCACTGTCATCACCTTAGCAATGACCTTCACCTCCACACTTGATGCATATGAAGCTGCTCTCATGGCGCAGGTCTCACGCTTGAGATGTCTGCGCGACGAAGTGAGACCTCTCAAAGCGGAGATAATGCTATTGGGCCGACTGCGAGATGTTAGTGAGCAGTTGGAGCTAATCAACGAGATGACGAGGAGACTGCAGACGGATTGGGCGTCTGCGGAAGAATATAGGTCGTTAGAGCAGCACTCTGGTCTTTTGCGCGATGTCATCAGGACTCTGGTTGAAGAGATGGCGGAAAGATCGAGAGAGAGGGTGGTTGAGGGCGAGACAGCGGAGATTGTGGACGCTATCACGAAGTGGAAGAAGGAAGTCCTTGCAAGGAAGGAAGAGCGACGGAGACAGGAGTTGTTAGATGAGACAGAGAGACTGCATGTGGAGCATGTCAGACCCGGCGGTATGCCAGGTGTACTCCACCTACCCTTAATGGCAGAGCTCTTGAGGAGAGTCCTAGTCCGTACGTGGTGGTGCAGGATGCATTTTGTGCCATGAGACTAGAAAGATTGTCTTACGACTAGGACTTCTAAACGGAGAGCGTTTGCTCAAACGAGGCGGATTCGCTGAGCAATGCGAGAAGCACGGTTACACGTTCCTTTCAATGAATGTGGGACAGCAGGCGCTTTTTGCTAGCTGCTCCTCGATCCGTATGATCATGAGGCGTGACGCTTAGAGTAGCCCATTTTCAGCTTCCCTTCAGACTGTCGGTCTCTCAAATAACTTCCGTCATGCAGCGGGTGTCTGGCTTTTTAGTTTAGTCAGAGGAAATCCTCATCACGCAGTAGCTTAGTCGCCTCAATGAAGACGTGATGCATCATAACAGCTGTAAATTGTAACCTCATAACTTGTAAGATATTCCAGCAATTGTAGTCTTGAAGCATACATAGCTCAGAATTGGTTGACCCATTGATGCCTCCAATAGAAGGTAGGTAGGGGCGCCTTGCTTATGTTTCGCCACTACCGTAGCCTGAATCCTGCGAACACCTAGAATGTCTTCTATTACCCTGTTCGGGGCATGAAGAAATTTTTCTATGACTCTGGGGAGGCACTTCTTTCACCCCTGGCGTTGTTGTAGCTGACATCTCACAGGTTGATTTGTTGGTGGCACAAATCCCCCAGGGGAGCCGATGCTTTTATTGAACTGTACCAAGATACTCCTGATTCTTGTAGCAGTGTTACGCATGTTTGCATTGCGGTTGCAGAGGGCATGTTCCTCGAGCCCACCCTCCACCTGCTCGACATTTTCAAGCCAGCTCGTCAACCTAGGAATAATAGGAGCAAGAAGGCTCCGATGTTGCTTGTGGATACTCTCATGGCGCATTACGGCTTGAATCAGACGGTGAGCAGCAGCATAGCTTAACCACGTGAGATCCTTCACATTCTGATAACCTAGGCTTACAAGCTCCATGGCTTCCTCAATAACCGCTGCTTCCCTCTCTGGGCTTTCGAGCTTACTTAGCGCCAGGGCACAATACGTTGCTAGAGTTATGTCATAACCAACATCTTCGGGAATCGATGAGTCGATAAAGAGTGCTGGATTGGAGGTTACATTCAGAGCTTGGACAAAGCCGGGTTTCGCCGTAGATGGAAAGTCCTCAGAAAGCATGGATAGTGCGCTTTGGCGATTGCTGTCAACGAAGACAGCATTAGCTGCAAGAGCTCGGGCCTGTGCAATTGAAGCCCGTGGCGCCGTATGGAGAGCAACTCCAAAGTTCCATTCCACCTCCGAGGAGTTTACCTCATGGTCTTCGAGGTTCGCAAAGAGTGCTTTGTGAAGGGTACTGCTTGATAACCACGCACAGATCGCATCTAATGGCGACCTTATTGTCGAGTCCTCTACAACAAGATCCATCTCTGAATCCATGTTGGTGACATCTTCCTGAGTTGGTCTGCTCCATGCCAGATTGTACGCACGCTGAATGATCGAGTCGGTAAGAACTTCGCTGCAGCTGAGTTGAAGTAACGCTATGAGATGTTCCGGCAAGCTCTCAGCTTCGTCAAGAAGCTTGATGGCGGGTTCTGGGGCGTCTCGTTGTAGACTCTGGGCGATGCGCCATTGGTGAGCTGCAAGTAACGCTGCGATCTTGTGCACTATTGACCAGAATGAACCTTCACCGTGTCTCGATGCTTTCCAAAGCATTATGCGGAGATGCAAAGCCTTCAGCATCAGCCGTGCTGGAGTAATCGGCAGTGTACCTGCAGCAAGAATTGTCAAGATGAGTCGACTGCCGCTAATCTCCGCATCTCCACCCATAAGCTGCGCGTCAATAGCGATGTCCCATGCTCTCACTCGAGCGATCTCATCATCTTCACTCTGACCCGTCATCGAAGAGTAGCCCTTCCAGCCCACAGCCTGCCTGACAACATAATGAAGTGCTTCCAGGTTGACTGCTGCCCACTCCGGAAACATCTCATGCCTGGGAACGCGTACAGTTTGGATTGCAGTTAGCCAAGCATTCTTTCGGAGCTCGAGTGGAGAAGCTAAAGAAGGGATCGTAACGGCTGTTTGTAACGTGCTTTGTTTCCTTCGTTTGGGCTTCGAAGAGAATGCGTACAAAAAGACACTAAATCCTAGGACAAAAAACACTAGGAACGCCTTCATGGCAAAGAGAGCATATTGCATGTTGTGAGATGATAAAGGAGGCGAATACGCGACTGCAACCTGCATTATACGGGCCCATGGCGGTTTCGGAGGAGCAGCTGAGAAGGATCGTTTGCTATGCTTCTCTTCGCCGGATTCTCTCATGTCAAAGCCTTGCACGACCATCAAGCCTACAAAGCTCCCTACCATGAGTTTACCAACTTGTCTTGCTCGGCGAGTTCCGCTTCCCCCAATCTCAAAGGTGTTGCGGGACTCCTGTTCGTGTTGATCATGAGCAAGGTAGGGTTGCTCTGCATGGCGTGCTTGCCGCAGTCTTCGCATATCTTCAGGTACTTGGATCATGCCTTGAGCAGGATTTTCCCATGATGATGAGGATGAGGATGACGAGGTTGAAGAGCCAGGAGTATCTTTGGAGATCATGGGACTTGTAGGCAGGCTATGATCATGCTGCGTTCCTGGCGTCTGATTCACATCGTCATCTTCCCGCTTTGTCGTACTCAAGCGGGCCCTTAACTCGGAAATTTCGTTCTCCAGACGCTGCTTATCCCTTTCGAGATCATGAATGTAAGAAACCGCGGTTGTTAAGATCGTAGCCTTGTTGAGTTTCTGTGAGCCTAAATCTGTGTTCTGGGGTGACTGAACCACCGAGTTCGTCGCGGCTTTCAAAGCTGGCACACTATCTCGTAGATCCGCAATCTTTGCGTTGATGTTGCTGCGATATCGTCGTTCAACGACAGTGTGACTTCTATTCGAGGTTGTCGGTCTCTTCTCTGGAGGCGCCGTTACTTGTTGATCTTCCGGACCATTGTCAGCCAAAGATTTGCGCTTTCTGGATAAAATCGTTGCTTCCGCCAATGATGGGGAGCTTTGCCCAATAGGTGATTGTGTCATCCTGCCATTTACTGGATCATCCCACATCATCCAATCCTCCCATGCCTCCCTCCGCTGCGGATTGATGGAAGAAGTTTTGTGCTCATTCGCTAATATCTCCTCCATGATAGGACAGTCCACGAATTCTTTAGACTTCTGGAAAGAAATTGCGGAGTGTCCGGTCATGACAGAGACAGGATCACCCGGGAGATGAAATATGCCCTTTGGTACGAAGAGAATTGCATGCCGAATTCAGCAAGGTAGTGATGAGGTTTCCACAAAGTCGAAAACTCCATTGTCAAATTAGATGCCATGCTTCAGATGTAAGCTCATCTGTAAGGTGCCCTGCGGGAAGAAAGTCGAAATGAGTAGAAATAAGCTGACATGAGATGTGGCAATTAATGATCCAGCAACATTCGCTAGAAGCAGATTCTGCATGGTCTCGAATGAGTAGAAAACCTTTGAAGAGACCTCCTCCGAAACATGAATCAGATGTCACCGTTTTATCCGAGAAGATGGCTCAACTGCTTGGAGCGTCGTTGAAGATGTGGAGGAACTTCGGCCCGAGGTCCTGGAAGCGGAAGCGCAATCACGATTCAAAGCGCTGGTAGAATTATTGACACTGAACCGTGACCATACTACAGCTCAATCTCATAATACTTAAAATTGCCAAGTCACTCTTTGACTCTTCCGTTCGTGATAGGTTGATACCCTACTTCAGCTTTAACAAGCCCTCTTCAGCAAAGAGATTCGACTAATAGCCTCTCTCTCAGAAACAGTTCAGATTTATCCGCCAATCAGTATGCCTCTGTTTGGGAACTTCGCTCGAAAGCTGTGTCACTGCTGATGATGATTGTTGTAGGAGGAGTTTCTTTGATCGCAATAATACTCGAATGCGCACCTGCTCTGCCGAACATAGCATTGATTGCTTTCTTTGGAGATCGACCACATCGACCTGCGACCATAAACGTTAGACTGAGAGACCTAGTGGAGACGAAATATACTCGAGAGGCTCCCGATCTGCTCAAGATACATAGCTGGTAACAGGGGTCATTTGGTCTTTAACACATGATCCAGCGAAAGACATCCAATAGGCTTCCAACGGGGAAACAAGAGCGTCAAGCTCCAGGCTCATCGATATCTACAGTAGCTTCTCCAAAACTTGTAACTTGGGGGCTGGTCAATTGGTTTGACACAGCAAATGGCGGATGC
Organism: Physcia stellaris; assembly: GCA_018902385.1. Lineage (NCBI taxonomy): Eukaryota > Fungi > Ascomycota > Lecanoromycetes > Caliciales > Physciaceae > Physcia > Physcia stellaris. The sequence continues at coordinate 588,826 of JABSSW010000001.1, read as the reverse complement.
CCCGTTCCGCTACCAGCAGCCTCGAGCTGGGCCACAATATTACCCACAACAAAACCAGCAAAACTTCCACCACCGTCAATATGTTCGCAATGGATCGCCTGTCAATAGCGCGAGAGGGGCCTACACCAATGACACCCCTTCACCCTCGCGCTCTCCTGTGTCCCAAGCGTCAAATCATAATGCATATGGACTATACAATCAAGGTCACCAGCAGGGACAGCACATGATGATGAATGGTGGAGGACATCAGAGCTACATGCACATGAACATGGGCCAGAAATACCAGAACCACAGTCACCAACAACATCACGGCCAGCAGAATCATCATCACCAACAGAATCATATCGGGAACCATGGTGGACAAATGGGCCACCAGCATTCATTCTCCTCGGGTACACTGTCACATGCAACTCCACACTTCACACCGTCAGCTATACATAATAGTAACGCCAACAACAATACACAAGGGTTAGGCGAGGGGGTACATGAAGACTTTACGCGTCAAATGACGATGGTGTCGGAAGCAAGGCAAAATGCTGTGCCTCATCGTCATGCAAAGAAAGACGGCGTCGTCTCTCTTAAGGGCCCGCAGCAACGATCGACTGAAGAGGGTCCGATCAATCACGACGAGCGCAACCTTGCTTTGGTGAATGGTCCCGCGTCGCGTCAGGATTGGAACGCGCTGGATATGAGCGGACAAGGTCTTCGTGCGCTGTCAAATCCGCTTTTTGAAAGTTACGCCTTCTTAACGAGACTCTACCTTGACAACAACTACTTACATTATCTCAACCCTTTAATCAGCCAGTTGAGACAGTTGACTCATCTGGACCTGTCCAACAATGGGCTGATGCTCCTGCCTCCTGAAATTGGTATGCTTGTCAATTTGAAGGAACTATATCTCTTTGATAATAAGATAAGAGATATACCTCTCGAAATTGGATATCTATGCAAGCTCGAGATATTAGGGATTGACGGCAATATTGGACTGGATGAAGATCTAAAAGAGATCATGGTCCAACAAGGGACGAAGGCGCTAGTTGAGCATCTTCGAGAAAGTATTGAAGGTAGGAGTTTTCCATTCAACTGCTTGATGTAGATTTTGAGTCATGAGACTGACTTTGACAGCCGGAACACCTCCTAATCCTCGCGAATGGCACGTTTTAGACGACACTCCTGTAGACGAAACGTTTTCGGTCATATCATACAACACACTGTGCGAAAAATATGCCACCAGGGCTCAGTACGGCTATACTCCATCACGGGCGCTTGCTTGGGACTACAGAAGCAACCTTATTCTCCAGGAAATACAAGACCATGATGCCGATTTTGTGTGTCTGCAGGAGCTGGACATGGAGAGTTACAATGAACTGTTTCGAAAGCAACTCGTTCATAACGACTACCAAGGAGTCTTTTGGCCCAAAACAAGAGCTAAGACTATGGCGGAAAAAGAAGCTAGACTTGTCGATGGTTGCGCCACTTTCTACAAGAAGAGCAAATACATCCTTCTACAGAAGGAGTTCATCGATTTTGCGAATTTAGCCATCAACCGCCCGGACATGAAGGGCGAGCATGATGTCTTCAACCGAGTTATGCCAAAGGACAACATCGCCGTCTTTACCTTTTTCGAAAATAGATTTACGGGATCAAGATTCATAGTGGTCAATGCACACATCCATTGGGATCCTCATTTCGCGGATGTTAAACTGGTACAAGTGGCGATTCTCATGGAACAAATTGACAAATTCGCAGACAAATGGTCGCGACATCCACCGTGCGCGGACAAGACCGCTTTCCGGCATAGCGAGGTGGACGGCGATCTAAAAGCTCCGACGCCTGAGCCTCTACCAGCACCGGGCCCTTCTCTAGAGTACTCTTCCGCAACCCAAATCCCGCTCATCATTTGTGGCGACTTCAACGCTGGCGTCGGCTCCGGCGTCCACGAGCTGATCACGCAGGGCAGCGTCGGGCCTAATCACTCGGACTTCAAGAATCGAAAATATGGCAACTTCACGCGAGACGGAATGGCCCACAGCTTCTCCATCAAGTCGGCCTACAATGGAACCCAAGAACTATCTTTCACGAACTATACTCTAAACTTCACCGGGATCATTGACTACATTTGGTACTCGACCAATTCGCTAGAGGTTCGTGGCCTCCTGGGTAATGTGGATCTGGAACATTTGCGCAAGGTCCCTGGCTTCCCACACTGGCATTTCCCGAGCGATCACCTGGCGTTGAAGGCGGAGTTTGAGGTCAAGGCGAGAAAAGAGCGGAAGTGAAAATAGATGGATTTGGTTCGGAGCTGATCTACCCGGAGGTTTAAGGCGTCACGCAGCGGGGTGAAAATTTTCTTCTTTTCTTTTTCTTTCTTACTCCCTTCTCTCACTGTAGCTAAAGACGTATGCCCATCCGATGGTTGGAAACACATATCTGGTGGGCGTTGTGTGTGTGTGTTTTCACTTTGCGATGGGGACTTACGACGGAGGTGCTCTACGCGATAGGGATATGGGGAGTTTGTTCTTTCTTTATCATGCGGCTTCTTTCGATGTCTGACGCATGCGAGTTTGAGGTGTTTTTCGAGGGGTGGGAGCGGCGAGATCTTTTTCAGAGTATGATAGGCATAGATGGAGCTCGCAGCGGAGCTTGGACACTATGAGCGGGAACAATGCACATTCTTCTCTTCATTACGGTGCTTTTTCATGATGCCTTGATGGTGACTTGTGTAAATTGTCCAGAAAGAATCCAATCGGTTGACGTTTCCTTCCTACAACTGATTTCAGGCATAGGTACAGTGTTTGATCGGTGAGAGTTCTACGGTAAGGGAAAAGGGAAAGCCTCATGGTGGAAGACTGTCTTCTTGGGTCTGTCACTATATTCTAGAAAGGGACTTTCTTCAGTTATCTACTTCTCTGTAGAGTAAGACATCTTCGGGTCCAATCAAGCTTCATCGATGGCGAAGATCTTAAATCCCATAGGGTTCTAGAGGTAATGCGCCAAGTACCATTTCCCTCTGCATCCTCCGGCTTGATCTTTGGCCCACGCATCCATTTCATTTCTATAGACTCTCACAATGCGATTGTAAAGCTCGCGTCGCTCGTTGATCCGCTACTCGGAAACGTTGCTCTGGATTGACTATCGCTTTGGGCTTGCGACTCCAATGAGTGGATTTAAGGTCAAGGCAAGAAAATATTATTGATATGTTCCTAGTTTTTGAGTCTCTACATCTTGAAGCAAGCGATGAAATTAGGAAAATCAACATCTAGCCATCGTCTTTTGCCTCTAGGACGGACTTCTTTACGCTCATCGCGCGAGGACGCCGTGACTTCTCTAGCACGTATCCCCAGATAAGACGAACAATTTTGAACGCTGTCGCGTGGGAGTCTGACAACAGCCCAGTGGTAACCATAGGCATCCGAGTCTTTAAGTACGTGTTCCTGAGGCTTGAGTCCTTCCGTTTCGCACTCTCAAAGTCCTTGAGTCGAACTGTAATCTTTGACATTTGACCGATAAGAAGGCCTTTCCTTGCGACAAGATCGATATACGAAACGATACGACGGAAAATGAGCTTCCCGTACCAGTCGCGATCGTCTTCGGTATCGACGTCGCCAGTGTCCTTGTCTTCGTTATAGTCCACGAATACAACATTGACCCGCAAGCTTTCAAGCTGGATCGATTCAACAATTTCTGGAACTTCACATCTCAATTGTCGACTGCATTCAAGTAGAGGAGCATAATTTGCTGGAGGTGGTGTGAATCGAGCGGGTAAAGCACGCTTTAAATATCTTTGAAGAGAGGACCTGCTTCTTCAGGGGATACTGGACGGTGGTTGGAAGGTTGGAAGAGCAGCTTGTAGATTTCATTCCGCATTTCGCGAGGTAGACCCAGCAGTCTCGAATGGTATGCTATTGCTGCTGATTACACAAGGATGATGCGACAGAGATGAGAGACTTAGAAAGAATTATAGTGCAATGATCGGACTCTGCAAGCACTGCAGGTGCCCGGCGTAGCAGGCTCGATCGAATGGGTCATACTAGGCAGGAGCCGGCAACCTTCAATTTATGTGGTCGATAAGGACGTAAGGTAATCCTTAGATGGAGAATTATTGGTACCTATCTTTGTGTCCTATTCTAAGCATGCCCAAGCCATTCCTGGGCAATGATGTCTTCAAGGGATGACGTAAATTCGTATCTCTGAGGTGATCGAGCACGACGTAAATTCGTATCTCTGAGGTGATCGAGCACGAAATGATCGGGAGAAGGTTTTTGTCGGGCTTGCAGACACTTCGTTCATGGAAAGGCCCTTCGAGAAATCTAGGGAGAAATCATTATCCGAGACCATGTCGGTTGTAGGAGTAGCTCTCAAGAAGCCATAACTCCTGTTCATCCAGCCTCACGTTGTTTGTTCATGACTGCAGCCGGTATTAGTACGCTGTTATGAGGACAGGTGCAAGGGTTGCATAGTTTAATCGTACCCTACGCCAAATTCCTTCTTTCTTTTTTCTTTTGACTTTTCTTTTCAAACATCTACCAATCAGTGACGGCTTGTAGCATACCAAAGCCGGTGCCCCTTGTTCTAGCTGTCGATCATTATTACTGCAGCTGATGCCGACACTACAAGCAACACTGTTTGCTTTCCTTGTTGGAGGCATGCTCCAGGTGGTCTTTTGCACTGCTTACGGTTGCAGTGGACGAACACCGATATACAACGTTAGTAGCGGCATGCGGTGCAGCCTTGACCGTGGTCGGCATGACTCCTCGGGAACCAAATGTCAGATGCCAGAACACAAGGTGTCCAGGTTACAGAGAGGATTCTTTATTTTGGAGATCAATTGCGGGGCTATTGGTCGAATTGCTGCCTAGAGAGCTCGTGGGCCATCCATGTCTGGTACGGTACGATTCTGCCTCTCACGCATAGTCATTAATATCCTCACTACTTCACTATCGCAAGACGCGCACCTGTTCCTGGCACAACAAAGACAAATTGGACTTGAAGGTAGCGTCGTCTCTTGATTTCGTCCCGAGTCAAGTAACCGCAGATCTATGAAGGTGTATCGATCAATAATTGCAACATCTGATACCAGCCCCTTGGATAGATGGTAGTACTATAATAAAAGATTTTGGCAAAGCTACTGCATAGCTATATATCCATTAGTGTGAATAGACTAAGTAATGAGATCATGGTCAACTAATTTGATCAAGCGGAGAAATGTTTGTGCCCGATACAGCGTACCGTCTACGTCAAGCCAAAGTGAGAAGAGAACCGTGCCAGAGACTCTCTCGCTGTCCACAGAAGGAGGGCAAGCGACAAGGAAAATACAAAGCATAGAGACTTTTTCAAGAGATAGTTTGACATCTCCATGGCCGCACGAAACGTTCTCTCGGTGTCATGTGCTATGCGTCTCACATTGAAACAATTTGATTCACAACACATTAGACAGCGAAATCTTTGCTGCCGTTGACAGTCCTTGATAGCCTTCATGGTGAACCGGTACCGCGCTTGAATGGTAGGTAACTTGAAGGCTATGATAGATTATTTTGATGAGGTCAGGAAACAATTTTGCCAGTAGTAAACGATTAACCTGGACTGAAAGTCTGATCACAGTCCAGGACATGTACTTACTTGATCTATGCATGAACTTATGCAGACGCCAGAGCAAGGCCAACAGACGCACCTCCTGACTGGTCGATGGCGGCTGATGATCATTCGACTTCATATGCAATGCGATGGCCCTGGGAAGTCTCGCTTCTCGAGACTTGAAAGTCAGATGTACCTCGTAGAAGCTTCCGAGAGTCTGTCGGGTGGGATTGCCCAGGTGAGGAGATCGTGATGCCGTTCGGGGCCAAAATGTGAGATGGATATCTGCAAATCCGGATACTTCAGACTCAATGTGACTCAGTTTGCCTGCATCTGTACTTTGTTCAAGTTTGTTCTTCACCAATTTCGAAGACTGGTCGGTGGTGATAAAACGGCCAAAAGCCATTTATTCGCCCTTGACAAAATTGAGTGCCAATCTCCTCCCACATGATCACAGTCATGCCCCAAAACCGAATGAACAAATGATACCTAGCCCGGCGTGGGGTATAGATCTAGTCTACCACTCGATTCACATCACTTTATGTCCCGAATTCCAAGGACGGGTAACGGTGATCTGGCGAGTGCTTTTATATCTCTTTCACCGGCACTGGGAAGTTGGCCTGAGAGGTTCAGGCCACTAAGGGCAGACAGCCGCTAGAACCTGAAGCGTTCTAGGCGAGATCTGGTCTGATCAAGGCCTATCAGCGCTGCCGATGAGCAGGGGCTTTGGCGAGCTTCTAGAAATCCGTGCTGAGGCATTTCGTCCACTCGGAATTAACTTGAGCCCCTACCCGCGCCAATGCTAACCAATGCTGGACGCTACGACTGGGGTAAGCGGAGTGCGCAAGAGACAAGTCCTGCCTCAGCAACAGAGAAGCTTTTGCGTCCTTGCAGAGATCACACAATCGCTGCCCATACGCTCGCCAAAAGTCCAAAACCAGGCTGAAGACGGTTACTATGTGACTTGTTTCGCTACAACCCATCCCATCCCAACCTTCCCGCAACAATTGTTTTAACTGCGTAGCACCTTCATCGCTACTGCCGGAGATGATGACCACTGCAGCCCATACCCTGCGACTTCTTTACCTTCGCTCCAATCTTCTGAATAACAACGTCGTCGAATACCACACCGTCCAACCCACTCCTACCGAATGTTGCGCATAGAGCCGATAACCTTGTGCTCGCGACGCTGGCGCCGCCTCGATCCACGGCCACAACTACGGATACACATTGCGAAATAGTCGAGGCTATTGCGAGGCCAGTAATAAGGCCGAACAGCTCTACAAAATTGCGCGGGGATCTTGAAGAGCTCGGACAACCGTGGGCAACTGCTTCGTGAAGATTGGCGTTGAAAGCCCGGGGAAAATCGCCTTGCCAAAGTTCATTGTGATCCCAATACTCCGAGGCCTATCGATTTCAGCTGCGCTCACGCCGAAGGTCTACATTACTGGCTTGAGCAAGGTGGCGGACTGCGATAAGGCTGGGATACAATACGCTGTCGCTCTACACAACTACCGGCGCTCGACGTAACGCTGGAAATAGAGTCTACACGCCAGAAAGGTTCATTGGACAGCATCACCCTCAGTCGAACATACGAGTAGTTGGATACCCGTGTGGTAGTTGCTACTTCACTGAAGGCTTTCATTGCGCCAATTCGCATATCGTTGTCCAGAATTTGGAAGCGCCTTTGACCGAGAACATTCTGGCGACTAAAGGAATACACCATAACAGCATTTGCCTGTCATATTGGGCATAGTACGATAGGGTCATATCCCTGATCTCACTGCAGTGAATTGTCATACCTTCGCAGCAAGACAGTCACTTGATTCCAACACTCTGATCCTTCCACATCAAGCACGCTCAAGGCCCTTCGATATCTTTACCGTTTAGACAGACCAGCATCGGAATAATCTGTTGGCACAACAAGAGACCTGATTGTCACCAAAAGCAAAGGACAGTAGGTCACGTAGCTTGTTTGGCTGCTTCTTACGCAAATCGATCCTCTAGTCCAACACACTGCTCCTGTGGCTTCACAGGTCCAGCTGGGTCGAAGGGGATATATAAGTACAGTACTGGTGGCCTTGTGAACGGCCAATCTTGACTGGACCTGACAGTGCAAAATTACGAGCTTGGAGAAGCTGTCGTGAAGGTTCTGGTGGCTATTTTGTCTCTCTTGTGAAAAGGTCGCACATCTCGGGATACGAGTTTGTCTAGTTGGTCTCAGAAGAATTCGTCTCAGAGAATTCATCATTCCAATTTCCTTTGGAACTTGTTTTAGCCAACTCATGAACAAATCCGGAGCAATTGAAGCCATCCAGACCTAATTTCACGAAGTACCGTTCGGCCACTGTGTTCGGGAAAAGTGTTACCTTGTTTTGCTATTTGCTACATCCTCCGAAATCTCATTCGTGGTAGGACATCCGTTAGCAGGTTCCGTAACCAGGGTCATCAAGGCCGGTTCTAGTTTGTTCCAAACATTCTAAAGTTGTCAGACAAATAGTCTAGCGCGGCCAACCGCGATGGATTATGCAGCCTCCCATGTTGTGTATGTGGACACGCGGGCTAGCCAAGACCTCGATGGGAAATACATACCGAAATCTGGTACTGAGCCAGTGGGCCCTGCCAATGTCCGTCGAGAAGGGACTTCAAAGGATCGAAACTCGGACCTTCTCCTTAGAGAAATAGAAGATGTGCGCACGAGTATCAAGGCCATCCTTGCTCTCTTCAATGGAGGTACGTGTTTCCACTTTCTAGACAGCCTGTTTGGATTTACCTGTCGTTGGCTTATACTCTCGTAGTGCACATGTGTACCTCGGGCGAATCCTGTATGGTCAAGCTCTCTGAGCTCGACTGCGGGGATACGTTTCACCAACCAATTTTCGCCATCATCGAAGTCTTCATGGATCGCGAGGCAGACACAGTGGGCGAAAGCACTTCTGCGGCACTTGACGCTACGACGACATCGGCCACAGGACAACCCGGACTAGATGAACATGAAGGCACCTCTCTACTTCGACATATCTCCTCTGAGAAAGCAGAGTCCAAGCTATCAAAACTTGTTGTACCCGTCGCAATGGTACATCATCGCAGAGCCATCATGTCTGTTGTCCCTAGAGGACATAGTGGGCGTTTAACACGGCCTTCCTCTGGAGGGTTAGACAAATTGAGCAAGTCCAACTCTTCTGGCCATAGGGACTCAGCAACAGCCAATCCTACAATCCTTGAGCCGACTAAGATCTTCAGATGCCTTGACGCAGGGGCTGCTGATGTTCTCTCTAGTCCCCTCAATGAAAGTCGCGTCTCTGGCTTGGCTTCCCATGCCTACCGTGCACATGCGGAAGCCTCGAAAGAACGAGCAGCACTTCTTATAACCAAACGTAATCGAAAGCGGTCATGGGTTGGTTTCGATGACAAGAAGCCGTACGCTTATCTACGAGAACAGATGTAAGTGATGCGTTATAAGAGATCATACATAATGCAGAAAGCTGATTAGATTTTCAGGGTATCTGGCCTAATGACGGGTATCTGTGATCCCGACAATATCCCATATTCATTTGATCTTAGGTACGTTGCGGCCTCAGAATGAAGTTGGTTCGTGGACGCCGTCTTATGTTCAAAAGGTCTCTATCTCCACTGGATAAGAGCAGAGAAACGACATTGGTAGATTCGATAGGCTCTTGGGCTTTCTCCGCGCACGCTTGCTCTGACGACGAACTCGTTCACCTAGCATGCTTCATGTTGCAGCATGCACTAGACATGCCAGAGCTGGAGAAGTGGCGAATATCTGCTGGTAAGACTCCTGCGACTGTTCGCAACCACTCCGGAATGCTGAAGCTATCGTCTCCTTTTAGTCGATCTCAAAACATTTGTGTTAGCCAGCCGAGCTGCCTACAACGCTTTCGTTCATTACCATAACTTCCGTCACGTCGTCGACGTTATGCAAGCCGTGTTCTACTTCCTGCTCCAGATAGGGACTTTACCGCCATATCCGCCCACAACGATATCACCTTCTAGGAAACGAGTCTCGCCTATTGCAGCTTTACTCAAGCCCTTCGATGCTTTGACTTTGTTGATCTCTGCCATCGGTCACGACGTAGGTCATCCCGGGGTCAACAACGCCTTCCTGGTCGCACTCAACGCGCCTCTGGCCCAGCTCTACAACGACAAATCCGTACTAGAATCATTTCATTGCGCCGCATATTCGCAGATTCTTCGAAGATACTGGAAGCCTGCTTTCGGAGACACGGCAATGCGAGCTCTCTTGATCAATACCATATTAGCTACTGACATGGGGCTTCATTTTAAGTACATGGCGGATCTGGGTAACCTGCAACAGAAAGTACATGACAATGCCGGGACAGACGGGTGGAGTCCCCAGGTTTTGGATGAGTATCGAACCTTGACCTGTGGATTATTGATCAAATGCGCTGATATTAGCAACGTGGTATGTCTCCCCGTGAAAGGTCTGGATCAGGGACACTAATTGCTCGTCAGGCGAGACCCTTCGCTGTTGCTGCGCAGTGGGCAGACATTCTTCAACTCGAATTTGCCAATCAAGGCATTATGGAGAAGGATGTCGGCATTGAAACCACGCTTTTCGGCGGTCCGCCTGAAATAGGGAATATCATCAAACTTGCTAATTCACAGAATGGCTTCATGAACATCTTTGCGCGTCCTTTATTTGAATCTGTTACCGACATTCTGCCTACAATGGTTTTTGCAGTGAATGAAGTGAAGGCCAATACAGGAATTTGGAAGGATAAGATCGAGAAAGCAAAGAGGAAAGAAGATCGAAGAGACCACACCAACACATCAGAAGCTTTTCTTTCTCCGCGTTCAGGAACCCCAAACCTACAATTCAATCACGAGGAGCGTGATCGCTCATCGAGTCAACCCGAGCTCTCTCATCCCGAAGGGTTTCCAGCATCTAACTCGCCTATTCATTCAACAGTCTCGGCTAGTATGCAACACCTTGACGAACAGGTCCGTCGAACGTCAATCGACAGAGGCAATGAAATACGGGAAACGCCTAACAGAACTTCTTCGCCTTTTCTCGATTCCCGTCGCTCCTCATTGGGTCTCACTTCTGGCTACGTGGGTTCGTCACCCGAACAGCCTTCTTTCTCTCGTCGCTCATCAGGTGCGTTCTCTGCCGCACAGCATCCGAGTTATTCGACAAGACGGTCAAGTAACACCTCGCCCAGTCAGCTGCAACTAGGCATAGCGCCGGACACAAAACCCCCAGTGTCTGCCGAGAATGCGCAACCCTCCGCCCGTGGCTCTGAAGATACGGTATCTCAGCCAAGCAGAGAACCCAATCGTGGCTCTGCCGGTAGCGGTGGCGGTGACATTACGCATCGAGGCAACAAAAACGGTGACACCTACAGACCATCTCGTCTTTCCAACAACAACACATCCTGTGCTCGCTTCTCTACACACTCTAATCACCAACGGGACTCCTCTGGCGCTCACACCAGCATGTCCCAGTCGACCCCTTACTCTCCGACCGGCACGCAGGCGACGAGTATCTTAACTAGCAATAGCGACGAGAAAGGCAGCTCTCACCGGAACGGTAGCACCGCCGAAGGAGCAGGATGGAGCAGCCCGCCGAGCATGCGAAGTAAAAGCATACCAGATGTCGTTGACGTGGATCGACTCGGCAGCGGACAAAGCATGAACACCGAAGCAAGCAGTAACAGAGCGGACGAAATTAAGACTAGCATATTAACAAACGGCAATATCAGTCCCAACGAAGAGCGAGAGAGGGTAGTAAATAGGAAAAGCTCGAGATTCCGGTTGAAAGACCTGTGGCGGAAAAGAGGGAAAGTGGAGGCTAGTCCATGACCTAGGGACGTCTGGTTGACGAAAACGCTTATGAAATTTTTTCTTTGGTCGATGTTTAGTTGCGCAGGCGTTTTCTTTCCTTTTTCTTTTTCGCGAGCATTGTTGCAGTTTTTCTATGTTTTGTTTTTGCAGGCGGGATCATTGATGATCAGATACCCTGGGGATTCTCTTCTTCTTCTTCTTCGTCTTCGTCTTCTGCCCGCCCCCCCTTTTTTTTTCTTAAACCCATCCACTTCGGCGTGGCAGTTGTTTTTCGGGGAATTTGGCAATGGGTTTTGTGGGCAAAATGAAATCATGCAATGCGAGACGGGCGGCACACTCTTCTTAGGGGGGCTTAATGTAGCTTACATAGCTAGGATAGTGCACCGATTATGGTATGGAATCAATACATGAACAAGGCGATCGCGTGTTTGAACACTTCGCTCATGAGAGGAATTGGGGAACTGAAGTGACACGGATGTGTGGTAAGATGACTTGGGAAGAAGATATATCCTAGAGGTACCTTATTGTCGCATCCATTTGTTTATAGTCCCGCAATAGGTCATCATCGGCGCCCTCCTGTCGGCGCCCTGATATTGCTCGGGGCGAGTAGAGGTCTAGTGCCTGCCTTTGTACATACGAACCATCCCAGCTCATTAGCCCCAGAAGCTACCTAGATTTCACCCGCCCTATTTATTTCTACATCTCATCCCCCCCTCGCCTCCTGCACCGCTTTCCCAAGTCCCGCCTCCGCATCCGTAACAGTCACCGTCTCCTTCCTGCTCGCGGACTCGTCGCTCACAATCTTCTCTTCCCTCGGCACAGCAGCTCCAGGCGTAGGATCTGGCGCGATGTGCAAGTCCTGCGGGACGGTGGCTTTTGGATCTTCGGTGGAGAGGGGTTGGGGTGGGTTTGAGGTTTGCGTTTGGGAGGCCGGGGGTGGGGCTTGCTCTTCTTTGGTGGTGGACGTGGAGGAGGCGGGATTGGAGTGACGGTCTACGTGGCCGAGATCGCGGGTGGGGTCGATGATGTTGCGGACGAGCTGTTTGAGGTGTTTGACTTCTGTTTGGAGGGAACGGGGTTAGAGTTCCTGGTTTTGTAGGGTGGTGGGTATGGAGATGAGAGGTGTGGTGTTGGATCTGGATTGGAGTCGTGTCGTGTCTGATGTTGATATGGGGAGCGCTGCTTGTGTGGAAAAGTAGACTGGGAGGAGGGAGAAGGGTATGTAGTTGCTGCCTTGAAGGTACTCACCAGGAAAACCTCCTTCGCTTTTTCGATCCCATAATCTCGTCGTCTGGGTCCCTGATCTCTGAGAATCTGCTTTTATCTCGCTGTTGTCATTGTTTACGTTGCTTGCCTCGGCTGTATGGACGATGTCGACGGTGAATATGCCGCCTGTTGAGGGTATCAAAGCGACTTCACCCAGGGATGTGGAGAAGGTCGATAGGAGTTCTTGAGCGAACTAGGATTTGGGATATATCAGTTTGATGGGATGCATGACGGACTTGCTAGCGGACTCATCATGAGGGGAAATGTGCTTAGATTTAGGAGATACTAATATGTTGTGGGAGGATCATGTTAGAGACTTTTGGAGTTTGAACATGACCTCAGATCACCACCTTGAAATGGTGTGATCTACTCTAGTCAAGGGAGTCGGAATATGCGGGTCAGATGCTTTAGTATCTTGTCAATCAAGGTACCATATGAAGTACTTTGTACTGACTACAAGGAAAGAGACAACAAATGGGAAGAGAAGTCTTACAATCACAAGGAAGTATTAGTGGAAGCAGGATATAGATAAAAGTCTTCCTTGCTTGATGACAACGAGAAGAAATACTTACGTATGCGGCTCGAAGCATCCATTTACATTGCGTGCAGAATTTGATGGTGACTCTGGGAAGCTGGACTGATGATAGGGTTTGTGTAGATTCCGGACTTGACTGATCCTCCATAATTGAGTACTAGTGAGGTTGGAATTTCATGAGCTACTGAAGTACTGAGAATGAGTGTATATACTACTACTGTGGGAACGAACGCTAGCTAGGCATCACTCTTAGAAAAGCAATATTGTAGAAGACGCCAGAGTGCTCACGTCATAATTTGCTTAACTAGTTTTTGGGTTTTTATGATAGTTCGAGTGTCTATTTACAAGTGCAGTGACAAGAAACGGCGATTAGATGCAGATGTGTAGTTTTGGTCTTGTCTACCACATAAACCTTTGCCCGTCCTCAAAAGGGTGCGCCGTCCTCCATGAAGGCACAAACAAAAGGCAAGCTTATTAATTGACGTCGAAACGAGATAGCGGGAGACAAATGCATTTCTCCAATACTATCAAAATTCGCTGCCATACCCATTCTTATGCCTGCGAGTCGTGGCCTAAGCCGAACGTTGGCTATCACGACCGATTTACTGCTTCGAAGCTCACTAGAGCTAGAATATGACAGGCACAAAAAGTAGTAGCAGTCCTGTGTGCTGAAGACGGGGAGGTTAGGGGGCCAAGCGGGAACGCGGATGATGGATTTGTAAAGGTATGGTTGGAGAACAAGGGATGAGTATAATGCAATAAACCGTATGCGCCAGACCAATCCGGAGGTATCGAGTTACATAACAGAACAACAGCCGTTGCTTTGTTGAGGTTCGTATGGATTCCCGCCTTTTTCAACCTGTTGAAACGACAATATGAGCAAATATCGAAGATAGAGGACAGAAAGCGCGAGCCTGATCGCATCACAAGAGATTTGGCGACTTACCGAACCCCACATTGAGGGTACCATGAAGTCCTTCGTAGCTGTGCAGTATTGTATCAACCTACAATGCGCGATAGGCAAGTCAGTGTTTGCCGCTTCTCGCAATCTGAACGTCTTATAAAGCTGGCGGTACGCACGACATTGATGCTTCTGAGACTTTGATGCGAGGTCGCTCCAGGTCTTCTTTCAGACGCGAATTGAGCTCGTTGAGGCGGCGTAGCTTGAGGTCGGCCATGCTCTGCTATTGAGGAGTTCGAAGTCAGCCTTGCCCATTGAGGAGCGTAAAGAGAGCTACGGGTTTGATGGAAAGAAAGACAGATGTCGCGCAACGATAATGTCTGGGTCTTAAAGCGCTATTTCGCGGTTGCAATGGCGGTCTGAAAAGCACGTACCTTCTTGTTCTTGACGTCGCCGCCAGCCCGTATCTCATAAGCTGCCGGCATTGTCTCGGACTCAGTCAACTGCGTCGTGAGTGATGTTTTTGCCGGAACGTCCGATCGACTGAGCTTTCTGGCTGCTGTGAATACAGTTCACTTTGTTGTGTATACGGTTCCTGAGAATAATCTCGGCCGTGGGGGCTCCGGGAGGGTATTTGGTCGTCGACTACTGTTTGAACTATGTCTTGCGCAGGGCCCCCTCTAAGATTAAATCGAGTTTAGCCCACCAGGCTTATGCGACCAGTAATTTCTCGGGTTTCCTGACCGTTGTTCGATGGTTGAGTCGCGTAGATGATGGTAAGAGCTGCAAGAGTTCTTTTGTGTTGGTTGAAGAGAGATGGAGGGTCTGGCAGAGGGCAGAATCTTGACGGATTCTAGATCCTTCAAAAGGCAGTGAGGCGCCGAGGATGTACATCTTCATGCCCAACTCCCAAACTCCGAGATTTAGGGTTAGTATCGGAAACTGCGCTAAGCCGAAAACACGTTAGAATCCCACAGGCTAAATTCGCCAAAGGAGTCAGAGCACAGCCAGACGTCAGGATTTCACTGAGAACATCCATATTCATCACCTTGCTGCTGACCCATCACTGCCTGTCCGGAAGTTTGCCCAGCATGCCTCCACCGCCTCATACGAAACCTGAGAATGTTCTCAAAGTAAGTTGCACCACCTCCTTGATGAAGTCTCCGCCTCCTTCCCAGCATGCCAGAGCTAACCGCGCATGGCGTTCGACAGCGATCTCAAGAACTCATCGCAGTCGGGCAATCGCCCGCTGCTCTCACTATACTACACGAACATGTCACCTCCAAGAGGTCACGGAACAGCCCCATCACCTCCCTTGAGCCGGTGATGATCCAGTTTGTCGAGCTTTGCGTCGATCTCAAAAAAGGCAAACTCGCCAAAGATGGACTTTACCAGTATAAAAACACCGCACAAAATACAAACGTGGGAACTATCGAGGTCAGTAATACAGGAATATCATGTTTGCATTGCTCCCGGCTAACCCGGTCTGACATTACAGCTCGTTCTCAGACGATTTATCGAGCTCGCCGAAGGCAAGGTTACCGAAGCTCAGGCTAAAGCGGACGAAGTACAATCAAATATTGGCGCATCGACTACAGGTACTAATGTCGAGGATCTGGAAGCCATCGAGACTCCGGAGTCGATACTTCTATCCACGGTATCTGGTGAACAGTCCAAGGATCGAACAGATCGGGCAATTGTAACACCATGGCTAAAGTTTCTATGGGAGACTTATCGGACCGTCTTGGAGATATTGAAGAACAACGCTCGTCTCGAGGTCATGTATCAGACGACGGCGCTACAAGCTTTCTCATTCTGCCAGACGTATATCCGCAAGACAGAGTTTCGGAGGCTTTGCGAGCTCCTGAGGAACCACGTCACAAATGCTGCCAAGTACCAGCAACAAATGCATGCCATCAACCTTAGCGATCCCGATACTCTACAACGACATCTTGACACTCGCTTCCAGCAACTCAACGTCGCTGTTGAACTTGAGCTTTGGCAGGAAGCCTTCCGCAGCGTAGAGGATATCCACACACTCCTCAGCCTCAGCAAACGACCAGCGAAAAATATCATGATGGCAAACTACTATGAAAAGCTGACCCGTATTTTCCTCGTTAGCGAAAATTACCTTTTCCATGCCGCGGCTTGGAGTAGATACTATAATCTTCTTCGCCAGTCTGCAAGTCTAGTTGCATCGGGCCAGAGCACGAAAAAAGACATGCCCGCCGCATCGGACGCCGATCTTAGTAAAGCAGCGTCTTCAGTCCTCCTATCCGCCCTATCAATACCTGTCATCAGCACTAGTCGATCTCGCGGGGCATTGATTGATGTCGATGAGGCTCGGAAGAACAAGAACAACCGTCTGACCAACTTGCTGGGAATGTCCTCGGCGCCAACCAGAGCGGTCTTGTTCAAAGATGCCATGAGCAAGGGTTTACTCAAAAGAGCGAAGCCTGAGATTCGGGACCTTTATCAGATTCTCGAAGTCGACTTTCATCCGCTGTCTATCTGCAAGAAGATATCTCCAATCCTTACTCAGATTGGTTCCGACCCTGAAATGCAGAAATACGTTGTACCGCTGCAGCAGGTTATCCTAACCAGGCTTTTTCAACAGCTATCACAGGTATACGAGTCTGTAGACCTCAAGTTCGTCCAAGAGCTGGCAGAGTTTCCCGAGCCATACCAGATTTCCTCGAGTGCTATCGAGAAATTCATCATGAATGGATGTAAGAAGGCTGACCTCTCGATACGAGTCGACCACGCTAGCGGCGTCCTTACGTTTGACTCGGATGTGTTCTCATCTGCTAAGGCCTTACATCCGGGTAGCGCGGCAGGCTCTTCAGAAAACGAGGCGAGCTCTGTTCAGCGGTTGCAACGAACCCCGGCCGAAATTGTACGCTCTCAGCTCACCCGTCTGGCCAAATCATTGTATGTTACCTGCCAGTATGTAGATCCACAATTCAATGAAGCGCGACAACAAGCCAAGGCTGCCGCACTAGCACGAGCTGCACAGGGCGCGGAACAAGAGCATCAGGAGACCTTAGCAAGGCGTGCGATAATCGAAAAGAAGAAGGAGCTTGCTTCCGATGCTTTACATAAGAAACAAAAGGAAGAAGAGACTCGCAAGAGATTGCTCGTGCAACAGCGACAAGAAGCAGAGACATTGCGTCTAGCAGAGGAGCATAAGGAGCGCGAGCGGAAGCGTTTGAAGGATGAACAAGACCGTATTCGCCGAGAGAACAACGAAAAAGAAATCAACGACCTCAAGGCCAAAGGTATCAACATCGGCGATGTTGACCTTGACGACCTTGACAGTAATCGTCTGCGATTGCTTAGAATCTCGCAGCTTGAGAAAGAAAAGAACGAGCTCAACAAGAATCTCCGCGTCACGTCGAAGCGAATTGATCATCTGGAGCGTGCTTTCAGGAAAGAAGAAATTAAACTTCTGCCAGAAGATTACAACAGACAACGGAAGCAAGACCTGGAAGAGTACGAGAGGAAGAAAGCAGAAACACTTAAAGAGTCTAAAGCCAGACACGTCGAAGACGTCTCGCTTAAGCATCGTCTGGGCCGCCTCCTGCCTGTATACGAGGAGTTTACCCAGGACTTGCGTGAGCGACGGAAGGACGAATTTGAGAAACGACGTAAGCAGGCTGAAAAGGAGTACAACCAGGCAGTCGAGAAGCGGAAGCGTGACCATCGGGAACGTAAGTTACGAGAGCGCGAAGCTGCCGAGGCCGAAGAGCGGCGCCAGCGTGAAGAGCAGGAGAGGATTGAGCGTGAAGCCGCCGAGAAGGAAGCTGCCGAAGCTGAAAAGAAGCGTCTACTCGCGGAAGCCAAAGCTAAGAGGGATGCAGAGCGAAGGTATGCTGTTTTCATGCAGAGTGTGTTTATCTGAGACTGACCGGATTATTAGGGAACTCGACGAAAAGGCCGCCATCCAACGAAAGCGTGAGGAAGAGGCAGAAGCCAAACTTGCTGCAAAGAAAGCCGGCACTCGCGTTCCCGAACGAACCATCCCGGCTCCTATGACTTCTCGCACCGACTCCAATGAACGCCCGTCAGGTCCACCCCGTCTTGCTCTCGCAGGAAACAAGCCTACATGGAGAGAACGTGAAGCTCAGCGTCTTGCCGCCGGTAGCCCACAAGCTGCACCGTCAGCCCCTCCGTCTGACATTGCAACACCAGAAGCCCAATTGCCAAGGAAAACTGGTTACGTTCCTCCTGGTAAGCGTACTGAAGCCGCAGCTCCACGTGGCCGCTCAGGTGCCGACTCATCTATGGCTCGCGATGACAGTGCTGGTGGCGAAGCTCCAGCGAAATGGAGAAGCAGCATTCAACGCAATGGCGCTGGTCGCGAAGGATCACCTGCTGACGGACCTGCAGCAAGGAATACGAGCGCTCTACGAAGAGACCGAGTGAGAGACGAGAGTCCTGCAGGAAGTGATAGTCCAGCTGAAGCTGCTCCCAAGCCTGCGCCTGGAAAATACGTTCCCGTGCACATGAGGAACCGTGGATAGGCAGGGTCAAGAATTTACTAGTGGACTAGCTATCGTGGATCAGGGGAACAAAGGTTGTACCAACAGGAATCGACTTTCACTTTGATTTCTTGCATCGTGTTTTACTGAGGTACAAGCACGGTTCATCGGTTTGGCTTATCAAGGCGAAGAGGATTTGAGAAAGGGTGTCCTATCTGAGGTATCTTTGGCAGAGCTCATGATACTTCGGCATGCTATCGCAGGCAGACGCCGGGCGACACTTGCTCCCACAATCTTTTAGTGCTGTCATGTAATCTACATTGGGTCTCAGCTTTGCGCGGTCGATAGAATGGTACAATCCTCTCGGATATCAAAAGTTCGTTCATTCGTACTGTCAGCCTGAGTCCGCTTTGAGGACTGGATATAGAACTCCACCCATGCCTACTTACTCTACTCTGTGCCTGCAAGTACACATCGTCCCATCTTATCACCTGTCCAACTCTACGCTACACAAGTATGTCTACCCAAACACGCTCGTGATATATCCATACAACCAAAAGCTTGATATCAAGCAGCCCCGACCCCAACACCTCCACTCAGTAACCTCTCCCTCCACCCCTCACACACCCTCTCGAACCCGCCCACCACCTCACCACACATCCTCGCCCCTTCCCTTTCCCTCAACCTACGCTCCCAGTTCCCCATCTCGATCCACCTCCTCCCTTCCTCGCCCAAGTCCTGCTCCTTCCGCAACTCCAGCATCATCGCTTTTGTGCTCTGCAGCCGCCGCGAGGCAAGTGACGAGGTCTGCCGCGTCATGAATAGTGTGTCCGAGAGGGAGGAGAATGTGGATATTATATCGGTTGTTGAGGCTGTGAGGGCGCGCAGGGAGGACGTATTCAGGGGGTTGGGTGTGGGGATGGACTCGAGTAGAGGCCCTAGGAGGGGCAGGAGGAGCTCGATGTCGGATGGGTCTAAGGGCGGGGAGATCGGGGAGAGGAGGGAGGAGGTGAGGGTTGTGAGGAGGCGGGTGGTGTGGGTTAGGTGTGAGGAGAGGGAGGTGTGTGCTGTTATTAACCTGTTTCCAGGATATCAGTATTGATATAGCATACCGCTTTTCAGTCTGGTTTCACCGTGAAGCCCCGTTCTCTACGCCTGCTTGGCTCCCCAGGTCTTTTAGGCTTTCGGCGACGCGCTGTATTATCGTGTCAGCCTCGCTGCCGTTGGCTTCTGTTCCTCTCCTTGCAAGGTGTTCGATGGCGGCCATTCGAGCTTCTAGTGAGGGCGATATGCCCTCTGTTTCTTCCGGGTCGCTGCCATAGTCCGAGCCGTCGTATTGGGATGTCTTTTTTCGATGTTTGGTTCGGAAAGATGGTTTTGTCGGTGATAACGAGTGCTCGGATTGCTGAGGAAGGGGTGACGAGGCGATCGCATTGCTCACGGAGTCATTTATCTTGAGATAAGGAGGACTGGAGGGCGCATTGTGGCCGTTGCGCGGTTGTGGGTTTTGGCTAGTATCTGCTTCTGTGCTCTCTTCCTCGCCGTCTTCGTCCCATGCCTCTGCCAACTCATCAGCTAGATTCCCGAGGCCGTTGCCCGACTCGATCGTCGTGCCAAAGCCGTTTGAGGAACCAAAGTCGCCATTGCGGCTATGGGAGGATACGGGCCGAGGTGTGGAAGGCGATTGTATCGAGGTCAACGAAGATTTGCGACTATGTGGAGGGCGCGTCGAGGAGTAGCCATTCGTTTGAGGGCTTGTTGCTGAGAAGTTCGAGCTGACGCCTGAGGACCTACGGCGCCTATTGGGCGTCCGAGGAGATGAAGGCATTGAGCTTTAGAACAATGATGAAAGAGACCGTCCTTGCTTCTAGAGGTTTCAATAGAAGGGCTAATCAATCGCTTTGTGGGAATAATTCTGAAGGTCTTTTGTCGATCCAGAATGGCTCGATGAGGAGGTAAATACTCAGCAGAGATGGAGTGTTTCCACACTCCCGAAGGCGTCTTCTTCACCTTGTTTTTAGAGTGTTGCATACATATTCATTATTGGAACCCTGGCGCGTCATCTTCAGGGTCCTCGGAGAATTGCGGCAGGCCGGCTACTCCCGCTCCCCGTGACAAGCGAGACGCAGTGGTAAAGTCAATTCAAGAGCCGAGTCGTCATTGAATCAAGACTCCTCGACGACAATCATTTCGACTTGACGTCTTCCGGCTTACTATAGATCAGCGCAAATATGACGACGCTCAGACCATTTCGTCCGCAGGACCTCCTGAACATGAATCTTACCAATCTAGATCCTCTCACGGAGAACTACAATCTCGACTTCTACATGCAATACATCACTCGCTGGCCCTCACTTTTCACCGTCGCAGAGGACCAGCATGGGAACATCATTGGCTATAGTAAGCGTATTTCCCTGTCATCTTGACAATTATCTCTTATGTGCCACCTGATAAGCTAGTCTGACATTCGCGATACATAGTGATGGGTAAAGTCGAAGAAGACCCAATCTACTTCCAATTCACGGACAACTACATGCCATGGCACGGACACGTCACCGCGCTCACCGTCGCTCCCCAATACAGACGCCTAGGCCTGGCGCAAGATCTCACGAAAACGCTCGAGCGAGGATGCGAGGAAAAGAACGCTTGGTTTGTGGATTTGTTCGTTAGGGAGGGTAATAGGACCGCCGTGGGGATGTACAGGAAGATGGGGTATGTTTGCAGAATCCCACAGACCGGCCATTACAATAATTGAGCACTACAGAAGAACAACGGTGTATGCTAACCGGTTACGGTTTTCTAGCTACAGTGTTTTCCGCCGAGTCGTCGACTACTACAGCGACGACCCTCTGGGAGGGAAAGATGGCGAAGACGCTTTCGACATGCGGAAGCCCCTGAGCAGAGATAAGAAGAAGAAATATATACGGAAGGATGGGGAGAATATCAGAATCAGTCCGGAGGAGCTCTATCATGGTTGAACGATCCTCATTGGAGACATATTCAAACAGATGGCATGACTATTACGTATTCACGTGGAACAATATCAAGAGCGAGAAGTTAGTTAAAACCTGACGCGGGGTGCAGGGCAGAAAAGTTACCTGATCGAATTACGCACACGTCGAACTTCAAGAATTGACAAGAGTGTGGCGCTCAAATCTTCATGAAGAGCATCTTGTTCTAGAGAAGCACTGGGCCAGGTCTTCCAGCCGGCCTCTTCCCTCCCCAAAAGATGCTGTCGACCTAGAGTAGCTCTCAACCCATCTCAATGTAGCCCTGGGAACCCTCAATAGGAATTAAATCGTCGACTGTCAAACCGCCAAACCGTCAAACCGCCTTCTCGCTGAAGATCAAACCATCATATTCAAACCGTTGATACACTATCAGAAATCCGACTCGACAGCAGCAGTTCCCAAATAGAGCGAGATATTTATCGTCCTATCTGGTCCAGTCTTGCTGCCAGAGGGATGCAACATCAATTATATAGTACCCTGGCGAGAAGAACCAAACCAGCTCTAGAGCTTCTGTTCCTCATGATTTTGAAGGGATGGAGAGTCAGGCTCGTCTCGACGGTTGTTTGGAAAGGGGACGTCAATGTACGCGGTCCCAATAATGCAGATTAAAAAAGGCAGGAAAAGCGAAAAAGGAAGGCAGCCGGTACGAATGTGCGATAGAAATAGCATAACCCCAAGGGAAACCCCTTTTTTATCCTACTGAAGCCCAAGTCACGCTATGCAATATCCATTCCCCCGTCCGCAGCCTGAACGATCGAATATCCCAACCTAGTATCCCCTCCGCATCCAATTAGTGAAATTTAGCGTGTTTTCACGCGATCCTTCCTCCCCCACTTCAATCACCATTACTCCACCAAATTTACGTGTATATGTGTATAATTCAGTGAAAAAGTTCGATAGTATATAAACATTCAATAATTAAAATATGATTACATTCGAAATTCGTTTGAAATCACTAAATCACTCTCAAATGCCTCGAAACGTTTTCAAATCCCCCTATTGATCAAAGCATTCGTATGACACTCTCTTCGAATCATGATAGCTCTTGAAGCATTCATGTGACACGCATAAACTCACTTTACATGTCATACAATAATCAAACGTTCTACGATCCGAACGATGCTGTATATTGATACTCTGCTTGACGTTTTCGAAGTTTCGAGTGAAAATTGACCGAACAACCATTTCACTTACAATACGTCGATTTGGCACACTTTGACGACTGATGTATGATATCTGGATTTCGTAAAAACTCTTCAATCAATTTTTGAGTAAATACACGTCGATTTCGATGACTAAAATTTCTCGTTGACTGATGATGATTCCATACGATGTATGCGTTTCTATTGACCGAATCCACTAATTCGTTTCGTTCATTTGACTTGCCCGAATCGTGATATCGTCAATCCACTTCGGAATTGATTTGCACGATCCACATGACTCATATGAAAATTGTATTGCATTGCAATAGTGAATTTCGAGATCATCGCGAAATTTTTCAACATGAAATCATGTAAAATGCCTTTATTACTGACCAAAACGTATAGAACGAAACCCTCCCTCGCTGATTTGTGTGTAAGACGAAACTTGTTCTTCATACGACCGTGAAATTCGATTTGCTGACTCGTCGATATTTCCAAAAATAATAAACGAAAATAGCCGAGTTCTGAAGACATTCAAAGCGATTTCGATCTTTCAAAATCATGATGCATTGTTGTATGACATCTGTTGATTAAACTCAACGTTCAAATGACGTTCAATGACCTGATATCGATTGCGATTGAATGATGAATTGTGAAAACTTGTTTGAAATCAAAATGATTGAATTGTTGCGTTTTTTGCAAAATTCTGAGCCATTTGAAAGCGTATAGCAACCCACTGACGTAATTTCATCATAATGAGTGCATTTCAATTGATTTTTAAAGTATGAATCGTCTGATTGATGTGCTGAAGCAATAAATCGAATATCGATTGCAAAAGAAACAAAAACAACTGAACGAACTCTCAAGACGTCATATAAGCGTGATGCAGTTGAAATGATCGATAAATAAATGTAATAAAATGTGTATAATCAAACTCAAACGTTTGAATAACTTCTTTTTGTTTCAATACGATAAAACGTCGTTTCTTCGATTTCGATGAAAACGTTTGCATCGGCACGCGTCTTCTCCTCTTTTTGAACGATGGCTAGCTCAAATGTTGACCCGAAAAACGACATGATGTTTATATGATGTAATAGACTCGATCCAGACGATTCAAACAACGTCGCAATGACTAGAATAGACGTATTATTGATGAAGTAATGGTGGTTGGAGTGGGGGGGGGTAAAAACACGCTAAATTTCACTAATTGGATGCGGAGGGGATCCCTTCCCAAGGAGAAGCGCTAATCATTTCCTGCCCCCCTCAAAACTTTCAGCCTCCCACCTCTTCACAAAGCTCTGAACCCTGCCTTCGCCCTGCCTATCCCCACCCTGCCTCACCACAGTGTCAACAAACAGATCCCCCGCCCCGTCAAGACTGACCACGACTTTGACTCTCTTGATCCGCTGCTCTTTACTTTCGTTCCTACCGCCGGTTCTGCCTCGCTCGCCACTCCTGCCCCTCTCTTCGCCTTTCCGGGACGGTGACGGCGTCATCCTCTGCAAAGGGATTTCCGCGCGCCAACGACCCTTGTCTTTATCCTGTTCTCGCCACGGGGAGCGCATTGACGCGTGAGAGTTCTTATGCGTAGGGAAGACGCTGTGATAGATGGTTTCGGTGGAGGTAGACTCCGAGCTGTCCTGCTCGCGATTACTCGTCGTGGCCGACGAGTTGGTGTATCCATGCTGATGATCATATGCGAATTTCCGTTGGGGAGAACGAGGTGTATGGGGGCTGGTGACGACAGAGGCTGCACTCTGCGAGTGCTTCAAGGGGAGGAGGGGACGTGTTTGGCTTGAGGAGCTCTGCTTCATGGACGATAGCGAGGAGCGACTGGTAAGAGTATCCCGTCTGGATGGGCCTGAGAAATTTGATGTCCAGTCTGGGATCTCGGGTGGAGAAAGAGCTGTAGTGGGGCGAGGAGCTATGGGGCTTATGGAGCTATGCGAGTATTCTTTCAAGAGAGACATAGGCCGCTTTGGCGATTGAGGCAGGGGACTCTGGAGATGGGATCTTGGCTCATCTTGTATGGGTGTCGTGGCCCTCTGCGAACCATCATCATCTTTGATAGAGTTTGAAATTGAACTCTCAGTTTTGACTTTGACATCTTCCTCCTCCTCGACTTTCATCTCGGAAGTATCGGTGGACGTTCCTCCGGTCGCTGGATATGCACCTGGTGGTTCAGTACTTTGCGACGGTTTATCGGCAAGAACGAGTCGCCATCCGCTCCATTTCCTCCATGCACGGCGCAGTGATCGGGGTCCAGACATAGAGGCACCCATGCTCACGCTACTGGACTGGCGAGTCTTGGAAGAATGCATGCTTGGTGGTAAATCGTCTTGAGGCTCTTCACCTTTGACAATCTTTGAAGGGTTTGCTCCCGCTTTGACGTTTGAGTCTTTTTGGGGAGCTTCAGTATCGCCTGTCTCGTGGTGACGCTTATCAGCAAGCTGATCGACCGACATCGAACGCAGCTTTGCTCTCCACCCAGCGATGCTGACGGTACGAGTACGCTTGGGGACGTACATGGTCAGTGACCGTTGTGCTTTTGATAAAGGCTCGATATCAGGGCCTTGGCTGGAAGGCTCCCCAATCTGCGATGATGCCCACTGATTCTCAGAAGGGTACATGAACGCGGAAGACGCCGATGTATTGTCTGGTACTTTGCGTGGTGGGCGCGTTTTTCTACGCTTAATACTATCGAATGACTCCTCAATTACACTTTCTGCGGTGCAAGATTGGTGACTTTCTACCGTGGGCCCTTCTCCAGACGGCAGGCGTGAATGGGAGGGATGTTCCAAAATCCGGCTTTCGCTGCCCCAGACTGTAGATGGTTCGGTGCAACCTGGCTCTGGATCTTCGCCGATGAACTCGCTCATTCTTTCGGCGATGCTTTTGCTCGGTATACCCATCGTCTCCGGCTGTTGAGCTTCAGGTATAGAGGTTAGTGCCCGGGGGTGCACCGCATTCCAAAACTCAACATCATCTTGATAGTCATCCTCAACAGCCATACCGAGCCGGAGCGGAGATATGGGTTGAGGGCAGAGAATTTCTGGATCTAGGGAGCTTCTTTGGGCAATACTACTGCTCCTCTTATGCGCACCTCTACCCTGAGACGGGGAATCCTCATATCGCGCGCGTATGTTAGCTAGACTTTGGCTTTTCCTGTCGTGAAAGCCATTGTCATGACTCCGGGATTCCGCACTCGATATATGCTGAAGACTCTTCCTTTGCCGAGGAGATCCGTAGTCGAGGTCCTGGACACGCCTGGCTGGAAAGTGATCGAAGACGTCTGTGAACGAATCATTGAGCTGGCCGTGTGATCGGGTCGTCAATCTCGTTATTGAGGGCGCTCGAAGTTGATGGCCTTTCAGCCTCCATTCTGGTAAAGGGTGGATGTCGCGAGGTTCTGAGGATGAGGGTACCCATAGCTGCTTAAAGTCTCCTTCGATGGCTCGAACACGAGCCTCAACGTAGCCCCTGTCCACGATAGGACCCTCCGCCACGCTATATGGTGAATGAGTTCTGATTGGAGTAGAGTCTCTTGCAGCCGAAGTCTGACGCTGTTGCGGCGTCATTATCCTTGTACTCAAGGACTTACGCTTGCGGAGTCGCTGTTTATGATTTAACTATCTTTTACGGTAAAATGCATGATAAAGACTGATTGCTATCTGCGCGTCTAGTGGTTTGGGACAGCATACAAGAAGATGTTTACATGATGTGTAGGAGAAGGGAAAGACTAGGGGACTTGATAGGAATAGAGATGCAAGAGCAAATCAGAGACTCGGATTATGACTTGGCCTGGGGAAGGGAAAGTACGACCCTCAGACGCTCGTCGGAGATAATTCCCGTATACTTCTTTACTAAACGACCCGAAGCTTGACAGAAACGTATTTCTACAGATATACTACTTCAAGGACGCTTGCAAGCTCTCGAGAACCTAATGTCGTACACATATATCAGTATATCGATGTGATTGTCCGCTGTGTGGCATAAGCTCACCTCCAGCTCAATTTTAGCCTCAGCAATGTCTTGTTCACTGCCGCTGCCACCAGCAATCTTTTGTGCCTCTGTTATCTGCGATCTCACAGCCTGAAAAGAGAAACCTCCTCGTTAGTTTACACTGACATGTGTTGAATTCACTCGGACAGTACCTCTGGGCTGAAGTCCTCAAGAGGAAAGCCTTCAACTGCGTTGATGCTCAGTTGCGAACCAGGCTGCACAATCGCAAACCCTCCAGACACTGCTCATCATGTATTTTAATCAGCCAGACGCCCTGCCTTCAGCCGCAACAGCTTGTAATATGGGATTCTTGCTCCAGCCACGACATTTCGAGGATATCTTGTGTGACGTACGAAAGAACTGCTTGCTGCCACCGCTTTCCTCGATGACCTCAATAAGACCGGGCTTTAATTGCTCTATCGACGGTACGTGGTTGGCAAGGATACCCATTTCTCCAGACTCTGCCGGAACATTGACTTGAACTCTGTGATCACAGACGTCAGCCTCGGCTAACGAACAGATAGAAATCAATCACGGGAACATACACATCTGTGGACTTGTAGATTGACTGGAGCAATATAAGTTTAGCAGCTTTTCGGATGGTAACATAATTTCAGCAGAGACGTACCTGATGTGGGAGTGCAAGAGTAAGCTTTATCTTGTCCGATACCGCGTCGGCATAGTTTCTTCGCTGTACAGAGAGACGGGCTGGTGAGGGACGAAGGCGAGAAGCTACTCGGGCGATGCGCAGGGAGCTCATGATGAATCAATTGACCACACGGTATTGCTAGTGGTACGAGGACAGCTTAGGAGGTTGAATGCCAAGCTCACAAGCACGTGATGAGACCACAAAATTTACTAAGCCTTAAAAGAATAGTAGGGCCATGAAGGGTTAGGGTTTGCATTCTGCATTTTTTTGCCACGGCCCTCGTTTTCCCCGTCGATGACTTGCTCATTCTGTTGTCGCATGGAGCTCGAAAACGCTCCATCGAATCGGTCGCAATGCTGTTGCCAAGTATGCAAGACTGATGCTGTTCCTACATCGCTTGTGCTGCAACTTGGACAAAGTCAACGGCGGTGCTCGCGAGCTCTGGCGATTGGTTTTCAGAAAATGCCTCAATTGAGGAGCAACCCCATGATCGCTCGAACGCGTGAGTTAACGTCCAGGGGCTAGGACTCAATCCCCGACACCCATGTCGGCGTGCGCCCGACGTACATTGCATACGAGTAAATGGCCCAGGAGATTTATTATCACTTGCATCTACAAGCCCTCGTCACCTTACTATTAAGGTATGCCGAGTGGCGACTCTGGAAATTATAGGTGCTCATGGAGCAACAGACTTGGCCGGATCATGTATACTGCAGATGCGAGGCACCCAGTGTTTCTTTGCGTCAAGCATGTAGCTACTGCGGTTTATCTGGCGTCGCTCGTGGAATAACCTTAATGATATTGCATTCGAGAGAATTTCGACTTCGTGCGTGTCTGCGACCTTTGTACTACTGTACATCCGCTGTTCACCTGAAGACGGAGGAAGGAGAAGACATGCAGGCACACTACTGATACCGTCAACGCTATATATGCACACTTGTGAGCTCAAGTATAACGGAACGTGGGGTGCCAGCGACCGCACCTCCCTTGAGTCTCAAGCTAGAGATGGTCTACAACCCGCTCGCTATTGGTATTCACGTGCAACAATGAAGCGGTGTAGTAAGCCGATCCTTTCGTCGATCCAAGCCATGTGGAAGGGAGTTCATTCAGCTCCTCGACATGTCAGAATACACATACGAGTGCGTCATCAGAGGTCATCATGGCGGCTGATTCTACTGCAAACGGCACCTTGGCTCGCTTGGGTACCTCGTACAGGAGTAGGTGGGTAGGATGAGGTATGATGAAGCTGACATGCCGGAAACATAGTCATGTACGGAGAAGCCTCGGAAGACGCTGTTTCGAGTATGGAACATCTCCCACACTAGACGGCGCATGAAATGGCGGGCTTTTGGAAACATCTGGGGTTCTCCGTCGGATGGTGAATAGGTGGCCAATAGAAAGGTCATGCAGGAGCATCGTCAATGGATGAGAGACGCCAGAATGAGCAAGCTGCTTGAAGAAAAGCCAAGCGAGATAGCGTAGTATCAAGAAAATGCTTAACGCCATCCTGTTTGCTGAACCTAAAGCGGGTCGGCGGGCGCTCTGTTCTTGTCTGCTTGATGAGTGCAACATACTTTAGTCCGTCTTGGCTTATACTCCGTAGTACGACGGATACTATCTTGAATCACTCGAATCTTCTTGCTGAGTCTGACGCTGGGGCCAAGGCCTGATTCTATTGGGCTTCACTCGCTTGGCATGAGATTGGAGATTTCGAACCCTTGACCCGCCCGATCCCACCAGAAAAGGCAGTCTTGCAGTCTACTCACCAAAATAAATCTCACATCCGCCGCTCTTCATCCCACTTCCCCCCTCGACTCTTCCATATCATACAAAGCAACACTTGACTTCTTCATTGCTCAATCCTGTTGTCACATCTACGCTCTTCCGGCCACTTTGTCATCTGTCTTTGTTGATTGCCACCCAAAGCCGCATCCCAGGAATTCCATTGCTGCGGAAACAAGCAAGAAACATCCTCTTTCGCGGCTGACTTGACTCACGTTTCGTGATCGGGAATCCCAAACTCTCACAGCCACCGTACTTCTGTCAGCAAACATTCCCGTCTTCTGGTCACTTTGATATCATACCTGACCGCCGGGTCTTCCTGTTGCGTTTCAACGCACAGGGCTGAGCCGGCCATCACTGCGAGCACCTGGGTCGTTTGCCCTTCACATCCGAGTGTCACGCTCGCACCTCTCACCATGTCTCTGTTAAAATTATAGTAATTCGGTCCTCTGGGACACCCAACTCATCCGGCTCGTTCAACCTCGAATTGCAACAACCTCACCCTGCAGCAAGCTCGCGATTGCTGTGTGCCTGCATGAGAAGTTGAGCGGACGGGCGGCCCTCCACATCAACTACGATCAATATTCTTTACCTTTCACCTTCCAAATCTAAGCTTACCATCTTGTCGACCATTACGACATCTACCGAGAACTCAATACCTTGTACCAGCTACATGATGAACCACCACCAACAGTCTGGCTATGATCACATAAATAGCACTCACAACATGTCCGGTGCCAAAGGATTTCATACATCTCATGAGAAACCGTCAAGTGGCGAAGAAGAACACCCTGCAGACGTTGACGAGCCACCGGAAAACCAATTGAAATTCCAACGAGTCCCCGTCAAGCATAGTTCAACCTCTCGGACCCACAAGATCTCTTCACCTACGTTCCTTCGTGCCACAAATGCATCGCTATTGACCCAAGCGCTTCTTTCCAGCCCAGATGGTACTTCAGGTTCCGATGCTGAAGCGCCCGCACTTACAAGTGATGGCGGACAAACAAGCCCGAATAGCCCTAGTCCTCACCTCCCAGCGTCTGATCATCTTCAACTACCAATCCACGATCATATAGATCTTTCACTCCCAGAAAGCGATGCGCCCGTATCTCATCCTTCGCCAGCACTGGAGATTTCCAAAGAGGACGAAGGGAAAACTCTTGAAGCCAATCTAAAACAGAGACGTTGCATAAAATTCGCCTGCGGGCGCCAGACCGCAGCGCACCCCAAATCTGAAGAACCGGAGAAGACGCAGGAGACCTCCAAGCCTGCTGATCCCTCGAAGCGTCCCTGTATGCTGAAGTTTGTCTGTCCATTCAAGCCCTCGGTCGAGGCTGTACGTGGAAACAACATCGAGCGAAAGACCTTAGGGTCTCCTCCGCCTGGCGGGCATCGGTCTCCTCAAGCAAGAGCGTCATTTCTCATCTCAAGTCAAGACTCACGCCAACATCGCGACTCTACTTCCTCCGCAACCACTGTAAAGGAGAGTGCTTCGCCCAGCACTAAAGCGGAGTCTGGTGATCATAAGCTGAGATCGACTTCTGCATCCAAGCGTCAAAAACTTGATAAGCATGAGGCGACTAGATTCCACGAATTTGGTGGCTCCTTCGATGTAGAGGACGAGTGGACTAAGGAAGTGATCAAAGATTCAAAAAAGCTGACCGTCAATGACACTCTGCGCAAAGAGATGGAATTCCGCAAGATAGGCCAAGAGGCGGAAGAAGAAGCAATCGAAGAAGACGCAGAAGAAGACGATGAGGGCAATGAGGAAGACGATGAGGATGAGGACGACACCGATGGCCCAGACAGCGAGGACGAGTTCTCCGATGGCAACGAAACCGACAACGAGGAAGGATTTGCCGAATCGGACGATGAAAGTGACGGAGATTCTGATTATCAATTCTGGACTCCCGGTCTAACCACTGCTGCAACTTCTACGGATCATGTTGAGCACATTCGGCCGACAACACAAAGGGTGGCCTCTATATCGTCAATAGAATCGATCATTGACACCCGAGAGAAAGGACAGCGCTGTCGTTCCGCTAGGCATATGCCTCGTCGTCGATCATCAACCAAACCGCTGAAAATGCGTCCTGGCACTCCAGACTTGCCTGATAGCACCGACTTCGTCTGTGGAACTCTCGACGAGGATCGTCCACTTGAAGTTGCCTACATATCTTGTCTCGAGGAGCGGAAACGTTCAAAGCATAGAGTCATTCCCCAGGATATCGACCCAAGCTTTCCCACCTCAGACCCCGAGATGGATGAAGAGGATGATGATGAGGAGGAATTGGTTGACCAATCAAGCGACGAAAACGAATGGATCGCGGGACGCCCTGATGACTCTGCAAGCGAAGAGATCCCTACTGTCCAACCTCGTCTTGCCAGGAGAGGGACAAAATCTCCCATGCCATCACCTAAACGGTTCCGATCGCCACCGCCCGCGGGCAGGCGTGCTGCGACACACAGGTCTCCTCCACCACGGCGCCTGTTCGCTCAATCACCCACTGAGAAATTAGCGCTATTCCAGCTTAGTCAACGACTCAAATCTCCTCCTTCAACACGCATGATTTCGCCTGCGGCTTCTCCCCAACAGACGACCCATGGCATAGCGCTGCTTCATCTAGCTCAACGACCTCATCTCACCCACACTTCCTCTCTCCCCCGGACTCCCAACCCTTTCTGGAGTAAACATCGGACTCAGATTGAAGAGTCAGATGACGCTTCTAGCAGTGCTGCTCGCAAACACTCCGAAGTTCATAGCCGCGGACCGATAGACATTGTGAAGGGGCTTGAAAACAAGAGGCAGCGGCGAAAGGAGAAATTCTGGCGGCAGCATTGCCGGAATGCAGGTAAAGAGAAGGAACGGAAATGTCAACCCGGAAAAGGCGCGGAACGAATGAGAGAAGTAGGCCTGGAAATGGCCAATAAGGGTAGAGGCTACGGCAATAACAAAGCCCAGCTTGTGCTCTCAATCTAAGTATTGATCGGCCACACCCCGTGGCACGTCAATAACCACTACCGCTCGGAACCCTACACCCACAACTGGCGAGCCAGCCGTTCTCTCTGGTGGCGCTGCGGTCCCAGCATCTGTACATATTCTGGCGCTTACATATTTCAAAGAATTGTTCTGTAGCTGCTCTCTCATTCAATCGAGGGGTGGGCAGTGTTTTTACGGCGTTGAAGAAGCCAAGGTCGGCGTCATGAACTATGGGTTATCATGATGGAGAGCATAGCAAGCTAGGCGCTGGGGGACATTCACTGGATACTTTTTCTTAGAAGCATTCGCTTGTACATATTACAGCATGCCGTGCGTATACAAACAATTCAAAGATCAGTTCATGCTGTTCGCCTTGCCAATGCTTCTTGTAAAAGTAGGCATTATGTGATCCTCGACAGCTACAAATTCTCCGTCGATTTCGGTTCTCGGAGTACGATTATCTGTAGTATCCGAGTAGATTGAAAGGGTTTGATGAGTTCATGTTCTTTGCTGCCTCGAGAGCTTTTGTCATCTTTTGCCACGGCAAGCGCCAAGCCGAATCGGTAAACCCCGAATATCGATAGGTTCGACCTTCATTATTGCACTGCTGCCATATCTTGACAGCTCTGAGCTTTCAACTTCCAAACATATCCAAACTGAACTCACCCGCCCTAAATCATAAATCCTACTTACCATCTCTTGACGGTCTGGACTTCCACAAACTTCAGCCATGTGGATCGTCAACTGGTGTAAGCAGCCACCTTGTCCTTGCGCCGCTCTGCCTTCGCTGCATCCGTGTACTCAGAGGAGCTATGCTAACAGCCTACCCTATCATCAACAGTCTGGGATGTGCTCGCCTCATTAGGTCTGCTAAACAAACATGCAAAACTCCTATTCCTGGGTCTCGACAACGCGGGCAAGACCACCTTATTACACATGCTCAAGGTACATCCATGAAAACCCCGTCTTTGTTTCTACGTTCGAAGGCTATCTCGAACGCGTATCTTATATGCGATGCTCCTAACCAACAGTGTAAACATCCTGACAGCTCGCTGACACGCTGTCTGTTCTCAGAATGACCGCGTTGCAATCTTACAACCCACCCTTCACCCAAGTACGTTCTGCACTCCCTCCGCGACCGAGAACCGACCGCATATACTGACGACCTTCACCAACAGCTTCCGAAGAACTCGCCATCGGCAACTGCCGCTTCACAACCTTTGACCTCGGCGGCCATCAGCAGGGTATACTCCTCCCCGTCCCCCGCCCATTCCCCATCCCGCTCCTCCCCGACCCCCAAATCCTTTTCCATCTCGCTGACATGTCCGGTGGAACTTCTGCAGCCCGCCGCCTCTGGAAAGATTATTTCCCCGAAGTAAGCGGGATCGTCTTCCTCGTGGACGCCAAAGACCTCGAGCGCCTGCCCGAATCGAAAGCCGAGCTCGACGCCCTGCTGAGCATGGAGGATTTGGCCAAGGTGCCGTTCCTGGTGCTGGGCAATAAAATCGATCATCCGGATGCGGTTAGTGAGGAGGAGCTGAGGCATCAGTTGGGCTTGTGGCAGACGACGGGGAAGGGGAAGGTCCCGTTGGAGGGGATTAGGCCGATTGAGGTTTTTATGTGTAGTGTTGTTATGAGGCAGGGTGAGTGGGGCTTTCTCTCCCCGTTTTTCTGGCTCCTCCTGCATGCAGAAAAAGTGGTATTTTAGAAAGGGAATGGAAGGAAACGAAGGGCGTCGGGTTGACAGGTGTTGTTGGCTAACTTACGGTGCGTGTACAGGTTACGGCGAGGGTATCAGGTGGATGTCACAGTACGTTTAGATACGCCCATGAAGGAGAACGATAGAAAGAGCAATAGGGTAGCACGGCAAAACTCATGGGACACGTCTGGTCTTCTCTTTTTCCACGAGCACACGCCATACAGTTCCCCAGCCTGTAACGGAATCAAGCAGTCCCAGAAGCAGTCACTGGGGTGCAGTGCGTAACAAGCATAGCCATTTGGTCCCATGGTATCAAGCATCGATTGCCTTAGATACGTGTATTTTAGAAGGGACGTTTGCCTATCGATTCTAATTAGCCCTACTTACTTATTTTTGCCGGCCACACCTCGTAAGCTTCACCGTTGTTTTATTTCCGAACAGTGTTGCCAAGGGTTGCCAATTCATCACTTGCCACGAGGCACCGGAGTAGGAATTACGCTCCTCTTGTCGTCTTGTCCCCACCCTCATATTCACAATCCCACTCCCAATCCACAAACCCCTGCGCCCCCCTCCTCCAGTCGTAATCCCCAAGAAACGAACGCAGAACGAGGACCTGACATACCCACCCCTCCCAGAACCCCTCACTGCAAAGAAATTCCACGTGAGCCTAAATGAGTCCCCAAACCCAATCTCTTTGCTAGTTTATTCTCTGTTGGCAGGAGGCGATTGGTTGTATGATTGACTATGAGAGAAGGGAAGTGGGGGGTGGGGATGTTGGCTAATGGTGAATGGGTAATTTTTATGCAGGATCTGATGCGGAAGATCATCGGTTTTTTGTGGCCTTTTGCGTTTTCTTTTCTTGGGTTTGTGGAGGAGTAGGACGGTAATTGGCATTGGAAAAGAAAGGAAAGGAAAGGGGAAGGATGGGAGGTTGAGAGGTGGTGTCATCCCGGACAACAACAGGGATGAGACTCAGTCCAGTAGGTGCTGCTCAGGAAATGAAGAAAAGTCAGTCAGTCTCCCTTTGTGAGAGTCGTTGCATTGATGGTACGCAAAAGCGGAATTCGAGACGTGGAGCATCTAGGTCGAGAAAGACAATGCTGAGATGTATATGAAGTGCCGACCTGATTGTACCTTTGATAAGGCGGCAATGAGGAACAAATCATATAATAATAAGTTCTGGTGGGATTGACTTGGACTTTCAGCGGGTTAGTGGATGCCTTGTGGGTGGAGTTTGGACTTCGCGAGCTTTTGATGTTGCGATGAATCAGTGAAGCCCACGTCAGATTGATGCTGCTTCGTTAGGTATGGCAATGATGGCTGAAAAGTCGGCGGTACCCCTAGATTGAGTAATTGAACCTGTAGTTGCACGTCAATCATGAGCATAGTAAACACGCACGTACGGACTGTTAGCCACACTCCAGCAGATCCGTGGTGGTTACCATTGTGAGAAAGCTGTTTGCACACTGTTTGGATTCGGGGCTGAAAAGCAAGTCTTGCAGAGTACAAGTTGACCACGGACTTCGGCCATACAAAGGTGGCAAAAGCTCCTCCCGCCTACATACCAGAAACAACCGCTGCCAGTTCATATCGTGTCCTTCGTCTTCACCATGAAATCACCATGCCAATTTCCACCGAGTAGAGCAACACCAAGGCCCAGAAAAGCCCTCCCTGTCATCCTCACTCGCCCACAACCCGTCGAACGTTTCTGCCGGTCACCGTGGGGTAGGGAAGGGTATGGCCGTCGGAAATGTAAGGGGTACGTATTGGCGAAAGCGCGGAGGAATGTTGAGAGGGAAATAGCTAGCGTATTGATGCGCTCGTCGATCGATCGAGGAGGTAGTGGTGATAATAGGGGCTGACGATGCTCTATCGATTGCGTCCGAACCTGCTACACACGGACAGTTCGTATTGGTACAAATTACTTCTTATTTTTCTGTTTCCGTGGAGGAGTAACAGGCCTGCCAGTGCTCATGCCACCGTAAACGTACTTTTGTTTCTTCTCCGCCGGTTTCAAAATCTGTGAACTCCATTAGTATATTGAAGCTACTTTTATCCACAGAACATCCAAGGCTTACCTGGAACGAACACAGTAAGCTCTCGTCCACACTCATCATAGCCCCAGCGTTGTCAAACTCTCCGCAGTAATTGGGCGCGCTGAATAAAGTGACGAGTTGTCGTTTCGAGAAGAATTCGTAGCCATCTTCGACGACTTGGTGGGCACGGCAGATGAGATCCATGTCATGTTTCTGTAGAAAACGAGAAACAACATCGGGCCCGAAAGTGAAGGAAACCCCACGATCGTTTTCGCTCCAGCCAGTGATGTCCTTGTCTGGGTCAGACCATAACAAGTCACACAAAAGGCCACAGTCAGGTATCTGCAAGAGTCAGTGGTTCACCATGCACAGTTGCGCGGCTATAAGAGCAGGCGTAAGAGACAGGCAGCAATGGACTCACATCTGTTGGGCGCATGACCCGACGGATTTGCTCCATCGAGTTCAAATCAGGACTCAAACCTCCATGCATTGTAAAGATCTTTTCGTCGATGATTGCTGCGATGGGCAAGCAATTGAAGCAGTCGGTGAAAGTCTTCCACAGCTTGATATTGTACCGCCTCTTGCACTCATCATAGAACCCGTAAATACGATTGATCGAGGCACATTCATGGTTACCTCGAAGGATGAAGAAATTTTCCGGATATTTGATCTTGTACGCGAGGAGCAGACAAATGGTCTCTAAAGACTGTTTCCCTCGGTCAACGTAGTCTCCAAGGAAGAGATAATTAGCTTCCGGTGGGAACCCTCCGTACTCGAAGAGTCGCAGAAGATCGTAATATTGCCCGTGTATATCACCGCAAATCTAGAGAACCGGTGGTCGTCAGTCGCGAACTAGGACCACTTGCAGACAGCATAAAGCTTGGTGGCAGCGTGGAAAAGAGTGCTTGCCTTGATGGGTGCTTCAAGTTCTAACAGTATTGGCTGTGAGATGAAGATTTCTCTCGCTTTCGTACACAAATAGCGAATCTCGGCCTCCAGCAGCTGCACCTGCTTCCCTGGTCTGCTACCTCGTACTTCTAGCAGTCGATCGATGACGGAGTCAAGGTCCACGTCATTCTGATCCGCCATGTCGTTGTTCCCAGATAGTGCTATTTTTGGCCTTCTCTTTCGCCGCACCGAGCGGGACTATGTTCTCCTAGTAGTTCTTCGGCTTCCAATGGTTTTAAAGCTTCTGTTTGACACAGGCGGAGGAACTAACAGGGTAGGTTCAGCAAGCTTCGGAGAACGGCGCGCCACGTCGATAGCATTCATAGCAAGGCTTGCGACTCACTTGTCATGCCTCGAACATTCAAAGGAAGTACTAACACTATTTAAGATCTTGTGAAGGCACTGGAGAGTGCTCTGTCGAGTCTGTGCGCGTCAGACCAACCGGAGAGGCACAAGGCGCCGGAGACCAGTAATGATCAAGTCGTTCTTCTGTCAGCCGGATGTTTTTCACAGGTTTGTTTACGCTCTAGCAAGTAGACAACCTAGGGCCCTCTGTAGGATGTCCTAGTAGGTGTCGTATGACCGTCGCTGATGGGTTGTTGTGGAGAAGTTTCAGAAGCACGACAAAGCGGCTTCTCGGCGGAGAATCTTCACGTTTGCAAGGGAAAACGCAGGTTAGGTTGGTGTTATGTGGTAATAGAGCAATGCACTATCTCGTCTAGATAGCAGTTGTCGAGTGGTTTGGGCAGGTCTGGAGACTGCAGCGTTTGTAGGATTGTTCAGGGTCGCCGTCGTGGTTTTCAGTTTAGGACTAGTAAAACTGGCTCGTCTATTTAGGGAGGAATGTAGCCGCGCTGGCCAAGGAGCCAACCTTCAGGTACGGGAATACAAGTTGTGGGTATTAATATTGTTGATCAGCCCCCAAGTCATGGATTCGAAGCTTGTTGGATTGACTGCTTCAATGCATTTAGGCCGTCATCTCACTGAGCCAGACGGACCGTGCGCGAAGCCTTCCGACTCGCATTCTGAGTCTTGCGCGTCTCACGTCACAATTACTCCGGCAGTTATCATTGAAAGATGAATCAAGTCTTTATAAGAGGCTCTTCTGGCTTCTCAATTCTACTAGTCATGCACTCAATCGGGTCATCGGGACTCACAGCACATATCTCTTGCGAATGTCGATACCAACGTTGACGAATCCAAACAGAGGGATTGTCATAAGAGTGGCCGGCAGTCACCTCCGAAATCAAAGCGTTATCTACAGGAATTGGCGAGGCTTTTCAATTTTCAAATTGACAATGGGATGACAAACGAGCCGACTAAAGCAAAGATGCAACGGGTTGCTGATTTCTGTTCCTGCTCCCAAGGCCGTCGAGCAACGAAGTAAAAAAAAGCTACCGCACTCAAGTAGAACCGGCTCCTGGCAATGCAACGCCTCGCTCAAATCCGAACCCGCTCAACTATGCTACAGGAGTCTATGCGCTTTCAAACGACAACACCGCCCAAGAATCGAATCTATAGTGCAACAACGCGACATTGTGTCAGATCGAGTCCAACACGCAAGCTGGGAGAATCGACGGAGCGTCCGAGAAACAAGAGACAAAAAGAACAGTCATTTCAACAAATGCCAAACCCGTCGTAACAGTCCACCAAGAGCATAAGACGCAAAACTCATGAGGTCGTCAAGCCGCACGAAGACGATCATGTATCAGACCATTTCAAACATCGGCATCATCTGGCGCAGACCGCTGGCGCCGGGTATTATAATTGAAACAAGGCTTCATCCTAGGGTCCGACTGCCGCTTAAAATACCTTGGCTTTGAACTCGCAATTCGGACACGTCAGGCCGTAAGGGTTTAGATTGCAAGTATTGGGGAAGTCTCCGGTCGACATTGCCATGCTTGTTCCAGCTCTCCTCGCTGAGCACACTCAGCCAGTTACTCCCAACCTCGGCCTTTAGAGCTTCGACTTTCTGGCGGTAAGCCTCTCCTTTGAGGTTCATGTTTTGGATTTCATGTGCGAGAGAGTGACCCTTATCCGAGAAGGCTGAAGGGAGCAACGATGGCGGCGAAGATAGACCCCTAGCTAGTGATAGTTGGTCCCTTGACGTTATTTCTGTCTGACGTCGTTCTGGAGGGTGCATGACTAGATCAGCCCTCGGCGTAGCGTCTTCTATGGCTGATGTCTGGGAGTCGGGCTTCGAGTTTGGTGGAGTTGGTAGCTGGTGGATGGTATTCGTCCCCTGTTGGATTACCGGAAGGTTATCATCACTTGCCAAGTCTACGATTCGCCGTTTCGGGCCTTTTTTTCTGCGATTGGACCCAACTGCGACTTCGCTTTGTATGGTTTGTGGCGATGGTCGTGAAGAAACTGTACTGATATCCCCAATATCCCTTGTAGGCCATAAAGGTGGACCAGGATCCAAGGAGCTATCGATGCGGTCAGGACCAAAATCTTGAGGCTTGACCACGGGTATGTTGGTTGGTTCGGCTACGCGATCTCTCAACTGTTTCCTCTCACTATATCCGGGGCCGATAGCGTCAATGACTACATCTTCAGAATACCCTGGAGCTCCTCGGA
Organism: Physcia stellaris; assembly: GCA_018902385.1. Lineage (NCBI taxonomy): Eukaryota > Fungi > Ascomycota > Lecanoromycetes > Caliciales > Physciaceae > Physcia > Physcia stellaris. The sequence goes on along the minus strand of JABSSW010000001.1, from coordinate 549,414 downwards.
ACAAGTTGAACACAGTCACTCGGTAATTACCATGTGTCTTTGCGAAGGGATTATTGACAACCCAAATTTCTCGGAATTCAGGTATACCCGTCAGTCTTGCCAATTCCGTGGGATCTTGGATTTTATTGTCTCTCAAGTCTAATCGTTCTAGAGAGAGGAGTCTCTCGATTCCTGCGATTGATCCAAGTCGATTAGAACGTAGATTCAATGAGCTAATTGCTGGTAGGGGACTTCTCCTCAGAGAATGCAAAGACTCAATCATACAATTAGACAGGTTCAATGCCCGTAATGCTGTTAAAGATGCTAGACAATCCGGAATTTCGGCAAAGAGGTTCGAGGAAAGATCCAGAGAATGTAAAGTATTGGCAAGAGGCGCCAAGCCAGACGTGGTGATTGACGTTAACGAATTGTCGGCCAGGCTAAGGTGCTTCAGAAATCGCCATTTGGATGCTGGGAGGATTCCCATGCTTAGTAGGTTGGAAGAACTTCCACTACGATTGGGCATACTGGAGTGGTCGCTCGAATTGGAGCTACCGGAACCTGAGCGTTTCATCTTATTGCAACCGCCTCGCATATGTCTGTGTGATGTATCTTGTCGGGAGCTGGAAGGGCGACTGGGGGAAGTGCTTGAGTCCCTTGCCCCTCGCTGAACATCTGATTCTTCCAAGTCCGTTTTCTGTAGAACGCTTTTCCGCGGGCTTGTGCTATGGCTTAGCTTGTCGTCTACCATTGGCGAATTAGGTCCCGAGCTCGTTTTTGCCTGCTCGCCATATCGTAGGAAAGGGCTAGACGGCCATGCCAGTACCGGAGAGTTCTGGACTCTGGACGAGCGCCTTCGGCGCTTGTCCATGTCATCTAAGACTATCCCGATCAGTAGATCCATAGGGTCTTCCAGATTTGCTCGTTTGATTGTAAGCGAACGCAGCTGATCAGCAAGCCTATCCCAGCCGAAGAACTGACGAAAATCTACATCACAAATTTCAAGGGCGCTAAGGTTTTTGAAAGCAAGCAAAGGCACGGCGGTATCAAACGGAAACTCTTCGTACCCTCCAATCAAGTGGGCCTTTCGATCCGGTGACAGACGCAAACAAGGTATTTTGGTGAATGCAGAATATAGATATTTTGTATCCGCTAGCAGCTGAGCCATCGCTTTCTCGCTTTTAGCAGCACTGCTAGAGTGGCCGATGCCGAGGTTTGACCATAACGACGACATGCCCGACATGACACTGCGCACACTGGAGACGGAATGAATGGAGGATCGGTCACTTCGACCATTCGATCGTTGTGTCTGACTGAGGAATGAGACATAGTTGGCTGGCGAGGCTTCTGCATGCAAGCTTTCCAGTCGGACATTCATAGGCCCAACAGATATGCCGATCTCCTCGAAACGTGACAAAAGGTAGAACAGGTGATGTGGGGTCAAAGTGAGCTTGGCAGGCTTGATATTGTGTGAGGAGAAATGGAGTGTACCCAGGGAGAGGGCGGCCGCGAAGGTACTGGAGGTCGAGGACGGTGGAGCTGCACCGCTGATCTGCGTGGGAGAAACATCCCCTGCATTCTGCGAGGCCTTCGAGCCTTGCCTGCGTAGCTGTAAGGCGTTCGCAAGTGCTTTCTCATGCGTACGGACAAAGTGAGCTAGATTCTAAGTAACTGTCAGTGAGAGCTTGAAATTCTTCTCCTTGTCGTGGAGACAAAGAAGAATGAGTACCTTGATAAAGTTTTGTCCATCCTCGGAATCCATATCGAGAAATACATGAGGGTCTATCCCTTTAAGCTGTGTTCAACTTTGATCCGCCAACGACTTGCAGCCTGTTCTAGGCTTTTCTCTAGTCGTGACCGCGACCGGAACACTCGCCAGTGGGCAAGTCACACCAGTGTGGATGATAACAGAGATATTGGCCAGAAGCTAGGCATACAAGGCAATGCCTCTCATAGCGAGAGTATGGATATAGTTGTTCGAGCTGCCGGAGGCTCAAGAGGAGATGCCCGTTGGTCTAAAGGACACGACAAAGGTGGCTCGGATGGGTGGTTGACTCGTGTGGAGGGATTGTGGAAGCGACAGACGATGGCACTCGGCGGTAGAAGAGGACGCAGGGTCTCCAGCAAACAGTGGATATTGATCTCGAGTGGGCGGGGATAAGCAGGAAGCGTTATGCGGGAGTGGATGCAGCATGCAGACGAAGGGATGGATTGAGGTGTTTGACTGGCTCGAAGAATTCTGGAGGCTTTGGAAGGAGGCTAGCTGATCGACGAGATAAGCAGTCCGCACTGGCCAGTTTCAGGCGTGATAGTGAGCTTGGATGAGAAGATGCGGTACGAGGAGCCAAGAGCTGCACAATGACCGATGCTGCGATGCTTGGGGAGTGGAAAAGTAGTTCACTCACGTAAGCTGACAAGATGTGAGCACAGAGTACCTTATGTATGGACTCATGCAAGATTCATCGGGAACCCTGGTGTCTGTTTGTTTAGAGGGGCAGCTCTTCCAACAGTCAACAATCAAGATTCAAGAAGCAGCCTCCTAACTAACCCCCACCGAGCAGTTCTCGCCTAGAGATCAATAGCGCACAACTGCTTCATAGCGCTAAGGTGAGAGGGCGAGCCATGTGCCCAATGTCCAATTTATCATAAAAGGTATCGAGTAAGCTGTATCCAATGACGGCCTGCGAGGCCGCCGGAAAAGCGTCCTCTCTCGAAAGCGCCAATTACAAGTGCAGCTCAGGGATGAGAGGGCATCTTCTACTCACTTGCGACTCTACTACCACTGTCTAGTTTTACGAGTATGCCTTTTCCGGTTCCATCGTTCTAACTGCTTCACACACTATTATCGGGACACGATTGTTGTTCACCGCCATCCAACCTCGCAAGCGGCCACGACAGGAATCGTCACGAGGTGTGCCATCCATCTCAAATGGATGTCTGCTGCTCCTCGCCAAGTCAGGTAGCCAAGCTGGGGATCAGTAAGACAACCGAGCACTGCGTCAACGTCCTCACCATCCAGGGTCACAGTTCGCCACTTCTATCATCTATACAGCAGCAAACGATGAGTTGCCGCCAATAGCGTTTACTCGCTACTCGTGCTAGCGTTCTTCTCTTGATAGTGGTTCATCCCCGCATCATGCATCAAGAACTTCCTGCGTGGGGTCCGACTTTTAGTCTTCCGACATGCACGAGTTCAACTGCTTTCCCAATTTCGCAAAAGCCCATCATCGATCCAGATGCTGCACTTCGAAACTCAAATCTTCCCATCTGCCTCCGAGTTACGAGCTTGTTGGAAATCATGAGACTTTTCAGGAATTTTGAAGACATCATTGATGCTTTGCACATTTGATCAATCACCAGTCCACCAGACCACAGATGATTTTCGTCCACCACCACCAGCAGGGACATTGTGTCGCACAGCAGGAAATCATGCGTCCTGCAAGTCATATGCACCTTCCACGCTAGCCTGTTGAGGTACGTACCGTTGATATCAGCCTCTTGCATCCTTCTCAAATGAACCTGTCGTCATCAACTCCTATTCGTTTGCCTTCAACGTGGTCATCATCACCCAGTGTCTCATCGCCACGGGCACCGGGACTCTGAGACATCCTGACCTTATTTTGCCTCAATGAGGTCCGCCACAGGGTGGGCGTCCCAGATCTTGACTAAGCTTATTCGTGGATACCTCGCACTTAACATACCGTCAAAGATAGAAAAGTAGGGGTTCGTCGACACAGCACAGAAGTCTTAGGCCAGTACTTATGTTACAGCATGCCATTTGTCCTTCCCTGCTGTCAGCAGCAAGAATGGAATTCTCCAGATCTGGCTGGTCACGATTCGCGCTGCTTGGTCCCCCATTCCGTAGCATCTAGCAGGGTCCTGTTTCACCATGCCCATGGTCCCACCATTTCATTAAAATTACAACCTTGTGGCATCGTAGGAAACCTCCAGCCAGAATGAAAGATACTTAAAGTATTTGGACCTGCCCCTGGCTTTCTCACTCGTATTGAGCGGTGGCATCAATCACAGAACCCCAAGACCCTTGATCAAGGTAGCTCATTGTAACCAGGAAAGCCTACCAGCCAATTAAGTAGTAGGGTGTTTATATTGCTGTGGCTCTACATTCGATGTAGATATCTCGTCCTTAGTTCACCAAATTCTAATTTCAGAAAGAGCTACAAACGTTCTACAAGAGGTCAGAGAAAAAGAAATCATGTTGTAGAGTCTCGGACAACACTTTACAGTTTCGGTCTCATCTGAAACTAGAGAAGCTCATAAAATTGAACGAATATCAAAAACAAACACAAGGAGGTAAGAGAGGAAGCTAGTACCCAACAACAGGTCTATCTTTTTTAGAAAATCCATTACTTCTAGTCAGAACCTGGGTTGCTGACTTATCCACTGGTCCAACTTCAAGGGGTATGATTCTCCCGACACATACGCTATCAGGCAGACAGGTATGACGAACTCAATAGGCCAAAAAGGGACCACAAGGAAACGTAATATTTACAGCGACGCTTTACAGAATATTCACGGTTCAATTCGGAAAGATTCACTTCGAGCTCGTATTATACACAATAATTATATAGATCCACCAATATTCCACACATCGCCTCGGCACGTTGTCAGGCTAATTTTAAGCCGTCAGGGCGCAACCGCTCCAGAGAAAAATGTGCAAATAAAAATACATGTAACTTGACAGTGGATGCTCCACCAATTCGTGGTTATTGGAGGAGACCTTTCCTCTTCACAGCCATTGTCCGACGATATAAGCCAGGATAAAGCCAACTACCACCTCTCCAAAGCCGAAAGCAGATACAACATGAGCAGCGCCACCAGTGAACGTTGCTGCAGATGGTTGCGATGCTGAAGGTCCACTAGTGGACGTTGCTGGAGATGGTTGCGATGCTGAAGGTGTGGTAGCGGTGGTAGCATTGTTCACTGGAGAAACGCTAGTTCTAGTACCAGTGGAGGATAGCGCTGGTAAGACAGGAGCAATTGCCGAGGTAGATACAGTCACCGTTAAGGCTGATGAAGATGAAGAGATCTCTGCTGTCGTGACGGCTGATGAAGATGAAGAGATCTCTGCTGTCGTGACGGCTGATGAAGATGAAGAGATCTCTGCTGTCGTGACGGCTGATGTGCTGCTGGTGGACGCTGGATTTGTTGAGAAAGTCGAAGAAGTTGAAGAAGGAGCCGTGGTCTCGATTGTGGACCCGGGAATGACGCTTGCCGTTGCAGTTGTGGTCGTTGGCTCTTCTGTTACGGGAACATCGACGGTTCCAGTGCTGATGATCAACGTGTTCGTCTGGCACAACAAGGCCTGGTAGTCGCACGTAAACCCAATCTCACAGCAGAGTCCTTCTAAAGCGGCGGAGCACTGAGGACCGCCTCCGCAACCTCCTCCGCAAATTGGTCTATTCTGGGTATCGACAGTGCAAGCCTTGCCCACGTCACAGCAGCCCGTTCCATCGGCACAGGCAGTTGCACCAGCGGCGCAGGTCGTAACTGTGGTCAGTTGGCGGGCATTTAGCGCAACAGGAGCAGGCGTAATGAGGGGAGCATGGCGTGCGAGGACGTTCTCCGCGTTGATAAGGAGAGGGGTGCAGACAAGTGACAAAAGGGTAACGGAGAGAAACATCTTGTGAGTGTACAGCGAGTGTAGTGAACAGCTAGTGGCCGAAAAGGATCAAGTGAGTGAAAAAGATAGTTGACGCGCCTACCTCGTACAGCGGTGGTTGTCCCTCTTAAGAGAAACAGCTCAGAGCCTGCCTCCTTTTATCAAAACATCGTTTGATCAGCCCATAGGCAGACTCTACCTCAAAAATCATCTCAAGCGATACCTACGGCAGCATCGGCTATCCCAATTGCAAGCAATTTAGGCGAATTATTTAGACATGCCAGCAAATCAGAGAATTACACAAACTGTTGGACGAATGATACCCCTGGCGAACACGGCTCGAACTGCTCAAGGACAAGGTTGCGATGCGAGGATGGTCTGATCTACCGTGATTTTCCCCAGCTTTGGCGCGCTTGGCGCTTGGCAACTTCCGTGCCAAAGCTCAGACCACCCGGATCCCCTGGTATTTGATTTTGGATAATGTGCCGGATGCGGTAAGCTTGGCAGCTCGATGCGAGTGCAGCCATATCAATGTTGATTGGGAACCGTCATTCTTGATAGAGCTGTTGAGTTCAGGAGATGCCATGAGGGACAACGTAGCCCATTTCTACTTGATGTCTGCTTGGAGGAGAATCCAACCCTGCCACCTCTTCTGCGCCATGAAGCAAGGAAAGTCGTCTGCTTCACCGTCCAGCTCCATGGTAACTAGCTTCCATAATCTCCGCACGACAGGACCCTCAGACCCTATCTAGTTCTATAAGATCTGAAAACGATTCCACAGTTCTTTATCGATCCGGCGTTTTTGCTTTCCAGAAGAATCTTGGCCTTGAGAGAACTGTTCATGTACGCCACGGGTCAATCTCTGCTTGTAATTGTTTCCTGTATTCTATCGTCAGCCAATAGGCAAATGAGACGGCCTGTCTTGAGTATTCGAGGCTCAGCAGACGAGGCCTTCTAATGCTGTACTAGGCGTATATTGAAGCCGGTGAACAGAGTTTCTATTGCCAATCTAGTCAGACTACACCGTGAAGTACATATAGAGAACTTCCTATGATAATGTAGGTAGTTTAGTGTATCTGTTGCATGACTGGTGACACTTCTAGGACTAATATGAATCCATGTCACCGGCATCTTATGAGAGTATTGGGAGCTTTTGGAGTTTACCAGTTGGGGCGTGCTTCGATACATACCTTTCTAGATACCCGCGTCTAGGCGCGCTTCCGATGGAGATCACCAGCGTGTCCCAGAATTCACATGTACAGTCGTGCTCCTACGTCATTTCTCAACCTTCCCTTCATAAAGGCCTATTCCCTATAATATGGCTATTCACCTGTTATCGTACACATCTGATCCTGCAATGCACCATTAAATTCCAATGCGTCGATTGCTCTGTACACATTACACCAAATTCGCTTTCCTTCAAAAGAGCATGTGAGAGCTTTACCAAGAGCATGCCCGACTCCAGCACTTCTACAGAAGGATTTGAACCTGATGCACTGGATTACACCAAGCTCCCAGATTACGACACCGAGTTCATTAATAAGAGCGATATTGACGAGTTTGCAAAGGCCCTTAACGCACCCGAATCCTCTCCACTTATTGCCTTGAACGACTGGCGCCCAATTCACCAGAAGGTACGGCGGAAAGGTACGAGGGGCCGTAAGAACAAACCAAAATTCAGCAAGGATGAAACACGAGAGGGGTTCGTCTACTCAATACTGAAATGGCCCCTACTGTTGGTAGTCTTAGGGTGGATCCTAGCTTTAGGGGCTATTTACCTCGCAACAAGACTTTACATTTACGGCTACGAGCGGTTCGTCACCTGGAGAGGCAAAAGACAGAGGCTTAGGAGTAACATACGAGGACAAACGGACTTCGAGAGCTGGAGAAACGCTGCAGAAGAGTTGGATGCCCACCTAGGGAATGAAAAGTGGAAAGCTGATGATGAATATGCGTACTATGACCACCATACGGTCAGAAAGGTCAAAGAACAGCTCAAAGCGAGCAGAACAAGAGCACAACTCGAAGAGCAAGGTCACGAAGACCCGTCGCACGAGCTCGCCAACCTTCGAAGCCTAGTCGAAGCATGCGTCAAGAACAATTTCGTTGGCGTTGAGAATCCTCGTCTTTATAGTGAAACTTATTACGGAACAAAACATCTTGCCCAAGAGTTCATTGATGAGCTGCAATCTTCACTTGCTTATCTACTTCGCTCTTCCCAGCTCAGTCCTACTGAGAAACATACCCTTGCGCGTCATCTCCATACCAATTTCGGGCGGACAGCGCTGTGTCTTTCTGGAGGCGCATCTTTTGCTTACTACCACTTTGGTGTTGCGAGAGCTCTGCTTGACGCGGACTTACTCCCAGAGGTCATCACTGGCACAAGCGGCGGTGCTATTGTGGCTGCCCTGCTAGCTACTCGGACGGATGAAGAACTCAAATTACTTATTGTTCCTGCTCTTGCACACCGCATTCGTGCATGCTCCGAGGGGATTTCCACATGGTTCCCACGGTGGTATCGGACAGGCGCCCGTTTCGATAGCCTGAAATGGGCCCAGGAGGCTAGTTGGTTCTGTCGAGGTAGCATGACCTTTCGCGAAGCCTACGAAAGGACTGGAAGAATCCTCAATGTCACCTGTGTACCGTCGGATCCTCACTCGCCCACCATCTTATGCAATTATCTCACTGCGCCAAACTGTGTCATCTGGTCGGCTGTACTTGCATCAGCTGCTGTCCCAGGCATTCTGAACCCAGTAGTACTGATGAATAAATCACGCTCGGATGGAAAACTAGCGCCATACTCATTTGGCCACAAATGGAAAGATGGCTCCTTACGAACTGATATCCCGCTCAAAGCCCTAAACACCCAGTTCAACGTGCTATTCAGTATCGTCAGCCAAGTAAATCCACACATCAATCTCTTTTTCTTTTCCTCTCGTGGTGCCATCGGCCGGCCAGTCACCCATCGCAAAGGTCGTGGCTGGAGAGGCGGGTATCTTGGCTCTGCTACAGAAACATATCTGAAACTTGATTTAAACAAGTGGTTAAAGGTGCTCAAACATCTCGAGCTCTTGCCCCGGCCTCTCGGCCAAGATTGGTCCGCCATTTGGCTACAACAATTCAGCGGGACCATTACAATTTGGCCCAAGACCCATCTCAGAGACTTCTGGTACATTCTCAGCGACCCGAACCCACAGCGACTAGCCAAGATGATCAGGGCGGGTATGCAGAGTGCATACCCTAAACTGCTCTTTATCCAGAACAGAATGAAAATCGAGCGCTTGATCGAAGAAGGACTACTACTTGGCCGCGATCCGAAGCCCAATGGCATTGGGCCCCGAGGTCGTCATCGTGAGAGCGAGGACTCTCTTCATCTCCACGGCCGCGCTCTCCGTCTCGACGCGGGTGTCTCTTCCGCCGACGATGCTGATACGGACGAGAAGCCCGATGCCAATGTCGAGCAGTTCGCGAACGAGATTGAGCAGCTGAGGACGGAGGATCGAAGGTCAAGTCTCCTGCTAGAGCTAAAAAGGCAAAGTGGTGTCTTTTTTGATGATCCGGTCGAGCAGGCGGACGGCGAAGATAGTGAGGGGACCGAAGGTTGGGCTAGTGCTGTCGAAGACGGCGAAGCTGAAGAGGAGGAGCATCAGAAACACGAGTAGTATATCTTTGGGGAGCGTACGGATTTAGCATTCTTGTATAGGTTATTTGCTTGTGCTGTGTAGCATAGCGAGGCGTGGAACAGGGACGGGCATAGCCTTGCAACGGACGAATGACGATATTACTAACATGACTGTAGATGTCTGCATAACTACACTCTTTTCTTCTCTTGATTGACGCCGGCTCAAGGTTTCCTTCACTACCTGTACTCACATTACTCTGAGAAACTTTTAGTGACTAACTCTTAGATACTGCAGTAGCAGTCCTCTACGATAGGTGCTTCGAGTGGTGTGGCTTTCTTCTTCTTTTTTCTTCTTCTTCCCTTCTTCTTCTTCTATATCATCAAAAACATAGCAACTCATCTAAGTGGATCACACCTCATTCCACATGATCACCCGTATTCAACTCCCTCACCAAAAGGCAAGAAGCAACCCGCCTCTTCGATTGACGCTTTCATTACTCCCCCTCTCTTTTCGATACCAAAAAAAAAAAAAAAAAAAAAAAAAACTTGCAGCATTTCTTGAAGTTTAGTGTAAGCCCATATATCATGGTTGAGCTTGAACTTGCGTATCTACCGTCTCGTGGTCCTGTAACGGGATTCCTGCTCCAAAGATGGGAAGACAGTTATTTTCTTCTTGGTCTTCTTTCGGTTCTGATCAAGGGGGCTGCAAGCGCGAGTGCTCTTCGTATTGCAGTAAATGGGAGACGGGTTTCTGAGCATTGAAAATATAGCGTAGAAGTTGATTTTCGGAGACTGGACCGTGGAAAAGGATCGAAGTATGTGATTCACCGATTGGTCCCTTTAAGGCGGGAGTATTTCTCTTTTTCACGATTGATAGAAGCTGGGGCTTGTTGATTCCGTTTGGAGGTGTAAATTTACAGATATATAGATACGAACCCTTGGGACGATGTAATTATCAGCGAGCTCTTCAACCTTTAAAATTATGGGAACGGCCTATTTGTCACAGTCCCATATAGTACACAACCTATAAAAAAAAGTATTTGATTACCCTTATTTGGCTTTTTTGCCGAATCAGGAAGTCAATCCTCCCGAGGCAGGAACATCAAGTTTCACTGCACTTTCACCCACAGCCACCCCGGGTGCACACAGACCCATGAAACTACCAAATTGTAGAGCTAATTAAGCGCATTTCAACGCATCAACAATCGCATTAATCCGAGCAATACTGAGGCTGTTATGAGGTTTGGAAGTAAAATGGGTTTCGAGCTCGCCGAGCCTGCTTCGCAGATCAGGGTCTTTTTGTTAAATCCGATGTTTCCACCAATACTTAATTCAGGTTCCCAATCAGGAAGTATACCATTGCACTTTGAGACTAGCACGAACATCAGAACAACTCGAGCTCATACAGTTGCTTTGCATTTTGCACACCAAGCATCAACCACATCCAGATTTGATTTGCTGAAGCCAAATTATAGAGCAGATTAAGCGCATTCCAATGCATCAAAAATAACGAAAATTGGTTCATTATCGCAAAAGTTATGATCAATGTAAGTTATTTGCTCGGCTGAAGGGCCCGCGAAATGACCAACTTCTGCAGTCTCATTTGTTTACCTACCTACTCACCTACCTACCGATCTACTTACCGACCTACCTGCACGAAATTGTATCAAATCAAGCCTCTCAAACATCTGCACGTCCGTCATGGAAGGTCTCCTCGATTTCGGCCTATGCAGCAGTGCTCGCTCGCGGGGACAAGCCACCAGACACGCGAAAAAACGAGAAATGCGCGAGAAGCATCGACAACGAATTACTTCCTCCTCCTCCTCCTCCTCCTCCTCCTGCTTTCGACGATTCAAATCACCTTCACGAAAGCCTATTCTTACTGTCCGCAATCAGCCTGCCAAGGAGCATAATTCCATTCAATACACGCACGATATGAACAACGCTGGCAGGAATTACGGTGTACCATTCTCCACTCAACGTCCTACGGAAGACATCTCCTCATTGAAGGGGCCATTGCGAGGTCAACAGTTAGCGTTTTGCAAAGCTCTTCAGCATGAAGTTATTGAACAAGATCGGGAGTGGTTGAAAGCCACGATTGACAGTCATCTCGAAGCTTTCGGCCGTATCAAATGGGCACGATATCAAGACATTCGAAAACATCTGTTGGAGGTTTTGAAAGGAGACTCTCTTCGGCATTCGGAACCGTCATACTTTCAAGCATTCCACGACGGCAACGATGAGGGCGCTGAAGCAGGTATTCGATCTTACATTGAAGGCTTTCGACCGATACTTGAATCTGAAGCAGAGGAGGAGGATAACACGGCCAATTGGGTGTTTTTAGGACGTTTCAAGAAACGCAATGGGTGGACCATGGCTAGCTTTCTCAGGAAATCATTCGATCATGAGGTGAAATTGTTGAAGAAATCGGGGACGTCTCCAGCCATTTCGGCACTTCTACAGGAAATACGCCCAGATCTGACCAACATTGCTGTCCTTCGCAGGAGAAACACAGATAATCCCTGCCTGCAGACGTTGTTGGAGGCCATCGAGAAGGAGAATCATATTGCAGTCTCCAAAAGCCAGCATATGTACATAGAATCCAGAATGGCCGATATTAGGGCAAATACATCCTGATACCCTATTGCGCTATACCCAATCGAGAACCATGATATGCTTCGAAGATGTGGTCAAATGACTGCAATTTCTGCAGTTCAGACTCCATGCCTGGCATTGAGATCCTCCAAGTTACTGCAGGTTTGCGGCACTCTTTCCTGATCTGGCTAGCTCAGGGTGTCCTTGGCGCTCAACCACCGAACTTATTGCGCCGTACAGTTGTTTCGCATCTTGCACTCCAATCAACAACCACGTATGATTCTCACTTATCTAGCCAGAATTGTAAAGCAGAATGAGCGCATTCCAACGTCGCAAAAATAACAGAAATCGATTCATTATCGCAATAGTTCTGGGGCTTCGAAAACTACGCCGCTGCCAAAATTGTGCCCGCTCCGGATTCTGCAATCTTATCAGATCTGGCCCTAACCCTACAAGTTCTCGACAAAGTTTTTTTTAAAAAAACTTCCGGGCCTACTTGTATACATATAGATACACTTACTTGCAGAGCCAGCTACTACCACCGTGAGGTCCAAAGCTCAAGGAAAGTTCACCTCTGAGACCTCATCACTCTCCCACCCTCCTCTCTAACCTCAAACCTCTCTCCAACCAACCACCGATCACTCGTCCAATCCTCCCACCACCACCCCTTCCTCTTCCCCTTCCCCTTCCCCTCCGGCCCCTCCTCCCCCAACTTCCCATAACCCCCATCCCCACTCCAAAAAGCGCACTAACATAATCCCTCATAACCCTCTGCACCCACGAGCCGCCGACGCTCATCCGCGCAGCAAAAGTAGCAATAGCCTCAATGCGTCTATACCGCGGCAACCGTCTTCTCGTATACTCCTTCAGCGCATCCCCGAAATCCACCACCGCGCCCGCCGAAGAAGGCGGATAATTAAGGACACAGTCCGCCAACACGGTGGCATCCTCAATCGCAAACGCAGCGCCCTGTCCAGCCGTCGGCATCAGCACCCTCCCCGCATCGCCCACAAGCACGACATTGCCCCTCCCCGTCCCCCCGCGATCCTTACCGCATTCCCTGGGCAGAGTCTCCGCCGCCGCCCAGCGCACGTTGCTCACCCGCGTGAACAGTCCCTGCCACAGCCCCACGCGGATGAATTTCTCGCTGTGAGAGAACAGAGCCCCGAATGTGCCCGCCGAGGGGTGCCAGACGTGCTTGTAGCGCTCGGCGATCGCCTGCGTGGATGCGGTGGAGTAGCCGCCGGAGTAGACCTGCATGCCCCACTTCTCGCTCAGCGCTGCGTCGTCTTCGGTGCTACGCGCGCGTTCCGTAGGGGGAGGAGTCGGGGCGGATTCGTAGATGGTCCAGTATTGCCGCTGGGGCCTCTCAGAGTCCAGGTTGCGCAGCCGGCGCCGCGGAGGCCGTAGCTGTAGATTGCGGCGCTGGTGTCGGTCGTTGGGGCGTGGGAGATGCCGTGGATGATCTGGAGGTTTTGGAAGTTGGGTTTCCAGCCTGGGTCGACGGTGGGCTTGCCGGATCGGGGGTGGATGGTGGTGAAGAGGTGTTTGCGGACGGTGGACCAGGCGCCGTCGGCACCGATGAGGAGCGTGCCGTTGTAGGTCGTTTTGTCTTCGAAGACTGCCTCGATTGGACCCGCGGATGGGGAAGAGGCCGGCGTGGCGGTGTAGTCGTGTTCGATTATCTTGTTGAGTCGTTTGTTGATGTGGATTTCACCGCCTCGCTCGAGGAACTTTTGGATGAGTAGCGCCTGCAGAGGACCGCGTTCGATAGCCCACATGCCGCCCATGACACCGATGTCCGGGTCGGCAGAGGCATTGACTATCCCAACGCCTTTCTGCGAGCCGTCTTGAGGCCCCCAGAATGGCTGCCTGAATAAAGATAGTTGCTCGGTGTTCTGACAGATATTTTCCAGCTCGGGACCAAGGTTCAATTGGCGAAGAGGATACATGGCTTGACGTGTTAATGCTACCGCTGCGCCAGACTGGCCGCTTGTCTCGGATCCAAGGGTGTCTTTGAAGCTTTCGAGGCCTGGGAGGGTGGGCGCGCTGTCGAAAATTATCGGACGATATTTCGCACGCAAAGTTGGGTGTGCCAGCAGTTGGAGAGCGAAGACAGTTCCGGCAATTGCGCCACCGATGATGAGGACGTTCTTTCTTTCTTCCCTTTGATCCATGGTAACGGCTGGCAGGCTTGGTTCGCTGCTTGGATAGCTATCCTCGATCGTGGATACTGGAAAACAATCAGAACTCATTTGTGTGGACGGCGGCGCCATTGATCCTGACACGCTCCGACTGTTGTGAGGTTTATTTGCTGGTCTTAGTGATACGATCCTCAGCGGACAGCAGTGCACGCGATTCCTAGATATAGCGGCCATAGACTGCTGCCTGATCTGGCTGAATACCAACCGCGACTTAGCTGATCGCAATCTTTCTTAGGGTGCGCAAGAAGCTACCTGTGACGTCCGAATTCTAGGAGCTTATGCACTGCAGGATATCGGTGCAAGGGTATCATCATGTAAGAAGTAACGAATTATTCGGGAATGAGAATGGGAAGCCTTGCCCATGTTTTCACCCTTGGCAGCCGAAGAGACGCTGGACAATTTTGGTGCTGTCAAATACAGTTTATTGTTATGCTGGAGGTATACACGCAATCCAAAAAGAGTGTCAAGCAAATCTGAGGAAATTACAGATGGAACTCTAATAAGCGGAAAAATGGATCGATTAGGTGCTTCAAGTACATAAAAGTAGACGCACGTCTATGGACAATGTGAAGAAGTGCAACAACTACAGGAAACAATAGAACCATAGAGAGGATGAGAGCAGATAAACCGGTAATATGGACATCGCCCTCTGCTCGCAGCCCTTTGCACACTATGTAGGGGTAAGCGTTGGCTGGAAAACATTTGGGCTCGAGACAAAATTTATATAGGTGCCTTCAGGTGCCTTGTATAGAGCTAAGCCTGATTGAGGTTTAGCTCTGAGTGCTGTTGATACCGCCCTGGTGCAAATCCGGAGCGTGCAACGTGTACTTGAGTTTATATTCCGCTTTGTAGCAATACTATCTTCTTGAGTCACGGTCCGATTCACGGTCAAGGTATGTCCTATGTTAAAGACCTACCGCGCGAGAAGGACTGATGTACACTGTCGGGATCGACCAGTCAAATCCCCATTTGCAAGCGAGATTTGAAAGGATGTGGTGACCGAGAAACAATCTATTTACCGGTTTAGTACTGTTAAAAGGCAGAACCTGAAAATAGCTTTTGAATGGGAAGTGATCATTTACTTTGTACCTATTCTATTTCGCTTGGCCTAAGAACACGCATTTCTACCATAAGAATTCGTTACGCTTGGAGTCCATGTACCAGAGACCTCCCTTACCTGTTCATAGAAACAAGTCAGTCTAGATGAGTTGCTGGAAGGCGCGGTTGATAGGCGAGCGAGGCTTTACGCCTTTGTAGAAGTCAATGGTGGCCACTGCACGCTTGCTGATGCCCTCAGCTGTAAATTCAAATTTCTAGGGACTCTGTTAGAAAATTATTCGTAAACAAGCAGAATCAGAACGGGAAAATCTACCTTGTAAACATCTTTATAGGCACCACTGGCGCCAAAGCGATTTAGACCGAATTGTTCATGCGAATACCGCTCCCAGCCGAGCGTCGACATTACTTCCACGCTCAAGGATGGGATTCCGTCGGGAAGAACCTTGAGGCGGTAATCCTTGCTTTGCGTATCGAAGACCTCGAAACAGGGCAGGGAGACGACACGAGCAGTAATCTTGTGATTGTCTTTGAGGTATTTCACCGCTTCAATACAGATGCAGACTTCCGAGCCAGTGCTGACCAATGTAATATCTGCATTCTCTGCTTCAACCGAAACGTAGCCTCCCTTGATCGCGTTCTCGATAGTCGAGTTCTCGAGTTGAGGTAGATTCTGACGAGTTAGTGCGAGGATGCTAGGCGTTGACTTTGAGGTCAAAGCAACGTAGTACGCAGCACTGCACTCGTTACCGTCTGCTGGTCGCCAGACCATCATGTTTGGTAAGGCGCGGAAGTGGGCCAGAGTCTCGATAGGCTGATGTGTAGGGCCATCCTCTCCGAGACCGATGGAGTCGTGAGTCGCAACGTAGATAACACGGCAGTGAGAAAGTGCGGAAAGACGGACGGAGCCAGCTGCGTAGGAAACGAAGTTGAGGAAAGTACCGCCGAATGGAATAATGGTTCCGTAGGCAGCCATGCCGTTCATCATACCAGCCATAGCGTGCTCCCGCACACCATAGCGGATGTAGCGTCCTCCATAGTCGCCGATACCAAGATTTGGTGGCTGGAAGTCGACGGCTTTCTTCCATCGAGTGTTGTTGGACCCTGTCAAATCCGCAGAGCCTCCGACAAGATCTGGCACGGCCTCGTGGATAGCTTCGAGGACTGCTTCGGAGAGCTTTCGAGATGCTTGAGCGCCATCCGTAGGCTTGTATGTGGGTAGATGTTTCTGCCAGCCTTCAGGAAGGGCACCACTTAGTCGACGCTTCAGGTCTGCGGCTTCCGAGCTGTATTTTTTGCTGTATTCCTCGAACATCTTACTCCATTCTTTCTCTTTAGCAGCCCCCTCATCGCCATGGGCATGGTACATATCGTAAACCTTTTGAGGAACGACGAAAGATTCTTCGGGATTGAAACCGAACTTTTCTTTGACTTGCTTGCAGTCATCTGCTTTTAGGGCATTTCCGTGAACCCCTCCAGTACCCTGAAGCAAAGAACCAAACCCAATGGTTGTCGTAAGCTTGATGACGGAGGGCTTGTCCTTAACTTCCTTCGCCGCAGCGATGGCCTTTTCTATGCCTTCTAGATCCGTGTCTCCCTCCTTGACCCACTGAGTATGCCATCCATAAGCCTCAAAGCGCTTCATCACGTCCTCGGTAAAGGCGCATTTCGTATCGCCATCTGCAAGTCCCATTAGACCTAGCGACTATATGGTGATCGCAATATTTACCAATGGAGATGTGGTTATCATCGTAGACCATGATGAGATTCCCTAATTGCAGATGACCTGCTGTGCTAGCAGCTTCACTTGCAATACCCTCCATAGCACATCCATCCCCGAAGAAGCAGTAGGTGTGATTGTTGATTAGGTCAAAATCTGGCTTGTTGAAAGTTGCAGCCGTCTGGGCTTGGGCAACAGCAAGGCCAACGGCATTCGCAAAACCCTGACCGAGAGGACCAGTAGTTACTTCGATACCTGGGGTATCTTGAGCTTCTGGATGGCCCGGGGTAATACTGTCGACGGTCTATTTCTCATATTGTTAACCTATATATAATCCACAATGGCCCAAAATTCCTGCTTACTCTGAAAGCCTTCAAATCGTCGAGTGTAACTTTGTATCCGAACAGATGTAGCAACGCATATTGCAGCATACATCCATGGCCATTACTACCAAGCCAAGGCTGTTAGCACTCAGATAGCAAAACCGCGTCAATAAAGGACCTGCTAGTGACAGGCCTTGAGCTGACGAGGAGCCACCCCGAGCTCAATTGAGCTAGAGCTTGTGGCGTTTGGGTGTATCTTCAGGTCGACTCACGATAGCACAAATCGATCTCGATTGACCCAATCCGGATTTGAGGGATTGAAGCTCATAAATTTGTTGAACAAGACATGAGCAACAGGGGCCATTCCCATTGGGGCGCCAGGGTGGCCCGAGTTGGCCTTGAACGTTGCATCGACCTTTCATTTATGCTCATGTTAGCGATTATCCCTTCAGCATGCTGTCTTGTTCAGTAGCATTCCGTGTGAAAGCCAGAGCCGCTCGGAGTTCTCATGGTGGGGTCCCTTACCGCCAGAAGTCTAATGGTGTTGATGGCGAGATCATCATCCTTTCCGTAACCCATGTTTGAAACTTGAGGAGTATCTTCTTCTATCGCAGAGAGTGCTTATTGGAAGAAGTGAGAAGGAATGGAGATAGTGGTACAATGGAAAAAGCGACCACACAACGTCAGATTCCATGGTGGGGCAGATCTTGGTAGAAGCGACCCTGGAACCGGCCTGGCGGGCTTTTTACACTCCCGGGCCGTCATTCCGTAGCTCACTAGTAAAGTATATATCGAGTACTCGAAGGTAAAACTCGTCTAAAACGAGCATGTCCAGTACCAGTTACTCGTCCGGCAAGGTAAAGAACTGGCACATGTTGTTAGATCAAGTCATTGCACGTGTGATGTTTAGTACATGTATCGTAATCTTTGCATTGGCATTTCATTCAATCTAATATGTGTAAGCACAGCATCCAGCTGCCAAACACATCATGCCATCAAATCCCAGCCGTATCAAACGAAGTAGATGACAGACAGTGTCAACTGCTGAACACCCGAGAAGAGAAGACCGAAAGTAAGTAATGTACTGAAGTAAAGCCACCAAGGATATCACGACAAGTGTCGCGCATCCTGAACTTGAGACAGCACGATCATCTCCAGAAGGTATTGGAGTGCTCAGCTGACGGCTTGGCGGTGACGCACGAGGTGACGGTGAGCCCGGGCCTGCTTCGAGCTGCTGCCGGACTTCCTATACACGGATAATCGTGCTGGTCCACCGCAAAGTTGGCTTGGATCACCGGCGCACTTGGAGTTGCAGTCGCTTGAAGCGACCTTCTTGCTACCTATAAGTGAATTACCGCAGAAGCACTGTCCACCATTCTCAGCACCAGAAATGGAGAATCCATTCTTGCTACAGCCCTTGGCACACTCGATATTCGTGATCGGATTTCCCCACCACCCATTCGATCCAAGGCTGCGAGGATTGAGTGTATCGACGTAGCAACCATCGGGTGTCCATATAGATCCATCGGCGGCAGTGACTGACCCAGCCCCTCCTGATGTAGAACCGCCAGACGTCGATGTCTCAGACGGGCTAGTTGTCGCTGAGGTTTGAGTAGCTACCGTCTTAGATGAAGCAGATGTAGCAACAGTTGTCGCCTGGACAGCCGATGAGCTTCCAGAGTTACCGCCACCGCCGGTATTAACCTTGGTGCAGTCTTTGACGGGGACCGCGTTTGCAGGGCCAGATTGAATTGGGTTGCAGCCTGGAAGAGCTTTGAGCCATGTGCCTGAGCCATTGTCCTCAGGGACAGTGTTAGGGACGCTGTTTGCGCATGCATCCTTCTGTTGGTTGGTATACAGAGAATTTGCTCCGAAACAGTCTGGCGTATCCAGAGCCAGTCCAGTATTTCCAACTCTGCAGGTCTTCATGGCTTTACCAAGCACGCCGGGTTCCCAGCCATTGATCTAATGACGATTAGCATCAAGCGACTGCCTGCCAAGTAGCGGGTATTCAACTTACGAAGTCTGCATGGAAGGCGTAACCTGTATTGTCACCTGGGGCGAGCACGAATGGTTTGTCGTTGATCCCGTAATCCCCAGTGAATTGTTTGACGTCAACCCAGTACTCAATCATGATCTCAGGAAAGCGCTTCACGTTGAAAGGAGCCAAACATCCTTTCATACCGTCCTGGTTGATGGGGAACGCCATATGCGCCTGAGGAGCGGCTGGGTTAAAATCCTGGCCATTCCAGCAACTAGGGAATCTAATGGTGGCAGCCAAGCCCGTATCATCGCAATTGGTGAATTTGGGGAAACCAGTAGCTCTAGGGTTGTCGTGACCGTCATGGCACATCCAATTCAATTGATTGCCTCCGGTGCCCATAGAACCGTCGTCGGAACGAAGCAGAGCGTTACCGGTGATCATGCGAAAACCTTAGGGGAACTCGCTTTGTTCCAGATCAGGGCCGTTGCTCCCCGTGCCGAATTTGTAATATATCCTCATGTTGTTGTTTTCTATGGCGCGAGTGAAGCTTCCGTTGTGGGGCGACTGGTAGTACACTGCTGGCATCCAATAGTTGCTCTTGTCGGCTTTGACTGAGAGCGTACCGCAAGTGGCCTTTTGGGTTTGGGCGAAATCCATGGTTGCAGCGAATCCATTACCGCCAATGACTGAATGTGTATGGCTGGAAACCCCACCAGGACTCAAAGAGGGTCGAGACGCTCCACCACAACAGGATCAGCTGAGTACAGGACAAAGTAAGAGCTCTGTTGGGCTAGGGCAGGGGCCAGGAGAGCTGCCAGCAACCCGAGGGTCGAGGCGCCGACGTTGTTGGAACGCATGTTGAGATGTCGGAAGGGATAAGATGGTGTAAAGTTGTGCTGGGGCAATACTAGATATCAATTGAAGGATGTTCTTCGGTCTAAATAGTCGCAACAGCGAGCAGCTAAAAGAAAGAGTGTGGTGGAGAAATAGACGAGGTCAAAGAGTGACTGTAATGATCGTGGGAGGTGAGAGTCTCGGACTCTGGCACGCAGGGTGTAAATAGCTGCAGCAGTGATGCGCGTTTGGGTTGTAGGGAGGAGAGAAAGAGGGGAGAGTGAAGAGTCGAAGGTGGTTATGAACAAACATTCACGATCAACCGCGCCAGCGCTAAGGGAAATGGCCGGACTTTTGCTAAGATTGCCAGGGGAAACAATACAAGATCACTGCATATAATTACCGAGTTTCGGGTGAATGACGAGAATTCGGGGGCGTTTTTGGGCCAATTCCACTCGTTCGTTGGAGTTTGATGACTGTGCTGTATCTCTCCTCCCCTGCTAGCACTGTTTTATATCTCGGTCCCAAAGTGACTTGAATTGAACGCTCGAGATTTCTCACCTGCAGATGGCAAAGCGCTCGATCTCGATACCGTGAAACGACCAGGGCCCCGGCAGCCACCAGCCTCATCCGGCGTGCCAACTCAGGCTTCAAAGAGGAAGATAATGCTTTGGCGTTATCAAAGACGGGTACATTTGATCTCTTGGAAAGTCATTCTGGGCTCCTTGTTGCCAGCGCGCAGACACACCCACTTCCGAAAAAGGCCTTTGGCCAGACTCGGAATCCATCCGTTTCACCCATCTCACATCAGCGGAGGTCAGACTGGGCTGGTGCTACCACACCAAGTCAAATGGTCGTCGTAGACTCGATGATCTGGAATCAGGGCCCAGCAGCCTGCTGCAGGGAGAAGGGGTCGTGCCCTGGCAAAAACGAGCAAACCTTTCCTCCTGGGGAGGTTGCGGTACAGGAACGTCGTTCACCATGAATTCCCACTTAGCCGCAAATGGATTAAATCATCATCTATCAAGCTTTTTTTCACGCACATGGCTTCGGCACCCCCTGGAGCCATGCCTAAAACTCACTTTTATCCTTGCAATTTGGCCAAGGGTTTCGGTTAGTTTGAGCGGTTGATCCAGAACGCCATCCTTTGGCGAGACGCTGGATTCGCTGGAAAGCCACCTTGTCAGCGGGCCACGACGAATCAGAAGAGTTCTGCGATGTGATCTGCCGGCAGCACATCGATAGCTACCCTTCTAATCGATATGCGACACGCTAATGATCTGCCTGTCAAGGGACTCTGCCGGGACTGCATATGGAGTACATGCTTTTCTCCAGCAAGCCGATAATCCTCGTCCATTATTCCATGGCAGTGGAATTACTTTGAAAAGGGTCCTCAACAGGTCAAATCAGCGTCAGCCACGCTGGCATTACATATTACCGAAAAACCGAAACATGGCTGGCTGCTGGCCACTACTGAAACCTTATATGACCGGGTAGAAGGAATTCAGCAAGTATTGACGGCAAGCTTAGACTGCTTTGAAAACGGCGCACAGCATCGCATACTGATACGAGCTTTACGTTCAGCTTGTCTCATATCCTTATTCCTCTTGCTTGGTCATTGACATCTGTCTCGGTTGAATGCGCGACTGTCCGGCAGAG
Source organism: Physcia stellaris (assembly GCA_018902385.1). Taxonomy (NCBI): domain Eukaryota; kingdom Fungi; phylum Ascomycota; class Lecanoromycetes; order Caliciales; family Physciaceae; genus Physcia; species Physcia stellaris. The sequence continues at coordinate 527,818 of JABSSW010000001.1, read as the reverse complement.
CTGAGAGATTCGGATGTTTGGATCCACGGCGCATGCAAGGCTGGCCGTTATATGTCAGCTACCTACAATAATGACCCGAAATTCTATCAATAAAATCCGAGGTCTAGCGGCGTGGGTTATGTATGGGTACCTTCGGTCTGCCTTATTCTACTGCATAATCCTGCACTGCGTCAAGAGTTTCCCAAACCTGTCTATGGTGATCAATCATCCGACGGTAGGTCTGTACATAAATTACGAAAGAAGGGTTGATCCAAATCCATCTCGTCACGATCTCAGTGCTGGGTAGAATTGGCCAGGGTAGTGTGGCTATCGAGTAACTGACGAGTGCGAGCAAGGACCTCGAGTGTGGTCACTGGTCGCTTCGACATTTGTGTCGAACACCAATCACCTCGCTGATTGGTAGAGCATCAGCCCAACAAGTCAAAGACAAGGCTGTCTCCTGCAGCTACAATGGAGATCTTACGCAGTTGGTGGTGTTGGGAGAAGCCCAAAAGTAGACCTGGAATTCAATGATTAATATTATCGACACACTCACACTTTGTCTTCCCGTTATCCCACACCTCTCGCTTCGGAATTGTGTGAAAAGGTGGACAGTTTTACGTGTAAAGCACTACTTCATGCACCACTCGGGCCCTCACCTCCTGGTGCCTCCCAGTCCCGCTGTGGAGTGCACGTGCCTGCAGCTTATTTACTAAAATTTGGTGCAAATGCCACTACATCAGCCATCAACGGTCCAAAGATCTACGGTACCGAAGCGGGAGACAGAGCGAGAACTCCAAGGTCAAAAGACCTTATCATGCTTGCGCATTATCATGCGGAGATCCACTCTTCGCTCTTGGCAGCATCGACCGAGAAGCCAGCATGACGCACAGGCCTTCCCAGGTTCAGTTGATGTCTGGCACCAGACAACCATCTCAGCTTAATCTTGACCCAGGCCTCTTGGAGAAATCGGCCTAAAGTCTGCAAAGTTGACAGGCCAAGGTCTCCACATCGGCGATTGCCCGCTGTGGATAGATGCACTGTTCATCCTCTGTCATGCACCCGTTTGAGGCGACTATGGGCGAGAATAACTAGCGAATAACCGGTGCCGTGGGAATGTTAGACATCCATCGCAGTAACGCTGTCCGAACGGCTCCTGAATGGGCCGGCGCGCAGAGAATTTGTCTTACAAGGATCTCCCGCAAAGTTCAGACCCTGTCATGCTTGATGTTGTTGACCTTGGAGAATTACATCTGGTTTGGATTGTGGTGTCCAGGTTTGTCCTCGACATTCCTGTTACGGCCGAGATTGCTATAATCCTGTCAGCTAGATCGGCCGAGATTTTCGTCATGAGAGCTTCTTAGAATACGATCTCATTAGGGTGGGACAACACACAACTAGATCTGGAATGTTGACGCTGGTCGTCACAAGAGCGAGACAACGCCAAAATCGAACGGCTGCTGCCAGTCCTCGGAGTTGGGATTAATTGAAATGGCCGGGCCTCGATAAAGCTCCGGTGTTTGGGTTTGACAGAATCGAGTGAGCATTGGAATGGTCGGCGTATCCAACGGTAACGCTCTCAATCATGCTCGATCCTCTTGGGCAAAGTGGACATAGTATGAATTGTCATGAGGGATACCAACTTCGTAATTTGGCTGGCGTCCTTGGCAATGTATGTTCGCCACTTGAAAAGGGTTCAAGCTATGTGGCCATGTAATGTTATCCAGTCCTCCTGGTCGATGTATATCGTTGCGAGGTCAATAAAAATCCCTTCTTGTTGATTCGGATTCAGCAGCGTTCAGAGAACTACTCCTGTCGCTCGACTTTCCAGGCTCAGTTCCAATTGATGCTTCGTTATCTCTGGAAGCCGAGGCATGCTCTTCTTCAATTCTTCCTGCTTGTTTGTCCTTCCTCTTCCTGACTTTCGGATCCCAGTGAAGGTCGGCTTCTTCTATCTCGCGAATAACTACAGCATTCCGGGTCAGCTTCCTGATATGTGCAGTTAATGTAGTATTGTCCTGGAAATCGTACCTTCTTCCCACTCTCGTTCTTTCTCTTCATCGCCAGTCCCTAGAAGCCCTTCTACGTCCACTTCTTCACCACGTTGGACTCTTTCAATGACCTCTCTCAGAAGACCAATCTTGGCATCGGCTTTCCGGCTAAAGTTCAGAAAGTCATTCCTCAACGAGATCATCTGGATGGCATTTGATCCGATCAGTAGGAATATTATTATGAAGAAAGTTGCAGGATTCCACTCTATCTGCTTTTTGCTAGGCTTTGTGTGCTCCACGTCGCTCTTACTTTCCCTGAAAGCTCTTGGTACAATGGATTGCCATATAGAGGGTTGGACTGCTCTGGGTGCGAGTTCACGGGAACTTGAATACGGCCTTTGACTATTTGCGAATGGTCTATTCGTTGACAGAGACTCTTTACAGCGGCCACAAGTGGGCATTGACGCGTTCCATCCCCATACGGGCCTTCGGCGAAGCGCCCTGTATGGAAACATTGCTGTTGTTAGGATGAAGAACTTGATTTTCGGAGCCATGCATACATGATAGAGTATTTTTAGGGAGATTTAGCGTAGTCACCCTAACCCTATAAAACTATTCTTGGCAACAGCATCATTGTTTGTTTACATGTACTTGAAGTACCTGAGGCTCACGGAACTGAGACAATCACCAATCTTTTCCAACTTGCATAGCTAAGTACCAAACATTATCTAAAGGGAGTAATACGCATTAGATCATCCTCGGAGGTGGAATGGCTCTTGCTGTTGGGCCAAAATCCCGATGACACGCAATGTGTTACCGCTGGCGGCGGCAAATATCCAGGACGCTGTGTCGAAGGGGACTTACAGCGTTGCCACCGTACGGTCGCTCGAGCAAATACTACACAGTGGTCATGAACGAGCGCCAGTAGTAACCAAGCAGCAACTCAGCGTACGATGTCCCCAGACGCAGGCGACAACCACGCGTTCAGCGAAGGCTACGGGCAATGGACGGCGGAAACAAGCTCCAGTAGCTGTGTTAGAAGATGGGGCCAACGATATGCTACTTTCACCACGGGAAAAGTTTAAACTGGCAACGGACGTGGTGAATAATTCGCTTAGGGTGCTCACGTCTACAGTTCAATCGTCGCTCAAGCCGCAAGCAAAGCTTGGGGGAACATTGTCAAGCACTCCATCAGTGCAGGCATCTTTTGGAGACTCTGGCACCGAACTAGACCTGCCCCTTCGCTCCTTATGCATCAATCAGGTCACAGATACCGTTCAACGCAAATGTCGCTCTCCACGCTCATCTATGGTATCGTCGAAAGAAAACCAATCCAGCTTACTGGCAGTAGCCAAGTCCGGTAGCGTTGCATTCGCGATTCTCAGGTCAGCCGATGTCTTGAAAATTTCAGGAGTACAAATGCCTTATCTCCAGCTGGAACAGGGAATGTCTATTCTCACTGGGAAACTCATCGCTCTGGGGCTCTATGAGCCGGCTATAGAGGAGCTACGCAGCCTGAAAATACGACTCGATGCTCCTGCGTCTACATTGACGCAGGAGAAGAGAGGTCCTCGGCGTAATCTCTCTACCAAGATATCATTGGGATCAGGCAAAGAGACACTACCGGACCTGCTTAAATTTCAGAACACAGAAGTGAATGAACAACTTTTGAGCCTAATTGTTACCTTCCAATTCCATGTACTTAGGATCATTGCTGCAAGGGGAAGGTTCAACGATCTTGAAGCTGCCACAAAGCATTTGGATCTGGACTGTCCTTTTTCTCCTGCAAAGTTTATCGAGAAATTGACTGAACAACGCTCTCCCCAAGCCTCTATCAAGGCTGGACAGCAAATGGAGTCGTTGTCACGATTACTTTTCAGCTTTGTGCTACCCTCAAGATGCAAGAACAACAACCGGGAACAAAGAATAGCATGTGCCAATCGGTAGCGCTCCATCATTGTTCATTGGCGTTGCAGACTCGTCTCAAGTGGTGGAGGATGGCCAGTCACCAAGGGGATGCCCTGAGAGACATTATAAGGCCTTTTGACCTATCCCTATCATCCTTTCGACGGAGCTCTTCGGTAACAGATAAAGAGAAATACTTAGTCATTCAGGGCTATGTCGAGGGCCTTGTGAAAGAATTGCTTTGCCTTCGAGATGAGACAAGCGTGCGCAACGTTGAGCGGGCTATATCCAAACTACAGCTTACGGTAGCAATCGTAGCCCAAGAATGTTCACAGTTTCAAGATGCTGTTCATTGGATGCACGAGTCACATAAATTTCTTCTCCTTGCACATGCGCCCAAAAGTCAGATCTGCACTTTCATGTGCAGGCGAGCGTCATTAACCTTACATTCGCAGTCAGCCGACGAGAATAGACAGCAAATGATATGCGAGTTGAAAGATGTGGCAAATGTACTAAGTCAGGACTTGGGAACATGTGCTGAGGAACTCGTAGAAACCTTGACAGCACTAAATGCATTCCGCAAATCAGTCCTTGCGATGGTTCAGAAGCATCACCTGAAGCCAACTTCAACAGATGGATCAGAAGTTTACTTTCTTGTCCAGACCTCCATAGCTCTCTGCAGCGCCGTAGCATTCTTGTCAAGATTGCACAGTAGGATTGAATTGCCAAAGGACGGAGCGACGCGGACAGAGTCTGAATTGTCAGTACGGCAGCTTGTTCGGGACGTCTTGTACCCATTTATCGATTCTTTTGCTATGCTCGCCAAACTGTCCACAAAGTGCTCTCCAGAAGACTGGATTATACTAGAGGCTGGTCTTCAAAGCAGTCTTACCCTGGCTCAAAGAGCGAACTTTGATGACCAAAACAAAGAGCACGAGGCAAAAGAGCGCAGTAGAGGGACTTCCAGTATTCTGTCAATATCGACCGCTTATTGGTATCGCTTTCTAAATCAGAGACAACGATGCGTTAGTCATCCAGAGCTACAGAGTCTACTTGCTTCTTCCATAAAAGCAGTCAAGGGTCAGCCAACACTAGTACAGGATGCTGCGTTTTTGTCAGCCAAACTTGAGAGGATGGCTTCATTGTATGAGTCTTCGGGCGACTATGCTAGAGCCGTTAGCGTTTATAAAAGTATGGTGGAGCTTTTGATAGCTAATAAGTCTCTAAGTTCAGCCGCTGAGGCCGCAGCCACATATTCTTTGGAAATCGTTTTTAAGAGAAACCCGGCATGCGATCTATTGAGCAGAAGTATTCTTGGTTATCTCAACGCTGTATCTCGTGGGCGTACTGAAGCGCCCTCGCCTTCTTCAATTCTGGACTTTGGGGAGCTTTCTATCAGCCAAAGGGGGGTCATCCTTGAACATCAGCTCACTGCCACTAGGTCTCTAATAGATTTGCATGGCTGTTCTGCCAAAGTGTTGCAAACAATCCAACAGCTAGCCTCGACTCTCCTCTCAATCTACACTAAGGACGGCTATCCCATTCGGCGTTTGAGGGTATCTGTTAAGCTTATGCAGTTGCAATCAGATTACTCGCTAGAACTGTGTCAAGAACTGACGGAGCAGCTGTCGCAGGTTTCGACGACTGAGGGCCAAGACCCTTGCCTAAGACACGACACGGACTTGAAGCAGTACGAGAAGCATCTGCGTGCTAGGCGAGACATGTACATTGGATCTTCTTGTATAGAAGCAGATCCCGAACGCCTCAACAACCTTCTAGCTATATCGCACAACATTTTACAAGAAAAACATGACTGGAAAGCTCTGCAGACTTGCATAGATGATGTTGCAGACTGGCTAATCCAACTTAACGCACTTGAACAAAGTCTAGAGCTCCAAGGACTCAATTATGAGCGGATCTCCACAATTCAACTTTTAGTCAGGCTGTATGAGATGGCCGATCCTGTACGAGCAACAGAGTTTATCACAAAACTCACTGCATTGGGAGTCCAATATGCAAGACTTGGGTACTCAGGCAATGCTGGACTGGTTTTTCGACGGGCTTATCGATACATGTCTACCACGGCAGTGCCGGCTCCTTATATAACCGACTTGCATCTTGCCTATGCTGAGTACTTCCTAGGTATTGGCAACTACGAGAAGAGGTTAGTAGTAGCCATGATGAGAGAATGGGAATACTGACTTGATTTAGTGAAAATTATCTAAATATCGCTCAAGATCAGTTCCTCCACGACGACCACAAGACGCTTGGAAAACATCAAACTATCCAAGTTACGTCCAACGCGGCTAGTGTGTACGCCCAGCTCTCGGCAGCAAAAGGTGACTTCTCCCGTGCCCTTTTCTTCAGTAGGTTGAGAGTGAAGCTCCTTCATCGACTTTGGTCTGGATCCGAAGATCGAGGTTCTGGCACTAGCAACAATAAAGCACTGCATACCTTCGGTGGAGAGGTAGAGCAAATCACAAAATCGATGACCTCTTTATCAATTACCAAGCCACCGACACCAGCAGCGGGAGCTACTGAGCACAGTAATGTAGATATACACTCTCTCATCTTTCAACTATTCTGTGCCTTGATAGATCTGGGGGACGTCTACGCGCACGAGGGCCTTTTTTCTGAAAGTCAATACTACATGGAGCAAAGTGCAAAGATATTGGATAATGCCTCTAGCATAGCACTTAGGACTCGATATCATGCACGATTAGGTCAATACCTTGTTCGTGGAGGGCAAATGCAAAGTGGAATATCACACTTAGATACGACCGAGGCTCTATTGAAGTCTGCAAAGCCTAACGGACATGCCATAGAGGTTCAAATAGCTCTTTCTGAGATGTACGTGAAGTCAAAAAAATTCACGTCGGCAAAGTCCGCTCTAACGCTCGCGAGTACCACACTTGAAAAGCTGATGCAGGAGAGTTTGACGGATGGATCCAGTCCAAAGCGTTCAAACACAGTGGTTCTGGAAACGAGTATCAAAACCCCTACTGGAGTACCGCCCCCATAAAGAGTCGAACGATGTTTAAATCGAAAGCTGCTATGAACAAAAGAGCGAAAGATCCCTGGGCGCCTGCAGCAGAACCGCGGTCGACTGAGCTGGCAGCATTACAATGTACCAGGGCAAGACTTATACGGCATCAAGCTTCAATAGCTCTGCTCGAAGGCGACTTTGATCGAGTTGAATTTCTACTCCAAAAAGCAATGCAGCCATTTGCTACAGCACTCGACCATATAATGCACACCTCGCTGACAGCAAAGGTTACCCTGGGCCGCGCATTGGCCAGCATGACCTCTGATCTTGTTTTCTGCGTCATTCCAGAATCCACAATCTGCTGTCCAGCCATTAGAGCAAATACCCATTGTCAAGACAACTCCTCTGTTGAAGAGATTGAGGAGCTATTAGATCAGTCCGTCCCTACGAGAAGCAGGACCGGGAGGCTGAATAACAAAAGCACAAAGGTACTGCGGATGACCGCAATACCTGGATTTGTTGAGCTTCTCAGCCAATGCCAGGACGATCTCAGTAAGATTCGTTCTTTGGTGGTATCTGCTGGCTCTACGGTGGACCTACATACCTTTGTCGACATGTCTATGAGAACCGCGATGATGCTCTCTGCATTCCCGCTTTCTGGAGCTCAAAATGTACAAAGTCCATTACTGGCAATGTATGTCATCGGTAAGTCGTTCCACTCAAATATGTACGACCTCGTAAAGTTGAACCTAATTGATCCAGAAATTGGTCGGACTAGTGCCACAAACAAGCAGCATCAAGCATTGTGCATCGAACGACAATTGTCTCTCACAAGGAACCCGGAAAATTGGCCTGCAAATGATGTTGTTCTCACTCAGCCGCATGAAACTATTCCTAGTGATCTTGCAAGCTTCCAATCCCAATATCTTGACATCATCCCCAGCTCTTGGACAGTGTTCTCTTTAACCTTGAGCGAGTCCCAGGACGAAATACGTATCACGAAGTTTCGTCCTCACCATGGTCCTTTTATCCTAAATTTGCCCTTAGGGAGACGCTCTCAAGATGGGGATGAAGAGCCCTTCGGTTTTGAACAGGGAAAGACTGAATTACGAGATATTGTCACTCTGGCCAATTTTTCTACCCACGATGCGCCTGATCCATCGCGTAAGGGAGCTCGGACTGCTTGGTGGGAGGCTCGAGCTGCTCTTGATGCTCGTTTGAAAGATTTGTTAGTCAACATCGAAAGCATCTGGTTCGGCGGCTTCCGTGGGGTCTTTGGGCATAATGTTGGAAGTCTCGACCTTCTGTCAAGGTTCCAACAATCCCTTAACAATATCCTTGACAAGCATTTACCGTCGCGTCAAAAGCCGACGAAAGCTAAGGAGTCTGATCAAATAGCGCTCGACTTGCACGTCCTTGAACTTTTCGTGACCCTCGGTAATCCGAATGAAAGAGAAATCGACGAAGAACTACTCGATCTATTGTACTTTGTTATTGATATACTACAATTCCACGGCGAGCGTAATGCTTATGATGAGGTTGATTTCGATGCGGTAAGTCATAAGTAGCTCTGCGATGGCCTGGTCTAAATGATCCACTCAGATGACTATTGAGCTACTTGATGCTCTTCGCCAATACCACGAGACAGCCAAGACTCAAGAGAGTGCATCGAGTTCACAACACACCATCTTGATCTTGGACAAAGCCCTTCACTGCTTCCCATGGGAATCGTTACCGTGCTTGAAGGGCCAAGCTGTGTCGCGACTACCTTCCCTTGGAAGCCTGCGCGATCGGATTTTACAACAGACAAAACAGCAGCAAGTTAAAGTTGACACCTCCACTGATCCTATGCTTACCATTAGTCGATCTGGTGGAGCGTACATACTCAACCCTGGCGGTGATCTCATAGCGACGCAGTCTCGGTTCGAAGAACCACTCGAGAAGCTTGCTAACTGGAATGCCATCACTAATCGTGAGCCCAGTGAAGCGGACATAAAAATGGCATTAGAGAGCAGGGATATATTTCTTTACTTCGGCCACGGCAGTGGAAGCCAGTATATTCGTTCGCGCACCATTCAAAAACTCGAGAAATGTGCCGTTGCTCTACTTATGGGTTGCAGCAGTGGGGCGTTGACAGAAGCCGGAGAATTCGAATCCTACGGCACCCCAATCAATTACATGCAGGCTGGATGTCCCGCGGTCCTGGCAACGTTGTGGGATGTAACCGATAAGGACATTGACCGGTTTTCTCAGACGGTCTTAGAAAAATGGGGTCTCTTCGAGCAGCCACAGCCTGATGTCTCCAGCAGTCCTGTCAAGAAAGGAGGCAGATCCCGCGACAAGGGCAAAGGCAGAAAAGCTAGGAATATGGATGTTGATCGCAGATCGCTAGACCAGGCGGTCGCAGAAGGGCGAGACTCTTGTATAATGAAATATCTGAACGGTGCCGCCCCTATTATCTATGGGGTTCCGGTAAGGCTTTCTTAAGAATTCATGCCACCAGTTGTGCATTGTTACAGAGAATTAGAGATGGAACAAAGGTAAATATGGAGAGTCATCGGCTGGCGCGATGACCACAGTTCTCTACGCTGTTTGTCTGGTGGGTTATTGTGTTTTACATGGTGGTCTTTGGATAACATATTTGCGTATACCCATTTTGGAGCCATGCATTTTCCTTTTCGTATTGCCTGGAGTTGATATCTTAATTCTCTTTTCCAACTTACTCCCGATAAACGTTAGGCCATGCCTCAATACTATGAAGAAAAGCCATTGTCATCGCACAAAGAATCGATGGTAGTGGTATTACAAGTTCTTTGTGATTATGTGCAAGGATATATGTATCCGTGGACAATGCTATATCGCTTCTTCTCAGCAACGTTCGTACTCATGATAGGCGTACTCTTCCAAAACGACCGTTTGGCAACCACAGCAATCGCTCAGCTAAAGCTTCGAACCATGAACTACCACCATCAATATGGCTTCGGTTTTGTCTACGGATGACTGGGATCGCCTAGGGTACTGGGACTGGCCGAACGCGACAGCCTCCAGATTTATCATACCCTATCAATCCAATCTTCAAAAAGGAGCGCTTCTGGGGTTGCGAGGAAGAATGGTACTTGATACGTCTGGCCTCCGCCTTCCTAGCCACGCCAACCAGTATGCTGTTTATTTACTCCTTCGTCTATGAATGTAAGAGACTGCCTAGCCAATCTGACATCGAAAGCGAGCCTCATTACCAGTTTCGGCTTACGGAAGAGAGAGATCCCAAGGTCTTACTCCCCCGAATGCACCGTATATGGCAAGAGACGGCCGCATACTGTTGCTTTGGACTCTCAAGAGGGAGAGAGACATCACGTCTGGATAGTCTCGCTCTGGCTGAGACCTCGGAGTGGTATTGTGAGGAGGGTATGAATCTGAGACTGTTACAGTATGATATCAGAACACCGAAGCTCAGAACGCGCTTCTCGAGTGCTGTCATCACTGTCGATATTTCCTTTCATTTCATACAAGTAGGCCCGGAAGTTTTTTTAAAAAAAACTTCGTTTGAGTTGATATGGAAGATTTATTGAATCCATCAATTTGTATGCGATCAAAACTCCGCATTTCAATAACTCAATGCGCCCATGTCAGAATTCAACAAATATTGCAGCATCAAATTCCTCTCATCGAACTCTACAATTTTGACTACATAGACGAAAATCATATCAAGTTCTTGGTTGGTGTGCAATGTGCGAAGAAGTTGCATCAAAACTTTGATGTTCTTCGCCAAGATTAGTCTAACCCAATAAGGTAGTAACTTTTTTGAAGAGGAAACGATAGATATTTTTTTATAGGGTGTGTTCTAAGAGGAAACGATAGATATTTTTTTATAAGGTGTGTTCTATTCCTCAAATAGTCCTATATGATCTGTTGAACATGTAAATGAAAACCCTTTGTATGGATATTACTTAATCCCGAATACGCTCAAGGAGCTTTCAGAATTGATCTATCCAGAACAACACTGTCCAAAACGATCCGACTCTTTATGATGCTGAACTCAGACACTCAAAATTCGGGTTATGGGTGTATTTCTGCCATCTCTGATTGCATTGCCGCTGTCACTGGCCTTCCTTTCGAATGGCTATGGCTTTGCAGCGACATCTCTTCTCATCACTTTTCTGAAGAACGGCTTGAGTGTAGGAACGCAAGCGCATATCAGACCTGTATTAATCTCGACTATAGACCACAGCAAACCGTGTGAGACACCCCAAGCACCCTTGCTTGTACTGAAAACTTGCATTAAATAGAGGAAGCGTATGATGGCGACTATCCAGTTCCTGCAAGCGTAGTCAGCGTTTGGCGTTACATGGCCTCCGGAAGACTTACAGAGATCCAAGGATGAAGACCACAGACACCTCAGCTTTTTCTTTGAGAGAAAATTGTATTCGCCAGACCATAGGCAGAGGCAGAATGAAAATCAGCAGATCGGTGATGATATTCAGCGATGCATAACCATAGAATGACCTGCTTGTATCCCTACAATGACCTGGTATATCAGGTCTCCAATATTTGGCGATTGGCTGGCAAGCGTATAGCTGTGTCCAGATGTTGCTGAAAAGATATCCAAAGGTGATGAACATCACAAGCCAGGTGCAATATCGAAAGGCCTTTTCGATATTGAAGATACGTAAGTAGAAAAATAAGATCGACATCTTGTAGCCGAGTAGGCTTAGTAGATACATAAAGGCAGCAATGAAATTCCACATCAGTAGGTGCTCGACGAGGTCCATCGGCAGGTCCCATGTATGTAAGCCGGCACCATAACGAAAGGACATGCTTAGAATGACACCATGCGCGATGCAGAATGGCAGAGTGAACACAGCGGCATAATCATCCCAGCTTATTGCTCGGGTGATACTCAACCTCGTATAAATCCGAAGTGCAACGAAGATCGCAGCGAGTGAGCAACAGGCGATGGCTGTTGCAAGAATACTGGGGGCCGTTGAAGGGATATCCTTTAGAATGTCTTCCATGGCAGAGATACTTCCTGACTGGGCAAAGGTATTGCGAGGTTCGAGATGACCACCAAGACTCCACGAGCATTCCTAAGTAAAGGCTTGAGAGGTTACGATGGAAGATTAAGAGATTACGATGTAGGATTAATGGATGACAAGGAAATGTTTTAGCAGAACAATCAATCATCAGGGAAGTATTACAGCCTGGCCTGTACAGGTGGACAGCGATTGGTATTCCTATGATCCGAAGGCCGATACGCCGATTAACCAATACAACTGTCGAGGGGCACATAGCACGAGGCTAGGTACTCGAAAAGAGCCTAGGAAACCTGAGATGTTTGTATGTGTCGCCGAATAGAAGGTATTAGCATCTGTGCCTTCATTATCATAGCGCTGATTATTCTCGACATGCTAAGTACAGTACAGACAACGCTGGGTAAGCGCTAAGTAGCTTGATTAGGGATATGCAGAACACACTGGAATCTCTTGGCGAAAAGTGTATTTTACTTTCTCGTACCCCTCACCAAAAGTTCGCTGCAAAGTCGATTACAATTGTGACGGAAGTCTCACAGTTAAAAAAAAAACATATATAATCATTTATTTCATGATGTCATTACGATTTATCATGCACAATATCAAACTGCGATCGTTGTTCCTCGAATTGAATAATAAAAGGAAGTCATTATTCGCACGTGCGATTCGTATTTGCACGTGCCAAGACTCCCCGGACCGCGCTTCCGGTAAGGCAGAATCCTGAACACCTTTTAAATCCGATATGCCCGGCTCGGTGTATGAAGGTCAAATGCTCGATTTTCGACCACTTTGCAAGCAGATATTGATGTTCTAATTTCTACATACCAATGGCCGTGACGTCATCGAGTTTTGTATGAGGATTTTCGTCCATTTGGCCTAATCTCGCTCGGCCAATCAGAAGCTTTCTTGATCGCAAAACCGCGACCTGCATCATCTCTCCCTCCCTTCGCTGATTTCTCATTCTCCATATCAGCCTCCTAGCCCGTTTTCTTTGCTCGCTTGGTACTACCCATAATGTTGTTGTAATTTGCTCGCTTGCGGCCGGTTGTTGAGGATGCCGTAAGATAAGGTACATGTATTCAGAGTCCTGCCTTACCGGAAGCGCGGTCCGGGAAATCTTGGCACGTGCAAATACGGATCGCACGTGCGGATAATGACTCCCTAATAAAAAGCTGAGAACATCTCAGAAAATGTATCAAATTTGATGCGGTGTGCGGATAAGTAAATTTTTTCAATGCCTAGACATTCCAGTGCGTTCTTCACACCCTAATCTCACTGCAAACCTTTTTAGACCAAGTCGGCGGAATTGAATTATTGCTACAAGCGATGCAGGATCGACTCGAGGGCCGCGACGAGGTGATTGATTATGTTACAAGAGAGGATTGTCTACCGGTATACAGCCCTTCGCATGATCTCCATCGTTGCATTCTGGGATGAGGCATCAGATCCAGAAGCTACGAAGCGGCTTTCCTGGGAGCTCCCTTTCCTACGCCACCACTTAGACCTTGATGATTCGGATACATTGTCTTCCAAGTTCTCGAGACTTCTAGCGCTAGATCTTGCTGACTCGGAGAGATTGTCCTCCAATATCTCGAGACTCCTGGCACTTTTCCCTCAGCACCTTCTTGGCTTATTCTCCGCCACAGTGTTTAGCCAGGTCCTAACCGTAGATGAGGAGGTTTGGCAATGCCAGCTCCGAGTTGCGGACCAGGCGGATCTATAGGTAGGTATATATATAACAGTCGATTTCTTCTTAACGCAGTAGCTCTCCTGTCTTGTCTTTTGCTGCTTCTAGTACTAGATATCTCCTACTACCTTAACGCACTCGCCGGCTAGGGTGAGCCAGTTGGCATTGGTGTTTGACACCACTCAGACACGTTGTATAATGGATTCCACGGCTATCAAGGCGAAGCATCAGGTCTCAAGTTACTTGCGGTCCGGAAAGATAGTTGCTGAAATAGATCTGTTATGTTTAGTTCTGAAGTATCGGCATCTCTACTGTATGCCCATCCATTAACACATTTGGCTCTGATTACCTTCTAAACTGCACACCGGCTTCGGACACGGTTATGAGCCATTTACCATTCATCCTGGTCAGTTAGCTGAGTATATCATAGATATTAAGAAGATTGTGTTTCGAGAGAAATGGACATGGCGTTCGGGTATTCCTTTAGGTCTACAAGACAATGCGTAGTTGTCGTTCCCTACTTTGGCAGCTCATTTCTCTTTTGGCATTTTTGACGGATTCGAGTCCTGGTCCGAGCCTACCCCATTTTTGTCATCCCACTCTGTTACTGGCAAATGACATTTGACTTATCCAGAAGAACTCGAGGTAGAACAGATTGCTTACTCGGCTTCAAGTCAAGAACGAGTAGATATTCGTAGCTCAACCATGACAACTCATTTGAAGATCCAGGGAGCAGGAATCTAAGATTGGCATGGTCCTTGATTACTTGTAGCAATTTATGTTGCTGTGGCTCACTACTAACGAGTGGAAAGCAATCGTCCCCCAAAGTAGTTTATCCTAGGGGCATTCCGAGGCCCCGGCGATGCAGCGGGCACTGATTCAGGCCTCGGGACCTAAAGCCTGCCTGAACGAGCAAGTCCTCGTACTTACTCTGCCAGTCCTGTCTTGCCCATGCAAGCCAAGCAACAGCCCCGCAAAGCCGACCATCGTCATACGAGGGGCATCAACCCAAACCCATCTTCACCACAGCACTCTCACAATGTCGTCTTCACACCCAGCCAGCAACCCTTCCCTTCATTATCCCCCAAAATGTCCGTCCAAACAAAAGCAACAATCGCCTCCTTCGGCGGCAAGCTGCTGAAACTAACGCACAATGCCAAAACCACGTCCTGCGAGATGGCCTTCAACCTCTACCTCCCGCCCCAAGCGACCGTGAACCCGCTGCATAAAGTCCCTCTGTTGGTGTATCTGGCCGGCTTGACCTGCACGGGCGACAATGGGGCTGAGAAGGGGTTCTTCCAGCATAAGGCCAGTGAGAAGGGCATTGCGGTGCTGTATCCCGATACCAGTCCTCGTGAGTGAAACTGTGCCATTGGGTGCCCGTTTCCGGCTACTATGCGCTGTTTATACTACTGTCCCAGTGGATGGTTACCCCTTCTTGTAGGACAATATGTACTGATCTCATCCCTCGTTGCGTGAATAGGAGGCCTAAAAATCGAGGGCGAGGATGACGCATACGATTTTGGTTCCGGCGCCGGCTTCTATCTCGATGCTACCAAGGCGCCGTGGGACAAGGGGTATAAGATGTACAGCTACATCACGTCCGAGCTCCCCGAGACCGTCTTCGAGAATTTCAAGCAGGTCGATAGCGAGAGGGTCAGTATCTTTGGGCATAGTATGGGCGGACATGGGGCTTTGACCTTGGTGAGAACCCCTTATCCACTTATTCACCCTTCTACATGTGAATGAATAAGCGGCACAGCGCCATGGAGAGAGCGTGGGGTTGGATTGGGATTGACAGGGAGGTAGTTCTTGAAGAACCCGGGGAAATATAAGTCTGTCTCCGCCTATGCGCCCATCGCCAATCCCTCCAATTGCCCGTGGGGCCAGAAGGCTTTCGAGGGGTATCTGAACGATAAATCCGAGTGGGCGGACTATGACGCCACGGAGCTGGTCAGGAAATGGAAGGGTGGGCCTTTGGATATTTTGATCGATGTCGTACGTCCCTTTCCCTTTCCCTTTTCAATTTCTCTTATCTCTCCCTACTACCTCTCAACTTCTCCCCCACCTCCTTCCTCTCTTTCATCCTCTCCCCCACATTCCCGACTCTCATCCTCTCCCCCATAACCCAACTCTCCAAAAACCCAAACGCTAACCAACCCCAAAACATAAAGGGCACAGCAGACAACTTCCACGCCCAAAAGCAGCTCCTCCCCGAAAACTTCCAAAAGGCGGCCGCGGAGACACGGCACGGGGAAGGGGGCGTGAGGGTCCGGTTCCAGGAGGGGTATGATCATTCGTATTTCACGATGGCGAGCTTCGCGGATGATCATGTTGGGCATGCGGCGCGGTATTTGCTTGGTTGAGACGGGGAGGGTGAGGGGAGGGGGAGGAGGGGGAGGGGGGAGGGGGAGGGGAGGGGGAGGGGGAGGGGGAGGAGGGGGAGGGGGAGGAGGGGGAGGGGGGAGGAGGGGGTAGGAGGGAGGAGGGGGAGGAGGGGAGGGGATGGGGGATGGGGGAGGAAGAGAGGAAAAAGGTAGGATAAGAAAGGAGAGAGAATTGGAAGATGGGACAGCGATGTATATACAACAACCCACCCACACCAACCCCAAAAACCCGATCCACTTTACAACAAAAGCTCGACAATAAAGACTCGCTTAATACACATACAAAAACCAAAGCTTCCCGAATCCTAGTGACGCGTCGTCGTGTTCCTTGCTTCGGTTTATAGTCTTGAGATGTGCCTTGGGTTTTTGAAGGTTTCGTTGCAGAGTTGGGGAAGGGTATCGACCATCTTGGATGAAAAGGGTGTGGCAAGTTGTTTTGATCTTGGTGTTGACTGCCAAAATTGGGGCGAGGGTGGGAAGAGATTGGCACGCGTAGCTGAAATGGAAAAATGCTCATTGTATATCATTGGTCAGGAACTTAGGAAGTGAGACAAAAGGCACGTGAAAGCAAGCAAGCAAGGGGGAACAGAAATACGAGACGATGACGAGTTCGTGGGTATCAAGCCTATGTATCTTCCTCCTTCCTTCTTCAAACCCCTTGTATGCACTTCCCAACACATGTATGCATCGTCCTCCACCATCCGTCTCCACTCTCCAAACCCATGAACATAGACAAGAAAGGATAGTTCCATGTACCCAACCCCCCCCCCATTCCCAACTCTGCATCCAAACAACATATCCCCACACCCCTTTAAACTTGCTTCTCCGCCTCCCCAGCCTCCTGCTCGGCCTTCAACTCCGCGAGCCTCTTCTGCGCATGCTCCATCCCCGGCGTCACACCACTCGGCCTGCGCCCCGCCCCAGCCTGATAGCTCTGCTGCCTCGACGGCATACGGCTGCCTCTCCTTGAGGCCGGGTTGGAGTTATAGCCTCCATAAGGCACATACGACGCCCTGCGTCCCCCGGAATCCTTCGACGCCTGGTGCAGCTGCTGTGCGAACGGCGAGCGGGCTCGCAGCAGCGGACCTTTGAAGTAGATGACGTACACGGCGATGACGAGGACGAAGGAGATGCAGAAGAGGATGGTGCTCGCGTCTTGGAGGTGGCGCTGGCCGCCGATGTTCTTGTAGAAGGGCGTTGCGGGGACGGTGAGCACGCCGGCGAGGAAGTCGCGCGACCAGCCGTTGCCGCCGGTTGCGGAGGCGCAGTACGGCCCGTAGGCGCAGATCATGTAGTCGATGGTGGCCATGTAGATGCTGTAATTGGCGATCCCAACAATCGCGGCGAAGACCATGCTGCCCATCCAGTGGATTGGTGGACCGCCGCTCGTCCATGCGAAGCCGATCAGCCCGATTGGTAGGCACGGTGCGGTCCAGAGCAGCCACCAGAGGCGGGATTCGTATTGGGCTTTTTCGTCGTGGGGGTGTTCTTTGCGGTCTTTGACGTTGCGCCTGATGGCTGGGATGAAGCTGAACCAGGCGATGAAGTAGCCGACGCCGATGGAGATGAAAGCAAGCCCGATTTCGACAGTGCCGAAGCCCCATTGCGAGTACACTAACTCGAACGATTGGATGAACATGAAGATCAGGGCGTCACTGAAGCCGGAGAGGAGCGAAAGTGTAAGGACGATGGGCTCGGTGAGGAACATCTTGAATGGACGGCCCCAAGTGATGAGGATTTCCTTGGCGGAGAACCTTTCTTTGAACGGTGTGATCTCGTTGGGTCCCCAAATATTGAGTCCTGGGTTCTCCTTGCGCCTCTTCTTTGCGATCTTGTCCATCATACAGGTGGTTCGAGTTTCAGGAACCAGGAAGAAATGCGTAATTTGCACCGCGCCTCCAAAGATGAGCTGGATCCAAATGCTCCATCGCCAGTCGAGGAAATGTTGCGAAAATCCACCAACCACTGGCCCAAGGATTGAACCTCCAACGGAAGAAAACACAACGAAGGCAACGGCATACTGCTGCTTATCGGCGTCCCACAGGTCGGCAATCATACCTAATGTGACCGAGCCTCCAGCGGAGGACAAACCACCAAGCGCACGGCCGACCATGATGGTAGCAAAGTTCGGGGCAAGGGCAACAGGGAGCTGCCAGATGTTGACCAAAAGCAAACTGAGCTGGAGGATCGGCCATCGTCCAAACTCCTCGCTCCAGGGCGCCCAGAGCTCACAGCCAAAAGCGTAGAGGATAAGGAAGATCATGGCACCACATCGCGCGGCCTGAGTGCTGACATGGAACTCCTCCGATATCCCGGACACGGCATTGGAGTATAGACTGGTGTTGAAGTTCATAGAAACTTGGACGAGGAAGATGATGGTCAGGATCGTCCATTTCTTTTTCTCGGAAAAGGCGAAACCAAGCTCATCGGCGCAGTCGTCTTCGGTTATCTCGATTCTATCGTCTTCATCATCCCCCGGCGAGCTCTTCTCATTGGGTGGGCCTGTGGAGGCATTCTCGTTGTTGTTGAGCTCAGCCTTGGTGTTGGACGAGGCTTCGGAGGTTTCACCGGCAACGGCAGCTGCAGTGTCTGTCTGAGCCGGTTGGCTGTCGTGGGTAGGGAAGTGGGCAACGTCGGTCGCCATGACTGCGAGGGCAATACGGGCAGCAGGTTGAGGAAAGACTGGGAAACGATGCTGGGAGAAATGGGGGAAAAGAAATAGTGGAAATGACTAGAGGGGAGTACTAGTCAGCACCGTCACAGACTCGCAGTCAGTGAAGCGGCGTATGTGGATCGGTGAGCCAATCAAAGTGAAGAGCACTAACCTCTGGTTGCATGTGATGTCACTAATCCACGTGAGTTGGGACAATGTGGGGATCGTCGAAGCGAGTACCCGAGGCTGGAGTAAATAATCTGCAAGCGGCCATTTTCAACATAACAATGACGACGAAACACACACAGCGAGGCAGACACCTTGCCAACACCCACAGAAGATACTTTTCTGTGCCAATCATTGACCTGGAGGCATCGTCAAGGATGCCGGCAAGAAAGCCTCAATTGGTGGTTTGCTTTTCCACGCCGGTCCCGAAACTGCAACTAAAAGTCTTGGCTCCGGGAAGGCTGAGGCTGCGGTAAAAAGACCCGAGCGTTGACGCACTCGGTGGAATCTCCAAACTCAACGCTGGCTCACACCCCAAGCATACTACCTATCAGATCACAATCCTACCACTCCGCAACCTATTGAACCTAAGGAAGCAAAATTCGGCCGTGCGAGATTAGCGCGCGCCGCCAGGATGTTGAAACTGACGGAAATGTGATTATCTTCACTAGCAAAGCGACCACTGGTCTTCTTTGGTCTGTTTCGCCTTTGCTTACAACCTTGCTGAATTTTCCAACATCTGTTGGAATACTATGTAGCTATCCAGAGCCATTTGATGTTCTAAACAAGCAAGCTCGGCTTTTGCTATCGGTGCTAGCTACCTTGCAGACTTCAGGCTGATTTGGTCAATATCCGTGCTAGATTACAAGGCTTTCTCTGACGTGGCCTAGAATGAGCATCTAAGCATCAAGAATTTCATCTTCATCCTCCTCCTCATATTCTACTCCCTGCTCCTCTAGCGTTGCCCTTGACATACCGCTCTCCTGTTGTACCGCTGAAATCTTCGTCTTTCTACCTCCTTTCACTCTCGGTTTCTGACCTAGGTGGACCGTCTTCGGCACTTCATGCTGAGCTCCGATATATCTTGAAGGCTTTTTGAAGTAGAAGGTCGGTTGTCGAGGTGTCGTGCCAAGTTCGTCGGACGAGAGGCTTGTGCCCATCTGATGCGACCTTGAGGGGCTGCTAGAAGTCGAAGCATGAGCAACAACGGACGATTGTAGATGGCTTTGACTTGGCTCGTCAGTAGCTGGCAAAGAAACTTCGACCTGAGCAGATGGAAAGCATCTATCGGAACTAGCAAGTGAGAGATCCGCGGCTGCTTCCCCAGAATCATGGTCCCAAATCGTCGAGTCAGGCCGATGAGCCCGAGCTGCGAATGAACCGCTCGAAGCTTGAGCAGATAATGACGACCGCCCGGGGCTCTCGGAAGGATCTGTCAAGAACATTGATTCACTAGAACCCAGTCCATGGAACTTTGCTGGCTTCTTGGGCTCGTTGTCATCAAGGCTCTCAGCCTCATCACCGAAAACGAACCTTCGCCAGATTAACTCTTCATCCTCCATAGATGGCTCTTCAGCAGCTTCCTGATTTGGTAGTGACAGTTCCTTGGCTGGGCTTACTGGCTGTTCTGGTGCTTCGGATACTGCAGGTAAAGCTTCCGCCAGCTCCGAAGCATTCGCTTTGATATTACTTGTGGAAGCTTGCATTTGAGCTGAGATTGTCCTTGGCTGAGGCTTAGCATCATCATCTCCAGGTACTGATTGCTTTGCCTCTGTCTTTTCAGATTCAAGTAATGTGTCTCTGAAGCCGACGTTATCCGTAAATAGCAATGGCTTATCGGCGATCTTAGGTGCGGTAACATTAATACAGTCTTGAAAAGGTCCCTGAGCCGGTGTATTTGTGAGTCCATCGCTCGCCGGTCGGTCTTCTTCGACTATTTTTTGCGAATTCGAGGAACTAACTGAGTTACTA
The DNA here is from genome assembly GCA_018902385.1 of Physcia stellaris. Classification (NCBI taxonomy): domain Eukaryota; kingdom Fungi; phylum Ascomycota; class Lecanoromycetes; order Caliciales; family Physciaceae; genus Physcia; species Physcia stellaris. The sequence continues at coordinate 507,226 of JABSSW010000001.1, read as the reverse complement.
TCACTTGCGCTGTCACTGGAAATCTCAATCGGCTTCTGCGAGTCATCTCCGAAGATGAGAGGCAAACCGGGAACTTTAATCCATGCGGTTTGCTTCAATTCTTGTTCCGCATCCGCATTCAGTGATCCCCTTTGCGTCAGGAGAGCCTCGTACTCGCCTACCTCGCTGCTTTCGCCGGCTAACCTTCCATCCGTCATCAGGTGAGCACTGTTGGACGCGGGACTGAAGCCAGCCCATGAAGTATGTAGAGACTCGGAGTCCCCCTATTTCCGTGGGCGGTCTCTGCATTGAAATCGATGGAGAGTCATGGGCGTTTTGATGCGAGCGACCGTTGCCCCTGTCGTTGTTTAGCATAGGTTGAGCGCTTGTCTGATCATCATCAAATAGCATCTCCTCTACCATACCAGTCACACTATCCTCCCGATAAGGGGGCGTCAGCGACTTCTCGTGTCTGTGACCTGCATGTTTAGTATGTCCGATCTGCACACTAATATCTCCAATGCTGGAAGTCTCCTCTCTATACTGCTGGATGACATGGCGCTTAAGCCTTTTCGGCCGATGACTATGTTGGTCCTTGTCTTCAAGTTGACGGCGCTTGCCAATAAGATGTCGATCCCTAGGGTCAGTAAAATCTATCTTCGCAGGTTTACTGTTGGCAAGCCCCACCCAGTCTTGTCTACGGAGGAGGTCTTGCCTCCTTGATTCGAAGCTGTCTCCAATCATGGTGTTTTTCGTAGGTACATGTGGCTCTCGCGAGCTTTCCTTCTCAGGTCCCAGAACAAGCTGGTCACTTGACCCTGCGAGCGGTATAGATTGGCGGGGTATGTCATGCGCGTGGTGATAGCGAGATGCTGCAGGCTCAAAGCTGCCTGATTTGGATGGAACGGAGCGAGGCTTGATACTGCTGAGTCGGCGAGCAACTAGTGCGGTATTTCTGTAATCCTCGAGTTGGGTTTGCGAGCCATTCTTAGACCGCCTCCCCACCAATGAAGAATGTGAATTCTTCATTGGAACGTCTTCCTGGCCTCTGGCATGATCGAAGACAGAAAAATCCAAGTCGGGTGAGGATCGTGAGCCATTTAAGAGCTTCCCTCGTACTTTAGCAAAATGCTTTTTCTGGGTAGCGGTCAAAGCTGTTTTTGCGTTGCCGTTCCGTGATCTCGGCAGAGCTCCACCAGTCCAATTCATTGCGTTGATACTGAGGATCTGGGTTTAGAAGGATCTCTGTATGTTGAGACGCTCGTCGACAGATTCAGTGAGAAACCTGCGCTGAACATTCAATCTCTCAAATGGTATGAAAGCGAACGTCAAGATGATGTAGACCAACGATCTGTCGACTTGGGAACTTTAGTACCAGCTCTATCAGTAAGGTAGAGAACGTATGTAGGCGTGGGGGCATTGTATGAGTGGATGAGGGAAGTGGATTTTTGCAGAAGAAATCTAAGCGAAATCACGTGGAAACCCTAGTAAGCATACCTAAGTATCAAGTCATGGCTTACAAAAAGAAAAAGACCTTGTTGATGCTGTACAACTGGGTTCCAGCATCTCCTACCTGGGAGTGGTTGGCAAACTATCGCCACAGACTTGCCAGACATCCTGGTCATTCAGCACGCAATCCTAGATCATCATCTCAAGTTGACGTGTCTCCTACTACTAGGATGACCGCGAAATCGCGAAATTGCCCTTGCGAAACACCTCTTCCGCCAGTGCTCTCAGCCTGATTGTATCGTCACCCTGAATTGTGTCAGGCCCTGCGGGTATTTCTCATGGTCCATCGATTTTGTAGACATGAGAGAGATGCAGTAAGGGGTGCTTACATAGTAATCCAGCGCCTCCCTCGTGGGCAGAGCATTATAGATTGAGTTTGCACCGGCTTTGTCGACGGCAAGCTTCTGGCATGCGCTGCATCTATCTCTAGTACAGCAATCAGGGAGAAGGCCTGGCTGCATCTCCGCAAACCGCAAAAACCGTTCGAACCCCTCGAAAGCGTCATCGTCAGAGGAACCGAGCGAACCTTCGCTGGCTACTTCTTCGTTCTGGTACACTTCATTGCGGCTCAGGCGATACGCATCGATGATGTGTCTAAAGACAAGATAGTCGGGTAGAGAGTGAAGCCATGAGCTGTCAGCCAGCGGTACAAAGGAGCCTATACATTTTCGGAGTCAGTATTACCTTTTTTTGAAAAGCATAAGGTCCATGTTCTGAATCCAAGGCGACAGGGTTGACGGAAAGCTTACCGGACAGCGTCTCAAGGAATGGCATCAGCGTAGGATCCGACCTAGTGACGGAATAACCTTTGGCACAGAATTCTCTATGGGACGTCCAGTGCGACTTCTGGCACCCACTAAGTCATCCAAAGTAAGTATTACCCATTCAGACTGATTGAGGATTTTCGGATGAAAGGGAAGAGAAGGGAAGGGAATTCCGAGTTTGACTCACCGTGAGCAGTACAAGGTTTTCCGGCATCGACCGCACTGTTTCAACTCTTGATACAGCAGTCGCTCATCCTTCTTGCAACAAGCACATGATAGCACAGCTTCCGCATCGTTGACGTCTTCCCAATCCAGGTTCCTACCACCATCATCCATATCTTTCATCGTGCAGGAAACGACACAGTTTGGTTCGGATTGCCCATCCATATCCAGGTATGCTGAAACAATGTATATTTGTTGTATGACTCTTCTCTGATTTGCCAGTGTAGAGTGCAAGATATTGCCTAGCGGAACCTTTTTCGATCTTGATTTACAGGTGAGGAATGGCAGAAGCTGAAAGGAGACTGGTAACTTAAAGGCGGATTATTGCATCTCCATGACAATGATTATTGCATCTCCACGACATTGCCACTATCACCAATATCGGAGATCGCTGATGTTGGCATGTCATTTAATCATATCATCATGCTCTTATTATAGATCGTTGCCACGCAAGGTGATTTGTGCTGTACTGTGTCTTCCGAGATGGGTTATGACAATGGTGAGAGACACAACAAGATTAGTGAAGAGGGAGTGCTAAGATTTATAAGCGTCAGCGGGAAGAGATGATATCCTGATGATAGAAAGACATCAACATGAGAATACTTCATTCGTGTTCCATTTATTGACCTACATTTCAGCAATAGGAAATCGTGGTTTTATCAAGCCTTGATCTTCCTGCAACACCCAATTTGGCTTCAAGTGGTTGACTGTAAAGCAATTAGAAACTAAATAGTGTGGATTTTTAGGACAGAGCCATACTAACCATGCACTGCTCTATGAGGTTTTTGGTTGAAGTCACTAAGTGGCGTGTCGATGCATTAGACGTCAGTCAGAGTCGATATCTTCAAACCTAGGCCACTTAACACTGGGCCCTTTGATGTCGATTGAAAAAACCTCCAAACGAGTAGTAGTCTCACACATCACCAGCGATATAGTACTAGAGTGTATACGATTCTCCTACGGAATTCCTGTGGTGCTGGCAGGCAAATACTCTTCGGTACGAAGCTACTTGCCAATCAAACACTGCAAGATCCCATGTATCAACAACAACCATTAGATGCATGCAATAAGCAACATTCGCTTCGTATTTCCCTTAGGCAAGTGCTGGATCATCGTCTCAACACTTCGCAAGCCTAGTAATCCGTTATGGGTATCGAATAAGTGTGACAATATCTTACAGCTGCCGCAATCGAGCATTTCCTTATGTTCAGTCACTCACGCCTTTCTTGTTCTGGAATCACTACCGAAGGCGAAAGTCCTTGCCAGAGTCCGAGCCACTCATTAAGCGCCCCATCACTCGTTGCAACTTCTTTCAAATTGAACGGCCGTGTCTCCATACTTTGGTCAAAGCGGCCTTTCCTGGCCTTGTCGCAACCTCAAATCAACTAATCTTGTGGTTGGTTGAGCCACAACAGCTGTTTCCTTGCGAGTCGGCCTCAAATTCCGGGATTGAAATAGGACTCATTAAGTCTGACATAGGGAACGAGTACTGAGACTCAAGCCACTCCTCGCCAGACATAATTGCCTCAGGGATCATTTCAGATGACTTGGCATCGAACGACTCTAATTCGCTACTACTGCTCCAAAGCGGATCTTGACTGAGCAGTCTGCCTACATGCAGCGCTTCCTGTGTCGTAGCATCATTGTGGGGATGTATCGGACAGGCAAGGCAGCCACAACCTGGGCCGCACGTGCACTCATGTTCCTGATAACGTTGTGCACGGTTTTCCTCGGCGGCAGAAGCCCCTACACCCATGACGGGTGCGAAAGGCGTGGACCAGTTTCGGCTGGCAACACTTTGAAGAGACTGCTGCTGTGGAGTAGATACCATTGATCCTATAGCGTCAACTAAAGGTGGCGCTATCGGGTAGTTTAGTGGTACTGGTGCCATAGCGTTGCCCCACGGTGGGTGGCCTAGCGTGGATATTGGGGCATGATCATTGTTCAACCGCTCCGGAAGCTGGTAGTGGTGGAAAGCTCTGGGGTTCAGAGGGTTTATGTCACTATTATATACACTATTGACGGATGCTGCTGTCTCACGAATTGGATAGTTTTCCATGGACCTAAAGCTCGCAGCAGGAGATTCAAATGGTATTGATGGTGTCTCGTGGTAAGGTGTTCCGAATGACGAGTTATGGGCTCCGTTGAATGGCGAATGCATGCTCGCAGAGGATGCTATCCCCGGCGGCTGGGGTACAAATGCCTCAGCATTGACATATGAAGGAGTCTGGTCATTATAAGAGCCTTCTAAGGGTGCTGAAAGTCCTTGCATAGTATACGGGGGGCTCGAGTGCTGTATATCCGGAATATGGCTGTAAAAGGAGGATTCCTGAGCTTGTGGCGTGTCATGCCTTTGAAAGGGGGGACTGATGATGGCTTCCGACCTATTGTTGTCTACATCGAGATCAATTGTTACTGGCTGTAGTTTGTGGGTTGTTGTGCTTGTCGCATGTTCCAATTTTAATCTCGGACCGTCGAGAATGGACTTCGATGAGGCATCGGGCGCAGGCGTGCACAGGCACTGGGATCCTTGGACATATGAGCGCCATGCTTCAAGTACTAGGGCCTTGAGATACGCCCACCTTTAAATAGCCTCATCATTATCACTGCCTCCCTCGGCCCGCAGTCACATTTGGTTTTGCTTTGAATATGAGGGCAAGTAGTCAGAGGCCTCCCAGGATTCCTCACCCTCGTCATGTAACGCTCGAAATGGTTGCATTTTGGAGCACGGTGGCCTTTGATACAGACAATACTACATCAACTTGTCAATTTCGAGCATGAACAAGTCTGAACGACATGGGAAGGTTACCAGGCCCATTTCTGACCCTTCTCATCTTGGGGCATAATACCGGGCTAAGGACTGCAAGGCTATGACCGTGCTTAGTACTGAAAGAGTACGCCCCAAAAGTATAGCAGAAACGAATTTAGGAGGGCGGAGATGGAGATTTGATGTAGTTTGAATGGAAGTGCTTTGAGGAAGTTGCGCCTTTGTGCAGATTTCTAAATTTAGCGGAAGGCATTTGAGGAAGGCAAAATAGGGACAAGAAAGGTGAGGTACTCGTAGGAGCAGGTGAACCAAGGTCATGTCACAGACATGGTGAGAACAGAAATGAAGCGCCGAAAAAACAAATATGAATTAGGCATGTGAAAATGTGAAGAAGCCGCTGGTTCAACGTTTGATGCTGATGGCGACTTAAAGTGGGGGGCTAAAACACTAGCCCACTCGGCCTCGGCCACCGATGGGAGCCTCACTCTATCGACTTGTAATCCCGTTACTTCGGCCTCGTAACTCTACTGTCCACGCGTTGGGATCGACTTTGTCGGAGCCAGTGTCTTTAATCCTAAAGGGTTCAAAGACAAGAATATTGGGACCAGCGATTGCAACACATGCTTGGGCGGATGGGGCTACACAGTCCCCTGTGTTACAATAAGTACCGTCATTCCTACTTCAATCATTAGAGACATTCAACCATATGAGGTAAGCTCTCAGGATAACATAGGCAAACGGCATCAAGACTTGTACCTGCGTTGGTCCACTAGAGTTATCTGGACTCTCGCGTCTTCGTGGGAAGACCACGAGCCTTCGAATACATAAGGTAAGCTGCTACACGCAAATAAGGTCTCGGAGATCCTCTTGCTTTCAAACTTTGGAATGATGTCTTGTTACTTTTGAATACAGCTTGCCTACAAGCGCCCCTCCACAGTGCTCCGAGTCAAAGCAGCAGTTCTATGCCTGGACTCCACCCTCTGCTATCATCTTTGAGATTCGAGCCAGTCGAATCGTGGAAAGCGGCAAAACAGTCATGCACATGCAGGGATTGGTGCGGTACCAATCACGGACTCGAATGGAATAGCATTTGCGGCAAAAACATACAAACCACACGCTGGAGCCCTTCTTGCAGCAAAACGATATGAGCATCACCAAAAGCGCTTCTACATCTCAAATACCCCGGTTGCAAACCCATCTCTTGATTCACTCGCTACGGACAAAGATATATGTTACAAAATGGAGTGCTTCATCCCTGCGTCACTTCTCTCATGGTCACAAACATCCACCCAAAAGAGAATGAAGGAACGATGGCCTGACTTGGGAAGAACATCGAGTTCAAAGCTTCATCCGTATTAGTTGAGAGTGCGTTCTGGATTCCAAAGACGGGTAGCCTTGGTCTGACGACTGGTCCATATCTTTTATCGGCACTCAATTTTGTCCGGGGCCGACTCGGGCGAATGGTTTTTCTACATCTAAGCCAGATCCTGGACCAATGATAATCATGACAGACGTATTCTACGATTCGGTACTGCAATCACATTGTCACCCACGATCCTGATTGCTTTATTAGCTGTTAGGGGCCATGTTAAGCTTCGCAATAGCCATGGCGCGAACAGAGGTGGTGGGGATACAATAGAAATCTCCGAGTCGAGAGCCGAGAGCACGAGCGCCTACCAGCGTTATACTAATCATACTTCAGCAGTATGATCTTTCTACGATACACTCAGTCAGGCCAAATCTATATACTAGCAAGTGCTAATGGTGGTAACGGTACAGGCGGCCAGTTCGATGACCACACATCCAGATAAATGGCACTAACACAATGCTCGTCTGTTATCTTGGGCGCGTTGTCAGTCCGGTTGCAAAATGTAACGCTGTCAATGGTAGCATCCGCTATATTGCCCGACAAGTTGCAGCTTCCGGTGACGGCTAGCTTCCCCAGAATGTCGCTCCATCCGTCTGCGATCTGGGAGAGGGCTTCCTTGTACGATACACTTCAGCAGAAGACCGACAACTGACATCGAGCATACTTTCGACAACGATGGATCGGATGTCCCTTATCTCCCTGGGTCTGCTCAATACCGCTAGGAGACTTTTTTCCGTATATGGGTGGAACCATGGGGTCTTTTAGGGAGAGAGGTAATACTGTCCGTTTACACTAGTATCTTTCCTCCTCAACTCGTTGCCGGCACATCTTAATATCAGCGATTCCACGTTGAAACGAAATCGTTAACTGTAAAGTCTCACCGCACCCTCATCATTCACAAGCCCTACCCACCAAAGTCGAGTATTTCTTTGGATCCGACCTCTTGGTAATGACTTCTCCTTCCGTAGCTTCATCATGTGGCGCTCGTACCCTTCCTCGTAGTCTTCGGAGCCATCTTCGAAGCTATCGTCAGTGCCAACTTTTGAGCCATATTCAGAGTCATCTTCGAAATTATCCTCGATGTCATCTTCGGAGCCATCTTCAATTAAGTTGTCTTCTCTGGATGAAACATCGCTAAGACGATTAGCAGTTTCTATCATTAGCTTCAGGTATTCTCCATCGTCCTCCAACAAATCGACGCCTGCATCAACGTCGTACATGATTCTATGTCCTGGAGGGCTAGTCCGCCGCTATATAGGAGTCCTTGTTCAAGGGGAACGCGAAGAGCCGAAAGCGCGAAAGAAAGGACAAAAGGAATACAGAGCAGGCGAGAAGAAAATGAGGATGAGAATGCAGAACTCGAAGTCACACGAGTCGAACAGGCACCAGCCAAGCCCGTAAAAGTCGAGCCGACAAAAGGTAAGGATTAAGATGGTGATACAGCTGACAAGCCAGACGCTTTTATATCACACAGTCATATAATATTCCGAAACAGGCTACCGGATCCCCGTCTTTATCCACCTCGCGACTTCCTTTCCGTGCTAAACTTCCTCCGGGGCGAGTGCTTATGCATATGTATTTCACAATCTAGCATGATATGAGTGGTTTTGCCCTTCTAGTTCCTCAATTACAAAGAGGCTGTCAGGAGTTATCAGTAGCCAGATCAGCGCCGTAAGCAGGCCCGGGACGACTTTGGGGATGCTCGAACACCATCTTGTAGTACCTACTTATTGAAAGTTGAAGTGAGAAGTCCATGCCACGGGTGGCTCATGTGACTGTGCAGCTAGATAGAACTCAACGAACCGCCAATTGCGATGAAAGCAAGAAGCGATCACTTGCTGATTCGTATCGCATAGTTGATGGCTGCAGTATGACCTTGGTAGGTAGTCCACAGTTTGACAGGACCGTTAAATGAATTTTCATGTGTGTGCATGCAGGCTCGACGCATCAGAGATTGCAATTAGTACTCCATAGGTACTTCGCGCTCCGTATCTACTTTAGATACCCGCCGCTGCAAGTGAAGGCTCAGTCTTGGCTGTTCTCGGGGCGAAGAGAAACCTTTGTGACATGAAAGGAGTTTGCAATTGAGGATTTGCGCAGTTGGGATGCCATTATACGTATCAATTTGGCGCTCAACATTGGTGTATCGATGGCATGTTAAGAGAAAGAAAGGAGGTGAGAAAACACAGTGCCACGAACGTGCAAGCGGGACGGCACGAAATCGTGCATTGACTACCTTATTCAGATCTTGCATTAACCGAAGGATCACATGTAATCTCAACCTTCATCCCCTTCGAGTTTTCAGCAGCGAGTGATTGTCTCTTTTAGGCCGAGGAAACTTTGAAGGACGACAATCACGATCATGATAACATGCCGATATGAGCACTGGACATTAGGTGCCTTAGCTATCAGTGATTTGGATTGGACCGAGGGGAACCTGTCGTTCCCGCCATGTCAAATTCAGGGGCTGTGGGCCTGCTTTAGCGTGGCTCGCGCGAGAATCAATCAAAGGCAGAGTGGCAGAAACCGTTGGTCTGGCGTCTGGCGATGTCATTGCGTGCCTCTAGCTGGGGGAATTCGGGCATGGGTACACCAGATCGGGCCTGTACTCTGTCCCGCTGAACGAGATCTTCACTCCCCAGTCGCCACGATTCGTCCTCTCATCCAACTGACCACCTCCTTCAAGCCCGCGATTTCACCCTCCACTAGGCCGCCGCCGGACGGGCTTCCCGCTTTTAACTTTGAAAGTCGGGGATAGATTTAGTGGATATTGGGGAGGGACGATGGTGATTAGATGCCCTACTCACTGGTAAGAGCTTCACCGGTACAATATTGTGCACACTGCCGTTCCTTCCATCCTCTTTCTTTCTCGGGTAATGTTGTTGTCTACTGATATTCTGCTACATCGATCTTGAGCGTCGGTAGAACTATGCTAGGTGCTAATCAACATCACCAGTACCCACCCTCGGTGCAGACCATGCGCAATGTCGACGCCCATCATCACGACAATGAGCGAGAGACATTACCCCACCGGCAACGCAACGGTGGTGTCTATGATGGCTCACTTTCTCCTGTCACCGTAAAGGACTTTCAAGATCACCATCAGGGCCCTACACGCCGTCCAAGCACCCCCAATTTCGACCGATTATTTCCGAAGACAGGTCCCCTTCCCCCACTACCTGATCCGCGCCAGCATTTTAAGCATCCCCCACCACGGAACGAGTGAGCATCCCCTCCTGCATGCTTCGTTATCGTCGCTAACGACATTCTTCGTAGTAGTCTGAACACCAAGTACAGACAACCTCATGTGCATGACCATAATGCTTCGCGCAGTCCTTCGCCGGCGTCTCCATTGTCTTCGGACGAAACATACGAGACTCAGGCGACATCAATCCAGATGCCTCCACTACAAGCCGAGTCGGCGCTGGAGCCTTTCGACCAGATGGCCCCCCTACAGGGCGACCTGCCCGGCTCCTTTGATCTCGTCGAGCCAGCAGATGACCACAGCCATCACCACGGATTCTCTTTGGAGTCACGGTCCGAATTACTATTCTCTCACGAACATCTCAAGGTCATTTTCGCCGATCCATCACTGCTCTTGAGATTTACGGCTTTCCTGAGCGCCCATCGGCCGCAATCGGTTCCTGTACTGATATACTATCTGGATGCTCTGAAAGCGCTTAAAGCTATCAAGTATGCCAATGCGATAGCGGAGGCTTTAAGTCCTATTCCTGGCCATGACTACACGGCAGGCTTAGCACCAGCCAGCTCCAACGCTGCGCTGGAGTTGAAGGCTAACCAGGCCTTCGATGCTATGGTCAGGGAGGACTTGCCGGCATATATTACACATATGTATATACAGATTGTGAGCCTGAGCATCTCTCAGCGCATTACCGGGGTCCTGGCTCCTCATCTCCGGGAAGCATCCGAAGGCCTTGCGGAGGTTTTCTGTCTTACGGATCCCTCTAGGCCTGATAATCCAATAGTGTTTGCATCCGAAGGTCAGTCTCTATCTGCCACCTGAGCGAATATCCTTACAGGTCTGTCATTCTAGAATTTTGCCGAACAACACAATATGGCATGGGCTATGCGATTGGGCGCAACTGCCGTTTCCTACAGGGTCCGAAGACGAACCTTCTCAGTGTCCGCAGACTCAAAGACGCAGTGCAATCCGGTCGCGAGCAATGTGAAGTTTTTCTCAATTAGTAGGTACAAAGTGGCCCTGTCAGTGTTATAGGACGCTTACCACTACAAGTCGGAGGGATGGTTCTCCCTTCATAAACATGCTTATGATTGCTCCGCTTTGCGACAGCCGAGGCAAGATCCGATACTTCATTGGAGCACAGGTCGATGTAAGTGGGTTGGTAAAGGACTGCACGGATCTAGAATCGCTGCAGAGGCTAGTCGTTCAACAGCAGGACCAACGACAAGCTGGCAAGGGGTCCAACGTGGATAAATCGCAAGAGAGAGGAGACGAATTCCAGGAATTGAGTGAGATGTTGAATATGGGGGAGTTGGAAACAGTGAGGAAGCACGGGGGTCGTATGCACCGTGAATATCAGGATGATGATACGGAAAGTCAGCGTAATACGGCTTTGCACAAGCCAAGGCTATTGCTCGAAGAGCCCTCCGCGGATCCGTCACAAGGATACATGCCAGGTAGGAGCCACAGTGGCAAACTGAGGGGAATCTACCAAAACGTGAGTGAAAGGCTGTGGCAATGGACGAATTAATCACTTAGAGTGTTGCAGTACTTACTTATTCGCCCATACCCGTCTCTTCGGATCTTGTTCGCCTCACCAACGTTGCGAGTACCAGGAATACTGTGCGTATACTCATGATTCCTTACTTTATCACTAGTGCGTCTCAGTCGGACGTGGAAGTCCTTACCAGGCACCTGTTACTTTGTTCATTGACTGATTCGAGAATTCGCAGGCAATCTCCATTCATGAACAAGATTGGTGGTTCCAGTCGTGTTCAGGATGAGCTCACCTCAGCATTAGCGGAAGGCCGGGGTGTCACGGCCAAGGTACGCTGGGTATCTAAAGCTGACGAGGAAGGGCGCAATCGTTGGATTCATTGCACTCCTTTAATCGGCAGCAATGGCCAGATTGGTGTCTGGATGGTCGTCCTCATTGATGATGATCAGGGCTTGAGCAGGAGATGGAAGCAAGCTCCGCCCGTTGCCACTCACCGTGGGAGAGAATACGGTTCCTCCCAGGATGCTCATAGCCATCATCCTAGAGCCAGTGATGACATTGGCTCCAGCAGTCGAAATTCTGGGCGCGACCATCGAAGAACGCACCACGATGGTAGGGGAGGTGAGACGGCAACTTCGACAAGATCTGCATCTCCTAATTCGGTCCGCATCTATTGAGTCTCACCGAACCCATCTAGCCGATAGCCTTGACATTGATCCAGTCATTGCCAAGGCCAGTGAGCGCGCGAAAGGGCATCACTGAACCATCAACACAGCCACCCTCAGCTGCATACGGGTGTTTTGCCAACAAAAACTCGGGATGCGATGTGCTGCATCCTTGTAGCTATTCCAGACATGGCTTCGCAGAAAGACTGTCTGCGAGTTTTGTGCATACTGTGGATATGTGTGTAAGGAAATACTTTTGTTCTGTCTGAGCAGCGAGTTTGATATCCCCTCTGCGAAAAGCACGCTATTGTCTACGTACCTCACTGCTTGTGACTTAAAACAGTAATCAGTAAGATGTCCACCTATTTGGTCTTGTTGATAATTCGAAGCATTGCCGCTTTTCATTCGGTCAACAGAGCCGTAGTCCGTACACTTGTTGCTCGAAGCCCTGGTGTCAGAACCATATTTCGACTCAACCAATTGATAAGAATCCAGATCACAGCTCTGTCACGATTCTGATATCGACAGTGAAATGACAACATGTTCCATCTTGAATTGGCAAGACATACGTACTCAGTCTTTCACCTGGATTTACATTTTGACCTGTTGCCCTATCAGTGACACAATCTCATCAAACAAGTTGTCATGTGATTTGTGTTCTCCTGTTTCCCTACCTAATTTAGCCACATTCGCTTTCCGACCCATGTGTACTTGCCGATTTGAGTGGAGCCATTGACATTTTGTCGGAACCTTGTCCATGGAGAGCTCGACCCGGCTAGTGGGTAGAAGAACGTTTACGGTCAGTAGAATGCATTCTCTCCCAAAGTTCTTAGAACGCTCACTGACAGTTGTGATGAAAGTCGCATGTCTCTGGTGTCAACTAAGAGCACTTGACCCTACATCGATGTCGATGCGCACCTCCAAGAGCACCCTCCAGCTGTTTCTTTTTGCTGTAATCATATTACTCATAGTAATCCTCCATAACTCTACCTTGCCGTACCTGACTCTTGGCGTTGCCAGAGTTGTGGGCGTCGAAGAGACCATATTCGACTTTTCGGTCCGACCATTGGGAAAAGATGCTTCGAACGCTGAGGAAGCGACTGGAGCGAACCATTTAAGTGGCCAGGGTCAGAGAATACATTTCCGACCTGGCATACCAAAGGCCCCAGGATCGGGATATTCAAAGGTTATGGTCATTCCCAGAACGAAGGATGAAGATATTGGATGGATAGCCGAGGAGCTTCCTGACCTCGACTTGTCGGTGTATATCGTGGACGAGCCTAATGCTCCCTTACATCCACCAAAAAACAAGGGACACGAGGTAATGGTTTATCTGAGTTACATTATAGACCACTACGACAGCTTACCGGACATCGTTATCTTCATGCACGCACACAGGTGGACCTATCATAACAACGATATACTTGGTGCTGACGCCTCACATATGATCCGGAGGCTCAGCAAAGAACATGTGGTAAGAGAAGGGTATGTTAACATGCGATGCGCTTGGACTCCGGGGTGTCCCAAATGGCTGTATTTCAACAGTAGCGAAGAGCTCATGGTAAAGCAAGAAGAAACGTATCTGGCTAGGAGTTGGAAAGAGTTGTTTCCTCTCGAACCGCTGCCCTCATACCTTGCACAACCGTGCTGCGCTCAATTCGCAATATCGTCGGAACGTATTCGTTCCATACCACGAAGTCGCTTCGTGTTTTACCGGGACTGGATGATGAAGACGCCCTTGACCGACTACATATCGGGCAGGATTATGGAATATTCCTGGCAGTACATCTTTACTGGGAAAGGAGCGATTTGTCCGGCCGAACACATCTGCCATTGTGACACGTATGGAATCTGCTTTGGTGGTAGCACGCAATACGAACACTTTGTCCAGTTGGAACTCAGGAGAAAAGAGTTCGAAAGGGATCTGGAGAAATGGAAAGAGGCGGACCAATCGTTTAAGGAAAGCCTTTACAATAGCAACCTGAATGTCACCACCAATGTAACAGGTCCTGACCAAAAGCAAGTTGCGTATCTGCACGAACAGATTGGCGTCATTGACAAAGAGCGGGACATACTCAAGGAGAAAGCTATGAAGAGGGGCGACGATCCTAAATTGCGCGCAGAAGAGGTTGGTAGGCCTTGGAGAGAAGGCGATGGTTTTTGATGCTTCTCAAATTCTATAAGATGATGACTGGCGCATCAAGAAGCGAACACTCTAAACGCCATACTTCCATCTAGCGGCTTCTCCCGGCGCTTCAAGGTCCAGGTGCTCCCGATCCTTCTGTCAGTGGTAGATTCTTTTTTGGGGTATTGGGACCGCAAATAAGAAGGTTACAGTATAAGGTAGACGAGAACAATTAGACGTTATAGAGCTCCAAGTAGCTGTGAACTCTGCTTTGCCTGGCTAATTCCTCTCTGCTGGTAGTACCAAGCAGATGAGTGATGCTGATACTCTTGCAGCCAGCCATTCCATCCTTACTTATGTGTGCCATTTGACGCCAAAACCTTAGGACTGCTCAAAATTCAACCCTTGATGGCATCTTGGTGATTCTCAAGAGACGCAAACCTAATGGAGGGACGACTTTCGCCTTACCTGATCTCAAAGCAACAAGCCGATCCCTATCCAGTGTCATCCGTGTGTATGACCGGTCAATGCGTAAGCTGACCCTCAGAGCTGGCTCAATCCGCGATGTCGTTGATAGAGAGGGCAAGACGCCTCTCGAGGGAAGACAACAACAACGCTAAGAGTTGACTCAATTACGAATAGTCGGCACAAGACAACGTGAGCAGCGTTGGCTGCCAAGAATCTAAACGGAGCCCCCGGTAATGACAATATACCTTATCTAAAGCAATGTTCAAACCGGTCATCGGTGGATCGAATTGAATAATTGGCAGAGAACTAGAAAAAGCTACTCGTCGGAGCTTGAAAGAGCGAGTCTTCGTCCTTTTGGGTAGACGGGAGATACTGATACACGCACAGACACGTGCTCGGCGTATTAGACGGTCTATCTGGTGCAGATTGGCCAAACGATGTGCATGATCGCTCATTTAAATTACCATCGTCATTAGTAATGCTCTTGACGGGAACAATAATTGCCCTAGAGAAGTAGACAGATGGTTTCGGTAGTTACTTTATAGTGCCACGAATTGTCCGTCCAACGAGTCCGCTAATGTGCTAAAAGGTTCGCTCGACGAGTAACGGGACACATTATTATTCCTGTCGTGGTTGTCCATGTTATTGTCGACTCTGGATTGCCGTCAAGCAATCCATGCTCGATAGCAGGACAACCAAAAGCTTGGACAGTGTATATTAGGGAGATATCTGTTTACCTGGCCATCTATAACTCGGAATCTCATGAACCCAAGACACAATGGTGCTTGCCCAGGCAAGCCAAGTTTAGGCGAAAGGCTAGCACGAAAGAGCACAGATAGTTTCAACAGGGGTAGCCACGCGACAAGTTGAGGCTTGCATCATGTGGAATCTGCATGTCATTAAATAAGGTACCTTAAACTATACTAAAGACGTTCGAAGATTAATCTCATTGTCTCTGTCCAGTAAGACAGCATCATTAATTGCTACGCCGCATTCGCTCCCAGATACATAATCCAAGACATTTGATCCTCCGTGTCTTGAAGCCTCATTCTTCTTTCCAAAGCTCAGCTGTCAATCCTGCTCGTAGCGCGCTGTAGATCCTGCTGCGGCGCTGCCTCCTATGCCTTTTTGGCGAATGGGACCTTGCGGCGGCTTGCGCATATAGCACTTATTTGCTGATCTTGCAACTTGGGATCTCAATAATAATTCCCCGCCTTCAGCTCAAGCCCACAGTTGGCAAACAGACTTCACTTTTGCTGTAACTCATTCACCGTACGCCTTGTGGAACTCTTCACCGCATGCTGGAATTGCTCTTTCGGTTTATGCTTCCTCTTCTTGGTTGTGATTCTTCCCTCAATCATAGCCCTTGACTCTGATCTACCAGGCTCCAGTATGTATCGGCCCCCAATTCTCCTTCTTACCTATGACAAATCTCCTGTAGCGGCTCCCATTCACCCTTGACATTCTTCTGCGCCTCCATGAATTGACCCCTACAATAAGCACTGAAATCGTTGAGAAGGGCGGGCTGGGCCCACGTGAATGCGCCCTGCTTATTCCAGAAGGAATCGATTGGCCGAATTACCTTTCACTCTACACCTTCAACAATCCAAAGTCGTTTGCTGATTCACCACGTCAAACAGGTCATTACGTATATCTTTCCCCTGCAACCGCTTTTCGATTGTCGCTTTTGCTCCTGGCCTGTGACGGATTCAGCAAGAGAGCGCCAACAGTCTCCACCGTGTCTAGCCTTCCAAATTCCACCATCACCGAACCGACCGGACGCCCTGATATACGACGTCTTGGAGCGCCGTATTTGATACATCAAGCAGCTTGGAGCATTTCAACGCGGAGAAGAATCTTGCTTCCTTGGCATTCTGTCATAGGGCACCGGGCAACTCTAATTCGTTGCCGACTCTAAAGTGGGTCCAAGGGTCTCCGAGGTTATCGTAGCACCCCAGGAAACGACTCAGTTCTCCATGGTATTCAGCATGTGTTTCCCTAAAGCCGGGGGCGGCAACACCCTCACTCGGACGACGAGCGAAGAAAGAAGGAAAAATGCAGAGATCGACCGACTAATACGGAGGGACAAGAAGGCTGATGCAAAGAGGGTAAAGATCTTGCTGCTAGGTGAGTGTCGTGAGAGTGACTGCCCATCCCAAATGATGCAGCCACTGATAGTCATTCTACAAGGCGCCGGAGAGTCGGGAAAGTCTACCATTCTGAAACAGATGCGTATCATATATTCCGAAGGTTTCCACCTCGATGAGCGCAAGGAAGTCCGCCAGGTCATCTTTTCCAATATGATCGTGGCCTTCAAGATTATCGCCGAGGAGATGCGAGAACTTGGTGATAGCTACGAGAACCCTGAGTCTGAGGTAGTCCAAACCTGCAAGTCTAGGTTATCAAGTCACTCATCGAGTTTTAGGGGTACGAAAAGATCATAGCAGCTGCTGAGGACATCGGGCCTGAAGACACTTTCCCTCGCAATTGTCTCGAAGCAATGAAGAACTTGTGGGACGATCCAGCCGTTCAGAAGACCATCAAAAGAGGCAATGAATATGCACTGCACGACAATATACAATAGTGGGTCTGACGCCCTTCCCATACAGACAAGGCACTCACGAGAAGCAGTTATTACAACAACATAGATCGCCTTTTCGCGTCCGACTACCTTCCAAACGATCAAGACGTTCTACGGTCGCGTTTGCGGACAACCGGCATAACGGAAACACTTTTCGAGCTTGGGCAATTGAACTACCACATGTTCGATGTTGGAGGCCAGCGATCAGAACGCAAGAAGTGGGTTCACTGCTTCGAGGGAGTTCACTGTCTCATGTTCGTGGCTGCTTTGAGCGGCTATGATCAGTGCTTGGTTGAGGACAAGACGGCGGTATGCTCAACGTCACAACTTGATATTGCAAGAGACTGACTGGTTCGTTAGAACCAAATGCAAGAAGCTCTGCTGCTCTTCGAATCGATAATGAGCCTAGCATGGTTCAAGAACTCTTCGATCATCCTTTTCTTGAACAAGATTGATCTATTCAAGGAGAAGCTGGTCGAAAAACCGGTTTCTGAGTACTTCCCTGACTACACAGGAGAGAACGGTGACTACAACGCAGCATCAAAATACTTCGCCAACAAGTTCCGCAGCCTTAATCGTACCGAGGACCGGGAAATATATGTCCATTTCACAAACGCAACGGACACCAACCTTCTCAAGATCACTATGCAGAGCGTCCAAGATACCATCATCCAGACCAATCTTTCTACGCTGATTTTATGACGGTGAAGACCTAGCCGCTTCTGGCATCGAAAGGCTGAAAAGGCTAAGAGATGGCTTGACGGCTACAAGAATAGCGAACTATTCGTCGACAAAACATACCCTCGCATGCCAGCGTACACTGTTTCTGCATGTACTTGTCATTGTTCATCATGGGTTGGGTTCTTTGGAATTACGGTGGAAGAGGAAAACCTGTGTTAATGCTTGGGCTTCTGGGCATAGAGGATGTAGCATCAAAACACTATGAGCTTATTGGTAGCTTCATGGAGATGCATGGCATAGTCAAATGCTCGAGAAGGAGTAATCGACTTGTAAATACAGTACGAGTGTCTTAAAGGTGCCTATATTAACAACCTAGCCTGCCATCCGGTTTCTCAATTTCATGCTTATGGTACGGGACATTGGTGTCTCTATCTTAACAACTTTAGAGAACATGACGCCCTCCTACATACTCGTAGGTTGATCACAGCTACAGCGATCACTCCCACGATACCTGTATTTCTCGGAGGATTCCGGACAATATGATTGGTCTCTGGTAATGCTTAGTAATAGTCTTGGCTATCTCTCAATCGCATGCGAGTGACTCCGCTTCTGCGAGTGCCATCCCTCCCTGCACCACCGTGTGGGCGTTCGTGTCCGATCCTAACAAATTTCCTGATCGTGATCTCGGTGTCGGCATGCTGACGTCTTCATGGAATGAGATGGCACGTAGAAGTGCAGTCACCTGCTTATCCTGTTCCGGTTTTGGGCGCACAACACCGTCCTTAGCCAGCGCCAATGGTCAAGTGCCATCGCGAATACATCAGCGAAAACATTCCTCGTCAAAGACCTCCAGCCCTTCTAAAAACGAACCGCAGGCCCCTTCTGAGGCCCCGGCAGAGGCAAAAGTCATAAGCTCTGAGGCTCCAAGGCGCTCTGGAACCCGATCTAGAAGGAAGGCTAAGGACAATTCACGAGAGCCTCTGATCAAAGACGTAAACGGGACTAGATATATTCTTCCCAGCGTTCCATCAACTCAGCATCTTCACCCACTAGGTATATATTATGGATCAGACCAGGCTCTCAATACCCACTAACTGCATACCAGACATACACGTAGCTTCCTTCTTCTCGATCCATAGACCTATCTCAGTCACTACGTCCATCCCTCCAGCATCATCCCAGAAAACTTTCTCATCTATCTTTGCACCTAAAGAACATTCAACATACTCAGCAGCAGATGTCATATACACCCTCTCATCAGCCGTGGACAACATGGAGATTGGTAATTCACAAAGCCAAGAGCAATTGAAATCAGGAAGCGATTTGCATGCTGCGGTTACGCAGGCCTCGGTTTCGAACGCCGATCCTGGAGCAGTTAGACACTTGGATGGTACTCAACCACAGAACATCCACGTTAACATTCAGGAGTTAGCCAAGAACTTCCGCCCATTTATTGCTCCACCTGCTCCTGTACCCATGGGCAGCCCAGAAGAGTTTACACCTGGCAGACAACGAGCAATAGCGAAAAGACGGCGAACAACCCAAAAGTCTTTTTCTACAACCTTGACCATTCTCGAAAGTACATATCCAAATGGGCGTAAAACATACAAAGCCCGGACTTCCCCCATCCGCGAAGAGCCTATCGAAGAGAGCCCCTCTGTAATAGATATGCCACCAGCATCCCGACAACCTTTTCTCAATCACATGCGTGAGCGGCAGCGGCGGCTAGAGGAATGGCGTGACAATGGTCCGGCGAAGGGTTTATGGCGGGCAATCAGCGTCAAGAGGCAAAGGAAGTTGAAGATGAAGAAGCATAAGTACAAGAAATTGATGAGGCGAACAAGGAATCTTCGGAGAAGGCTCGACAGGAATTAAAGCATGCTGTCTTGTCCAAAGTGATCAGCACCTGGAACACATCATTCAGCCCCCGATGAGGACGAGCATGTGCGCTTTCGTTGCGGATATCATGAGCATGGGGTTGTGGCGAGCGATCCCTTGGTGCTGTCTTGGTATATGAGTCGTTTCATACGGCTAACAGCCCCTACCAAAGACAATATTGATGACATTTCCATCTTTCAACTCATTGACGTATCATCCTATGTAGCATCCAGACAGCAGCTGAAGTTATGGAGTACATCTTTTGAGGAGCTGTCAAATCCGTCAATGTTCCCGTGACCGTGCATTTGGGCGCTAGGCTGCCACGGTGACGTCGCTACTATACAAACCGTACATCTTCTGCTGGCACACTAATCTACTCCTCACAATACATTTCCCAGATGATATGTGATTGGCTATTCCGGCAGACCACCTGTTAAAGCTCTCTCTTCCAGTAACTACATATCTAGGTGTCAGTATCAACGGAAACACGTGGCGGGGTACGGGCAAAACCCCGCGTTCATGATACAACTATGCGCGTAGCAGTGCATCTGCAGCTTTCATTGATCATCTATCTGCCTATGGAGTAGATTTCTTCTTCGAATAAACCTTCCATCATGGGACCCGAGGCTAACTCACGTTCCTCAACGTCTCGTCGGAGCGTGGAGAACCCACCATCTGCGATCCTGAACACGCCCACAACCTTCTTCATGGCGATTGAGGATGACCTCGAGAAGTCCCAATCTCCAGCCACTATTGATGGCAGTACCTTCGGCATCAAGAGCATAGAAGGAACATCAGTCAATGAGGATTTCCCAACCTGCGAGGAGTCTGTAGTGGATGGGGATGGCCAAGAAGTCGAAGGAGCCAGGCGGAGGTCAACATTGAAGCCTTCCCCTCGGCTTCGAGATGTTGCTCCTGAGAAAACTCAAGCAGCTTTTCACACCAGCTCTAGTGGCTCGTCACCGCTGAAGCCCCGCCGGTTCTCGCCACCCAGTGCCTCACAGTCCCTTACATCTCTTTCGCAGGCTTCGATAGGTCCTGGATCATCACTACCAAGTAGTCCAAAGTCCACTTCCAGTCGTTCCTTCCGGCCTTCGGATGAAGAGTCTATGTATGAAGGAGGAAGTCAGGCGATAGCATCAAGCGAGGAGGACGAAGCCGAGCTGCCGTCCGAAGTACACGATAGCTCACCACAACTCATAATGCCAAGCATCAGAATGCCGAGTCGACGACCATTCACAGATCGAGGAAAGCAGCTCGGCCGTCTAAAGATTTTGATTGCTGGCGACTCAGGTATAAAAGTGTCAAAAGTCTGTTTCGAAACCATTGCTGACGAGCGATAGGTATTGGCAAGACATCCCTGATCAAATCTATTGTGCAGACCTGCGAGGATATCGTCCATGTCGATCCATTGTCCCCAGCAGCATCTACCGAGCAATTGCCACCTAGAAGAGGGAAGTCCACCCAAGATAACACAGCTGCGAGAGCCACAGACCGTATTACAGAGGTATACGCAAGCACTCGACCGTACGCTTCTTGGTGGTCCGAGATAGATGAGTATAGGTACCTCCGAAGGCGCAAGAGCGTGGGTGATACCGTGCTCGAGCGAAATATTTGCTTTGTCGATACACCAGGCTACAGTCGAGGCATGTCAATCATGGAAGGCATTGAGCTGGTAACACAATACATTGAGGGCCAGCTAGCAAAGACTTTTCCTTTGCCAATACATCTGAAGGCGAGATCGTGAGCATGATGGGCGGAGATGGCGGAGCTCAAGTAGACCTGGTCCTTTACATGATATCTCAAGGTGCGTGTGAAATTGCACCCAACGAATTACATCCGACGTTGACCCAATTCTCCTAGCAATCAAGCCGGCAGATGTAGATCTCGTTCGACGACTATCAGCCATGACCAATGTTATACCGTTGATCGCCAAGGCAGACCTGCTTTCGGCGGAAGCTATACAAGACTCAAAAGCCGCCATCTCTGGAGAGCTCAGAACGGCAGGTATCAAGTCGTTCACATTGGCCCCCGACATAGCTACAGCTTCTCCCTACACCGTGTGCTCTGCCCTATCTAAAGACGAAGAAACCATGGACGCTAGTCTCCTAATGTCACCGGACTACGTGCAGCCCCTCCTCTCCTCAGAACTCAGCACCCTCGTCCAAGACATCTTCAACAAAGACCACATCACGCGCCTCCGCCACCTAGCAGCCACCAAACTCCTCCGTCACCGCAACGCCTCGCAAACCCCTTTCATCCCCCACTCTCCCCATCCCCTCTCAGCCTCCTCCAAACCTCCAGCCTCATCTCCTCGACCTCAACCGCCTCGCCAAGCACCTCCCAAACCCTTATTACACAACCTCACGCCACCTCATCCTACGTCCAGGCCCGCATCGCAGACCACACGCAGCGCGAAGAAAAGCTCGCTCAAGTCCGGCTCGCGAAATGGGCCAGCGATCTCCAGCGCGGCCTGCACAACGAGCGCATTCGATACGAGACTTTGGCAAGGGGCGAACGGGCATCATGGCTTACAAAGCGGCTGGGGGAGTGCGTCAATGAGGGGCCTTTACTGCCTGCTTCTACCCCGCCAGAAAAGGGTCTGATCAGCAGGAGGGCGGACACCGGCGTCCCGATACGTGGTGCTTTGCCGGACGCCAATGATCCGCTGGGGTTGGTGAGGTGGACTGAGGCCGTGAGGAGGAGGGGATGGGTTGCGTTTCAGGTTGTGGGTGGGTTCGGCGTGCTGGGCGCTGTGGCGGTTTGGATGGCTAGGAACTGGGAGTGGGAAGGGGGAGAGTGGTGGGCTAGGTGGAGGGAGCAGGTGGCTTGGTTCTGAGTGATTTTACTTTGCTATTGGAAAGGGGAAGGGAAGGGGCAGCTTGGGTAGATCGGGATGAAAGGGGGCGGGTCGGTGATGATTATGAATGCTTGGATGAGACGGTTGATACCCAGTAACAGTAACAGTAATGGCATGGAAGGAGCTGAAGATGGCACCACGAGAGTCGGAGTCGGTGTATGGCATTTTGTTTGGTAGTGGGCGCTGGGGTAAGGTACATGGGATCAGCATTAGCTAGACAAGCATCACTACTTACTAATAACACTGATGGGATCTGGCGTGGTGGGAATAGCTCGACCAGTATTTCCGAAGCATTTTCTGAAAACATCTTGGAAGTTATCCTTGTATATTCAATCGTATCCTAGAAGAGAAACGTATGGTTTATTCCTCATGGCGTTTCAACATTGTCCTCGCACGACGTTATGGTTTGACGGTTTGATAGTTTGATGATTTGACGACTTGACGACTTGACGACTTGACGACTTGACGACTTGACGACTTGACGACTTGACGACTTGACGACTTGACGACTTGACGACTTGACGACTTGACGACTTGACGACTTGACGACTTGACGACTTGACGACTTGACGACTTGACGACTTGACGACTTGACGACTTGACGACTTGACGACTTGACGACTTGACGACTTGACGACTTGACGACTTGACGAAGAGAGGAGGGAAAGAGAGGAACGAAGAAAGTCAAAGATTTGAACTGATGTGACGGGATCAGATTGTATTGAGACAAAAGGTTCGAACAGAAAGTCGAAAACCCGAAGATCTAAACGACGAAATGCACAGGGTATCATACTCACGAGCCTCAATCACCCTGACGCCCCGACCTCAATATCCCCCTCGATCCAGCCCCGTCTTCGTCTCCCCAGAACAGCACAGCAACCCAGCTCCAACTTCCCCCTCAGACTCCCAAGCTCATCTCCCCCCCTCCCTAACCCTCATATCCATCCCCCCAGCGCCAACTTCGACCTCACCAGTCCCTTTCCCCACCCCAAGCTCCCTCTTCACCCTCCAAAACGCCGTCTTCGCGAACCTGCCCAGCTGCGCCCAAAAGTGCCGTCCAGCCTCATGTCCCATGACCCTCTCGAGCAACTCCACAGTCCCCTTCCTAACCCCGGGCTGCGGATGGAAGAGCCCGAGGCTGATGTAGAACAAGCCGGCGTTACTCTCCGGCGTGACGGTCAACAACTGGCAGACCTCCTCGTAGCTCCCGACGCAGGCCGACAGCGCGAGATAGATGGCGCCGCTGTCCTCGTGGCTCAGTTTCAGGGAGCGCAGGCGATCGTGCTGGTGTGCGAGATCGATGCTGCGGATCGGTCGGCGCTCCCATGCCGCGGCCAGATCCTGGATGAAGGCGTAGTAGCTCCTGGTGTTGCGCCAGCCTTCGATGCGCCAGACGTTGGCGCCCAGTTCACGAGCGCGAGCATGCTCGTCTGCCCACACGTAGCCGTGGCCGCGAACGCCATGAGCGCCTGCGTCAGCGTCGGTGGCGCCTACGTAGAGGGCTGAGGCGCCGTAGACGGATTCTTCGAAGGCGGCGGCGATACGGGTGAAGCGGGTGATGTACTGGCGGAATTTGGAGCGGATGGCGGATTCGCCGTGACGGCTGTTGATGCTGGTGAGGAGGTCGGCGATGAAGGGGGCGTCGTTCGTGGGGTCGTTGTTTGGTGTTAGGGAGGGGAAGCCTGAGGACGAAGGGCCAGAGCCATTCATATTAGGTGCGTAGGCTGGGTTTTGCTGTTGGAAGTTGGCTAAGCCGTCTGTAACTTGGGCGGACTCTATGCGAGGAGAGATTTTCATTCGGCCTGTGGGAAGGTCGCAGAGAAGGTCCCACCACTCTGGATGATGGGCGAAAGCTGGATTTGTGACCCCCGCTATGAAGCCTGGAACGTTGAGGAGATCGTCAATCTTAGTGAGATCTGTATAGGGAAACGCGTGTCGAGTGAAGCCTCGAAGGATTGTGCCAGACGCGAGGGCGCAAGCTGCAAGAACAGCTTCAGCAACTTCCCCGCTGGGACGATCATGACCGAGAAAGATGACACGCTTTTGAGTCAGTAGAGCATTAACAAGGACGATAATGGGATGTGTGTATGCTCCCGAAGTGGTCAAATGAGCATGAAGCATGAAAGGCTGAGGCGAAGATGTATGCGTAATTGAGAAAGCTTGGATGAGTTTGATGAGGGAGAAATCGCCGACGGTTTCTGGCGAAAGCGATGTCGGAACCTTGATAGGGACTGGTACTTGATTATAGATTACTTTAGATTCAAATTCATGTGTATCGCGTGGAGGTAGGTATCGATTTCCGTGGCGAAAACCGTCAGAATTGGACTTGGACGGTGAGTCTGGCGAGGATGATGAATTGGTCCTCGAATCTTCCACCATCCGCTTTTGTATCATTTGTTCGAATTTCTCGATGAACAAGTCTTTGGTATCGCTGGCTTGAAGGATATGTTTCTCGAGTGTAGAAAGTCGAGGCATTAGGGAAAGATCCATAGAATTAACAGCATCGTATAACAGAGCCAGTGTTTCTGGAAATGGTGATTTGAAATACTCTTCCAGAGCTAGCAATAATAGAGGCTGTCGACGCCGTCAGCTTTATCGTAGCTGTAATCTCGCCAGACTGCTTAGCTACCTTGTATATATGGAGGAAGGAGTGTCGCGTGCATATAGCCATCGCTTTAACGACTGCGCCTCTGTAGGGGAACTCCATTAGCTATGCCGTGTCCACGGCGTACCCAGGGAAAAGACCTTTTAGCTGTATTATCCTTCTTAGTGTTCACTAGATTCAGCACATAAATCAACGGCGGCCCCTCGCCTCCTTCTACCTCTTCTTGATGCTCGGCTTCGACTTCAGCGCCGCTTTTCTCGTCGTCGCTGTCCCCAATTGTTTCGCCCTCATGCTCTCCGGCATCGCGGTCACCATACTTCTTCCTCCTGCCTTTCTTAGTCCTCTCGGGTCTGCCCGTATCTTCGCTAGTGTCTTTATGCAGGAAGAAAATGGTCCAGTCCTCGGTTCTCTTGTGCGCTTGATCCGGCAACATCAACTCAGCGAGCATGTTCTCGTCACCACTGATGGCACCTGGATACTGATGTTCCATTATGGGCCCTCTGTCCACATGAAATGAGGCGACCAAAATGTATTCGACATGTCTTTCTGGAGAGTCTGCGGGATATTGAGACCTCAATCTGCCCTGTGTGGCAGCTGTATGAGTCCTTTTCTTCACCGGCATGGTAGATGAGGGCGTAGATGCAGTGCGAGAGCTACTTATTGAACCTCGGTGTGGAAGAGGAGGATGGCTTGTAGGGTATACGCCGTTCTTGATAGAAGGGTTTGAAGGGGTCCGAGAGGAAGGAAACGAGGAAAGTGACCCTTGACGATTGACGCTGCTTGTTGTGCCAGTGGTTCCGCTTGTGGAGGGACGATAAGAAAGTACGGAGGCCATAACGGCGGTGTATTACGTGAGAGGATTGACGAGGCTGTTACTCGTAAAAAATCTACAACGCCGTCTGATTTATGGTCAGCTTCGGCTGGATGGTGATTTACCCCGGCCTACCATTATTGCATGCTTCACCAGTGTCCGATCACTAAACCCCATTCCAGTATGCTCATAACGAAAGAAAAGTTCGTAAAAAAAACCCAAGCTCAACTCCTGATCGCCGCCCCTTTTCCGTGTATTGATTGACCGCTCCCTCTCTGCCACAAGTTCGCATCGAGGGGCAGGCTGCTGTGGTTCTAGACCTGCATGACTAGCTCACAGATCGGCAGGGACGTCCCGCGTTTAGCTTTGTTTGGGCACGAGATTGAGGATCAACAATCATCACTGCCATTCCATCCACGAGACAGCCCGTAACACCTCTCGCTACATCAATCTCAAGGGTCCATCGGGGTCTACATCTTACTCAAACACGCTT
Source organism: Physcia stellaris (assembly GCA_018902385.1). NCBI lineage: Eukaryota > Fungi > Ascomycota > Lecanoromycetes > Caliciales > Physciaceae > Physcia > Physcia stellaris. The sequence goes on along the minus strand of JABSSW010000001.1, from coordinate 480,749 downwards.
GAACTGGTCTTGTCGTATCGAACATGGTCAGCAACCCCAGTTTCCCGCATTCGCCGCAACAGAATCAGATGGTGAAGGAGTCGCAAAAGCTGACTGCTCCTTCCAAACAGGCAATGCCATCCTCATACAAACCGTCCCCGCTCTCCTTCGGCTCCCCTCGTACCTCCCCCTTCCGCCGCCCGGAGTCACCCGCTTCCCCGTCCGCATCCAAGATCCAATCCCCCATACCATCACCTTCTAAACTCCAAACCGCCGCAACACCTGTGTCCGATGATGGAAGTTGGACGCCTCGAGGCTTAAGCCCTGCAATAGCTCCCCGTGAGCCTCCAGTCTCACCGACCCGAGGGGCTAGGACCGTATCGACGCAATCGAATATGACCGCCAGGCCAACAGCCGCCAACGTGGATGCGCTGGCGAAGCTCCCGCCTGCGCAAGTGCGTGAGATGAGAGAAGGGTTCCAGATACTAGATCGAGACAGCGACGGGCATGTAAACCGCGAGGATGTGGTTGACATGCTCACGAATCTAGGTACTTGCTCAAGTAGATGAGGAGTCAATGTGTGGAGGTCGCTGACTGTCTATATGTAGGACAAGAGGCTAGTCCTTCGACCATTTCCCAATACTTCCCACCGGGTGCTCCACAAACGCTCAATATGCCCTCGTTTCTCAACACCCTATCATCACTACTAGGCCCCTTATCTTCACAACAGGAGCTTGTTAATGCCTTTGCGGCGTTTGATGATGACGACAGCGGACAGATAGACGTTGCCGAACTCCGAGATGCCCTGCTACATACAAATCCCGAGTCTGGAGAGCGGCCACTGAGCGAAAGAGAAGTGAATCAGGTTATTGGTGGATTTAAGGGCAGAAGAGAGTTTGCAAGGGGAGTTGGAGGCGTGCAACGCGGTGAAGTTTTCAGATATCAAGACTTTGTTGCGAATGTGATGGGGAGTGAAAGCAATGACAAAGTAGAGCAAGACCAGTAGCCTCGGTGTTGCCAGTACACGTACATTATGGACTACGGCTGTCAAGCACGTACCCACCAAGAAATCAGCCCGAATTCCGTATTCCAGCGATGCAGCAAAGTCGTCGAATATTTTTCTCACATCCCGTGATAATCAGCTTTACCTTGCTGAGATTGTTGCTATCCGCCTTCGCTTTTTCGCCTCCTCCCCGTCTTCAGTACTTGGTTGAGGCCCAGCTTCTCCACCTTCTCCTGTACCAGAGTCAGCGTTGCACGCCTGGGTAAGCCTTGAGCCCTGCGAAATATTGTGCACAACCCAGGGCTATCCACATCTTGATATTGACGAGGACACTGGAGAATAGAAGATAGGCATCTAGAACAACATACTTTCTTTAGCATCGACTGACTTGGCGAGTTCTTCTTTTCCACCCATTGCTTTCCAATCATTCTCCTTCTTCTTGACCACTTTATCAACTAAGGTGCTCAGCGAGCGACCGTCAATTTTTCGCAAATTTTCAACACATGTTGCACAGATCCACAGGTAGCACCAAGTGCATTTCCAGTGGTCTTCACGGCTTTCGACCTTACAGATCATGCACGGCACTGTATAGTGCCTGTTCGATAACTTGAACAATTTTGCGTGACTTTGATAACATTCGAAATGAGTTATCGTTAGTGGAGGAGCTGATATTGGTATGGGCGTCTGGGGCTGCGAGAAGGGGGTCGGAACCACCGACGGAGCCTGGGAAATGCCTGAGGTTGGTCGTGATGGTGGTTTTGTATGACTTGATAGAGGCGGCGAGAGCGCGAGGTTAGACAAACGGTTAGTCGTCGTATGTATACTGCCCGGAGCAACAGTAGTAATTTCGGAAGTTGGTGCTGTGACAGATAGGATTGGAAATGCTGTGACTGAATTCTCGAGTTGCTTCGGCATGGCTGCTGGTGTTTCCCCCATTTTTGTCACCTTTTGGAACCTCGAGTGCCGTGTAGGGGAAGGCTCGCCTGCTAAGGTTGATCCCTCTTCGTCCTTTCGGAAGTTGACAGTGCTAGATCTTGGGGTACCGAAACGGAACGGAGATATCGTGCTCGGCCGTGCTAGGAGGCGAGGAGGCGATGGCACGGCGTCAGAGATCTATCAAAGATCCTTTAGTCAATCCTATTCTGATTCAGAAAGTCTGATCAAAGGTCTCTAGCTATGTAGGTAAGAGACGGTGGATGCGTAGCCAGTTTTAGGATACGTGCCGAAGCTGCGACGAGCCGAAGGAGCAACAAAGACTTTTGAGCACATACAGTAGTTTCCGGGGAGTCTGCTTGTTCCCTGAAGATTTTGCTTCGACTCTTCCGAAGCATCGTCGATGCGTTGTTGCCCATACTCTGGTGATACTGGGACAAAGCACTAGGTAAAAGTCTCTCTCCTGATCCAGAGGTAATATCGACAGAAGGTGTATCAACGAGAGATTGGCGGGGGTTGTGATCAGAGAAAGGAGGTAATGACTGTATGCGAAGAGCGTTTGGTGAATGAATCCCACGGCTGGGTGTATCTTGCTCGGTCCTGGCCTCAGGTTTTGAGTGGGTGCTCAACAATGTGTCATGCCCTGGTACACGACCATGGTGACGTGGGTCCTGCTTAACATGCGGTACTGGTGCTTGCTTTAAGGTGACGTTAATTCGATCTATAGGATTTTGTGGAAGAGCTTTTGATGGGGATGGTGAGTTCTCAATATGAAAGTGATGTTCGCCCTGTCTCGCAAGTGGAGAAGTGGTGCGTAATGATAGCATGAGGGCTATGAAAAGAAGCTCGTACGTCTTCGAGGTAGGTGCAACTACAAGATCAAAGTTTCGAGATTTGGAGCAAGCGCGAAATATCAAGAGTGAGAAGGTGCAAGTGGTTCTGAATGAGGAAAAACACTAAGAGTGTTCATGACGAAGGAAGGTCTCAGGGTTCAAAACAAAAGGGGCCAGCACCTTCGCGGCTTTGACAAGCCCAAAGCTCAACTGTTTGTACTAAAGTCAGTGGCTCAGTCGTCTTACAATTTCCGCAATCACATATGCCTCGAGATTTTCAGCCGTCATAGGGTGCCCAAGTGTGATGGATTGGGCAGGGCATTCTGGGGCATCGTAAGGAAAGACAGAATTACCTATGAAAGACGAGATCGAGAAAAAAGAGTCTGTCACAGGATAGCCAGATCTGTCTTACGCTCGTCGATCGTATAAATGAGTTACAAATGCAATGGCTGACATACGATCATCACTAATGTGCCTAGGAATGCAATCAGTAGCTCCAGGATCAAGATACTAATTCCATACAGGACTACCGCTTTTGTTCGTAGGGCTCAACCGAATAATACCATGTCCGCCAGCGCTTCCGCTCTGCTTCCTGCCACTCATCTTTCCAATGGTCTGTGTCGAGGGCATCGGCGGCGCAGGGTCTTGGTCGTCGAACTCATTGGGTCCACCGGTTTCATTTGAAAGGAGCGAGGTCGAGCGTGGTCGGATGTCGTGACGAAGGGACGCAGATTTGCTGCGCACAGTAGCTTGCTCTGAATGTCCAATGGCTGGAAAATTGAACCCAGAACCCGTTGAAGTGTGGAAAGCTGTATTGGAGAACTCTGACTCGGGAATAGCTAAATCGTCCACTGTGGCATTGATCATCTGCTGCTGATGGAATGCGTTCGAATATACGAGAGTTTGTTGCATGGCTTGCTGTATACTGTGCTGTACAAGTTCGATGGACCTCTGCACACTAGCTATCTGCGCTTGGCTTCTTTCTTCACTCTGGCGGTGATCCTCGGCTTTTACGGCCAGCTCTGCCTGTCTGCGTTCTTTCTCGTCGAGTCCTTGAGCATTAGCTGACTGAAGGCGTTGAAGCTGCTCCTGAAGCTTTGTGACTCGTGTTGTCAATCGCTCACGCTTCTGCTGTGTGCTTGTTGCTTCGCCCTGAAGGGCAGCCTTCTCTTGTTGGGCAGATTCTTTGCAATTTGCGACTTCGCGTTGAGCATCAGACTGCCGATTTCCTTCTGCCTCCCATGCGAACTTCCTTGAAGACCACTGCTCTTGATCTTCTTCTGGAATGCAGCCGATCGAATCAAGCTCGTCAGACATTGCAGCGACTGCTTCATCGGCTTGACGTGATTGCTGGTTCCATTGCTTGTGTCGAGTATGATGACCCTTATCTTCCGCTGTGATTTTGGTGATCTTGCCCCTGAGAATGTCATTCTCCTTCTTCAGTGACGCACAGGCAGCTTTGTTGTCCTTTTTTAATCGCTTTAGACGGGTCTGGTATTCGGTTTTGGTAGCTTCGCACGCAGCTAAAGAGTTTCTGAGAGTAGTCGCAGGAGACGATGGAGAGGATGGTCGGGGTGGTTGAGGGGAGCCGTGACGGTTAAGGATGTGTCTGTGGAGGTCATTAGATGCTCGTCGTCGTGGAGAAGCCACAAAAAACTTGAAAGGAGTCATACCTTGGTCAAGTGGGGAGGGGGATGGCGTAGAGACGCTCGTAGAGAAGAACTCCACGCCATCCTCACACCGGACGAAGCTGCAGATATAACTTGAGGACGGGGAAAGTCCAAATACTTCCCCTTCCCAGGTCTGATCCGCGCTCACGTCCTTGATTTCCTCTTTTGAAATACTACGTATCGCTGTCGAGCCCCAGTCAGCGCCGTTTATGCGGACGAAAAACGGCTTTGATTGGTCAACACCAGCACCGATTGTCGGCTTTGGAATCTCAGTGGCATCCGATTCTGTTTTGCGGGGGAAGTAGCTGGCTTCAAAGGAAAAGCTATGTAGGTGTATCTGTGTAATCCAAACACAACCTTCTTCAAGTTTGAAAGGAGCATCACCCAGATTCCTCGAGTCGGTAGCATTCGATATAGCCGCTTCCTGTAACATCTTTGACTGATCAAATTCTCGACAAACGGTGACTTTCGTAGCAGCAAATGCGGCCCATAGCGGCTGCTGGCTTCTAACATAAGTTCCTTGTTTCCTCTTCTTCTTATTGCTTTTCTCCTTCGTTTCCCTAGCATTAGGTAGTGAAGATTTAGTGATAGGATCTTGGTGAGCGCCTTGTATTGTGGGAGTAGGACCCGGAGCAGGCATCCCATCCGAGCGATTAGATGAGCCAGTGGTAATTTCTGAATCGGCTTTCTTCTTTACGGTCGCGGTTGGAGTATGGCCCCTTCTGGCATACCATCGCCGAACCACATGCACGATACCTTGTACGAGAATATGTAAAGTAACCAGCAGTCGAAACCAGGCGGAAAAGGTATTGCTAGTATGTATATCATCGCTGAGGAACTCCACTGGACCAAGGGGTAGATTGGAGAAGGATGACAAACGGACCGTCCAGTCGTGACCAAAAAACCGATTCTGTACCCATTTATGACGAGCAATGTGACTGATTATTACGATTCCCATGCACACGATAGTGTGATCCGACCCCTTGTTCTTGACCGAGTTTCCTCCGCCCAAAGTGGTCGCGACCACAGCCTGTGCCAATTCGAGCGCAAGGACTTGCACAGGTGTCCATATAACGAGCCACATCACCAATCCTATGATATCCGTCGCGATGATTGTAGCAAAGGATGGTGCACCGCTGGAGCCCTGGAAAACCTCACTAAAGTTTGTAGGAAAGGACGACAACGAAGTAGCGGGTGGCATGAAGGTCAATATGGCGAACAACGTGTTGGTGAGAGTGAGGATCGTTGGTGGTAAAGAGAGCAAGAAGATCAAGATAGCCAATGTATCGCCAATGGGACAGGACCATAATATCGTGAGAGCAAGACTCAGTGGGCCACAGTCATGGACCGCTGCGCTTTTTGCAGCATTGACATCGATCCTTCGGTGATTGCGACCCAGCTGCACGCTCGAGCAACCATTAACCAGGGGGCCCAAATCTTCTGAAATTTCTCCAGACTCTCTGCCATCATGCTCTTCAGACTCCTTGAAGGCACCCTTGAACTCATTCGTACGTCTGTCGGGCACGTGCGTGTCGGTGGAAGGTGCGGAAGGCGGAGTGCTTGGCTGAGGGCTTCCATCGGTGCTTCCATTTATGTGCCCATTCGACTTCTGTCTCGTTATCCTCTTGCCAGGAGCGACGATACCATTCTCGTGACGATTATTGTGCTGATGTGCGGTCTTCTTGGGTCCTCGGGGCATGAAGCCTTCAGGGCTCGATCGCAGCCAGCTTGCTCTGTAAGAAGTAGCGTATCATGAAGCTCTGGACCGATGCTACCACTATCTATTGGCGATAGACCTGATGGGCTATGTTAATCAACAGAGGTAGATGGTATTGACGATCTTGTTTGTTAGGTACTTCGAGGAGTCGCCTAGTCTATCGCCAAGCCAAGCTCCGGTCAGTGGGGTTTTGCCAGATTGTTAAATTCGCGAAAATTGGATTTGTGGGCACAGCAGCTCAAGTATGACACAGCTGTAGGTATTTTGATGCTGTTTGATCTCCAGACGAGGACGATTTGGGATTGCGTCAGTGGTCAGATGCATTTGCTAATTGAATCTAATCTTCGACACGGTGTTCAAACCTTGAATTTGGGTGAACACCTTGCACATTGGACAGATTTCATGCTTTAATAATGATTTGGGGCGTTTGAGGTAGTAATACATGTCCCACAAGCCCATCTATAACTGTCTACCTCATATTACGCAGTAAAGTAAGATGATACCTAGAGTGGGCTTCCGCGAATATGTACCACGAGACCGCATGCTAAAAACCACTCTGAATCGAGCGCGTATCGCACAGGCCAGTCCCCAGCTATTGTCCCTGGCCTTGAGCTCCAAGATCAGCGTGCGGTCAATGCGGCGAGAGATAACACGAAGCCTAAGGAGGATGCATTATTTCAGCTGTTGCCCTGAAACTTGAGTCATCCTGTCACACAATTCACCGAGCCTCATCCTCCTCCACCACCCATGTCCTCGACTGCGCCCTCCCTGTCCCAGCTTTCCTTCTCCAGCTTCTCCACTTTTTCGATGAGTTTGCGGATACTCGTACCGTTGTGCATCCTTGCCTGTTCCTGCGCTTCCCATGTCTGTTCGAACTTCCCCAACATGAATGCTTCCAAAGGCGTTTTAGCCCCTTTCTGATAATCGTATACCATGATTTCCTCAACACAGCGCGCTGCTGGGCGTTGGTGCCGTTCCGAGAGGATAAGGACATCTAGGGCAAATGCTTCAGTTGAGCTTGTTGGCGCTTCTCGTAATTTGTGGTATACAGAGACATGCTGGTGATGATGTTAGTGTCAGCCATTCCATGCTCTGGCGAGTACATAGCTTAGGCAAAGGTAATCCCTGGTGAAGTGAGGCATAAATGCAGCGAACAGAAAACCCAGATCGACCTGAAAAATACCTACATCTGGCCATTTCATTGGCTAAACAGGATAGATTATTAGTCTCGGAGTCTTGCCTGGTCCTTCAGATATCTCAAAAACATACAAATTTGAAATCAGTCCTGTTGCTCCGAAGAATAATTAGCGAAGCTGTTGAACGGATTCAAAAACTCACCTGATGCTCCGAAGAATCAGGCCATTGCCTCTAGGCGTCAAGAGTTCCAACCATGCCTTCTTGTTCGGGGTGTCTTGGTTTGCAAAATTTTGTATCCAGTTCACGCGTGCGCTTTCAGCCCAGTAATTATATCGTACGTTATTCACATGTCCTTAATATGAGCTGTCAGGGAACCGCAAGGTTGGTAACTTTTAGCCATGAGCTAGAATCCGTACCCTAGATATCATTAACTCGGGTACCTCCTAACCTATATATCATGATAGCGGAATCAAGGGAGAAATCAATGCTGATCGGGTTCTATATCAAAAGACATGTCTAGTCACGTTGAGATTACCTCTGTAGAGCAAAAGTCATTGCACTTATAGCGTAAGGACAGGGAGATTGATTCTGTAATTGTTTGATGAGGAGATCAACTCATTGTGACAAGATCTGTAGTACAGCAGAGAATATTGAAAAAGATGGATCACGAAGCCCACTGAAAGGGGACACTGAGTCTTACCATAGAATCCTATAATCATATAAAGTCAATATTGAATCTACCTCAGCGCCACGCATTTGGCATGATAGATACACACCATTTCCCCCCACACGACCTTATGTCTTTCCAAGCCTGCCCGACCCCTTCCCACCAAGAAACCCTCACTCCCTGCAAGCAGCTCTCTCCAGTCTCTCGCGAGTACTCTCAGAATTTTGCCCGCTTCGTCCACCTGCGCAGGACGAAGCCCGAATATGATACATTTTCCAATGCGCTTCTTAAGATCTGGGAGCCAGCGAGCAGGGAGAGGGTCATCATGTTTGGGTGAGTCAGAGGCTGAGGCGGCTGTGGAGAGGCGAGGAAAATCGGAACGCCGATTGAAAATTATTCTTCGAGAGAAGTCATTCGCAATTCGAGGACACATAATGCATGAAGTGCAAGAATTCGAGTGAAAGGATCAGAGACGATGACCAACGAGCCAACCTGGAGCCAGACTGCCATAACCCTAGTTCTAGAAACTACAACCCTACAACCAATCGAACAGGAGCCGAGCGAGCCAAGCAAATCATAAGATGAAAGCCACAACAATTGCCAACGGACGAGGGAGGATATGACAGAAAGCCTTGGAGCATACTGCATTATCTTCCCCAATGATAAATTTTGCGGCTCGAACAACTCGAAGCGTGGCTTCGAGAGATCTATGCTGCCGCAATCTATCCATATCCCTCAAGCCTGTCACCAGGGGTCGACTCCTTCTTTCTGATCAAGGATTGGTATCGAATTATCCTTCTCAACTCATTGAGAAGATCGGGCTGTGGTGTCCAAGGCAAATGAGTACTTCTCACGAGCAGCGGACTGCAGCCGAGCCTCGTGAGAACGAGGTTCACGATGCTTTCCTTTCGGAAATCGTAAATATCAACGAAGATGTGCGACTATTGTATTTGAGACCGTCCAGAACTTCTAAGATAGGTACCATCTCGTTTCAGCGTATAGTGAGAGAGTACTCTCGCCAGCTTGTCCAGCGACCTTTGCTCAGACGAGACGGATTGGGGCAGGCTGACTTATATTTCATTACTTAGTACGCTTTCTGCCCGGCCAGTGGATGGACTTGTTCATACCAGGGCTGTCGCAAGCAGGAGGATTCACTGTAGGTCTTTCTACTTTTGCCTCCTTCTTTGCAAATGCCCAATTTTACAAGAGCCATATCTCTGTAGATACTATGATAGTACTCCAGGACCACATGTCCTAAGACCATTTCTCCTAGATCACGTCGACCCCAGAGGATGCCCAGCCAAAAGGCTCTGGCGACACCGGATACGTAGAGCTCGCCGTCCAGAAGTCCAACAACCCAGCTTCAGCTTGGCTATGGCAACCCGAACGCTCCATCATCGGCTCTCCGTTGAGATTTCGAGTAGGTGGCAGCTTCGTATGGCCGCCTCCTAAGATCCGAAAACAATCCGTTGAAACCTTGCTGCTTGTAGCTGGTGGAGTGGGTATAAAGTAAGTATTAAGCTCTCAATAACTTGACGGCTACCGAGCAGAGGCTTATTATTGGGCCAGTCCCCTGATATCAATGCTATCCCACCTTAGTTACAACAAGGCCTTTCCATCGTCTGTACGTCTGATATACTCAGTACGCACCCCTCAACAACACGTCAGCCAAATCCTCTTCTTTGACCGGCTTAACAAAATCTTTTGTCAGCCAGATCTCGACTTCCGCCTCTTCCTCACCGGCGACGGATCCCCCAAAGGCGATATTGTGCCTCAGACTGCAGCTTTTCCCTGTTTGCGCCTGGCCCTACGCAGATTCGTGCCCAATGATCTTATTAGTTGTCTTCCCCCAGAGGAGAAGAGACACAACACTGTTGCATACGTTTGCGGGCCGCCGGCAATGACAGATGAGGTTGTGGCATTCTTAAATAGTCAGCAAGGAATGTGCAAGGAGCGAGTCTTGTGCGAGAAGTGGTGGTGATGGGGTATCCATTGTCAGAATCCCTTTGAAGATCCATATCCCCTGGCCTTTCTCGATTCTCCACTATTTGGCTTACTGGCGGCTTCTTCAAGTGCTGGTTATTAGTGCCACTTTGATCTCAAAGTCCTGAGAATCAACATTTTTATTTATGGTGCGGTGAACACGAAGATGTTGCCGCTTTACAACGTCTATTCCAATCCCATACGCCGACATGTCTATACCCAAACGTCCGGATTTCCAAATCCTTTAAAATTTTTCCTCACACTTTCCAACTGGTCTTCCTCCCAAACGCACCTCTGACACATACACATCCCACCCAGGGTCCCAACCATCCACTCCCTCCTCTCTTTAACCGGTAAATCCACATCACAGTAATGACTCAGGACCTCCTCCCCCTTCCTAATCCCTCCTTTCCACCTCTCCTCCTCGCCCTTTCCCTTTCCCTCTCTCTCGCCCTCCCCCGTACCTTCTCCCCACCTAATCACATCCTCCCCACCCCTTGCCTCAAACCGAATCTCCCCGCCCCACTCCCACTTCACGTTCGGAGCACAGCTATGGTTCGCAAGACACCACATCGGATGCACAGCGCACACCTCAGGCCCCTTAACCCTTGACCTCGGATCCGTGCTAAACCTTGCGCTGGCCGTGCCCCTGAATTTCGCATAGAGCGTGTTGATGATCCAGGTGTCGCACAAGTGCGGGTTGGCGAAGGGGTCGATGTCCATTTTCTCGAGCATGTGCAGGGGTGCGAGGATGTTGTCGTGGAAGGTGAATGGGAGCTTGCGGGCGACGGGAGCTGCGGGTAAGTTGAGTTCAGGGGAGGTGAAGTCGCCCCAGAGGTACTTGATATCGGGAAGGTCGAGGGGATGCACATCTTGGGTTACAGACATGGCGAGGACGCGGCCTAGGAGGGCGAGATAGAGTGCGGTGGCGGAGGCTTCGGGTGATGGGTCTTTGGCTAGGATGTCGAAGTCGAGCTTGTTGCAGACGGCTGGGTGGTAGAGGTCGAGGGCTAGCGATTGGCATGTTGTGGAGCAGAAGATTGTGTCTTCACAGTCAGGACATGAGGGGAGGGGAGGCGCATTTGGTGATATGGGCGGTAGGGGTGCGGAGCATGCATCGCATAGGACGTCGTAAAGCCGGTTATTTGCAGCTAACATTGAACGCTCGTGAAGTACCGTTTCGTGGGGCGCGATATCTTCAGTAGCGAAGAGGCCGAGCTGTGTGATATAAGCTTGAACATATGGCTCGTCAAGTATTTCGCTAGACTCCCTATCCGCTTGCGAAGCTTTATTGTGCAGCAATGGAAGCCTCATAGCCCTGACCTCTAATTTTGGCGCCACTTCCTTCAGACGACTACTGAGCTCCGCTAACTTCTCAACTGCGAAACGGTCAGGATCGTGTCGATTCCAAGCATAGAGCTCCCGACGGACCAAGCCTCGGTCTTGCAGCTCTATGGTTGAAGTGGTCTTCAAATGATGCGCCGCATGTTGGTCTTGCTGTCCTTGAGGAGCTCGGCGAGTCTTGACAATCTGAGTCTGAATCTTTAGGAATTGCTTATCACCTGGAAAAGCTTGGAGACCACGGCTAGCGAAATCATAAGCACTCTTGAGACATCCACATTCCATTAACGTTCGACTCAGTATCCGAAAACTTTCGTGTGCGACCCTTTCAGCAAGGTACAAGTGATCTCGACTCATCTCTCCATCAATCTCTTCGCTTCCCCAATCTCGATTGTTTTGCCTTGGAATGAAAGCTGTGCCCTGACAAAGCATTCTCGTCCGTTCTCCACTAGGACTATTGATCTCTTGCATGGCCACTTCAATTGCCTCAATGACATTTTCATGATACTCTCCGCAGTCATCTTGAATCTCGTCGCTCAATAGGAGTGCTTTATAGGCGTCGCCTGCCGCCAGTTCGGGATACCCAAGTCGTTCATACTGATCTGCTCTTGTCAGATAGTTGCCCGGCTCGTAGGGGTTTTTCTGGATCGCAGACCAAATCCACTCTACTGGAGCTGCGGAGTCCTCCTCGGCAGCCATCTTCCCTGGGCTTAGCAAAGCTCATAACAGAGACTTGCGTAGATTAGAAATCCTGAAGACGATGACGATGTTATCGTGCTACTATCCCAAGGTTGAGGTAGCCGGTTGCCTAAAGACCTGATATCCCTCTGATTCTTACACCGCCTGGCCAAGATAAACAAACAGATGTGTTTTTGAATTCTGAAGAAGGACATGAGACAACAGATACAATATTATTAAAAGCTACATGCACAATTTACACTACTTGAGGCTGTTCGCACACCCAAGCTATTGCACTTTCATAGGATATGAGAAAAGTCGTATGGAGTTCTACGGGTGGTGTCGAGAGATTACGTTTGAAGTTGCTCATAAGCAAAGGAGCCTGTCAAAATTTGGATGAGACGTTGAGAGGCGTAAGAGATTTAGAGCACCACTGGCGCGCTAAACAAGCGAGCTTGGCAATAGAACTTAGGGTTATCGACGAGCTTGTGCTCTATGAAAATATACAGGATCATGAAGTTCGTAAAAGTAGACATTTCCATACGGTGCCCCGAATCTGTTGATCGACTATCGTGTTGCCATGACTCAAGTACTCGAGACCGAGTAGGCTCGCTCGTGACTGTCGACTAGAATTTCGCGATGTCCGCGTGCTATCTCCAGTGCCTTTAGAGCTCCTATCCAGATAGAGTAATGTGGCTTTCTGTACACGATTATTTTGCGCGCTGATGCTTCTCTGGTTTGCCTAATACGTAGCTTTCAGCTCTTCATTTGTGGTGTTATTTTGAAATGCAGCGGCTGCCGATCGCGCTCTTTCCTCTGTCGCTACATGAGCTTTAGGATCCGTTCCCAATGCGTTGTCTCGTCAGGAGCTTACCATCCGATGATGGTGCTGCACGTAAGACAAGGATGGCTTGATTGAACATGAATATCTTTTCAGAAAACATAAACTGCCTTCCAAGCAATAGATCAAACGGTCCTTGCTCGGCAACAAAGAAATTATTCTCGTGAGTCTTGGAGCCGTCATTCGCATACCATGTAATCTTGATCTTGCCCCTAGACTCAACGTCGTGGTCCCCAAATCCGGTATAAAGATTGCTCTGGGTTTCTCGAATAAATATCGGTTCCAGTTGTACTCTTCTTAATGATGTCCGTGATCCAATTGTCCGCGCAACCACTGTGTTCGGATCTTAAATAGCAGCTGATACCAATAGAGGATACATGCAAATGGACTGGAGGGTAGCATCTCTTCGTGGACTTGAGAGTCGACAAAGTATGAAGTAGGGGCGCTCGCTAAGGTCAGCGCTCTCATCGGCTTGAAAATTGAAAATAAAAAACCAATCAGAAAAACCCATCAAACAGCAACAACCGAACATAATAAGCGAAAGTCTACATTATCCTGTCAACACGTAATTACACAAAAGAAATGGATGCGAAGTGTAAGAAGGTAGATGTCGCTGCGTGTGCCATCATGAGTTCAGCTTTAGGCGCGCAAGCGCCAGACGCCAGGGCTCTGCTGGGTTTCATCTGATCACTTTAGCTCACTAGTCCTTGGGTCCACTGAACATCAAGCTCGGACGGGCCAATGCAGGCCTACCGTCAAAGCATTGATGGCAGGCAGTATGTTTTCCACGGGCTCGCCCAAACCTCGTGGCTACCCGAAGCTCGCAGCTCTGATGGGTTCTCACCAAGAGACTGCGATCTTCCGCCGATTTGGGACGCTAAACATGCTCAATCTCCTAAGCCTACAAGCCGAACTCACAGACCTTGAAGTTCAACTGGAGAATATCGTGAAGGGGGATGAGACTTCTGGAGATGCAGACAGGATGCTCCACGCGATTGATTTTCGGGAGCTGAGAGCACATGCGAAGGACGGGGATGATCTGCACTGGCAGACGCTGCTGGATATCAGAGCAAAGCTGCAAGAGTATAGTATTACCTTGCGCCTACACATGCGCCCAAGGACGGTGAATGCTGACACAAATACAAGATGCAGCTATCCTCCAAGTCGCGCAAGTGTCGAAACTTGAAGCCCCGCGTAGAGACGAATTAGATTTCCTACAAGACTGGCTACGGCGTCCGACAATGGGCGATTCATTCCTCCGTGGGCCCGAAAGCAGGACATGGACCGGACGTGCATCTCAAGAGATGGTTACACTGGCACAGCGGCAGATGGAGCGAGATCCCTTCTCAAACTGGTTCAGCACCCGCTTGGTGGACATCTACGATAAAGTATGGGGAAACCGTAAGAAAGAGCCAATTGCAGGGGATCCTGATAGCGGGATTGTCGAGTACGAAGATTCTCGGCTTGCTGCTATCAGTAATGCTGTCGGTGTTATTTTTGCCTCCTTGATTCCTACAGTCAGCGTTCTGGTGCTGTATTTCATTAAAAACATGCTGGTGAGAATTGGGTTGCTGGTGGTTTTCACGGCGGTCTTCGCTGCGGCGTTGGCTTTGTTCACGAACGCGAGAAAGATCGAGATATTCTCCGCTATCGCTGCGTAAGTAATTCCAATTTTCCTTGTAATAAAGCCAATACTGATATTGACTTTGAAGCTTTGCTGCCGTTGAGGTTGTTTTTATAGGTAGTTCTGGCGGACCTGGGATGTAATACAACTTAATCGAGGGGTCATCGTTAGCCTGGTGTTCAGGTGATCATATGGCAAGGCATTTGCATGAGGGATTGCATGATGGTACTCCACGATAGTAAAATATTCATCTGCTTCCTTATAGTAGATTATTCAGCAGCATCCGTCGACCCCTCGAACTGCCATATCTCCAGGCTCGCTCTTGGAGGGTCTTTATGTTCTTTTTATCACATTACCTGCAGACGGTCAGCCATGACTGTTCGTCTTTGAATTTTTCGTGACTTACATCGCAATTATCATCCAATACAATAGGAATACCTTCTTCGACAGCTTCTCCACCCTCGCCCGTCGTGCTTGGCCGGCCTCTCAACCTTGCCGCTAATTGTGCTAACATACGCCTCTGTGATATATGTCAACGATTAGCTTAATCTCCAAACCAAGAGATCCATTCTTGAAAATCGACTGGTGTAGCTCTTATCCGCATGGGAGTCCCTTCTGCACGTACCGAGACGTATGCTTCTCTCATCCCACCCTGTCTCTCTGCATCGTTCTGGCTGGTAATTTCATAGCTTTCGTGCATCCGCTTACGGCTTGCAAGACCGTCACCAGGGGCAGGAGCATCAGAACGCCGTCGCCGACTTGCTAAGGAAGAGTAACCTGAGGTAGTACGAGGGACTGTGCCATTGACGCCCAAGCGAGCGTCTTCTTGTGCTTTAGCATCGGGTGAGAATACCTTGATGGTATGGTCGATGCCGGATACTGCCAGTAGTGGCTCATACCTAAGCGAGGATTTGAAAATCAGCTTTTCTGTTTACGGTGTAACACTGTTGATCAGGAAAGATGCGACCTCGACCAATGCTTCGTTGTCGTAGATTGTATCTCCGATTGTGACATGAGCTCACAAAAAGACGAGCTGTGATGACTTACGGATGGCCTTGTACAACATTCACAACCTCTCCATCGCCTTCCAGAATATTGAGAAGCTGTGTAGTTCTTTTGTCCTGTAGATATCAAATGATGAGCATTAATCAACCAGCCTGGCTTGGGTGAGGTTACCCAGATAAACAAATGACCCGAGTCGCTGCCGCTGACAACGTACTCATCCTGGAGGCCAAAGAAGTTACAATCCTTGACTGTCCTGACATTGCAGTGACCTCGATATTGGCGAGAGTGAGTAGAGTATGGCACACCGGCCTCAACTAGCTCGCGCCTCTTGCCTCTATCGAATGCTGATTGAAACATAAATTGGCGCTCCTCGGCAGTGGTGTCCCCATCTTCGTCACTGTCATTGTCTTCGTCCTCTCCATCGTCATCATCCCCTTCACCCTCGTTCGCTTGATCTTCACCATATGCAGCCAAATGGTCGCCAATATCGTTCTGAAGATCTTCCATCAATACAACTTCGCTGCCCGAGTCAGCGTCCTCAATCTCGATAGCGGGAGGCCGTCTTGAAGGAGATGATGGATCGTGCATTTCTACGTCGCCATTCTCGCCGACAGATCGATTTGTTGCGTTCTGAGCCGTTGCGTTCTGTGTAGTATCTGCATGCGTAGAGGCGCTATTTTGCTCCACAGAAACCCCTCTTACCAGCGTGACCGTATCGACGATATCTTCGGTCTCATCCGGATCTATGTCTTCTTGAGCTCTGCCTTCCTCAGGTCCATCTATACCTAAACCACCAAAAGCCGTATCGACGAACTGAAAGTTAACGTCTTCTCCAGCGTTAAGCAAGAGTCCCCTACCAACTCTAAAAGCCCAAAATGTGGATGCCGTTGACTTGTCCTGGACAGCCGGGAAGGGTCTAGGTACCTCGCCAGTAGTCGACGATCTAGCAGCCGTAATTGCTTTTGACAAGTCTTCAAGTGGCATCCTTATAGCATTGCTGAATGCAATGACTGCAGCCGACTCAGACTGAAACAATCTCCGCCGCTCATCCACCTCAAATCTCGACGCATCGACATTAGGTATTGAAGTTTCTCGTGCTAGCCGAAGCAGATAGGGAATTAAAGCCTCATGAATTCCAGATAGCTCGGCTTCCTCAGGTATAGGAAATCTGGGATTATCGTTGCGCTGATTGGATGGTCTCTTGAACCCCTGTAGTAGAGCTTGCTGACCGCCTTCCAACCAAAGTATGATTGCCTTCAAAAAGTCGTAATTAAACATCTCTCTCGAAGTCGTATGCCGTCCTTCCTGAGGCGCTGGGCTTATCCCTCCGAACATCTGCAAGGCTGGCGATCCGGCGCTTGCGACTTGTAGCCTACCACCAAGGAAACGGGCAAGAGAGCCTGCAGCTTGTACAAATCTTCGAGATGAGTCACGATTAGCTCGCAGCGTCTGTTGTAAGATAACGTCCTCTTCGTCTGGGCTCATAGGATAACGCCATGATCTAATGATTTCGTCCATTTCTGGCAAGCAAGAGGCTGCAAGTCCTAACGCTGAAGTAAAAGACGGCGTATGAGCCGGCAGGTTCAAAGAGGAACTATGAGAAGAACCGGTTGAAGCGTCAAGAGAAAAGAGGTATTTGCGTATTTTGACAATACTCTTCGCTATCTGCATACTCCTTTTTTGTGATTCATTTAGAAGTGACTCTCTAGTCTCTTCCATGAGATCTCTTGATATATCCGCAGAGGAACCCAGTGCTATATCTTCTCTCTGGCCATTCTCGTATTGGACTCGTAAAGCTAAATCGCAATTATCAGCTCTAATTTCCCTGGATGACCTCGGTTTTGAGCTCTTTTGAAGGCCTTCCGCTGAAGTTCCTGATCCAGTCTTCTTCCTCTTTCTCTTTCTGTCGCTTGATTCTTTTGATTTGCCTTTGCTATTTCTGCTTGACAATTTTTGATCACCCTCCATATTTATATGAGCTGCATCCGGGCTCTTGATCAGGTCGAAACTGTAAATGTAATCACCAGACCAACTCGCTATCATTTCGTTCGGATTGGCGTCACTAATTTTGCAGGCTGTGATGTGACCGTTGTAGTCTTTACTGCGCATCTTACCCCGTCCATTAGGCGCGAATTTCCGAACGCATTGCGTCGCTTGACCCATCAGATCATTCTCGTGTGAACCCATGCTATAAGCAGGAGAAACGTTTCTAGGAGTGCCTCGTTCCCTAAATCTATCACGCCCGATCATTCTTCGATCATGCAGGAAGCAATGGAGATGGGCACCACCCAAAGCAATATAGTGAGGCTGGCTGCCTGAACAGGAAATGGTATTCAAATCGAGATTAAACCTTTTGTAGGAGATCAACGGCGGCGGCAGGTTCGAGCCATCGTGATTTTGATCACGAGCGAATAAGCCTCTACCTCCTCTTGGGGCAGGGTAGGCTGATGAAGGTTGTCGTAGATCAAATTGGCGTACCTATACCGTTTCTCAGCGATGTCTTCTTATGATACATCATGCTTCCTGACCTCGCCATCTTCAGAGCACGTAAGGAAAACGTTGGGAGAAGACTCCGTCACAATACGTTTTACTCGATCGGCATGTGATCTGTAAACCCTTGTGTTTGTGTTGGCATCAGTCAGATATCTCACTCCTTCGTACAGATTGTTGAACCGTGAAGCTCTCCCCGAAAAAGCCGAACTTGAGCGTTCGGATTGCACGGTAGATTGTCCGCTGTATTCAAGGTCGAAAACCCTCACTTCGGAATCTCCAGCACAGGTAACGAGAGTTCGGTCGTTTGAGTGTGGCATGAACTTAACGGAGAAAATGTTCGCACCATGGCCTGTTGATACCGTCGTCGTGAGGGCAAATGGGGAAGTTGACGATTCCGGCTGATATGAGTGTATATTGAGGTGCTTATCATCGCTACCTGATGCCAGGAGTTTGCCGGAGGACGACCAACTAGCAAAGGATCAGAATAAACCACAGAGTCTTTGCACAAGGACCTGCCTTAGAGCGTTGACACAGCCAGAGTGACCACCGAGCTCCGCAACAATGTCCAAATCGTCAACCCAAGAACGATCACCATACAATCCCTTAACGCTGGCATAACGGGAGCCATCTCCGGTTTCTCTCCTGAAGATGCGGTCTTGAAAAGTCCGCTTCATTTTCACCAGGAGTAATTGATCAGCTTAATGATCGGGCAACTCATAGCTAAAGATTTGCATGTCCTTTAGATTCAAATTGTGGCGTGGATCAACTCTGCAAAGAAGTAGACGTTCGTAGTCAAACTTCCTTTTCTGACTTTGTTTGCTTCATGGAAGTGATTGATGACATGTTGATCTGATTGTCATGAGCTCAGTTTGCTCCTCAAGTGGCTGATCCGCTTATCGATAACCGGCCCCAAAATGCCGAGGTAATTCCGTCAAGGGTTCTGACTTTCGTCTACTATCATACTGCCATTATTAATTATGTCGGACTTGTAGGAGCCCATTGTTGTATTTGCTTCATGGTCATAGATAATGCCAGCTAGCATTTTGATCGCTGTTGCCGCATTGAAACGCTAAAGCTACTTTCATGGCCTCCTTACGTATCCATTCAACTTCAGATACCATAACAGCTGTCTCGATGTCCCTAACCATCTGTAGCTCTTCAAGCTTGCTAGCTGAAGCGCTCTTGAGTAAGCTGATGACATAGGCAAGATTCGAGCTCTCTTGGGGTTCTCCGAGTCTACCTAAGTCTAGCGACATCGACATTAATTCCTTTTCCAGACTCGCGACTTCAGATCTCCAGCCGTCCCCCAACGCTTCTATGAATTCAATCCCGTCTTGCGCATTATCTTTAGCCGTCGACCTTGACTTTCTAATGCGGGTAGTACACTCGAGCCATGCATCAAAGGTCTTGATCACATGATTGTACCTACTATCGGAAGACGCAAAATCGCTCATCACCACAATACTGTGTGAAAGAGAGTCTAGCTTCTCCGCCAGCTCTGTGTTCGAATAGTCCTGCGACCAGTCAAGCAACGCAGGATAGTTCCTCAGAGTTTGACGATAGATATCAAGCTCCTTTGTGTTCTCGTTTTGTTTTGAGACCCTATCGAATTGCAACCGCAACCGGGTTTTCGCGCTTCTGTTCCACGCGTTTTGTATGTCTGCTGAAGACCGATGTAGTAGATGTAACCTCGCTAGCTCAGCTTGTAGACTTGCTGTCTCAGCAGAGGCCTTCTCGGTGTCCGTCTCTTTGTCGGAGGGTTGCGCTAAGAGAGAATACGCCGA
Source organism: Physcia stellaris (assembly GCA_018902385.1). Classification (NCBI taxonomy): domain Eukaryota; kingdom Fungi; phylum Ascomycota; class Lecanoromycetes; order Caliciales; family Physciaceae; genus Physcia; species Physcia stellaris. The sequence goes on along the minus strand of JABSSW010000001.1, from coordinate 461,061 downwards.
AGCCCTCGAGGCCTTCCTCTGAGTCAAGTGCATCTGCATGGTCGAAGACGCTGGCTTTGAGGGTCTTGCTGGTCTGGGCTTACTATTTGCTTCAGACGGTGAGGAGCAAAGAGGATCTTGAGTCCAGGGATCTGGAAGCTGTTGAGAGGAGGCTCGTGGATGGCGATTCCTAGGAATGTTGGGCAAAGATGATTGCTTATGAGATTTTGAGCTGGGATGAGTTCGGGTGTTACCTAGGATTTGTCTATCAGCATCTGAAGCTTCTTCGGTCTGTTGGCCTGTTTTTGCGCGGCTGGCGTTCAGGTTCTCCGTGCCTGTTGCCCTCGGATTGGGAGCTCTACGCGTTGCGAGGTATGACAACCGTGAATTTGACACTTTGCGCCTTGCAATAGGAACTCTGCGATCAGCACTCTGGGCTTTTTCCTCTCGAGGCTCAGACTTCCTTAGGGAGACTGGTCGTGCAATATTTGACGATGGCTGTTGCACATTCTTTCCACCGCTGGCAGATCCTAAATTTTCCAAACTGGAGATCTCGCGGCGAGTTCCAGGCACGACAATACTCCGCTTTGCGGCTGAAGCATGACTGCTCCCTGACTGAATCTCTGATATCTTCTGTGGTAGTAAACTTCTCCTTTGCCGTTCTGCCATATTTACTGACGACAAGCGTGCTATAGGACAATAACAAACAAGATAAACATGGCTTCAACCTGGACGACGAAGAAGGATAAATCTACAGTAGGGTCTGGTAGAAACAAAAGTCGCTAAGATGACAACCCTAGAGACAGGAAATCATTATTTTAAGGTATCCGTACTGCTGGTTTCAGTTCTACTTTCAGCAACAGACTTCTAAGACTCAGTTATGATTGACTGGGAACTAATTCTACAGATAACACAGGTTATATTTATTTGCAACTCAGAATGCACAAATCTGTGATCTATGGTCTCAACAACGAGGGTTTATGAGAGTAAGCTCTGATAATCCAGTGCACTTCTTGTAATTGATAGAGCAGATTTCGTAGAAGTTCCTAATACTGACTAAATTGATTGACCCATGTTCCTTCTTATGATGATGACGGAGCCTGGCGCGTAGCGCCGGTGAATTCCCTACTCACTCAATAGCCCCCAAACGCTGCACGAAGGTTGGTAATGGTAAAATCACGTGGACCTGTTGTGAGGGTATAGATGACCTATGTGGCATGAAAGGGCCTCTGGGTTTGATGCCTTCCCAAGTCGGGTCACCACGTGTTCACATCAACTGGATGCTTGGATGCTTAAGTAGCTTCGTCCGGGAAGGGAAGGGCGGTGACTGTAAGGCGAATGGGAAGATATTATGGCGAGCTTCGAGGTCACTGAATCTTCTCCCAATTCCCTTCTTAACGCCAGTGCTTCCATATATTCCATGGCTCAACGCGGCAAGAACGCCATTCAGTTGGCCATCTTCGTCCCATCTCTTCGATTTGGTCGTGCAACTTCCCCTCCTAAGAAACATTGCACCGCCAAGAGGATTTGCGGAGGCGTATTGGTGTGCAAGATTGGCAAATGGCGGAATGTGCGGCGTTACCGATTTTCAACATAAGCTGATTTGGATTACGCGTTGAAGGAACTGAGCCGTGAGATATGGTGTAATTGTTCATCTAGATGCAATAGCCGCCGAAAAGGATGTATCGTCGATATAGTATGAGTTTTCCGGTATCAGGTTTTGTAGCCGACCATTCCGGAGCAAGGTCTGCAGTAGTAGGAATTCAATCCTATGTTCACTGGTCCATGAGGATTGGTGATTGCACCTAAGCTCAGAGATCGCTTGCAGCGCGAACAGCGGACAAGCTCCAATGATGGAGACGGCGACTTTGGAGACGATGGACCAAGGGTTGGAGATGCTCGTTGCGAAGTTGCCGCTGAGGAGGTTGTACTGGACGAGGGCAACTTTGGTAGGGTTGACGAGCTCTTGAGCTGGTGAGCCGCTTGGGTTTGCAACTGTAGAAGACTCATGTTGCGGGAGGATGACATCTCGTGAAAATACTATGTAGTGAGTTTACGAATAAGAATATGAGAAAGCGGATATGTAAGGGATATATCATCAATAGCAGTCAGGACCGTCATAACCGGCCAGAACTACGGATCTTTGTTCTAGAACTGCCGCCTATGGAGTACGGAGTCTAGACCGCGGACCTCTTGAGAAATGCTGTGTCCATGATCCTCGTCCAATGAGAACTGCGCGATAGAATAATGGATGGACAAGATCCGTTTGGCGAGATTGCCCCTCGCATTAATTGTTTGACGGGAACGCTCACGTCGCCCTTCCGAGTTGTCTCTAGACTCCGGTCCGTAGTCTAAGGGCTTATTAGTTCTACCGCACATGACTCCTTGATATTTCAACGCTGGCTTGTCGCAGGCTTGTGTTTATTGCTCATGACATATTATTCATTGGCGACCCCTCGATTGGGTTGTCGTGGTCGACAACGAGCTTCGGTTGAAGCGGTAACCTTTCTCCGACATTCACGTGAAGCCGGATTCCGTCACGCCCATAGTCTCACCAGCAGTGTAGCCGAGGTGGAGGCTAACAATGATGATATAATTGGCTGTCGGGGCATCTTTCCGAGACTGTCAACTCCGTCATAGGTTATCATACCTCGTACGTAGATATGCGCTTGTCGCTAATCATCACTTCATATTCCAAGAAGCAAGCAAGGAGTTGCCTTCCGACTAATTGATCTCGCCTGTTTATTGTTATTGCTTGGGTTTGGAAAAGCTTCTCACCCTGCCTACAGAATCCATTCACGTGGTGATAGGTTTCCATACGACCCACAATCTATCATAGCTTTGTCAGACAAGAGACAGAGCCTTAGCGATCATGGGAAAGCAAATCAACCTATACTCGTTCGATGACATCAATGGCCTAGCCAGATCTCTTCGCACCTATATCTTGCAAGCTCAGTCGGCGGGCGTTGAGCGTCATGGAGCCTTCAAGGTTGCAGTTTCTGGTGGCTCTTTACCCAAAACCCTTGCGAAAGCCCTTCTAGAGATTGAGAATGACAGCGCTGAAGGGGCTGTTGATTTCACCAAGTGGGAAGTATTCTTCGCAGACGAGCGTGCCGTGCCTCTGGACCACGAGGATAGCAACTACAAGCTGCTAAAAGACGAGCTTCTAGATAAAATTCCAAAGAATCTGGGCCAGCCCACAGTGCATCCAATTGATGTCAAATATCTGGATGATGTGCAAGAAATGGCGGACCAGTATCAGGAGGAGCTAATGCGATCTTTCGCGGCCAAAGACAGTGTAAAGCTTCCCTTATTCGATCTGCTCCTCCTTGGGTGCGGACCGGACGGTCATACATGCTCACTATTTCCTAACCACGAGCTATTGCGCGAGTCGGATGCTTGGGTTGCGCCAATTGAGGATAGTCCAAAGCCTCCAGCTAAGAGAATAACATTGAGTCTGCCTGTAGTGACGCACGGGGTGAAGATAGCGTTCATTGCAACTGGGGGCGGGAAGAAAGACATACTCAAACAGATTCTGGATACAGACGAGGGCAGAAGTCTACCATGTGGCTTGGTCAATGAGGGGGAGCGGAGAGAGTGAGCTGGTTTACTGACTCTCGCGCCGTCGAGGGTGTTGGATTCCCACGACGAGGCAGCCTCTAGGGACCTGCGTACGTCGCATGGTGACGAAAAGTGTCACGGTAATTCAGAAACAGACAACCTATTCGAGAGTTGTCGCACTATCCTTAGTGGATGACTTCCCTGCATTGAATATGAAGTCTTCAACACTCCACGGATCTCCTGAACTGCATTTTACATTCATCAGTGGACTTTGCCAACGCATGGACGCACTAGTATCGATCTCTGTACGCATTGGACACGGCTTTGAATCTAATTCCCGCCAGCCTGAAGAAGGGCAGCATCCGAGTAGTCTGCTCCACCGCTCGCCTTGGAAAAAATTCCCGGTGACAGGACCTGCAGTCTGCACGCCATCTTTCACGCAACGGCGTGTTCTCGGGTGGAGTGCGAACCATTCTCGAGGTGTTGGATTGGCCCTCCTGTTCATGGTGTGCATATGCTCTCCGCCGCGGAAGAAGTGACAGGCAGCCGATGCATGTTGAACCCGGTTTTCTTGCTCCGATATCGCGGATCGTTGCTGGCACCATGCCTTCGTCGGAAAGCGACCCTTGCTGCATCCTTCTTGTGCAACCCATCCACTTACCCTCTTTCATCGGTCCCTCGTGCTTTTCGTCCCAGTCCAGCACGCTAGCTATTTCAAGACGTACGTCCTCTGGTGTCTTGATCCTAGGGTGGTGTTCCCTTGAGCCCCAAAAGTCTATAATCAAGTCATCGCGGATCTCTCATAAGGACTATAACCAATTGTGCTCGTCCAAACCTCATTTTCATCTGTATCAATTTGTCTTTTCATACTCTAAAAGCTTAGTTTATTTAAAAATGACCTCTCAACTTGACCAAACTTCCACTGCTTCTGCCGTATGTCAACTCGATAGCTGGTACCAGTAGCACATCTTATTTCCCCTTCTGTTATGGGCTCCCACTCAATTGGCTCCAGGCTCTCCTACAGTACGTCCGTTTGTCTCACTTCTCTAACAGCAGCCTAACACTCGTGCAAAATCAACGCAGCAGGGATGCACGATAGTCCGGAAAGTTCCATAGCTCGTCTAACAGAACAAGATCTTTGGCTATCGTAAAAAGGCATATCCCTGAGCATCCTTAACCCTCTTCACCATTGCAGTAATGATCCTCAATTCGCCGTTTACTCCACATCCCGCGCAACACCTGTGGCTACACCGAACCCAGAACCCTACACGTGAGCTATCTCTGGAGAAGATGCTGAGAAGATCACCTCTCTGGACGCTTTCAGACGTTTCGGATCACTTGCAGGCTACGCAAGCAACCGCCCCCCCGGTTTGGGTTTTTGACCGACATTTGAGGTCGAATATTAGAAAAAGGCACAGTGTTGTGTCATGATGCGACATCTAGCACTATATCACGCCCTCGGCGGTCCTATCAGGCTGCCACGACCGGATCTTCATCGAAGCTCACAGAAACTTGTATATCAGAAAGACATTCTCGGGTCTTTCAAAAGGCGTTAACCGTTTAACTCATTCTTCAGGAACACATACTACGTACCGCAGCCTTCACTGATCTTAATTTACGAGGCACTGACCTAGCGCTATTAGATCCTTGGACGCACGTGCTGTTAGAAGTGGCAAGCAATACAAAAACTATGGTCCTGGTGCTCGAAAGCAGACAAATGTACGTTGCTGACTATGGAGATCTAGACCATTCACTATACGAATTGATTGTACACCGCCAACAGTCTTCTAATTGCGACCCGCGTTATATGCACTTGGCCGCATTATTAGCAGGTGCGATCATACACTGAGGCAAACTCGAAACTGCTCGCGAGCGCTCAATGGAATAGCAGGAGCTCCAATTTTCACAGGTCCTTCAATGACCACCGCATCGTCAATTTTGAAGAAGCATTCGGTTTGAAATTGGACATTCGTGCGCTGAGACGGCCTGGCGTAATACTGCCGACCCGAATTCTCCACTTAACCATCGCATCCAGTGTTGAAATGTCGAGGCACTCGCAAAAAGATCGAAAATATGTGATAATCATGCAAGGTGTAAGCGGCGATCAATATACCTGTCACGAATCTGATGAGCTAACCTCCATGCGCCAAAGCGATGGGGCAATCCTCCACAGAACGTGAACGACTTCAGAGATGTGAAAGATCTTGTACGCAGTGTCTTGATTGATGATGATCAACCAGGCGTGGCAAACATCTGCGGCGAGGATCGAGCAATAGTAGTCTGTGACCTGGATACCTGGCCCAAGGCTTTTCGGGCATTCAGTACGGTGACTGTTGGCCTTTGGAGTTGGCATGGCTGTTGACATCACAATAGGCAGTTTGAATGGTTATCATTGGCGTGGTACAATATTGGATGTTATACTTCAATATCCTGAGCCAGAGCATTCCACGTAAGTGCAATCCTCGCCTAGTCGAGTCCACTTCTGCCATGATTTGCGAGAATCATTGATGCATCATTCTTCTCTGTGTCATGAGTCCGAACCAAGTCTGAAAGAGAGTGAATTTCTGATGACGAAATCTCAGGTGGTTGATACATCCACAGACTGATCCAACTGCATCAGTACCACTGATAAGACGCTACCGGACTAACTCGGGGCTGGAATATCCTTACATCGCACCCCAGCTGGCCAGAGAACGCAGAAACCCGTCAATATCCTCTTTGTCTAGTCAAACAAGCAGCCAAGGGGGCCCTAGCACACCTTCCTCGTTGAGCTCGTTCGGCAGCCCAGGGAGGGCGCCTCAGTATCCATTGTTTGGCATGTTCGAACAACTCGTGCCCGCTCCAGTCGTGGTAGATACACTGACAGGCGTTTTCGTAACGTCGAGCTCAGTGGTAGAAATGGATCGTAGTGGCCGCTACCAGACCTTCCTGGTGGCGATCAGTCATGCAGGAGGATATAACCCGCAGACTCCCACCACAATGGCAGCTCTGCCAGTCTATACACACCACACTGAGAGGCGGACGATCATGATTCGGGGACTAAGCCATGATGTCACGGAAAAAGGCTTGCATGACCTCCTGGAGGAACGAGACTTAGCAAATCATTGCGGCCAAAAAATAAGCAGATCAGAACATAATAGGAGATGTCACGCTCTTGTTACGTTCGCGACAGCATCGGAAGCAAGGGATGCACTGCGTAAACTTCACGACTACCGCTTTATGGACAGAAAGCTTGAGGTGGAAATTGCTCGGGAGTCAACGACGGTCCTGCACCAAAGAGTACCGTCCCTAGGTAGTCCAAATAGGCCTATCATAGCGGATGGCTCTGTCTAAATAGTAGCTACCAGTATAGATCCATCCGTGGCGGCCTAGATTGAAGGTACAAATTCTAGGAGGTTGGTAAGATTGGATGACATTGAAAAAGTTGTGGCGTTTGATCGGTTGTCTTTAAAGTCTTCCATTGTAGCGGGTGCCCTGAAAAGCCTAACTCTTCTCACAATTTCGATGTTAAGCCAAACTATACCATGTCTTTGGCAATGTGCTCTGAGTGACAATTAATGGAAGCTGTTTGTAATGCTTTAGGGATTGGTGTAGCGCTGCTGAACAAAGTGTCCTTATCTAGACGGCAGTCTAGCCAAGCTTTTCGAAGGCGGTAACCCCTGCACATCATGAAAGAACATACTGAGGTCACACACATTCACATATGGTGAGGCAACTCTTTGATTCTTGATTCGGAATCTTGCACCAGGTAACGTTCATGCCTTCTTCTTGCCTTTTTCCGCAGCCTGCCTCTTCGCCGCCTTTTTGCGGTTACTCCTGATCATAACAACGCTCAAGAAGCTGCCTACAACTGCAGAGCCTAACAGGATCAGAATGACAGGTATACGGATCGCCCACACCCTTGGCGGAAAGAAGTCGTGGAGAGGATGACCGTTGTCGACGAAGGGCTGCCGTAGGAGTGAGCGTGAAACAGGGATAATCGTACATTTGGGGTAGTTACCATTAGCAGCGTCCAGGTGGTGTAATATAGAAATACCACGGATGCTAGCATCAGCATTGCGAGGCCGACGAGTTTATCGAGCTGGAGGCAAGTCAGCAACTTCCGGTAGTCGAGACCCGTGGGTTAGGCACCATGTCGACAGCTTCCTTGTTCATCAATCTGTGTGGACAAAAGAGCGTAGGTGTGACATCTGACAGCTGTCTGTATCGCCTTGAAGAGCCATGCGTCCTGACGGTTGGACGACCGTGGAACGTGTTCCTGAATGAGCTAGGCTTGATGCGGAAAGGTACCTATCGGGCATTTGGACGACCCCCCCCTCCCCTCGTACCTTACGCATGCTGTAAGCTGAGATCGAGGGGCCCCCACCTTTGAGAGCTACAAGTAGCCTGCCTATTTTGCCTGACCTTCACTTTACTGACCCACCGAGTCTGTTCTGAGACCAGCCAGTAATTCTTTGAGACCTTTCATAAGGATCGGTCAAGCTCAAAGCTTTTCACGTGTTCCATCAGTTCAGGCCTGGTGACGTACAGGCGGCTGGGTCTTCTCCGTTCCCAACGACAGCGAGCCTTTTGAGGCAGCTACATTTACACAATCGTCCTCGCAACGCCGTAGCCCGCTTGACCCTCCCATTGCCAACAACTTGAAGATCTATCGCATCGCATCATCGACTGATCCCACGTGCTGCCGCCTTCGGTTGCAGCCCCCTGACGCCAAACCAGCTGACTTTGAGTCATTCGCTTCCTCATCCTCTGTTATTTCAAACCGTCGTGGAATAAACCTACAACCGAAACACAGTCAAGAATTTGAAATATAGCACAAACACCGAATGCTGTTATTGAATGCCCTCATCGTTAGATCAAGCTCGTAGCAACCCGCATCAAGCCGGCGGCAACCATTCGATTCAAGACGGAGTCCCCAAGACTCACCTCAGTGGTGGTCGTCGTGGAAAGGGACGACGCAAGTACGACGAAGAGGAGGATGATCCAAATGATGGAGCGGTGACAAATACCCCACCTGGAGTGCGGTAAGTCCTTTGATCCACGCTGCACTTCCTAATCGTAATTAGCTGCATGGTGGCGATAAGATCCTTTTACTGACGAGAAGTGGCTTAGGAGTTCGTCTCCACTCCGGGTCCCCCAGAATCATGTTCAGGCATCGTCTGTTGTACAGCCAACGAATGGGATCTCATCACCATTTCTGGCCGCCCTAGGAGCCTATTCTGACACAAAGACAAACACACAACACAAACCCGTACACCCTGCCACAGAATGGGTGAACAGTGTTCAGTTTGGTCAAAGCCCTCCTGATAAATACAGCAGTGGAAGCAGCATAGCAGGGTCGCCGCCTAGTCTTCCACCACCAGCCGAAGAGCTCAAAGGGGGCTTCAGTCATGCATCTCCTCAAACATCCCCCTCCACTGCTTACCGAAGGCCTGTGCGACCGAACAATGGATACCAAAGTTTCGGCGAGTATCTAGGCTCTTCACCTGGCAAAGGAAGACCTGTATCGATGCATTCTCAGAGATCCATATATCCGCCACCGCCTCATCAGCCTCAAGCTCATTATTATGGCGCGCCAGAGATTGACTTCGGGATCATGAGAGCTCGCAGTGGAAGTAGGCCACCAATAGATGATTTTTGCTGTATGTTCGATACCTTTGCACCTTCCGGCGATGGTGACATAGCAAACCCAAAAGATGTATTATTGAAAGGCTTTGTAAATGGTCTGAACGTCTACAGCGTAGGCAAGACCAAGACCCGTTGCATTGGGCGGCTTGAAGGTCTACGCGGGCCTGTGGTGAAGGCAAAGATACTACCAAGTCATTCCAGGATCGACAAATTGCAGCGCTATAGACCACTGGTAGTTGTTGTCATACATGGACTTTATCAGCCAACTAGTCACAACGACTCTAGACCTGGGTCTAGCCATTCTGGAGAATCTTCTTTCAGTGCATCAGGCTCAATGCTGCAAGCTTTGCAAGCTGCAGGGGACGACGAGCCGGATTTGGAGCCATTCTATCAGACTACAGTCGAGATATACTCATTAAAGGAACGAAAGCATATTTCCACCTTACTGAGAGGCCCCAAAACCAGGCCCGAGGCCTCTCAGAATTATCCTTACGCTCAAGCCAAATCTCAACCTTCAAGCTTCCAATTACAAGCTAGTGACAGATTCATTGTTGTAGCTTCCGGTACTAGTGGTGAGGTCTTCGTCTTCAACAACGCGACGGGTGGAGCCGAAGACGATCATGCAATGTTCAAATGTGTAGGCAAAGTCTGGACTAGGGTTTCGCAGAAAAGAGCACGAACTCTGTCAGTGTCATCGGATACACCAGAAGCTGGTACCCCTAGACACCACCAGCTGGATGTGGCCATGTTCAGCTTGAATCATAGATGGCTTGCAATTGTCCCGCCGGTTTCTTCCACCCAAAACACGCTGCATATGACAGTGGGAACAACCCGCGCTGCCCTGAGGATATCAGGACTCTCCTCCCATACAGCGCCAACAGAACCGTCGATTAATTGCGACACTGATGTCCCAGAGACCGAAGGATTATTGAACAAAGTCGCCCGAGATGTGACCCAAGAGCTTATCAAAGGGGCGCTCTGGGTAGGTGGACAAGGAAAGCAAGCATGGAGCAATTACTGGTCGAAGCCAGGCACACAGAATACCAATACTTCTTCAGGAGCCTTTCTGCCACCCGCTTCACCAGCCTTTCCACCAACACACGCAAATTATCGGCCAGGACCGACTAAAAGTGGCCAACCCACCACCATATCAATAATTGACCTTGAGAAGCTTTGTGAAGGTCAACATGCGAGATCCGACAAGGCCTTGCAACCTATGGCCACATTTGCCCTACCAAGTGGCTGTAGTTGGATATCTTTTGCTCCAAGTGGTCTGCATCTTTTGACGGTCAGTCTGAAAGGTGACGTCCAGCAAATCTGGAGCCTGATGCGCATGATACACGGAGAAGCTGGGTACGGCGCTGCACGTGATATAGGTGGTCGAGGACCATTTGTCCGTGAGATCAAGCGGTTCACCCGTTTGACGGTGGCCAACATTGTCGATGTGGTCTGGACAGAGCCGAGAGGTGACAGTCTGGCCATTCTCACAGAAAGAGGCACTGTCCACATAAACAACATTCCGGCCGCTGCTCTGCAATGGCCACCACCGCGCCGCGTGCTCCGGCCTACTGCTTCTAATCTTCAGTCAACTTCAGACGACAAAGATGCGGACATTGCTGTTCCAGCGGTATCAACGACAGGCGCCCTTGGTACAGCATTTAATATCGTATCCGGCAGGACTCAACCCTTGCTAGCTGCCGTTCGTGGACGACCTGCAAGCGTTGGTAGTGCTCTGTCAAGTTGGCCTTCTTTGGGCTTTCCAACGGGCGCTGGCGCCAAGGGTGGGAAGGTCGTTGCAGCTGGCTTCAACAGATCTGTCAGTGCAGCTACCAGCACGGTCAATACTCTACAGCATATGGGAGAGAATCGGCTGACCCTTCCTGGAAAACCCGCTGTCGTCATTCCAGGTTGCGTAAGATGGCTTGGCGGGAAAAACCAAGGACACCTCGCGGTAACCGGTGGAAACATCATCAGGGTACATAGAGTAGCGCAGAGCACGAATGTGAGAGCTGGAAAAAGACGTCCTTCGGTCACTGCAAGCAAGGCATTTGAGTTCACGCTTCCCAAACCCGAAGATGCTCCTCGCAGGCGTAATTCAGATTATGCTGAAGGGAACCAGCTTGCTCCACTACTTGAAGGATTCTGGGACACCCCAACATCAAACCGCCAGTACAGTAGATCAATTCCAGACATGGATCCGAATTCATGGTTCGAGATCGAGACGAATGCACCCTATCAGCCCTTTCATACAGATCGTCGGGTTGGCTACTATGTCTACAATAATGATACGACACCGAACAGCAACGACGATGAACCATGGGCTTTTGGAGAAGCCATCCCTACCACGAAAATCAGTGCAGGCTCGGCCGACGTTGAAGAAGCTGACGAGCGTATGCAAGCACAGCCCGGCCATTTGGAAAATGTCATCCAAAATCAAGGCGACCAGCTTATCGTCACTACGCGACGTAAGCGGAACAAGGGTACGGCAGGCGTCCAGGAAGCCGACTTCTTCGAAGACGACTGCGAGGTTATTGATTTCGCGGATGATAGAGTGTAAATAAGGTTATTTGTCGGGCGTTGGGATGAATGAACTGCATGCACACAACGGTATTCGGATATGCGGCGTTCTGACAGCAGGGTACACGGATGATAGGGGCACTGCTCGGATCAGGTCAACCGCAGCAGAAAGTACGTTGCAAAGCCAAGTGGTTGACGCAGGTACGGCGTTGAGACTTGCAGTTTTCGTCAGCTTCGGATTGATGTGACTGCACGCATAGATGTGTTTTGTTTGCGCGCATGTAAGAATAGGGGAAGGAGATGCTGTGATGATGGCGGCAGTACTCCTTCCTTCGGGATATCATCCATAGATAGGTACCGCGTGGCGACCTCGTCATCCCCTTTGGCGAGATATCGCTCAATGGATCACTCGATCAAAGAAGAGAAAGTGGCAAGATTGGATCGCATGAATTTGTCCTTGTGTGTCTCTGAGGTCAGATCTTATCAGCGGGTGTACCTGTTTCACCGTCAAGAACATTTGCCGCCACCCGCTCGGCTTGGTGCCGTTGTAAAACATGACGTCTGAGAGTACTCGTACAGAGGCCAGGCAGCCAGGCAGACTCGCGGACTACTCGGCAGAGTACTACTCAGATGGGCTTGGTGCTACAAGAAGGGCTGGGTGTGGACTCTGCTTGTGCTGTGTGCGAGGACATCCGACGCGATTCTCCAGTTCGGGAATTTCCTTGATTGATCGAGAGGATGATTTAATTACGAGCGCAGACATTCGACGGTGCGATGGAGCTTCAACTCGCAAGAGCCAAGAAGCTACTGTCGAGGACAGAGGACGAGGCCGAAAGGGGAGGTTTGTCAATAATGGGGCGTTTGGCGCCTGTGGGCTTTATTGGGCACGCCATCGGTTTCTGCTAGCGGGTAGAACTACGAGTACCCGACTCCGGGGATAATTTGATTAGGACTACGGAGCTTCAGTGAAAATGGGTGTTGATTGACTATGGGAGCATTGCTCGAGAGAGAGGCTGAATGCGTGAAACCCCAGAGCATTTGACGTGTTCGACGACCGAAAGTGTGCGCACAAGGACCATTGGACCGTGCGATGTCGATTGTTTCCATGAGCTGCCACAGCGGGCATTTCGTCTGATCTTTCTCGGCCCTGCTTGGAGCCCCCAATCTTAATTTCCTAACGATCGCGGGCACTATCCCTAGCCTACTGCACGCGGTAAAGGGCATTATTGGGTTCGTGGCTACTCGTAGTTTATTGACACCTCGCAAACGGTCTAGATTACGCGATCTTACTCGAGGAGGGTTGTCGCGGTGGCCAAAATATCAATAGTATTGCTGGATTGAGGGCAATAAAATGACTACAGCGAGGAGCTCGGTTATCACGAGTCTGGTCAAGATGAGCCTTGAATCGTACTCGACTTGCTTCTCTTCATCTTCCTGTGCATGAGCTGCAGCTAAACTCCACGGGCGGTGCTTTTTTGCGGGTGGAGAGCAGGAGGCTTTTTCATCCCTGGCACCCACCAGCAGCCTAAACGCTAGAACTAGGCACGACTCTAAAGATATTCATGCACACCATCCAACCTGCACCCGACTCCGAGAGGGACAGCCACATGCGCCTAGCCTGGCTCGCCTGATAAGACTAAGCATCCACACACTGACATTGCTAGTACTACTGGTCCCATTCGGGCGAGATCAAATCAGTCCGTCGCCCGCCATGTCGATACACGATCACTGCCCTCCGCAATATCATCTTACCCCTGCCTGGCTTGCTATACCTCGACTGGAAAGCTTCATCCCAGTCTCGACTCAACGGCTGCAAGAAAAGAAGCTCGTTCGCAAGTCGATGTACTACTCTCTCACCCCACACAGGTCTTGACCACATCTCCGTGTCATCAAAGGTCTGCCTCTCGACCAGCTAGTTATACCTGCTCGACTCTCGACTGCAGGATTGACGATTCTCCCACTGAATCGGGAGAAAGGAGAATTCGCTCGTTGACTACGCTCAATCCTCCACTGCTTGGAATCGTCTTCCATTTGCTGGCCATGCTTGAGCTTAGACCAACGTCAATGCGAAGATGACAGAACAGACAAACAGCCCGAACCGAAGGGAAGAAAGAACATCATGTTCGAGGTATACTTGCATTGCAAGTGCATGTAGGGGGATTGAAAAGAAGCAAGATCTTAGGGCACCAACACAAAGCCGGCGGCCACGGCCTGGACGGAGGAGAGGAGGATATCTTACAACTTCGTCTGCCTCACGGACCCAATATTGGATGGTGGCATTATTGACTCTCCTGACGCTGTGCTCACAAGTTGAAGCGTCAAGACGTGATCCCGGCCGGAGATCAAGTTATGGGAGATTCCTCGAGGCTGGGGAGATCCATATTGACCGGAGTCCACCACCACGGCCAGACCTACTTCGGCGGCAAGACGGGGGAGATTTGTTTCAGACGAAGAGCAGTAAGGCAGCAGCATCAACGAAAGCCGCCGCAACGCTGTCCACGGCCATAACGAGACCTGACTTCTCTTCACCTGCTACAGCCGTAGCCTCCAGCGCTTCTGGTGTCGGATCGATAGTAGCACCTACTGGAGATACAACAAGCTCTGCCTCGCCTGCCTCGACCTCGATCATCAGTGCCGGCGGCGGTGAGACCCAAACGCCCCAAGCTTTTGACGGCGGTCTGGGCAGCAACTACACCGAACCCAGCTGCCCACTCTTCCTCAACTCCTTCCTCGCTCAAGACAACTTCACAAACTGCCTGCCCTTCAGTTTGCTTCTCCAAGTATGCTCTCTTTCCCATCTCCATAGTCCCAAAGAACGACGAACAACTACTGACACGGCGACCAGACATCCATGTCCTTCTTCGCCGCCTCCAAATCTCCTGTCTCCATCTCCCACACCCTCGACGCCGCCTGCAACGTCGTCTACCCAACCTGCTCCGGCCTCATGTCCAGCCTCGCGCAGCAACTCCGGCTAGACAGCAACTGCGGCGCCGACTACAAGCTCCAGAACCCGATGGTGCGGCAAGCCTACGCCGGCCTTGTCGCCTACGCCCCTTTATACCAAGCCTCCTGCCTCAAAGACAGCGGGAACAAATACTGCTTCGCGAACGCCATCACCAACACCAAGTCCCCGGCCGACAGCTACGTGTACTATCTCCCGCTCGGCATGCCGCTGCCTGGAGGCAGTCAGTTGACGTGCAGCCAGTGCCTGAAGACGACGATGGGCTATTTCAACGCGGTGGCGGGGAATAAATCCCAGCCCGTGAGCACGGATTATACGCAGGCGGCGCAGATGATCAATATGGGCTGCGGGCCCGGGTTCGTGAATCAAACCGTCAGCCACCTGAGCCAGGAGGGCGGCGCTGCGTCCCGGGTTCCCTCGATGTTGGGAATCAGTTCTGCGGCTGTGGTCGGGCTGGTCGTGCTTGTGCAGATGCTTTGATGGGTGAATGAATGGTTTTGCCCCACTTTTTTTTTCGCTTCTGTTGTATATATTTTCTCTTGACCCTACCTTTCGGAAGAGGGGGTTGTTCACGTTAGGACCGTCTTTGCTCTTCGTTGGGAAGCTTTATACCACTGCATTAGACCGGTACGTGTGGGACGGGATGGGACGGGATGGGATGGGCGGGTTGGCGGCGTATTTTCTCTCCCTTCTTCCTGTTCTTTCTTCAGTCTAGACTTAATACTTTGTATATACCATTTTCATAGAGGAAAAGCAGGACTCTGTGGATGGGGCAATTTGAGAGATTTTTCTTCATCGATGCAGTAGTATTTCATGAAATTCCCTCCTTCAGCTTTGGCATGTAAAGTTCCATGCATGTATCGAAAGTGAATATTTCGTTTTATCCCAGGGCCTGGTCGGAAGTGGGTGCTATCACCGACAGATCCACGATTACCCAACCTGGAACGAATTTTTTTTTTTTTTCATGTCGTCTTCATATGCTTTGCGCCAGAGACGGGTACACGTTTTGTCGCAATGGATGGATTGGTAACGATGCATCAGACGCAAGATAGCCGTGAGATAATGCTACGAGTACTGCAGGTCATAAGTAGACTTCCCCGTGATGGGATGAGTCTGGCTGCTTGTTGCTTTTCTCGCCACCGTTTTCCCCCCTCAACATCTCTATCTTCTACCAATTCTCCGATGATCGTAGTAACCTTCCACCATCCATTCCCCCTTCCAGCCTCCATCAATCCCATCCCTTCATTCTTCATTCCAGCACCCCTTCTCCATCCCGTCAAAGACCCGTAGTTGGTGGAATTGCGAGTAAGGCAAACTCACAAGTATATAGAAACAAACAACAAACAACAAACGCAATCTCTTCTCCCCCCCTTCTCTCTGTATCAAGATCGCGTTATCCCACAATCCGGTCGTAAGTGATACTATCCTTTAAAAAACACCGACAGATCTACAATTCTCTGACCTGAGCGCGACAGCAGAAGGTGATTGCATTTTTATGTCGTCTTTATATGTCTTGTGTCAGAGACGGGTACGCAGGGAAGGCAGGATAGCACCGCACCGGACCATGGTAATTTTGGAGTTGGGATTGGAGTTGGAGTTGGTGTTGAGGTTGAGGGAACCATCGGAAGCGGAAACGAGTAGGATATTTGATGGGAGATTTGAGATGCTGTTCGTGGTAACTCCACCGTCAACCATCCGAAATTCCCTAGAGGCTGGTCCCGTTGCTCGTGGGCTCACGAAATAGGAATAAGGATAGGAGCAAGGGCGCAGAGAAGAGAGAAGAAAAAGGAAACACGGATAGTGGTTTGAGAATGAGTTCTAAGAGATATCACCCTAGAAATAGAGTGAGTCGGTCATCTAACAGGAAAAAGACCACATTGCAGGATTATGGAGGTCTCTTGGAGTTATTGAAGATATCAAAACCTCTCCCTCCAGTGTCCTCGGCCGAGGCTCTCCTTCCCACCTCGAAGCCTGCACACACCGTCCCGCCTTTCCTCACCCCTTGACAAATACCTACCTCCTCCTCCACCCCGCCTCCCTCGACAGACTCGAACTATTCCTCCTCCTCTTGACCTGCTCCCTCCCCATCGGCTCTCCCCTCGTCTTCCTCCCCGGCGGCGAGCGTGAGTACGAAGGACTGCGCCTCCTCCGTGGCGGAGGGGAGCGGCTCACCGAGTCTCTCCTACGCCTCGGAGGCGGAGAGCGAGATCTCGAGCTCGAATACGAGCGTGCGCGGCGGCGAGGTGGAGTTCGTGAGCGAGAGATGGAGGTTGAGTAGGACCGTGAGCGGGAGCGGCCTCTCCGGTAGCCGTTGCCGTTGATGTTGCGTTGCGGAGGAGTGATGGAGCGGCCATTGCGTTTCGGAGGCGTGATCGATCGCTGGCGTCG
Source organism: Physcia stellaris (assembly GCA_018902385.1). Taxonomy (NCBI): domain Eukaryota; kingdom Fungi; phylum Ascomycota; class Lecanoromycetes; order Caliciales; family Physciaceae; genus Physcia; species Physcia stellaris. The sequence continues at coordinate 444,026 of JABSSW010000001.1, read as the reverse complement.
TCGAGGCGGGGTTATGGATCTCGACGGCGATCGTGCGGGACGTCGGCGTCTATCTCGCGACGGTGATCTCGAGCGCGAGTAGGAGCGAGAGGAGCCGGTATAGGAAGAATAGCTAGAGACGGAGGAGCTGCGCGAGCTGGAGGTCGATGCCGGGGGAGGGAGAGCGACGGGAGCAGGTTTGGGCGCGTTTTGGAGATGTTCGCGCATTTCCTCTGTGAGACCGCCCATGCCGATACTGGTGAAGTAATTGATTGCGAAACGGGTGTTGCGCTGGTTGGCGTGGTCCATGGGGAAGATGCCGTCGAAGCTAGGGCGGAGGATGTCGTCTTTCAGGCGCGCTTGGAGGGTTCCCATACCCATTGCTTCAGAGAGGTCTTGGAAGAGTATCTTGATGAAGATACGGCTGCTGGAGGTGGTTTCGTCTTCGTTTAGGTGGATAATTGAAAGTACGTGCCAGCCTATAGCATCGGAGCTGAGGAGGTGGCCGAAGAGGCGGGCAATGTTACGGAGGCGATTAGTTTCGTAACGATGAATCGTGTCATAGTAGTGGGTGAAGGCATTCTCGAATAGTTCTTTCCAGAGGCGGTTGAGGCGGCTGAAGCGTTCGGAGATGAGGCCAAAGAACTTGCCGTAGGTTCTTTCTTGGCTGCACATTTCAATGATCATGGAAGGTAGTTCTCCTTCTTGACCAGCCGGCAAGTTAACCTTCATCAACTTGTGTGCAGCTTCTTCAAAATCGACAGAAGACATCACGGTAAGATCTGGGGAAAGGGGTTAGCGTGGGCAATGGCAGCGCAGCGGTAAGAAACATACAGATTGTTCGCCGCAAGTTGACAAGATCTGTGTTTGTCTGGTCTTTGATCTCCAACTCTCGTTCTTCTTTGGCTTCTTCATCATCCGAGCTTTCTCCGCTTTCGTACTCTTCGTCGTCGTCGCTGCCTTCGGCTTCTCCTAGAATCTCTGCCTTCAGTTTCTTGTATGCATCTTCGTTCTCCTGCCAATCTGGATCGAATTTGAAGACATTTTTTCCATCTTCTACATCGATCTCGTCTTCAAGCCCTATTTGATGCGTAATCTGATCTTCCTCTTCCACTAGATCCAGCTCCTCCTTGATTGCAAGGTTGTCTTTGTACTTGTCCTTTCTAACTTGGAAAAGAACTTCGATCATGTACTGAACTCTTTTGTCAATGTCTTGCTCATGAAGGATGTTTCGGAACTGGTCGAATACAGCCAAGGCTATCGGAGGATTCATTTCTTCTAAAAACTGCCCAACCTCCCTAGTCAGGCCTACGGCTATCTCCACGCTATCGTCCGTCGGTTTGTTCAATAACAATAGAAGGATCATTGCTACCAAGGTTTCCCTAACGACTTGCTGGTTGACCAGATGGGCAATGAAGGTAGCGGAGGACAGGCAAACAAGCTTGTCGTTGCGTTTGAAGGCTCGTCGAAATTGCATGACTAGCCGTTTCACCAAGAGTTCGCCCACTTGAGGTAACTTAGTGTTGACAATGGCGGCCAAGGCGGCGAAGATTGGCGTGTAAGGTATGCTGAGTGATTGCGCTTTCATCAAGCTGCGGCAGAACAAGCCTCGCCCACGTACTAGATTCTCCCCAAACAATTCGGGTACAATGTGCTTGATGTTTGAAACGTTGACTTTGTTGACAAGACCATTTATGGATTTCTAGATATGGTATGAGCAAAGATTCGAAAATTGTTCGATGACGTCCCAAATGCTTACCTTTAATGCCTCCCATGCCATCCTCTGGTACTCCTTACTCGTCTTATCCGTGATCTGCGCCTGCAGCGCTCGTAATCTAGCTGGTGGAATATACGTCCCACCACTGCGCATGTTCAATAATTTCTCATACTCGGCTTTAGCAGATGCCTGCTTCTCCTCTTCAGTCTTCGGCTTCGCTGCGGCATGCTCCTCCTTTTGACGCAGGCGTTCAGTGAGCTGACGATGACGCTCATCTTGACGATTTGGGTCAACATCTTGAAGCGGGAAATTTCGGACGCGGCGTGCAGGAGATGGCGAACGAGACAATGAGCGCTTTCGGGTGGGTAGCTCTGAAGCGGGCGGCGGCGTAGGGATTCGCACCGCTGACTGCATCTTAGGTTGTAGGGGATCTTGTTTTGTAGAGTTTTAGCTACTGAGCCGTGGCCGATTTGGCACAGTATGTAGTGGGTTTACCTTGGAGTGAAAGGGCCCTGTTGAAGATACTGTCAAGTGGCTAGCGCTAACAAAGTAACTAAGGTACACGGAAGTGAATGAGTTTGATATCACGTGACACCGTTGTCTCCCTCTTGAAAAACGCACGCACGCTTACTATTCGATACTAACCTGGGATCTGATTTTAAAATACAAGAAAGGGCTCATAGAACGTAGCAAATCGGATCGTTCCTTGGCTCAGCTTCTTGCGCGCGCGGTAGAAGTTTGCTCACTCGTATGTGGAAAATCACATGAGATTACTTTTGCTTTATATCATACATGAAGTAGCCATCAAATGGGTCAATCAATCATTGGCAGCCATGGATATCGTTTGCACCAGAACGCCAAACTGTTCGTCCACAGGATAAGCCGCCCAGAGCCATAGGTGAATCCACTCAAATAATAAGCCACGCCTGACAAAACGCCTTCTGCCACTCACTCGGTGCTGTTTGGCAAACTCGGTCCATTGATTGTCCCCAGCTTCTTCTCGGCTGCCTCAAGTCTGCCTTTAACATCCGTCAACTCCTGCTGTAGGCTTTTGATATATTCGGTCGCCAACTCAACGGTACTTGCTTTGCTATTACTTTGCTGCGCTGCGGTACCTGTCAATAGCGTATCCGTAACCTGTGATCCATCCTTTAGGTTTCCAGACGACGACTTGACACTATTACCGTTCATAGACGGAGTAGTAGGAGGTAAGAGTGATGCCATTTCCTGTAAAGCGGTATTGATGCGGTTACGGCGACCTTGTTCCGCAAGCTTGTGTGAAGTTCGTTTTGATGTTAGATTTGTAGAAAGGTTCTCAGGATAAGATACACCAGGAAGGTGGGTGCCCTCAAGAATGTTCTGGTAATTGGACTTGGAGGCTAGCAAAAGGGCCGAGGTTTCAGGCGATACAGTGGCTGTAAAGTGTCAGTAACTCAACAGCTTTCATAGGCTTGAACACTTACTGCCTTCTGGAAGAAGAGGCTTGATACTGGGTGAGATTCTAGGACGTAAAGCAGGGCTGACTTGAACAGAGCTGCTACTGTTCCTCTTCTTATTTTCTCGACCGAAAGCTTTGGATTCTGGCCGTTTGCTCGGCCCTGTAGTACTTGGAGATGCCATAGCTTTGAATTGAGGACTTGGGAAGACAGAGCTGGTTGCAGTCAGAGGAGCACTGGCTGTCCCGATCTTGGGTGTCTTTTGCCCGGTCATGGTCGGAGTTACTTGATCGTCACCCACTTCAACGGTCTTGATAGGTGCCAGCTTTGGTCTTGCACCCTTCGCAGGTTCGGGCAGTGCTATGTCCTCCATGATCTGTTCATGTTCTGACTGCGCCAATGCTGCCTGTTCTTTCAGCTTGGATGGCTCGTGAACTCCAGCTGCTCCCTTTCCGGCCTGCTTCCGAATCCTCATCAAAGACGCTGGGGTTGCAGGCTCTTCAGTCGTAGGCATTACAGGGGCAGGCCGAGACCCGGGCTGTTTGGCACTCAAGTATGGCGACCGACCATCTGAGCTGGATTTCGGGGTGGCAGGTGGCGGCATCAAAATCTCCGACAAGGGTTCAGGGAGATGGAATCAGCCTCAGAGCTATCCTGACTGTACTGGAGTGGCACTTTGCCCGAAGCGGTCAACACTGCAGCACCGGCCTCCTTGGCCTTGCGAGCTTCTTCTATGATGCCAGAGACTTCCTTAGGCGGGATTGTCGTACTTGAAGGCTGCTTCTTCCTGCTCTGTGGCTTCATTGCAGGCGACTGTTTGACTGACCTGGCAGGATTCTTTGGCGTCGGCATCGTCTTTCTTCGCGTTCTGCGTATCGGTGCTGCATTGGAAATAGGAGGCGAAGGATTGAAGTCTTGATTAAGATCGATTGGAGATGTCGTGTCTGATGTATCCGAACTTCTCATGGCCGCCTGGATGGAAGCTTGAGTGGCTTGATTCTGTGCTTCAATTGCTGGCGAGGTCAGTGGACTGAACTGTTCCCCCGGCAGAGGGAAGTCTGGATATCGAACTTGAGCGTCGTGAGGAGCGACGGCAGGCGATACCAAGGGCGTGAAGATCATCTGCTAGCTCAAATGAGTACGATAGATAAGAATCCTGACTATCATTCATACCTGATCTCGATGATTTCGCTGATAGTGCTCGTACATATGTGCTTGCTGGTGCACGGGCATTTGGTAGTATGCCGGGTGGCCACCGTGCATCTCAATGCTGTTTGGAGTAGGCGGAACCATCCCTTGCGTATAGTGAGGTCGAGCCTTTGCGTACGCTTGAGGATGTTGACTGAAGTGCTCTGTAGGGATTTGGATGTCGAAAAGATGCGCTTGATTACCACCATAGCCATTCAACAGCGGGTTCGAGGTAGAGTGATTCAATTGCTGAGGCACATGTGGCTCGCCATATTCGGGCATTTCCGTCACGTTCTCCATTGTGGTATCCATTGCGACGTCAGCATCTTGCTGCCTGGCCCCATTTTGAGGAATACCCTCGAACGGAAAATTTAATTGCAGATCGCCAAACTCGAGAAAGTTGGCGAAATCTTCATCGGGGCCTGAGACCATGGGGGACCACCCAGTGGTCTGAGTTTGGTTCATTAGGCCGTTGCGTGTGTATATCCATTCGTAAGTAACGGTATCGCGAACTGACTCAGCTGTCTCCAGATTGTAACGGTATTGTGAGTTGGGGCGCTGTGACTTCAAACTCTTCTGTTCAACAGGTGGGGCCGCGTGTGGCAGGAGGTCTCGTAGAAGGGATCCTTCAACGCGGACACAAATATTGCTCCTCCATGGCTTTCTGTTCGAGCAAACCGATGAGAGGTGAGTTCGCTCTGTGGCTGCGGTGGGAAATGTTGGCCGTTGGGACTTGAGGATCGGATCTGAAGTGCGCTTGAGTGGTTGTTTGGCGGCGAGGGGTTTAAGACCCTGCATGCGTGATCCTCGGAAATAGATCAACCCTCGGCTTTAATTCTCGCTTGTGCCTTCCGCACAAGACCCTGAACCCTTACCTAACTAAGTCATAAATAACGGGTGGCGACCTCAAATATTAGGATACCCACTCGAGCCACTCTCGAACAGAGATGGTTCGGCTGCTAGAACGTCTGGAGGCCTCCATCACAGCTCTTGGAGGGTCTAAATGACCACAGCTTGGGTGCCATCTTTTCGTTTGGTCCGGTCACATTACGTTACCTGGACATCGACCTCCCAACCTGCAACTAAGCGTTATTCCCCACACTAAAGTGCGGCTCCTCTACTCGTAGTCCTCAGGTAATTGCTCTTGTCGTGAGGTTCCTACCCAAGACCCTGAGCCGGCCAACAAGTTCAATAAGCGGCATCGCCCCAGACTCGAACCATACCTAGCATCAAGTCTAGCCTCGCTCATCTACAACTAGTCATGCTCCCACAAACTTCACTGACTTCAGGGATTGTAGGGTCTTCACGTTGCATATCAGGAAGCCTAAAGCGTGCAAGTATGCTTATAAGGAGTGAGAGCCACTCGTGGAGGTTGAAGGTGATTCGAAGCCATTGGCTGATTCTTCCATCACATGTATCAGAAACTAGCGTACATTTCTAGCAATGTTCAAAGGAGCAACAGAGCATATAAAGCTGCAAATCCTCACTCTAATCTTCTCTTCCTCTGACCCGTGATTGAGCTCTCTCTGATTATTAGCACAGGGATCCCTAATCCATAGTCTATCACACCGGCAGACATTTGTGGCAAGCTTAGATGCTCCCCTCGCGCTCAAAGATGGTGTTCTCTCAATGGTATCCGCCCGACTCAGGACTTGTTGTGCAAAGGAATGGGCATGTGGCGGACAAAGAATTGATGCTGGCCGTAGTAGCTGTCGATGCGCTGGTTGGTATACTGCCTAGGATTGATTTGCAGGGAGGCAGACAGTGCCTATGCCAAAGTTAGAGTCAGTCTTTCCTATAGTGGACTTCTTCTTGACTGATGCTTTATCGTAAAACAAACTTCTCGAGTAAATGACGCAGCTTGAAGCATTGTACCGAGAGGAGCAGGAAAGTAAATTCGAAATCTACTTACGTGCACACGACGGGAGGAAATTGCCCAATAGGCTCATCTCCTGTGACGTCTTCCTTGCTACATTGTTTGAATAAGCCTCCACCTGCTTGGCTACAAAGATACGGGCATTCGGAGAATGTGGCATCCGAGACTCCGCAGGAGGATCTGAACAGTAGCCCGGTATTTTCGTCTCGGCTTGCGGGCGTATCAGTAACGTCAGATCCAGCTGGTGTACAGGAGCCTGAGCTAGTAGGAGTAGCCAGAGTCTTGGAGGATGAGTCTTTACTCTGAGATAGAGATGAAGTAGTGGTATCCTTGGAGCTGAATTCTAATGTCTTAGTTGAGTAGATACTGCTTGGCTCAGTGTGACCATGAGTTGGTGAGCCATGTGGACTTTTCCAACGTCGGTGTTTGACGGCTGTCAAGATCTCATACTCGGACACGGTAGGGGTCTCCTTGAGGCTATCTTCAGATGGCTTGGATTCGTGGACTGGGGTAGGCTTGACACGATAGTTGGTTGGTGAGCCATGGGGACTATTCCAACGTCGGTGTTTGACGGCTGTCAAGATCTCATACTCGGACACGGTAGGGGTCTCCTTGAGGCTATCTTCAGATGGCTTGGATTGGTGGACTGGGGTAGGTTTGACACGATAGTTCGTTGGTGAACCATGCGGACTCTTCCAACGTCGTTGTTTGACTGCTGTCATGATCTCTTGCACGGTCTGAGTTACGGTCTGAATGGGGCCCGAAGTCCGAGTAATGGTGACTTTGGGAATTGATTCACCGGTCTCTATCTGCTGCTCGGTAAGTGTCAGTGATGCTAATGCACATGGAATAACGGACAGACTTACTAAAGCTTCTGAAGAGAAGCATGAGTAGCTCGTGGATACGTAGGCATCATATGTGACAGTAGTGGTATAATTCATTTGCTAAAGATGTTCAGTACGAGGATCTGGCCACAAGATGGATAGCTTACCTCATCATTGCACTGGTGTGACTGAACTTGGACCTCTAGGTCACAATCGCCGCAAACGACCGGTACCAACGCAGTAGATGTAGAAACGTACTTTAGTAGATCTGGGGTCAGCATCTCCGTTCTTGGGGGGTTCATGACTTGTAAGACATCCTTACCACAGTGCTGGTTGGGGGCCATTGACTGGCTGCTGACGAAGGAATCGATACAGTGCACAATGCTGCTTGAGCGCGGTTGACCTGCAGGAGGGCTGAACAGTAGCTGGCAAGCAGAAATACAAGGAAAAGGTAAGGCATTGTCAAATCAACGAGAGAAAAGTAGCAGGAACGACAACGATGGGAACGGTAGGAACAGAAAACGACAGTGTACAGACAATTGAGACTTATTCAGAGAAGAGAGTGGGGAGCAAGGTGCAGGTCAGGTCGAAGAAGAAAAGATCTGAAGATAATGTAAGTATTAGAAAGCACCCAGAGTGGACCCCATGGCCCCACAAGACCAGCGCTCAAGGCCTAAAGGGTCGAATGAAGATGTAATCGATGAAGTCACGGGATACAGGCAATGTTCAATGCTTTTTGGAATGCTCTACCTACACGCCGTTGAACGCTCGGACCAGCAAATACTAATGGTTACATGCTTGAAGAGGCTGCACGAAGCTCCGGATCCATATGCAATGTTCCAGATGAGCTCGTGCCAACAAAGCCGAAGAGAAGTATTACGTGAAGCGCGACATGATGATAAAAGATGCTAGAGACCTGCCTTGTTCCTCTAGTCAACCTCCTCCATAGCACTCTCACCTGCAGTCTCTGCTGGTGCCTCTGACTCTTCGGCTGCCTTCTCCTCGCTAGTCTCAGCCTCTTCGTCAACATTGAGACCCAAGGAGACGAGCTTGTGGATGCGCTCGGCAAAGCCAGCTGGCTCGTCGATGGTGAAACCAGAGACGAGGAGGGAAGTTTCGAAGAGCAATTGGGTGATCGACTTGACGGTGCGGTCGTTCTCTCCATCGGATTCAACCTTCTTCTTGAGTTCCTTGATGATTGGAGACTTGGGCGATATCTCAAAGGTTTTCTTGGAAGACATGTAGGAGCTCATTGACGTGTCGCGGAGGGCTTGGGCCTTCATGATACGTTCCATGTTAGCGGACCAGCCAAATTGGCCGGTACGGATAGCACAAGGGGAGCCGACGAGCTTGTGGCTGACGACGACCTTCTCCACCTTATCGCCCAAGACGTTCTTGAGGGACTTGGCGAGACCCTCGTACTCTTTCTCTTCGGTCTCGCGCTGCTTCTTCTCCTCATCTGTCTCCTCGAGCTCGAAGTCCTTGGTAATGTCCACAAGCTTCTTGCTGTCGAATTCCTTAAGCTGAGTCATGGCGTACTCGTCAATAGGGTCAACCAAGAAGAGGACCTCGAAGCCCTTCTCCTTCAGGGAATCTAAGAATGGAGACTTCTGGACCGCCTTGAGGGACTCTCCCGTGATGTAGTACATGTTCTTTTGGTGCTCGGACATACGAGTAACGTAATCAGCGAGGGATGTAGTCTCCTCGCCTGATTTAGTTGAGTTGAAGCGGAGGAGCTTGGCGAGGGCAGGGCGGTTCTGAGAATCTTCGTGAATACCAAGCTTGATGTTCTTGCTGAAGGCCGTGTAGAATTTGTCGAACTGCTCGCGATCCTCAGCAATCTCGTTGAAGAGCTCCAAGGTCTTCTTGACGATGTTCTTCTTGATGACCTTCATAATCTTGTTCTGTTGAAGGGTTTCCCGAGATAAGTTCAAGGGAAGATCCTCAGAGTCAACTACACCCTTAACGAAGCTCAACCACTCAGGAATGAGATCAGTGGCATCATCCGTGATGAAAACCCGACGAACATAAAGCTTGATGTTGTTCTTGGTCTTCTTGGTCTCGAACAAATCAAAAGGTGCGCGCTTGGGAACGAATAGAATAGCGCGGAATTCCAGCTGGCCCTCTACAGAGAAATGCTTTACAGCAAGATGATCCTCCCAATCACTGTATGCTAATTAGGGAAGTCACAATTGATGGGAGATAGGGAACTTACTTGGAAAGCGACTTGTAGAAGGCGCCATACTCTTCCGAGGTGATATCCTGAGGGTTGCGTGTCCAGATGGGTTTCGTCTTGTTGAGCTCTTCCTCTTCGATCTTGCTCTCCTTGACCTTCTTGGTCTTCTTCTTCTTTTCCTTGTCTTCCTCTTCATCATCCTCTACCTCTTCAATCTTGGCTTTCTTCTCACCATCTTCCTCTTCCTCCTTGGTTTCCTCAGCGTCCTCATCAGGGACTTCTTTCTCGGTCTCCTTGAGGACATGGAGGTAAATAGGGTAAGAAATGAACTCGGAGTGCTTCTTCACGACCTCCTTGATCTTGCTCTCGTTTAAGTAGTCGGTCTGCTCGTCCTTCAAGTGTAGAATGATCTTTGTGCCACGGCCTAGTTGCTCACCCTCCTCGTCTTGGGTCAAAGTGAAGGTACCACCGGCACTAGACTCCCAGATATACTGCTCGTCGTCGTTGTTCTTGGATACGACGGTTACACGGTCAGCGACGAGATAGGCAGAGTAGAAGCCGACACCAAATTGGCCAATCATGGAAATATCTGCACCGGCTGTGAGAGCTTCCATGAATTGTTTGGTGCCGGAGCGAGCAATGGTGCCGAGGTTGTTGACGAGGTCCTAAAGTTCGTTAGTTACATCCAGCAGACGGTCAAGCCGAGTTCACTCACGGCTTTAGTCATGCCGATTCCAGTATCGCGGATAGTGAGGGTCTTATTCGCTTTGTCGGGAACGATGTCGACACGGAGGTCTTTTCCCGAGTCGAGTTTGCTTGGGTCCGAGAGTGCCTCATAGCGGATCTTGTCGAGGGCATCGGAGGAGTTGGAGATAAGCTCTCGGAGGAAGATCTCCTTGTTAGAATAGACCTATTCAATCGTCAGACAAAAGCTATGGAGGTTGCATGCAGTTCTCGGTTACTTACAGTGTTGATGATGAGTGAGAGAAGCTGAGAAATCTCAGCCTGGAACTCGAATTGTTCCACAGCCATTGTGACGGTTATATTTTCTAAAACAAATTAACTAAGCTTGGTGGTGAGGCTGAGGGAACAGGAAGCGAGTATGGACGAGTACAGAGCTGGATGTGGAATGCGTCCAAACTTACAAACAATGGTTCGTGTTCTTAGTACGTGCTAAAGTGTGAGATTGTTGTGGTCGTTGTTGTTGCGATGGAGGAAATTATTGATTGTTTGGTCAAAGGGGCCTAGAAGGAAATAAATTTGAAGCCGCGAAAGAAGCTTCTAGCTGCCCTGACAGGGATCTTCCGCTTTCTATCACGTGATCGGCGAGTACTGCTTGTTCTGCACGATTCTATTGCCTTCGATGGCCTCATTCGCCTCGAAATACCTTCAATGTGGCTGTGTCGCTGAATCGTGAATCCTATGGTAAGTACTTACTACTACTTACTGTATCTACTTGCGATTGACTCACCTCAGTCGGCATAAGTATCATCATAGCGTCTAGTCTTTGAGGAATTGGTGAACTATCAGCATTCTTGCATGCCACAAAGCGTGACGGTCATCGTTGAAATCACTGAGTTTTCAACAGCGACTCTAAAGCAAGATTTGAGTAAGCCTGGGAGCGTAGTGGAAGTATGAGTCTACTTTCGGGCTGCTCTAAACACTGTTACCCATCGATAGTGGATGGTGGGCTAAGTAGGGCGCCTCAATTGCAATCGTTACTGTCCTTTCTTTGGCTGTGCGTTCAATGCTGTTCGCTGCGTGTATTTCTGGTAGACGATTAAAGCTGTTGGAACCAGTGGCTCTGCACCTGGGGACTTCTTGTTCAACGTCGCGCCTGCCATGTGTATTCTCACTGGCCAAGTTTCCCTGAAACGTAGAATTGTAGACTAAGTAAGGTTCATATTGAAATTAGTTTACTCTATTACGCTGCCTTCTTGTCCTTTTGCTTCTGTTCGCTGATGATTTCCTGTTTTGAATACGGCTGTCAGATAGCTCAATGCCCTCTGAGGCGCGGCTTTCACCGAGGGCTGCAATAGAGACTTGGCTGGCTCGTGCTGAGAAATCAGCAGATAGTATCGGGAATCGATCTGGCAGCCTTTTTCCACTTCGACAAGGTGACGCTGTGGATTCAGATTCCTTAGCGAACAAGAGTACGCCGAGACTAGATCAACATGAGAAGAGAAGTAGAGGTAGACTGACCGGTATTCGACTATTGTGCCATGCTTTACCTTGAATCTCGCTAATGACTTCGAGCCTTGGAGATCGAGCAGCGAGTGAATGGCACCAACAATGTGGGCCTCGCTGAGCGCCTTGGTCTTCATGCGCCTTTTCGCACCTTCCCCGACAACAGTACGTATGAGCACCTAGACCAGGAATCTTCGAGGCACAAACGGAAGCGACGTTGCGAAACCTCATCCAGCTCGATACTGGAACCTGCCGGAGTATCTCTAGATCGGGAGAAGGGCCGTCAGGTGCCTAGACACCAGGAAGAACGGATGAGCCATTTGGAGCAAGATCGTTTTTCCGAATCAGGTTCCGGGATGTCTGAATTTGGGCCCGATGCTGCATCTTCGCCAGAGAAACCTACCAAACAGTATGGGAGAAGACCAAGACACAAGACCAAGGATGACAAATACGAAGTGAAACAACCTAGCAAAAAGTCCGAAAAGCACAAAGGGAAGAAGAAACAGCCAAATGGGAAGGCAAAGCAGGGGAAGAAACGGAAGCGTAAAGAGCGTTCTGGTGATGCTTTGATGCATACTTTCAGTGCTCCAAATGTTGCTCAGGATCGGTTGACTGTGAGCGCATGCGAGTGATTCATGAGCATGCTTTGGTGTTAATCGAGGACAACAGATCAGATCATCAGCACCAACAGGCCTATTTGGTAAGGGACGAGCGTCATCCCCAGTACGTCGTAGAGGCCGTAAGTATCTCTTACGTTCCTGTTAAGATAAGGTCTAATTCTGGTCCGGATAGTCCCTGATCTCACGTTCTCCGAGGTAGCATTCCTGAATCCACGCAGACCAAAGCAAGACAATGCAGAACAGCGAGCTCCCGAAACAAAGAAACGAAGAAGGGACAAAGCTATAGACGCTGAGGAGGAAATGTCAAGATTCTTCACGGCACAAAACACAGCTCCGAGGAGAGATATAGCTAGAATAGAGTGGAATAGTATAACGACGTCTACGGAAAAACCTACTGTCAAGGACCATCCGAACAATGTAACGAAACCGAGGACAGCATCGCCGAACCCCCCAATCGAATTACCTGACCGACCATTTCTCGGTTTTGGAAGCTCTGGAGTGAACATGACTTCACCTATCAAGGTAGTGGTTGACCACCATGATGTACGTAGGAAAACTTCTCCACGTGAGCGACAAGAAGTTGAAGGATCTCCATTTGACTCATCGAGCTACTACACGTGGTCTGAATCTACTTCAAGCAAGGTCACTCACCCTATGGTCGATGTAACACCCAACCAAGTCCAACACGATGCTCGAGAAAAGCCTAAGGAGCAATTACGGGGCTTCACGCATTGCTCTTCAAGTCCTGACAAGACATTTGAAGACAAGACTCCTCGTGTTTCAGACATCGATCCCGAGATACGTCGCAAGCGATCGAAAACCAGAACTTTGACTCCGAATGCTGCTCCTCCAGATGTTACCACCGTAGCCACTGTAGTGCAAGCAGAAGAGGCATCCCACAGTACTCTTAATACTCGAGAAGACACCGCTTCTCCGGCTGAACTACCAGAGGGTAGCTTGCGCAACCGAAACGTCTCACAGAACGTTGACCACGAGGAAAAACCCCCCTTCGAAGTTAACATCTCCTGTGAAATGCAGCCCTCTCGATCAGATCAGGAGGCGAGAACGAGGCATGACCTCCCATTGCGTTTTGATGAAGCACTGGAAAATCTTTTCGGAGCCTGCAAGGTACTTTCACAAAAACACAAGAACGCCGCGGACACATCTAGGGTACGCGAATATGCGAAAGAGGTTCATCATCTTGAAAACCCAATGAATAACAGCATTCAGCCACAGGACGCCGGCAACTTTGACCAGAGTCATGCATTGACCCCAAATAGCCTGGTGTCTCATGAAAAGATGTTGGACAGAGGTCCTGATCTGTATTCACCCAGATCGTTACTTCGTACCAACATCACCTACACTCCTGCATCTCTACCAGCTTACTGCGGCGCCGAAGATTTTGCCACGTTTTCTCGTTCTGAAGAAGTGCAGAAGACCCAGACACAGGTACTCAACCGACCAAGTTTAGCCTCTAGCTCCGACGTACGTACGCCATGGCTCTTGCATAGAAATGAACATTCGAACAAATCTCAAGGTCCTCTCCCTATTGAATCATGGCATGCGTGTCAAAGTATTTATCAAGGCCAGATTCTTCCCGATGATGAGGTTGACGGGTACAATTTATGTGCTTCCGATCCTGAAAAATTCAGCGGACAAGGAGGAGAAACACGATCGCTCCAGCTACATAATTTCGCCGAACCTTCAGAGCTGCGAGATATCCACAATCTCGATCGAGGGAATCTGGCCTACATCGAAGGAGCACTCGAAGACAGTAGGGACAGCTATGATGTTGACATTCCTGGCTCGACGCTAAGCTCGAATCCATTCTACAACGCATCCCATCAACCCCAGCTTCTAGACTACGACAACCCAGCGGCCGATCTAAGGGAAAACCTATACACCCCAATCTCTGCATTTGCTGGGGTTGAGCAAATCGGAACAAAGAAAGACAATCTTCATTCCCATCGGTATAGACATTGGCCCAATTTTGTCATACCAGCAGGACAAGACGGGTATGGCAACAATCCTGACAATCGCCAGCAACGTGAATATAATGATCCAGACCAAGAAGATTTAGCAGGATTTTGGAGACCAAACAAACTTTAGTAGGTAGACAATATTTCCTTGGTTATGAGAGGTTAGCGGAGAAGATAGTGTTCGAAACTTAATTCTTCGATTCTCTTTAGAACTTCATCAAGACAAGCTATTTCCTTGACGATGATCAGGACAAGTGCTGAATTCAGCAGCTCCAGCCACCGTCGACCAAATGGACCGAGCCAGTGATGTAAGAACTCTCATCACTCAGAAGGAAAGAGATGAGCTGCGCCACCTCCTCCGGTTTCCCTGACCTTTTCAACGCCGTCCTCGTAACATCCCGAGGCACGCTCTCAACCATTGACGTCTCGATACGGCCCCTAATATCGGGAAAGGGAATGTATGTCAGTTACCAACACCCAGCCAGCATTGATGCCGCATGATGAGGGAAGACAGAGCTACTCACGGCGCAACACAATTCAACCTGATCCCTCGCTCCCCCACCTCCCTCGCAGCAGTTTTGGTAAGACCAATAACTGCATGCTATCCCCCACCGCATCTCATCAGCGCCCTCACCGACAGCAATCTCAGGAATAACTCGACTCACCTTGCTAGCAGCATATATAGCCAACCCTGGCGCCGCCGCGAGCCCCGCTATACTTGACGCATTGACAATGCTCCCCCCTTTCGTCTCCTTTCCCTCTCCGTCTTCCTTCCCCATAATTCTCAACTGCGCTCTGACACAATGAAACACCCCCTTCGCATTAACCCCCATCACCCGCTCCCACACCTCGTCCTCCAATTCCTCCACCTTCGGGCCCGGTGTGCCCAGTATACCAGCCAAATTCGCCGCGCCGTCCAGACACCCGAATTGTTTCACTATGTTCTCAATCCAGGAATCGACTTCGGAGCTGGAAGTGACGTCTAAGACTTGGGCGTGGATTTTCGCGGAGGGGTATGTTGATTGGAGCGTGCTAGAGGCGGATTGGAGCTCGGAATCGGAGATGTCGGCGAGGGAGAGGATGCAGCCGCGGGAGGCGAGGAGGTGTGCGGTTGCGAGGCCGATGCCGCCGGAGGCACCGGTTATGGCGATGACTTTGTTCGTGAGGCTGGACATTGTTGGGGGAAGAGGGTAGGAGTTAGAGATACCACGTGGGGAACGTAGACTGGTGCTATATTTAAGATTAAGGATGTATGATAGAGACAAAGGAGATGAACATATAGAGAGACGAGTCTATGTGGAATGGTAGAAGACGCTGAGAGAATCTATGCTTTAGATTGCTATGACGAATTCCCAATCGAAGAGTACCGCTGCGCATCAAAGTCCGGTCAAAGATCGACACTCGGCGACACTCGGCGAAGGGATTTCTCCTAATCCGTGGAGTATTGGCGAGGGGTGAACGTCTTTGACATCAAGATACAGAGTTTTGGCAATCACGCATTAATATAGTCATCTAGATATACGGGAGGGCGACAGCAGATGGTGGAGGCTCTCGTCCGAAATGCTTTTGAATACGCGCCTAGAGCGCTTCTGCGGCGGCACAGACGGGATCATGTCCTACAGTAGATACACCTGGGCCATCATCAGGAACTTCACAAACTCGCTCTACGGGTAAGAAGGGTACCTTAACGGCGCGCTTTCTCTTCCGAACTTGTTGTTCCATTTGAGTTACTGTATCTCGTCACGTCATCTGTCGACATTGCCCTTCTACTCAGTCCTCCCTGCCGCCTCTTCTCCTCACTCGAGTTCCGGAACACCCCCACAGCCAAATCAAACCTTTGCCTTTCTTACGCCGTTAACATTTCAGCATGACTCTTCACGAGATCGCAAAGCCGGGATCATTTTCTCTAGTATCAACGACTAATGACACACTAGGTCCTCCGAGTCCCCTTAACGTGACTGCACTATATTTCAATATTTCGCCGGAGAAACGAAATTACTCGTAGTGGAGGCCCTGACTCACGATGACAGGTTATAGCTCTCAAATAATTCCGCTGCTTCATAGATCGCCATCATAAGCACAATTGTGGCAACTCAAACACGAACGAATGCAATGGGTTTTTTCGACTGTTGGTAGGAAAAGTAGTGATGAACTCGGTACAATCATTTCCATTTCTCCTGAACTTTATGGCGAAGACTTTGTGCAGTTACTCGTCTTGAAATGTGGCCCGTTGTATAGGCAACGACATATGCTCGGTGTCAATTGGAATTACTCTGCGGAGGGGTTCTGGGAAATGGTGCCGAACAGCAGCTCTATGGCGAGAAGTAGTTGTTGAGGTTGAGTGGAGAGGGGCAGGTAGGGGTCAGGCTCAAGCTGATGACTGATTGGGGCTTGTGTAGGCTTTCCGGGATACGCGTGGGATGAAGGGATGGGAGGAAGTGCAACGACTTAGCATGCGTAAGAGAGGAGTTTGGAAGCATAAGGCACTGCTGCAAGGTGCTGAGGATACCAAACTGAGGTAGGCCCAGATATCTCATTAACCATTCCTTACTTCTTCATACTGTCTATAGAGCGTAAGAGCATTCTGTTCAATAAAGAATTCTCAGTCGTTGAACACCTGCTCAACTTTTTTCCTCTTCGTCTAAGATATTTTAGATGTGTGAGATTGCACGAGCTCCAGTGGAAGCTATTCCTGTCTCTCCTCCTGAGATCGTTATCTGCTAAACAATTGCACACACATCGGCTATCCTAAAGAACCCGATGGAAGCAATTTCGTTGTTGTCATATCTATAGACATTTCTTCATTGATAATCCTTTCACGGTTCGGGTGACATCAGCAACACTATAACCCTTTGGGAAATAGCCCAACGTTGTGGATTCCCATACGAGAACGATTGTATAACGTCAGGAACCATATCTGAGCCGGTTCGGTGTTGTAAACAAAGCTACAGCCACTCGCAACATAGTTTTTCTGTGCTTTCTCTGTCTCTAAGCCTAGGATGTGTTGTTTGTATCGGAGTTGTTAGCACTGGCAACCCGATTATCGTCTTTGGAACTATCAGGAAGATAGTAACGTTCTTCTCCCTACGACTTTGGTCTCAAAAAGGGCAGATAGTCAGGTGTAAAGAAATTACATCGCACAGTTCTGGCCACAGGATCCTGAGGCGCTTGCAGGCTGTCAGCTGCTGCTGATACTACCTGCCGATAAGGCAACCAACTGCTTCCATGTTCGACTTAATCATGGCCACTCAATTGACTCTCGTATTCGCTGCAAGGCCTAGAGTGGAGGGATGAAGGAGTGAGAGCTGATCACATTTCTCACTTTGCCCTTCTCCGCTCTTTCTATCCTCCCAATGAGAGAAATTTCAGTCACCACGAGCGAGGCCTCACTGCCAGGCGATTGCAGACCACGAGGAGCTCCACTCTGGAACGTCCGACGCTTCAGCAGGTATGGAATCAGCAAGAAGCCATTGTCCGCGTGTGAGCTATTGTTCGATTCGCTTGCAGGCTACATTTGCTCGTTGGCCCACAGTACACGACGTTGCCTTTATCACTGCAAGAAGTGAATCCTCAATTGCATCGGTGCCAGGGTCGTTTCGACATTCGAGCGCATCCTTACGAAACGCGCTCCTTCAATCTGACTGATCAGCTCACATCTTGGCATAGTAATACGAAGGAGCAGTCAGCGGCAACCAACGATGCCCCATCATTGCCTTGAGCGCTAAGGATGAGACCTCGGAGAACGGCGTGCCAAGGGAAAGAAGCGAATTCCAAAGGCAAATATTATCGCGGCGTCAATATCGTCTTCCCATTTACGGTTTCGGTCTATGATCATGATATGGACTGACTCAAGCCACATGGAACGCTGAGCGGCACGCCTCAATTGAGCTCTTCCGAACCGTGGCCCGGGGTAGATCGGCGCAACAAAGCGTGGCCAGATGAAGAGAAATCGTTTAACTAGTGCATGTTTTACCTAATATGTATGCACGTCAGCCTTGGCGGTTACACTACCACTCCCGGCTACTTCTCTTTGGGTCCAAGTTTTGCTGGAACCAAGGAAAAATAGGAATCTATCGTTACACTACAACTACCAGCTACTCCTGTTGGCTCAAAGCGTTGGTGGTACCAAGGAAAAATAGGAAACTATCAGAAGTCAATTTCACAGTCTGGATTCCCACCAGACGATATAAAAAGGCCAGCACTCCTACGATGTCGATGCTACTCTCAGCCAGAGAAATACGCAAATCTCTGCACCACTTGTCGAAAACGGAGTAGCAGCTTTCATTTCCTGACTTCTAAGCCAAAAACATGCGTCTCACCGGTGCAACACTCCTGGGCCTCGCCCTAGTAGTACCCGCTCTTGCGGCATCAGCGAAGAAGGTATGACACCACCCAAAGCCCTCCTCTCACTCCCCTCTCCCTACTCACCCCGAACCTAGGGACCAACCCTCTGCGGCCTCTCCAAGCTCCCCAAATGCACCAAGAAAGAAATCTGCGTCAAGCCCGCCCCATCCCTCCCCTGCACGCAGGCAAACCCGGACCTCTGCCCCGGCAGCTGCGAACCATCCTGCACCCTCACCACCAACGCGCAACCCTGCCCCTACGGCCAAAAATGCAAAGCCCTCCCCGGCTTCTCGATCCAGCAAACCGGCTACTGCCCGGAGCCCGTCTTCTGCGGCGGCTTCGGCAACATCCAGTGCGCGGGCGCGGACGAGATCTGCGTCGATGACCCCCGCGATACCTGCGACCCCAACAAGGGCGGCAGGGACTGCGGCGGCATCTGCGTCCTCAACCCCAAGCGGCTTTGCGATTCCAGGGGCCTGCCCCCGTGTCTGGCGGGCGAGACCTGCGTGCATGATCCCAAGAGCGGGTGTGGCGCTGCGCAGGACTGTCCCGGGGTGTGCACGCCCAAGAAGCTCTGTGCTACCCTTGCGGGCTTGCAGTGCGCGAATGGGGAGAAGTGTATTGATGATGTGACGAATGTGGATTGTACGGGGGCATCGCTGCTGATTGTCCGGGGGTGTGCGTCCCTGCTTGAGAGCACAGTTGAACTTTGTTGAAATCAATGGGGAAAATGGAATCATTTGAGGATCGCTAAACCCTTCCTACGCTTCTAAGTAGTCGTACCAAGCTCACACACAATGCAGATCGAAGCATGGTGTTTTTGCAATCCCCCTGTCAATTCATCTCTTTCCAATGTTCCGAGAACATCGAAACCGTGACGCGTATTTCAATTAAGTCAATAACTGAAAAGATCATATTCTCCCTATTACACTACTCAATCAGCCTACTTTACTGTTTCTACCCAGCTTTGAAGCTGTCCCCCTGCCAGTACAACTCCTCAGACTCGATTTCCCGAGCCACACACACAACACAGAGCAAGTACGTATACAAGGAACGAATACGCTATCTCCTACACTGTTTACGGTAAGGAGACAAGAAACAGTGTTTTTTTTTTCTCTTCTCTTTTTTGGATAACCTAACTCTCTTTCGCGCCACTTGAATCGACATTTGAAGTTCTACTATCGTATGGGTTCATCGAATCTCAACTCCAAGAGTCAGCTAATCGCAGATAGATGCAAAACTCTGCGAAACTCGTCAATCGGAGGAGGCCTTGAATCTCGTACGAATGTCTGGCAGTCCTCAAGATGGCAGGGGAGGGGACTTGCAATCCCCGATTTTGTAAGGAACTCTCCTGGTGTTAGTACCTAGCAAACGAGTGAGAAAGAGCCACGAGGAACGAGCTCCTACGAAAAAGAAAACGATGAACAGGCCAGACCCTAAAAAACAACTTTCGATGCTAAAAAACTATCAGTACAATCCCAATTGCCTGCACTTTGCCTCACCCCGGGGGCTGTAATCCATGACACCAACGCTATGCATCCCGACTATCGTGACACTTAATTACAGTTTGAGATTGTTCTAGGCTAATCGAGGTCATCTGTTGAATCCTCGATCGTGACAGCCTTGCCTTTACCCTTCGCTTCTCGCCTTTCTTGCGGTGAAGACCCTGCATTGGAGGCTTCGTGTAGATGATTGGCGGTGCCGTTCACGGAGGTTGATCCAGGTTCCGCTTTTGCGGACGTGTTGTCCTCCGAATCGTTGGATGGTGGCAACGGTGCGGAGCCCCACTGAGGGATATCAACTGGTGGTAGATCTGAAGAATGGGAGGTGTCTGCTGTTTCGTTCACAGTCGATGGAGCCGATTGAGTTGTAGTAGCTTCTAGAGGTATTGAGGACGTCTCTGTTATCATAGGAGGGTTGCCGCTTTGTTGTAAGCCTGGCGCTGTGGTATCGACACCATGTGAGGTGCTGGCTTGAGTCTCGGTCGAGATAACAGGGACTTGCGATGGTGGGAGCTGTTGGTTATGAGAAGTTACCGTAGACGCATCGTTTGCGTTATTACTAGCAGAGGCGACCCTTTGCAACGGCAGAACCGACCAGCCCTGGGGCAGAGTCAAACCAGAAGGGAGATCTGGGTGCCCAGTGCCCATACTTTGCTGCTGTTGGCCTGAGGCATAAGCTTGAGGCATACTGAAAGGCTGGTTGGGTCCACCTAATGGGACAGCCATAGGCTGAAGACCCTGTCCTGTTATGTTTAGAGGTCTCTGTTGGTTCGTGATGGCACTCCCGTTCATCAAGGGAATCTGATTGCCTTGAGCCTGTTGTATCCGTAGTCTCGCTAGTTCGCCCTGAAGAGCCCGGACCAGGTACAGTTGGTCTGATTGTGCTCTGAGCGAATTAACCTCTCGCATCAATTGCTGCTCGATTTGGTGAAGCTGCGCTGATACGTTATGTGGAGTAAAGCGGGCGTTGGTTTGTGGTTGAGCTGGAGGCTGACCGAATAATCCAAAGGGATTACCAAAACCTTGGAACTCTCCAGGAATTTGTGGTTGGTGGGGCGCAGCTGGATTGTTGTTGATTTGCGGTGGTACGCCACGTCCTATCCTTGCTCCAAAGGCCAAGCGGAAAGGACCGAAATTGAAAACGTTCTGGTGTACAGCAGGCGCGTTACCAGCTGGGTGAGCTGGGTGAGCTGCTTGTTGATTTGCTGCAGGTGCCGCTCCGGCAACTGGGTTGGGCACATTGGGGCCGGCAGGCGAAGCTGTGGTTTCTGCAACAAGAACTGGTCGTCGGCATGTAGGGCAATTTTGTTGCCGCTCTAACCAGCTTCGAAGGCAGGCGAAATGCAGTATATGGCCACAAGGCAACTTCTTCGGTCTCGTTCGTTCGTCAAGAGCTGCACGAGCTGGCGCTGGTTGAGCGTTGGCGTTTGGTGGATTCTCGGCCGGCGCTGGCTGAGTCCAAGCTCTCATATCCTCACGACAGATTATACAGACATCTTCCCTGGCGACCTCCTCACCGCTTGCGTCCGGGTAACGGTCATTCATATCTCGCGTTGCTTGCCGATACTTGACGAAGTCGTTGATCCGTTTGTAGAAAGAGCGGATAGTCAAAGCGACATCCCGAATTATATGAATAGGCATGCCGTAGAACATGCACAGAACGAAAAAGAAAGTTAGATAAAGAACAAGTTTGAAAAAATCTGATGGCATGGGTCAGCTCAGACTTTCCAATCGTAGCCAAATGAGATCTACCTGTAGCCAAGTCCAAATAGAAAACCCATCGGCCCTTTTCTTCCCAACCGGGTACATCAATGTCCAGATTGTCAACATCGTCCTCAGCGGATGTGCTGGTTGGGGAAGGAGCTGTACGTTGCTGGCCATCCGTCGTAGCAGCCTCCTGCTGAGCCTGTGCTCGTTCTTGCCTTATCTGATCTCTGCGGACTTTCATCTGGTTTTTAATTACAGATGCTTCGTATAGAGACACAGTGTAGCGCGCGGCTGTTGACAGCGAGGTGACATGGAGGACAGCAAATTCGAATGCGAAGACCACCATCATGTTTGGGCGTGCTTGCTGAAGGACTGTCTGAACCGAGTAGAGAAGCATGTACAAGTCAAATAAAGTTGATATGAGAAGCGACGTTGACAGCCGAAGGTGGAACAATCGTGGATTCGCTGGCGGTTGCTGTTCAAGGATCTCAACCCGACCTTCTCCAATCCAACCCCACACTTTTCCTATTAAGAGGCTTACGAACATCACCAGAAAGTATGCGCCCACTTCTTCCCGGAATATTGTCATGGCGAGACATGTTTCGGTAATCGCGAACCAGGCTTTTTCGTAGAGCTGCTCGACTTCAATAGGCCTTAATGTTCCGAAGAATAATCGCTGTAGGCCAAGCATAAATGCCCCGACACCAAGCAGTGCAAGATTCGTCAAGATCTGAGCCATTATGAGTCCATTATGTCCGTCAAGAGAGTTGTTCCGAGTATCTCACCATCAAACAAGCATTGCTTTGGGCCAGGTAGACGCATGCCGAGTAGAAGTTTGCTCGTTCGTGAAGTGCTCTAAGGACAACGCCAGTAGCCAGGACCGTAGACGCCTGTGAAGTTAGGATAATGCTAGCAAGAATCAAAGAAATGCAAGATTGCTTGCACAAGCTTACCCCGGCGTACATTGCCAACCTCATCTTGACTCCTGCGAAAGCTCTTTAGGTGTTCGGTATCATCAGCGTTGTCTCACTGGCCAAGTTCGACAGTCGTGACAGCCATGCGAGAATCCCATTGCATGCGAATTGTTGGTGAAGCAAAAATGACCGGTAAAAGAGCTATATAATCAATGACATGTGCTTGAGCAGAGAAATGCCAGTTTGCCTTTACCACCTGAGGGTTCGGAGTCTGCGAGCCGGGATTCCAGACGCCTTAGCCGCCAAGCCCGTGTCTAGACCACTTTAGGCTTATATCACGGAGGGGGCCGGGCCTCACCCTGAAATCACATGTAGTACCGGAGATCGTCGAGCAATAATCACTGAATTTTGTTGAATAGTAAAGACATGCTCGATCACGCCTCTTACAGCCATACCAGTCGTCTGGATTTCAGGCAGATGCTTGTCGGAGTACTCTCCACCTTCCTGCCTACATAAACAGAAGAACCCATCTTTCCAGTATCAGCCTTCACACTATCCATAACCCCAGTTGTAAATACCCAGAACTCATCTATCGCCATGCGCCTTGCCGCAAGGACAATAGATTCTGAACACAGTCCAAGTCATCTGGCTCACGCGCTACATCACCATCACCCGCAAGATCTGTAACCTCCTTCTCATTTTTCGGTTGAGCATCATTCTCCTGATCATCCGAGGGAGTAACGCCACCCTCACGATTTAAGAGAGCATCAAGACTTGTTGACTGACTCGGGATATAAAGACTCTCTTTAAGCACAGATTGCATTCTACGTGCTTGATGCACTGAGTGGGCTGGTCGACGTCTACGGTGAACTCGGGTTTGGGTGCCAGGCTCCCAATTTTCCTTGTCAGAATCGCCAGGATCGACAAGAAGCTCAGACTGCGAACTAGACTTTGGCTTCTTCGGTCCTGGGACGATGGCCTGCCTGCCGCTGCTGGCTGTTTGAAGCCGAGCAACAGACGAGATTGTGCGGCTGAGCTTGCGTTTCTGGGTTTTAGCCTCATCCGCTTTTAGTGGTTTTGATGGATCAATCTTTGCTGCATTTGTATTTCGCTTGTTGGGATTTGATGCAAGCGCTCTGTTGCTCTGAGACCTGATGAGACTGATTGCACCGGCGGCAGAGCCACTTTGCTCACGCTCTGCATGTTCAGTCAGGGCATCTCGGGCGTCATTGTCGCAATAGAACTCCCAAGTACGAGCATCACGGGAGCGGCCGGTCATCAAACGCTTTGGCGATCTGAAAGTAGGGAAGAGGATGTCTCCATCGGGCTGACGGCTCGGTTCGACAGCACTCTGGCTTCGTTGCAGTCCAGTGATTGGGCGTGTTGCGCGTATCTTGGGCGGTGATGGAGACTCGGAGCCAGTGGTCACTTTGGCCTTCCCATCAAAGGAAGTGGAAAGCTTAAGCAAGGAAGAAGTACGTCGAAGCGTCGATGGCAGAGATATGGCATTACGAGGCTTCAGCTTGTCTGCATCTGGTCGCACGCCTGAAGCAGAATGGGACTTGGCGCGATCTTGATGTATAATGAAGGAAGAGCTACGACGACTAGCAAATGCCGGTCGCGGTTTCTGAGAGGTCGATGAATTCACTAGTGGGAAAGATACTGTGTCGCAATTAGCCAAATCAACACTACAATGAGGTTGAAATGGTTCCGTACAATTCGTCGAGGAGCCTTCCAAATTTGTGGGGTCGATCAAGGCGCCGGCCTCTTTCTCAGGCGGAGGAGCTATATCAGCGGCCGGTATCTCCACTGTTACACTCTCTGCGGCTGAGCTCTTGGCACCTGCCTCATTGTTGCCCTTCTGGTCAACTCGCGCCGATGCCGTACTGTCTGGTACTGTCTGGCTTTGCTGAAGGGTGCTTTGACTGGAAAAGGACTCATCGCGTAAATCCGGAGCAGAGGAGCTAGAGAATGTCGTGGTCACATTGCTCTCTTGACTCGAAAACGTGTCGGAGATCCCGCTCTCCTGTGAAGAAAATGGCTGAGATCTGCGGCGAGCTATCTGACGACGGTTCTGAAACCATATCTGCGGTGGAAGGTGGTCAGCTCGCTGATCAGACAAAAGTATCTGTACTGATGGGTTCAAGCCCCAAAGGCGAATTGCATCTTGGCATCAGTCTAAGTAGGACCGACCTGCACCTCTTTCTCTCCGAGAGCCACGCGTTTGACTATTTCCAGTCGAGCAGCCTTGTCTGGTTTGCAATTCTTCTCATATTCGGCCTCGAGGATTGCTTGGTCTTGGGGGCTATGTTTACACCAAGTCAGCTTTCCTTCCGAGCATCAACAGGCACGCACAATACCTGGTACGGCGACGCTTCTGACGAGCTAGAGGCTGATTGTCGACGTTTGGCGGGAGGTTATTATTCAGGGTGTCCTGAGAGTGGACGAGGAAGGCAAAGCTGCTACCGCCCGATGCTTCTGATATACATGATTCTTTCTCGAGCGGTGATGCGGACCGCTGACCTGTGGTATTGCTAGCCATGCTCAAGACAAGATGGTTAAAACATATGAGCCATGAGGATTGTATATGAAGATACAGTAGGAATGTAGAGTTAATAAGATGTAGAAATGGTCGCGTCGCGTTGGTTTATCAATGTTTAGCGTGGTCGTTGGGCGGGATGGCAACCCTGGCTTTCCCGTAGCCGAGGCGATCATTTCAACCGTGGCTCAATAATAATCTCCGACACTTTCATCTGGTTCCTGCAGCAACCACATGATCTCATCAAAGGACAATCCCACTCTATCACTCAGTTGTCACTGTATAATGAAGATCAATGAAGCACTATGCCAAGGTGATTGTTGAAAATATACCCTGACGTAGCACATAATCCAGATCAAGATCGAATTTGGGGGAACCACCAGTACGAGTAGAACTACCTAAGCCAAAAGTGATTCTGGGTCAGTCATTTATCCCCGTAAAGCAATTGGCCTGCTATCTCAATTCTATGTGCATTCTCGTATCCTTTGTCACTGGCAGAGAATCTCCCACAGATGTTATTCCAATTCAACGTCCATAATTTTCGTAAGAAATAACGACATCATTTTATCCGAAGAGAACTCCTGACGCTGGATATCCTAAGCTTCCATTTCTCAAGCTTTCGCCCACTCAGCTCCAACATCTTGTTTTTGTTCCAATAGACTGAAAGAGATGGTATGAAGGAAATCCTTCTATGTCCCCTACGGTGGGCCCTGAGCGTGCAATCTTCGCAGATCTTTCAGTCAGTGCCAGCCACATCTGATTGAGCGGCGTCTTGCTCTCTGATATTCCTTAAGTGCCGCCAACATACGAACCACACGCTTAAAATGATAGCAGCTAGCAATGAAATGACGATGACGGCAATCACATTGTTGGGTTTCATAGCTGCGTAAAACCCTTTAAAGTTGGAGCTGTAAAATGTGAAGCGAAGCGAACAGGCGTACGAATCTGGTTGAAGATTGTGTCTATCTCAAGTCGACGATGGGACCCAGAGCTCGTAGAAGGGATACCCTGGAGCTGGGGGGGCTAGGCACGAGGCTCGTAGTGGGAAGGAGAAGTACTAAGTTATGTAAGATCAAGAAGGCAAGAGGTTCAACTGCACAACTATACTGCGGGATGCTTTCAGAAGATAGAGATGTATGTCTGCAAAGGGTAAAGAGAATTCGCAAACCTGGAAGCAAACAGGAGACTAAGAAGGTAGGCATCGCTGGCATTTAGGTGAGTCAATTCTGGAACATTCATTACGAGGATCACCTTCTGCAACAGCGCGTCAGATTGGTACAGTCTGTCTGTGTACGAGCACTACTGGGCAGTGCATAGAGTCACGACTTCGTGGTGGACCAAACTGCCCGGGGTCGGGAAATCGTCTACTCATATTCGCAAATCAAATCCAGCTCGAAGTACAGACAACACGCTATTGAACCTTGATATCCTTTTCTCTATTTCATTCGAATCGCACCGAGTTCGCTTATCCTTCAACCTTCTTCAACCCAAAAAACCTCTGCCTGCCATGCCCATGATTTCCAATGTCAGTATGCATAAGGGAACAACCACCTCGGCGGTCTGACTGTGCATCTCAGAAACCATACGGCGGCGATGAGTATGACTACTGCAACAGGGATGACGATCACCACAGTCAAGGTAGCTGGGTCCATGCTAGCGGCAGGTTCGCGGTATGGCGTGGGTGAGGGACCGTTGTTGAGAGGTGCTTCGGTTGCTGGAGCGTTCGATAGGTGCGTGGCTGATTTGAGGTAGTCGATGGCTCAAAGTCAACCAAAAAGCCTGAAGCTTTCAATCGTGGTGATTGGGTAACAGAGTGTTCTAGGGATCGTTCGAAAATGCTCGATTGGGATGTGGACGGTACGCCGTAGGCCAGACATCTTTATACTGATAGAAAGCAAAGAAATGAGATATACAATGACGCTGAGCCTAGGATTGACAGAATGGTAGGCAGTCAGAACTCACATTAAGCGCTAGCCGGAGTGACTTGAGACACAGATGAATCCGGAGGAAGATGAGCAAGTGCATGACCGACTGTTCCTACTTTCGAGGATGACTAGCTGCAAGTTGGTATAGGGGCCGCTATTTAACAAAGGCAATGCGAATTGCGATTGCAAGACCAAGACCAGAGAGTCCTGACGCCCTTGGCGTAGCTTCATCTGATGAATCATCCTCCTCCCTCCCAGGCTTCATTATGAAAAGCTCCCATGGCCCAGAATATTCCTACCACAGCACCCCTCTAATGCCTCCAGTCACTACCCCTCCTAGAATACCTCATAGTCCTCCAGCAGCCGAATCTCTGCCCACCCTCGTAGCGTCCTGCTCAACGGCCCTCGGGCCTGAAAGCTCACCCAACCCCCCTCGCGCTCACCGCTCCCCACCCTTCCCCTTCCCACTCCTCTCCTTCCCCTCCCTAACCCCCTTCGCCTCCCCCCTCTCCTCAGCCTGGACACCATAGCCCCCAATCAAATCCATCAAATTATCCTCCTCCTCTTCCCCCCTCCCCTCTCCCCCTCCTTCCCCACTTCCCCTAGCCCGCCTCTCATCCTCCTCCCCCATCCTCTCCGCATCCCACCCGCGCCCAAACCGCTCCCGAAACGCCCTCAGCCGCCCCGCCTCATCAGCCTCCACGTTCAGCAGCTTCTGGCTCGACGGGTTCCAGAGGGGCGTGTTGCGCGTGTCTTTTGTGCTTTTCTGGATCGGGGAGGGGGAGGTGGTACGTTGCAGGTAGGTGCTGCCGTCGGAGAGCGCGACGAGTTGCGTGAATGTGTAGGGCCGCTTCGGACGCCGGAGGAGGGAGGCGTGGCGGATTTGGGGGTGGTGGGTTGGGGTGGATATGGTGGGGTGGGGGGAGGGAGAGAGGAGAGGGCGGCGGAGGGTTTGGTGGAGTGGCATTCTTTGAGTCTCTTGTTGGTGGAGTTTGGGCTGGGAGGTTCTGGATTGGATTTTGATTTGCACTTCGAGTTGAAATATCTTTGGTGCTAAAAATAGATCGTTCCGTGATCTGCCTCCCGCTGGCTTTACTCGAGATTAACCGCAAAAATCACGAAGTAGGAGCATTATCGACGAAAAAGCTTCTCGAAGTTTGATTCGTGGGTAAAAGATTCCACTAGTAGAATGCTTTCATCGCTACCTGCTACGTACTTCAACTTTATGGGATGTCTATTCCAGTGCTCCAGTGCCCCCAGATTCATCCAAATTCCCGAACAACATGGTCATAAGGTCTTCGTGTAACAACAGAATACCGCTTTCCTCTAAGCGTGGCTTGAGCTTTTGAAGGGATGGCCGGCAGCCCGAAGTCCACTGACGACCGTACCCCCAAACCCATGGCGATTCCTCTGTGCTCTGCGCTCCGCCATAGCCAACCCACCAACTAAGATCTCATCCACAAGCTCCCCTTCAACCTCTGGGTCGATCTCAAAATAGTTCTCCCCTTTGGTAAGAGAAGAATGGCCAACGAATTTGGCAATGACTTTGTCCTTTTCGTCGCTGCAAGCCAGGCCGTGGACGAAAGCACTGTCGAATGTCCACTTAAATTTGCGCCCAGCGGCCGCTTGACTCGAGAATATGCGGCCTGAAGTTATAGCGTTCGACGCTTCGAGGCAGATGGGTTTGTCGTGAACGACAAGATCCATGTTTTTGGACAATGCGTGTATGGTAACTGTCCCCATGACTGCTTTCGTGGTAGCGTTGGTGAAGGTCATACGAGGGCCAGACTCCGTGGTACCGTATTTGTTGCTGATGGTGTAAAGTGGAGTGGTCTTGTCGTTTTCGAGGATCTGCGTGTCTGCTCGGACTCAGCGTGGACATTCTCGGGTGAGCTTTTGACCAGAGCTGATTTTCAATTTTTTCAGACTTTTTGCTCTCAGTACAAATCCGATTACTCAAAACCCTTCCCTCAAAAGCAATGACAATGCCTCGGGTAGACTTACAATACCAGCCTACACGATCAACATACAGGATGCGTGCTCCAGCACTCGCACCTGCAGATGCGGTTACAACTGTTTGCGAAACGCTCTCCTGCGGCATAGTTTCGGTGATCTCGGTCGTCATGATGGGCACTAAGTGTTTCCTTTGGATGAGGTAGAGTATATCTTTTTATCTGGTACTTCAGATCGATAACATCAAGGGAACACGATATTTATCGTCGATGAAAGACCCTTCGGGCTATCATTAAAATGCTGCCCAATGCTTTTCGAGGAAAATGAATCCATGGTCGACCGCCTTTTCGTTAATTGTATCTGAAATTGGTTGGTAACGGCATGTATGGTACGATATTGGAGACTTGTTCGCTTTCTAGTCAATGATACTCCTCAGTCATAATTGGTAGGGTTTTGGCTCCTGCTTGGCCGCATCCGCACTTATGATAAACTAAACAGCTCCACCATCTTGGCTCGTATGCCTTGCCATGGCAAGGCAGATCGAGCTGTTCAAGCCTAGGAACACAGCCGTGAACAAGCCATTGGCGTGTTCACTCAATTAGCATCTGGATTTCTGGGTTTGGTCCTAATCTCTAGCGTTAAATGAGAAACTGATGCTAACTTCCATTTTTCGAAAACGAGCTTAATGTGTGAGATGTTGGCATTCGGCAAGGAGTCAAAAGAGGGCATTGACACCCCAATTTGGAAAAAGAAAGGCACACTGTTGAGTATTCTACATCCTCGCTTGAGCGTAGCGCGACAATATCTTCTGTTGCTTCTGGCTGCTGACACTGAGAAAGCCACTATTTCGTCAGTGAATTCAGTGTAGAGTCGCTGATACTCTACTCGAGCTACGAGTGAGAAAAGAAAAGGGCAAGAATGAGAATGCACCTCCGGGGTTGAAAGTATTACCTATCATGAAAGTGGCACTTTGGTAGTTTGGTGAACCGTCCAGACAATCGATAGGGCTCTAATTCGCTTTTTCCAATGGCTCTACCATTTGTATATAGTGAACCAGCACAGGCATTGGTTCACGAGCCGTGGACAGTAAAAGAGTGCGTACTGTACATTCTTAGAGCATACGGAGCTGCGAATACAAATGTCATGATGTTCATCATCTCTTCGATATAGACGAGAGCGTGCTGGTTAGGCAGGAGAACAATTTGCATCTGTGCAAGAGCTCTGCACTACCCACCTTAATAAACAGCTTCTGATCTGTCGCAGAACTGTCATCAATCTATAGATCGAGTTGTGCAGCTGCTAGTCAAATTAGTATATCTATCTTTAGTTGTGAAGACGAGTTCAAGACGAACAATCGCGGTCGTGGTGGCCTGTTCAAACATATCTTGACGACCCCAGGCCGATATCTGGGCCTGCTCCGAGCAACATATCTTCTTCACTTGTCAACGTTCTGTTCTGGGTGAGTTGGTGGTTCGAATCCCTTCTAGGAAAGCTGATTGGGGATGTCTTTGTCGTGCTCATACGGATGGATCACCAGCCAATTGTGCTGGAATCAGAACTTTGCACGTTTATAAAAAGCTTCCGCGGCGAGCAAGATCGCCGATGGCGGTATGAAGAAGCGCGCAGCTCATCTTTGCTGATCTTCAGAACTTGCTACATCTTGTCGAAGTCGAGTGTCCCGGTTACGCCATTCGCGGAATCCTACGAGATTGGTTACTGCCCGTCCGAGTGGCTGATAAGCTCAATTCTTTCTGACTTTGGGCGCTCTCAATAGGACCCACTTGAGAACTCTCAAACTCCCTCGATCGATCCTTCGGCGAGCTCGGATTTTATAGCTGGTGATAGTACTGTGAAGCTCGAACTAACGTCGGGGTTTACGGGGTTTATGCCACAAATTCAACCTCGTCAATAATAAATAAATCTAGCCCTGATATAGCTATCGCAGAACTTACAATACCTTGGCTTCATGAGTAATTGCCAAGGGCTCATAGAATATGTATCACGCCTCTGTCCCCGCACGCCAAAAAAGCTGCTACAACGCGTGTCTCTACCCGCGTTTGCGACTTCAAAAGGTCACATAGGACTGCGATATGGCCATTTTTCCATCCGCCACGTCAAGGCCAAAGAATCAGAAAGGACGACAGCTCTAGAAAGAGCTTTGGTGAGAAGGAGAACTTCGGAGAGAAGGGTAGCTTTGGTGAGGAGGGTAGACGTCCACAGATTGAAAAGCGAGCCATTGAAACGTGATGCGCCGCTCAAATACTACGCAAGCAATGGGTATATTGATCCGAAAGAGGCGGAAAGCAGCATATCAATGGAGAATGGTAGTGGTATAATTCATTCTAAATCGTGAAATGCCTTGATTGTCTAATGTTTAGAGACAGGAAGTCCTGAATACATGCGGGAAATGTCAGGTTCCTTGACAGCTGAGGAGCCGGAAGGTGGAGACTCTGCAAATCATTCTACCAGCTCTGATAGTCAAATCGGGTCTCACAAAATCGGCATCAAACAAGTGGATAAATTCATGCAGCTCATGCGCCTCATACCCCAAGGTCCAGTCCTCGTCCTTGCCAATCAAACATCAAGAAGCATGCGGACAGACTCGTTGCCCTGGCTAGGCAACAAGGGCATGCTTGCCTCGTCATTCAATTCCGTGACAATTGAACCAGAACCATTTGTCTCCTTCAATGTCAAAGTACCATCCGGCACCTTCGAAGAAATCAAAAAGACTGGCTCCTTCACGGTCTTCGCAGTCAACAACGCTTTTCTCGCCGATGCCTTTACAGGAAAGAGCGAAGATAGCGATCTAGTGCTTGACCGTATGAAGAGGAGCATACCCGCAGGTCTCGCAAGACAAGGCTTTATTTGGTGGATGCAATGCGAATTTATACCTGACAAAAGCGTGACAGTAGGAGACCATGTCATAGTTGTAGGACGAGTAGCCCGTCTAGAGGAATTCCCCGGGATGTCCGGGGAGCAAGCATTGCTATATTCAAATGGGAGTTATCGGTTGCCTGGTCCTCGAATCAAGCCAGAGCATGATGCTCACATGTACGCGCACTACGCTAAGAGACGGAAGACACCAAGCAAGATCATCAGGCTCAGGGGATCAGTAAAGATGAAGGAGAGGTTACCAGAGGGGACGAATACGAACAAAGACTTGCAAGTAAAGAGACGATGGAGGATGTCAAGACACAAGGGTCCACGCAAAATCAAAAAGCCCGAAGAATCTCTAGTGAATGGAGGGGAGCCGCTTGCACCAAGAATGTCGTCTGCACCACAAGCAGGTTCAGCGTGCAAGGACTAGCTCAACATCTCGATCTCTGGCTGCTCAATCAAAGAGCCTCAGAGACCTCAAAGATGCAAAAGTTGAGAGGATTGTCTGCAAAATTTGCAAGTCCCTGCCACAACTCATGCCTTAGTCTTTCCGACGAAACCCAAAAATCTCACCCTGTTGCTATCCTCCTTCAGCTGTGTAGCTCGTGATATACCACATGTCTGATCATGATGGAGGATGCAGATCGTTGGGGACTGTCAGCATCCAGAACGACTACAGTATCGATGCTGTCAATAACGCAATCTTTTCACGAAATATTGAGGTTCCAATCTTGTCTGAGTACTCGGTGCATAACGCAGAAAAAGATTGCTACCATTGGACGGAATAGGGTCTATGCGATGGATGAGATGTGACTTAACCCAGGACTTCCGATTACGTGAAGGTTCTGTTTTCATTAGAAGAGTTGTTACAGCCGAACGTTCCCGCCAGGTAAAGGGGAGGGAATGCTTATTCCCATGAATTGTAAGTTACATACTACAGGATCATTCGTAGGACTATTTGATCGTGTGTCTACATGGCTCGGTAATGCGCTACAACGGCAGTGGCAAGACGCAAGCGCCGGAGGAAGTCGATATCTGGAGACGACGGAGTCTACATCCGACTGGGAGCTTGGAATTCAATGCGATAGACGACGCATCTCGAGCGTTTCTAATTCTAAAGCAAAAGCACTGAGCTGCTGCCGTCGAGACTACTATCTTGAGATGAAAGTCAACGGCCAGTGAGTGCTAAGAATCCATGGGATTTGAAGCTCCAGAAGCCAACAACACCCTCCAAAGTGATAGGTGAGGCCCTCGGAGAGTCTCCTCACTATCCGTTGAGTTTCGCTGTCAATGGGCTGTTACAGACGATGAAGAGACCAAATCACCGAGACGCAAAAGGACATAAAAAACGTCGAACTGGTCTGCCAACCTCAAATAGCCAAATCTGCAAGAAGAGGCTCAAGTACATTAGAGCTGCATCACGAGCTCCAGCGCAAATGAAAGAGTGAATGAGACAAGTTAAACAGCAGTTGGCGAGGGAAACAAGGAGGTTGATGAAAACCTAGAGGGTGGAGGGGAAGAAAATAATTTTTTGTTGGGTTAGCAGCCCAGTATCAGCGTTGTCAGCCAATCTCGATCTAGAAATAGACACCTGAAAAATCCTCAAGATGGAACTTTTCGTCGGCAGTGTGCGTACTACCTAGACAGCATCTCCCAGTCTCTTGGGGCCAATGGAACCGATACAAGGATTAATGCCTTTGTATGGAATACCGGAAGAACTAAGATGGCTAACAGATCTGATGTATCTCCCCGCAATATGTGAATTCTCTAGTTGTGAGTCCTTGCGTAGAAGAGTGCAGAGATCGGCTCGCTGTATGGATCTGATCACCTACAGGTCTGCAATAGCAGCACGGATCTAGGTGGCAAAGCCTGTCTCCAGCCATTTGATTATCAACAGTCATTATTGCTCTATTGGAAGCCCCTGCTGTACTGTTGTGGCCCAATCCTCTATTAGGAGGGAGAATGAAAGGATGACAGGGGGTGTCTCCTGACTGCCTGGGGCGTTGAGTTTCAGTCGATGTATATATTGCTGACGAAGCCTGCTTCCTGGTATAAAAAGGACTATGATCCAATTTAGGCGAGAGGGTACATATACTATTTACAAAGGCAGAATATCAAATCCCACTCTTTTACTAAGAATTAACCAAGACCCAGAGCCATGCAGCTACAACAACCGACTCCAAATGCGTGACCTGAACCCCCTTTTCCAACCATGCAAGCCTGTCCATTTTCCCACCCTCTTCAGGTAGTCCACATCGTCAAAGTTGAAATCACCGCGCACTCGGCCCTTGATAGGTTTCATCCCCCATACTGATATGATGCCTCAACGGGACCCCCTGGTTCCCCTCCCCGGTCCTAACCTGCTGCTCTGCCGCAAGCCCACTAGCCTTCCTCCCCTTCCCCTTGCCCTTCCCCTTCCTGTCCCCCGAGAGCGTCTCAAACGCCATCGTCCGCGGGGTAGTCGGGCTCTTCAAGCCCCCACTCGTTCCCGGCGTCGGCGGAACCTGACTCATCTCCCACGGCCGCGCCGCCTCCTCGTCCTCATCGCCCAGCTTCGACGCTCGGGAAGCGCGGAACGCGCGCGTGGGGTAAAGCGAGTAGAGCGCTAGGACGAGGTAGGCGAAGAAGAGGGACAGCAGCAGGATCGTGACTGCGAAGGAGGCTTTCGCTTGCTTGCAGTAGCCTTGGAGGGAAGGCGAGACGGGCGCGCCGCAGGAGTGGGTCAGGTACCACGGGGCGCCGGGCTGGGGGTGGTCTGGGTCGCTCGTGTCGGGGGCGGCTTGGGCGTGGATGCTGATTGCGTAGAGGGCGATGAGGACGGCGTGGATGAGGGCGCTGAGGAGCGGGTAGAAGACGGAGCAGATGAATAGGATGCCTTTTACGAGGAGGAGGAAGAGGGAGAGGACGGCGATTATGACGTTGAAGTTTGTGACGCTGGAGGTGAGATGTTAGTTTCCCGGAGTCGTCATGACGGGTTTTGATAGATTTGGGGGTATGTGGAGGGAGAAGGGGACAGGGGGGATTACAATTGACTCCATACTAATGGCACTGGGATGGGTTTGTAGTTTGCGTAGGCGTAGACGATCTCATCAGGATTGCTGGCCCAGCCGTGGTCGGAACCTTCCTGCCATAATCTTGATCGATAGAGATCCGGTTGTGCGATACCGTACAGAGCAAGAGCGGCGACACTGAGAGCGAGCTCGATGGAGAACAGAACGTAGATAGTCCTAGGGGTTCGCCATTGGCGGGGGATGGCGGAGAAGATGGACAAGAAGCCCATGGCCACGGTTATTCGAGAGTCGGGCTATTTGGTTTCGTCCGATGTCGAGATCGATCAGCACCAGGGGATTAATGCTTTCTCTCCTTCGTGTCTGACTCTCACGATGCTCAACTCGTAAGAGCAAGTTGGCAAGAAGAGGAGGTCGTCGCACGAGGTCCCGCCGCAGACCTCGTTTTCGGCCTGCAGGTCATCATCGAAGCTTTTCGACCACGGACTCGAGCGCCAATAACCGGTCTGAAGCTGCATGGTAACCGCCAGCTCCTTCGCCGTGAGGCCTCGCTTGGACGCTGACTGGTTGTTCATGAATTAGACTAGGAGATTTGGGGTAAGGCTTGTTCACGTGCAGTAGCTCATCCCGAGATGCAGCTGGATTCCAGATTCCAGAAGCGAACAATTATTCGGGGGTGTACCTTCAACCGTTGCTTGTGCATTGAGCAGCGCCCTGATACGGATGACAGCAATGGTAAGCACTTTTTCTGTATCTTTGTACTACACATTCTAGCTTGCTGGATGGGCGTCAAATAGTGGAAGAGTCCGAATGTAGCCCTCTGTCACCCCTGGCTAAAGTATGCGAGGTATGGTACAGACCCGCGACTTGAGGATTGTCTACCCGTCTTTATGGAAAGATCATAGTCTGCTGGCTTTGTAACGAAGCTTTGAAATTGCGCACGGGAAATTTCTCTTATGATTTCGTTCGAGACTTGTTATTCACCCCGTTTGGTTGGCCATTATGGAGATGGAAAGCACATCTTGGTACTCCATAACTGGCCACAACATGTGCAATATTGGAAGCATTGGGCGCCTTCAGAGTTTTTAGTACTTGAAGTGCTCCAGAATTGAGCATTATTCGTCTCTGCCCAATAATGGATCGTCACAGTACGATCACTCCATTGAGAGTCCTGAACTTCTCTCATCCTACTTAGACATATCTTGAGCATTTATGTCGTTAATCCCAGATAGATAGATCGCCACTTACGATCACACCAACTCGTCAAGACTTACAGACAGGCAACTATCAATTCTGCACAAATATTGCGGAAAGGCGAAGTTAAATTCTGCCTATGATTGCGATGGATGAAGAAACGAGGGTGGGATTTCAACAGATAGGAAAAGCCAAAAAAAGGAGCTATCGGCATGAAAAGGTCAAACTGGGTGAACTAGTCAGAAGAGACATAAAGATTGTGATGGCACATGGGATTCAATCTAAAGCTATGGGCCACCACGTAGATGGATTCTGAGAGCGCTGGGTTCTGACGCTCGTATCCTCGTGAAATTTGGTTCGATAGATATAGTCAGTACCTTTAGATGCCTACAAGTGGTCTCGGCAATGTCCCTTCAGAAAAGAGAAAGATGATCCAGCTACATCTACTGTAATAAATGTATGGTACCTTGTAGAGGGGCTCGAAGGATTTATATGAAAAGCGATAACGATAAGGTCACGTGCCTGGTTGTCCCACCAATCTTTTTGTTACGGCGCCAGCCCAAAGCCTGCTTTGCCCACGGAGTTGAGCAAACCAAGATCCTGGACCAACTACACTCTAATCCTTTGCCCTCCAAATATCAAGAAGAGGTGTTCTTCATTTTCAGACCAGATTCTGGGTCCCTACCGATTAGCCAAACGATTACTGACTGACAAAGTTCCTGCACAGATCAAGAATCTAGAGTCCGCTCGATTGTCCGCCACTACGAGGCCACAGTAGCGCTCTGAAGCTGTCGCATGGTAGGCCTTCAATATTTGGAGATCTAAGCATCTCCAGTGCTGGGCTTGCCTAGTTTTGCTCCTGCTCTAGGGCGTGCCAACGGCCGACCTCAATCATGTCCCCTTCGCCGCAGCTCGCGCCTGCTGGAAGCAGCACATATTCTTCGAACACTCTCTACGTAGGAGATGGCACATGGGACACTGAAAGGAACACTTTTCTTTTGCCGAATCTCGTGGGACTGAACTTCGATACCATGCGGTTCAACGGTAAGACGCATTCTTCAGATAGGTAGCATGTGGCTAAATGATTAGGAATGGGTAATCGCTTTCGCGAAATGCCCGGATATCATAGCCTCATTCGAGCTCATGGAGTCATCGCGGCGATTGTGTTCCTCTTCATCGTACCCGCAGCTATCTTCACTCTGCGCTTCCACACCAGGAACACCAGGCGGGCCATCCATATACACATCTGGCTTCAAATACTGACTGTGCTTCTTACAACGGTCGTGTTCGTCCTTGGATGGTTCGCCGTGGGGCCAAAAAGAAGTTTGTCCAATCCTCATCATGGCATTGGATTGGCAATATACGTCTTGGTCCTTTGGCAGGCCATTAGTGGATGGTGGGTGAATCGAAAGGATAGGAAAAGGAGAACACTGCATACCCCACTGACAGCAATGGTAAGCTCAGTCGTCTAGACTGCGCTGTATTCAAATTAACATGTGATAGGTTCATCATTGGTCAGGCCGTATGATTGCATTGCTAGGACTTGCACAGATACCCCTGGGTCTGACACTTTACGGATCTCCCGCTGTACTCTTTATCCTGTATACGTTGGTTGCTTTTGCCCTGTTATTGATCTTTTTCATTTTGACGTACCTGGCGGAACGAAGAGCTGGTAGCGACTATGACAGCCGATACAGCTATGGTACCGGTAGCGTAATCGAGGATCGTCGGCGGAGCTCTCGCAAAGGGGACATCCTGAAGGGAGGTGCAGCAGGTATTGGAATAGCAGCTCTTGCTAACAAGTTGCGAAACCGATCAAAGAGTCGAGATCGATATGACAGACCAGAAGTAGTTGGCTCGCGAAGACATTCGGGCTCTTACGTTGATGACGAGAAATACGATCAAGATGAAGAGCGGCGAGGAGGATGGCGAGACCGACTCTTCAAGATTGGAGCTGTAGGCGGAACAGCCGCAGCTGCTAGAAGCCTCTTCAATAGAAGGAGAGATGATGATCGTGACAGTGATGTGGAGGATTACGGTCCTCCTCTTGGTGGAGAGGTTCCAATCAACGGTGGTAACAGCGTTACTCGTATCGACCAAAACCGACCAGTACCAAGCGGCCAGCATCCCCTGAATCAACCTCTCCATCACCGTCGAAGTTCAAGCTCGATGACATACAGCAGCCTTATGAGTGCTAGCCAAGAAGGTCGAAATGGCCACGGCGTAAGAGATGCAGTCGCTGGCTTAGGCGCATTTGGCCTTGCCCGCAACATCTTCAAGAAGAGGCGTGAAAGAAAAGAGCAGAAACGAATAGATCAGCGGCTAGAGGATGAACGGCGAGATCGGGAAAGGAATCAGCGTTTGACTGGGGACGGGACTCCTCGCAGGCATAGGCATCACGGCCGCCATGGATCAGTGACAAACGCGAGCTTTAATGAAGATTCAGATCCCTATCCTGGCACTGGGCCAATACTCGGCAATCCTATACCTCCAGTACCTGCAGGCGTCTTCCCTGGAACTAGCACTCAGCAATTCAACAGAAATCAGCAACAGCCGCCACTTACATCCCAACATAATGTTACACAGCCACTCCCTCCTCCAAGCAACACCACTCTTGGGGCGAACAACCCTGTAATGACTGGTGCAGCACCCGCTGTTCCTCTAGGTCAGCAGGCCCCAGTCACCATGCCTCCCATCCCGCCCGATCCCCAGGGAATACTTCATCAAAATTACTCGGACTCGGAGTCCAGCGCGTCTCACCAACCACGCCCTCGACGCGGTGGACGAGATGCCACTGATGTGGCAGTTGCTGGCGGTGCAGCAGCGGGTCTTGCCGCCGCTGAAGCGTCCAGACTCCGTGATCGATCACGCCATCAATCAGGCAGTGGAGGCGACAGTGTGGGTTCGCCGCCGGTCAGTGTAAAAGTCAAGATGCACAGCGATGGCCGTCATGTGACACTCCGCCGTCTTCCTGAAGAAGAAGCTGCCGCAGAACGAGAGGCACGCCGCAAGTCGCGGGACCGCAATGGACGCCGTAGACGGGGTAGTGCTAGTTCTATAAGTGATACTGGCGGCGATCGGTGGCGCAGGACCGAGGCTCTGGAACGACAGCAAGCGGAGCAAATGCGTCTCGAGAGTGAACGATTAGCTGCTGCAAAACTGGCACAGCAGCAGCCACAACAGTCTAATTTGCAAGTCCCTCTCCCGCCCCCGCCACCGATTCCTGAGGGCTCGCCTCGACCGCCAGGGACAGCTGGCAGCGTAGGCAGTCCCGGAACATATGATGGAAACATAACAGGCACAGAGAACAGCGCCGATTACGCCAATAACCGACGGAGAAGGAGAGCAGAAAGAGCGCAGGCTAAATTGGCAAAGGAAGGCAGAGCAGGGGCAACTGTTGATTTCACGTGATAATCTTTTACTGCGATGACTTTGACGATGATACCGCATGCATATTGAAGCGAGGCGTTTAGCAGGGCACTGACGAGCTACAGCAGCCAAAGTTTGATAACCTGGATGTCCTCCTTACTGCTTGGCCAATAGCGTTAATCTGAATATACCAGCTGTATAGTATAGACATAATATTTTCCTTGGCTGGACCGTATCATCACACTGTTCCTCAGGCAGAATAGCGTCAAAGCGTAAGTCATCGAAAATGCTACTTCTGTGGCTATATATCAATTAGGGCGAAAGTTGCTTCCCTGGATTTTAGCATTAACGAATGCCGGTCGTTCATCGTGTTGTCGATCAGTGTTTGGAATGTCCTACTTGGGGTACGAAAGAAACTGGAGGTTGATTGATGATTTCCCCTAAGACGAGATACGTACCGTCTCTTCGTTTTTAAATGGGCACTTGTGTTCATCCGGGCGCGAAGGCTTCTTCAGTTCGTGCCTCTCGTCAGCCATGCACCTTTGACAGCTCACAGCACTGCTCAGAAGAGTAACAGGATTTACTTAGTCAAGCCATGCAGCGTGCGAAGGAAGCAGATAAGAGGTACAGTAGACCCTTGATAGATGGTGTCACGCAGTGACACGTCAGTACTAAGTAATCCGCAAATACTTATGGTACTCCAGCCACCCTCCCCCATTGGGATCCAGGCATCCCGTTTCAGAATCGCAATGAATGTTGATTTGACGAGGGAGATCTGGCTGAAGCTTGGTCTAACGCTAAAAAGCCGTGAGATCGAGGTTCGGGCAAGCCGTGTGAGATGCCCGTGCTGACTGGAAGCTCTCTGCCAACCTTCAATCCTCTCTCGCAACGCTCGACTACAGTATGCTTCTCGATAGATTACTCAAGGTCCTTTTCGGAAGCATGCAAGCTGTCAGACTGCGAGTGTGTCAACAGACGAGCGACTAGTGACCGTATCAAACGCATGAAGGTTGCCGGCTGCATGGACTCCCTCCTTTTCGACCTCGGTCCTCCTCGCCATCCATCCACTTTCCTTCCAGACACCAGGCCGCAGGTAGTAGTAGCATATGGACGGCACTTGACATCCCATACCTCATCTAGTCAGGCCGCCGCCTCTGGCGCATCATGCGGCAGTGATTGTTTCGAGAATCATTCGCTTGGCGCCTGCCATAGCTTACCCTACCCGTCTCTCAGCACCCTGAAGCGTGAGCATGCTCCCTTGCCGATGCCCTTACATAGACCTTCAAGATCTCTATTCTTTTCTCCGTAAATTTTACACCTCAAGCCCATTCGCCTGCTCTCTCAAGGATACATGCACCGTCTTCCACATTCCACAATTCCACCTTCTCATCAACTATCTCATATATTCCTGCAAAGAGTGGAGTGAAACCTCCATTGGATAGTCGCAGCCATGAACGTTGCAAAGCCTGTTTTGCAGAAGACGATTCCACCGTTTCTCCTTCCACCTTTCCTACTCGAGGAGAAAGTATACGACACACTTGCAGAAGTACCGGTCCTTCGCGAAGATGTCTTGTCCCCTTCATGTATGTGAAGGGAATGACCTCGTCTTGGATTGACTGACCTTGTAGCATCATGGACCTTTGCACGAAAAACCAAGAGTGGAGAGAAGATGCCGCAAGTCATCGCCCATCGAGGATACAAAGCAGAGCAACCGGAAAACACGATGGGAGCCTTTGAGGGGGCAGTGAAAGTCGGCGCCCATGCGCTTGAGACGGATCTACATATATCGAAAGACGACGTTGTAGTACTCTCCCACGTAAGGGCTTGAAGACCACCAAACATGGCATACTCTGACCTTGACATATAGGATGCCACACTAAAACGATGTTTCGGCAAAGACGAGACGATCAGTGATTGCGATTGGGACTATCTCAGCCAACAGCGAACGCTTAGAGCTCCTCATCAGCCAATGCCTCGATTGCAGGACCTCCTCGAATACCTAGCGAAACCTGGCTCGGAGCATATATGGTTACTACTAGACATAAAGGTATCTTTTACCTGTTTTGCCTATTTACCTGGGGTCCAACAATCTGACAAGCTGGATAGATAACCAATGACCCGGAAAAGATCATGCGCCTCATCGCGCACACAATATCCCTCGTTCCACCCTCGCCCTCAAATCCATGGTCCAAACGCCTCGTCCTCGGCGTCTGGGCCGCCAAATATCTCTCCCTCTGCACGCAGTACCTCCCCGATTACTCCATCACACACATCGGCTTCACAATATCTTACGCCCGCCAATTCCTCGCTCTCCCCAACATATCCTTCAATTCCCTTCAAAAGTCTCTCATGGGCCCTCGTGGCACCTCCTACATCCGAAACCTCAAAGCCAAGAACCGGCCACTGTATGTGTGGACCGTCAATGAGGATTATTTCATGCGCTGGAGCATCGATCGCCAAGTCGACGGCGTGATCACCGACGACCCTAAGAAATTCATCGAGGTCTGTGAGCAGTGGGAGAAGGGAGATAGGGCGCTGGGGAAGATGACGTGGGAGCAGCTTTTCCAGGTGATATGGTTTAATTGCATGATCATGATCTTTGGAGGGATCTTTAGAGCGAGGGCTGGAGGAGTTGGGCTTGGCGGACAGGTGAAGAGTAAGAGGAAGTGCTGAGACTGAGCAGCGTGGCAATGGAGGGGCAGCGGGATAAGAGACTCGGATCACTTTGCGAAGTTGGCCCATTCGATCGAGTATGGCTACGGATACGCCTACCTAGTTG
Source organism: Physcia stellaris (assembly GCA_018902385.1). Taxonomy (NCBI): domain Eukaryota; kingdom Fungi; phylum Ascomycota; class Lecanoromycetes; order Caliciales; family Physciaceae; genus Physcia; species Physcia stellaris. The sequence continues at coordinate 401,933 of JABSSW010000001.1, read as the reverse complement.
ATGGGCTGCAGAGGTTGCGGAATTGCTCGTCAACATTGATCATGGATACCAATCCGCGAGGATCATGAGATTGTGATGCTTTCAAGTTCGGAACCATTATGTCTCGAGTTATATGCCTACGAGCGTTTTCCGGCAGCGGGCAAACCGCTCAATGGGAATACGTGCTGGTAACGAACACGCCTGGTCTACAATGGCTTTTCGTGTCCTTCAACAGGCGTATGTGATTGTTCAAGCCAACATATATGCGATGAATTGGACCAGGTAAAGACTTCAATCAAATTCGATCCTTCGCCCCCGCAGTAAATACCCACCTACATACCTACCTATGAACCACCCAACATACGCCCCCGTCACGATCGTCACGGGCCATTTCTGCCATTCGCGGTCCCTATATCGATGAGCACGTTAGCATTTCTTTGTCCTCTCGATCTCCCCGTCTCCTCACGTCCCACCCTCAATTTTCTTCAAGCCTCTCCCATCCCACCAAGCTCAACGCCCTCAATTTCTTTCGAGCCTCTCCCATCCCCCCAGGTTCAACCCAAACCCCCACACAAGCCAAAGAGACGCAACAAAGAAACAAGGAAACATACCAATCCAACGGGATAGGCACCGCCCCTACCCACGCGCCCAACACCGTCCCCACCGCCCCGCCCCACACCTCGTCCCCCGGCAGCGCGGCGCCGCTGACCTCCCTCCACATCCTCCCATCGACGCCATGGACGTAGAACAGTGGGAGAGCGGTGAGCAGCGCGATGTGTGTTGCGAGGAGGTAGGTATGTGGGAGGTGGGTGGTGAGGGGCGCGCCGAAGAGGACGAGGATGGCGAAGAGGATCGGGGGCACGAGGGTGAGCGTTAGGAGGAGGGAGAGGAGAGCGGGCTGGATGGAGGTTAGCTGGATATCGGAGGTATGGGAGGGGTGCGTACGACTATTCGGGAGCTCAAGGGCGGGTCTGAGGTGTCTTTCTTCGGCGTTGGCCGTTTGCGGGGGCCTGGTCGTGGGCTTTCTCGTTCTTTTTCTCGGCCTGCGTCGTGCTTCTTTGCTCGTTTTGCTGGTACGCTTCCGGTCGGCTTCTCGCTGGTGGCTTCGCGGCTTCGGCTGTTGCGCGTGCTGTGTGGGGGGAGGCAGAGGATTGTGTAGCTGAGTTGGAGTGCTGAGAGGGGGAGGAGGGAGGAGAGGAGTGTGGGAACGGGGTCGGAGACGAGGGATGGGAAGCACGCGTAGGAGAGGGAGAGGAGGGCGATGGGGTGGATGTGGGCGTAGGACCGCGAGAGGGGTGTTGCGAGGATGGGGATTGGTTGGGAGACAGGGGTTATTTTGCGGGATTTGCTGGGAAGCGCGGGGGTGTCGGTGGTTGTTGTTGTTGAGGTGGAAGAGGGTGGGATGTCCATGGCGTGGAAGAGGCTGACAATTGATGTAATAGAGCTTGCGAGTAGCTACACTCTCTTAAGGTATGCTGGAGTTTCTGGTGACGGACCTCGGCTCGCTCGAGTTGGGTTGAGCACTGTTAACCCTAAACTGGCTGTTTCACAACCCTAATATCCCTGTTCAAAGCATGCGTGACGACGACGTCTCCTCATCCTCTGCAAGTCCTGTCATCAAATTCTTCTCGAGTAAGATTCAACCACGAGTGTGCTCTCACTAATCCAATTACAGAGGCTCGGACTTCTTATTTCCATCAATGAAGAGTTTTCGGCATGCAACAGCTAGCACAATCGTTCCTTGGGATCGAGGAAAAGCCACAGGGTAGCACCGAGCACCTCCTTTGTGCTCACAGTGCGATAGGTTCACCAGTTTCCTGTGCCTCCATTACATCTCCTGCTTCTCTATTCATCTTTTACTCTATGCTTTATTCCAACACTTCTACCTTATCGGTGGTCCGAGAGATTTCCTTTTCCTTTTTCGAAGGCTTCTCCGGGTCTGTGGCTAGCCAGCTCGCTAGGATAGAAGCGAGGCATGTGCTCTTTGAGATTCGGTACTATTCTAGAGCCAGCTAGCCAGATGCCCTTGCAGCGTGGCTTTAATCGCCCATTGCAGGCGAACGACTTCGCGCCAGCCACATGTCATGCGGTCCAACACTGATCTCTAGCTCGACTCGACCTAGGTGTGACTTGTCTCTCGCATCACCGACCTCAAAGTCCTTGCCTCTCCTGACTAATATCACTCCCGATCGAAAAAGTCAGAACACACGGCCCCTTCCCGACATTGACTTACTTAGATCACTCCTCCCGCACCTCCATCTCTCTCATTGTTTCCTTCATCACCCTTCCAAGTCTCTTTATTAAAAAAGATACTTAAACACAAGTATCAACTTCTACAAGTTCAAAGCCTTTGAACGTCTATTCCAAACCTACCGCCCCGACATCTGCTTACTGCCTCAAGCTTTTCGGAATCAGCCAAACCCCAGGTCGACGCCCTTGTTTCACATAAGACGACATCACCTCTTCCACTGCCTAAATTCTGCAAGCTTGACTTGCGGCTCTCTTATTCTCCCTCACTTTCAGCAACCTCATGATGCGTACCTCACGATCATCCTCCAACGCCTCGTCGACATCTGCACCAGAAAAGGCTCTAGCAGGTAGTCATCAAATCTTCGTCAAGCTTCTTTCTGGCGAAAGTACGTTAAGGCTTCCCTGAGACGAGTAGCATTGGAACGCCTCCGCTAATAACGATTTCATAGCTATCCCCCTCGATGTTCCCCCAAACACAACGATAACCACCCTCCGTCAACTCCTCTCTCTCCGCACCTCTGTTCCCCCTACCGACCTCCGTCTCGTTCATGCAGGCAAGCACCTTACCACTACAACCAACATCACTTCCACCCTGGAATCGCTCTCCATCCCGCCTTCCGCCACTCTCAACGTAATAGCACCTAGCAAGGGTGGCGCACCTAAGAAAGTCCGCTGCACGCACAAAGACTGCAAAGAGCCTGCCCAGCGCATCGTAGGAGACTGCTCCTTCTGCCAAGGGCACTTCTGCGGCAAGCATAGGATGTTGGAGGACCACAAGTGCACGGGGCTGGAGGACTGCAAGAAGGAGAGCCATGAGCGCAATGCTGATAAGTTGAATAGTGAGCGGACCATGGTTGTTAAGGGGATCTAGCCCTTCCTCCTTCCGTTTGCGGAGTGTGGGTGCTGATGAGGGAGAATTCGCCACTGCTTGTTCTACTCTACTTGTTTGTTTCTGCTTATTGCGATACAGCGTCCTCGATCTAGCATGCGGTTTGCGATTTGTACTTGTGATACGTACCTTTGTATGCAGTCTGGGTGCTAATCATTCAAATACTGAAGCGAGGGCGTAATAGAATGGCTTTTGACTCATGAAAAGGGCTCACATTACATCCCCTATGCTTTACTTGCGCAGAATTCACAAAGGATTCTGGAACGATGCACACTCATCTTTCTTCCTGTCGCTGGCGAATCGTTGGTGATACCTTGATTGACCGCTTTTCCCTTGCCTTCACCATAGCTGCTAATCGTCGGTCAGGACCGCTCTTTAACCCCGTCATGGCGATCTATGTATCGAGGACAAGACTGCTGCCAAATTTACTATTTGCTTGTATTCCGAGGTGGATAAATATACCTGGCTAGTCTGATACCGAAAGGTGAACATCAACATTGACGAAGAGGGAAGCGAGGGCAAGTAGTATCTAGGCCGAAGAATTTGTTAGGTGCATCGTAAGGCACGAAGCGGTATCTCCTCCCCGCAATAAACCAGCAAAGGCCATTTTCCTGCTCGCCCTCGAAGTCCGAAGAAGGATTTCGCCGCATTGGACCGTAGTGGAGAGTTGACATGGGATACTGGAAGTCCAGCCAAGCCCCTCCAAGCCTTAGTCGATGCATCGACAATCCTCTATACGCAGATCCTTTTCGGCGTTGGATTTTCGAGGTAATCTGGCCAAATCCTTGTATGGCCGGGCGATGATTCCCTGGTAATGATAACTGCAGATCCGACGAATCAGTCTTGGTATGGACACTGGGACTTGCTTTTCTCCTTTGTGTTTGTCACTGAGTCTACGAGAAATTCTTCGGTTCATCGATATTGTAGTGCTCTTCTGCACCAAGTCATAGTCTGGCTACCGGTACACTGACTTTTTGGCCGGGTTCGATACCTGGGCATAATCAATACATGGAAATCGACGATGGCTTCTGTACTGGATTCATGGATGGTGTGAATTTCTTGGAGAAGGGAGACGGTTTGACTGAGCATCGACAGCTTTTGCTCCTTTTCTATCCTAGGAATTCTATTTCTTCTTGAGAGCTCAGTCGTGGATCACACCGCTCGCTTGTGGGATATGATACCTGAAAAAAAAGTTATCAGCGAAAACCAAGGATATGGAGATTGAGTGGTCAACCTCGCTCTTCCAAGCTGCTTCCAGGCTCGAAGGACTTTTAGGGGCGCATACCATTCATCATGGGAAGCTTTTTAAAGTCTTTGTAGATTGGCCGCAGTCTCCCACTGTATTCGAGGGAAGTCTGGTCAATTGAATGATGTTTACAGATGACAATAAGAGCGCACGATGTACCAGGATATCACATTTCAAGTCACACGTACATCTACCGAGGAAGCTCACGATCCGTTCTTTTAAAGCATTCCGGAATCTGGAGACTTCTACCAGTCCCTAGATGTCGCCAGGCGTCTCTTTGATGGACTAAGATTTGTCTTCGATCTCCAAGACCTCACAGTTTCTATGGCTAATCGAGCACTCTCCGAGGGCCTGCAGCAGTTGATTCAGCGACTCGTCGATGGAGGCGCTTATATGTTAGGGACGCTGGAGTTAGAGAAGAGAGAACGGAAGCAATAGATTGGGGTGCGCCCTTCGATCCTCGAGGTGATGGGTGCCAGGCAGCCTGAAGTAGCCTATGACTAGTTGGACTGCGCCCTTGCAACCGATACTACGGGTTACAATCGACGATCGGTATTGGTGAAGGGGTGCTTCCAGATTCGCCTCTCTTACTGAGGACTTGTTGTCGGCTTTTGCGCCATTCGATGCCTCAGCTGGTTACGGACGGAACTTTGATGAATTTGAAGGCCTGGTCGGGAATTGGGATCTTTGATTAATACTTCGATATTCCAATCGGCTTATCTGGAGGACTGTCTACCTCTTCCAACCAAATGCAGAACCAGCGCGTCGATTCCTTCATTTCGAAGCCCTCCATCGCCCAGACATGCGCGTCTTCTCCGCCTACCGGACCGAAAGCAATATCCAGAAAAGATATCCCTCCAAGATCTCAGAGTCTCATCTTCCCGTTACGGTCTGGCCAACCTCCTCACCGAAAATCACCAAAACAACGCCAAGGAACCAGTCACCCGCCATCGACAGCATACAGCGCAGACGGTGTCGAGATCGCTGCACGAGGTGCCTGAAGATCTACTGTAGAAGCATTGAGGTTTCCTCCAGCTCGATAACGTGCGCCCAACCACGAATCCAACAGCCAGATTAACATTCCGCGATGAAGCACCCACGGCCCCGGATGCCCTCTACGTATCTGGCTCGCATCCTCCGCGCGCTGGGAATGTATGTAGTCTGGAAGAATAGGAGCGGGATATGCCTTTGATGGAAGCGGGCACGAGATGACCGGTCGAGCGTTTGGTTGGAGAATGGTTTTGAGCGGTTTTCGTGCTGAATCGTATCTGCTGAGAACCTTTCCTGAAATGGAATCTAGAAGGCTAGGGGAGTGGGTTCACTTCTACTACTCTACTGCATCGGGATTGGGGTTGCGTTGGATGGGGCGGGTTGGGGACTACTCTACCCTGCTTGAAGGTTCACGGAAACAGAGAGAGTGGGGGCTGAGAGAAAAGAGATAAAGGCGTGAAAGTGGCACGCTGTATAAATCGAGAGAGGAAGAGAGAGAGAAAGAAAAGTAGAGAAGAGCTGGGATAAAGCCAGAGAAGAACAAGAAGAAAAGGGTACGTGCATGAACGACTGCATGCTTTAAGCCGTTTTGACGGATGTTTTTTCTGGATAACAATGTAGATACTTGGCATAGATACCAGGGCCTAGGTAGCAAATACAATACTCTGTTTCCTCCTCCCCCAGTGGCATAGATACCGACAAGCTCACCACAGCTGCTGACTCTGTGCTCGTAATTACCCCTCTATCCTCCAGACGAACTATGTATGCATCTCAAGCAAAATGAGCAGAAATGTTAACTCCGCCAATGCACGCATTTGTCGCTTAAAAAAGGGTTCTTTGCTTCCATATATGTTCCGACTCTTCCCCATCCATATTTGTTTCAGATCGAGCTGCTCACATCATCATCGCCACGCCCACTGCTCCGCCTACGACCGCCAACATCTCCTTCCCAAACCCAATCGTCTTGGGTGCAAAGCCGGTCTGTAACCCCGGGCTACCGGCAGCGGTGCCGCTCGCAGCCCCCGGGCCAGCGGTTCCGCTCGGCACGGAGTCACTCGGCGCACTCGCCGCGACGACTGTTACAGCTGTGACGGTAGATCGGCTACCATCAGGCAAAGTGGTTATTCGGCTGGTGGTGGTGGTCTGGGATGGAGAGCGACGGGTTGAAGTCGCCGAGTTCCCAGAGCCGGACGATTTACCGTTTGGTGGTAGGGTCTTTGAGCCACCACCAACGGTAGTGACAATGGTGACGCCCTGTGCATTCACGCTGGTGACGACTTCGCCGGAGCTGAGGGTTCCGGTGGTGAGAGCGCCTTGGGCGTTGGTGAATGTGGCGACTGCGCCGGCGGTGAGTGAGTGGGCTTCTTCTGCAGCAGATGTAGTTTCTGTGCCAGCGCTCGAATCAGATACCACAGCACCGGCGCTTGTGCTGGCTCCTGGTGCCAAGGGTGAGGTGCTTGTCGAGAGCACGGTGGTCGGGGCATTGAGTGATGAGCCTGGGGCGACAGAGGAACTTTCTGTCACGGGCGTGCCGTCTGTTGGGCTGCTCGTAGCGGTCGCGATTGGTGCTACAGGCGATACAAACGTGGTTGCTGAAGCAGAGTTTGGGACTTCCGTACTGCTTTCGCCTGGCACGATCGGGGCGATAGATGTGCTTACTGTCCCATTGCTGATATCTTGCCGTTTGGCCAGTGCAACGATGCTGCTCGCTACTGAGGCATCCTCTCTGTGTAGAGCTTCGGCTGCTGTCCTGTCTTTTTCGAACATGCCATGTGTGAACTTCTTGGGAGAGTAGTCGTGAAGTGCAGCGTGCAAGGACGGAGGATCAACTTGATCCAATAGCCTCTCGAATTCTTCCAAATCTGACCGAGCCTCCTCTTTTGCCTTTATTTGCTCGGGTGTTTGTACGATGGCGGAAGACGTGACGAGGGTAAGGAGTAGGGCCACCGGGAGAAGTCTCCGGAGTGAAGGCATGATTGTAGTACTCTACTCCTGACGAGATAGAAGAGGTTCAAATGAGGTCTCAATTCCAAAGACTGCTGTTGCGGCGTTAGCAAGGGTTGGCTTAAGCAATGTGGCCGCGCTCGAGTGTGGCTTTTGGCAGCAGAGTGCCGAAGGGTTGGCTCACGAAGCAATGCAAGTCACCTAACGACCGCTGACATCGTCCACTCGAAAAAGACCGAAAAACAACTGTGGGAATAGAGCCCAAGCGCAAGAGAAAAGGGAGGAGGTTGTACCTTAGCTGAAGAACCGTAAGGACTGATAGGCGGGCGAACCACGGTACAGGGAGAATACGACGTTGGAATTACTTAAGCAAGCGTCACCGTTACGGGGCGGTGCAGATCCGAAGTGATCAGACACCTGCAGCAAAGCTAGACCACACTGCAGAATCGAAAGAGAGAAAGAAGATGCAAGAAAGACTGGCCGTTAGATGTTTGATATAGACAGAGATGAGTGAATGTATAAAGGTGAGATGAGGATGAAGATCCAGGAAGAATCGAACTAACCGGGGCCCGCCTCTCAAACACTCGTACCTCGGTTATTTGCCTTCCCAATTCCCAAAAGACCAACGCCAAGAAGCAATAGCGCTGGCCAATGGCTATTTTGGGTCATCGGTAGGATGATGTCAAGCTGATGCTCTCCATCTCCTACCTCGTAGAGTACAGCTTCACTCGGTGGGATCACATGCCTCACATCTCAAAGTGAATATTGGGTAGTGTGAAAGGCCGGCGCTCGATGAAGGCCTGTGAATTGAATAGATCTATGTCCTCTGCCTTGGAACACGCAAGACATAGATTGCTTGTGCTTGCTTCGCATGTAGAGGCCTACATTATAAGAACATCATCAATCAGCTCTCAAAAGCTTTGCCTCGCAATTAAATGACACTTTCCCACGCTTGAAAATCCTAACGCTTCAGGAGAACTACGTATCCTTGTGGTAGCTAAGGGTATTCGCTTCTCCCGTCATCCCAAACATCAATTTATCGGAAAAGGAAATACCACCCCTGTTATAATATCACATTACGAAAATCCCGTCAAACACGACCCTTCATCTGCCTTTCATGGTCCGTTTTGAGCCGACGCTGGTAAAGCTCCGTTCGCCGTGGCCTCGCCACCTTCCCTAGAGACATCCAACGATCGACCTCGTGATGGCAAGCGTTCTTGCGCAATGGCGGACAGGCTCTGCTTACTGCCCGTGTTTGCTGTTCCTACATTACGAGGTGGACTCTTGGCTCTCTCTTTCTCCGCTTCACGCTCCTTTCGTTCCTCCTTGGCCTGGGCAAGCTTGGCTTTGAACCAGCCAACCGGGCCCTTCTTTTTCTCGTGTTCCTCTAGCCCAACCTCTCTGTCCTTTTCCTTGGATGGCGTAGACTCTGTGCTTGAGGACTGGATACGTGTCGTGCCAGATGCATCCGTGCCACTCATTTGGGCATCGTTCGTCATGGAATTTCGTGGCTTGGTAGTGCTAACGATCGATGCAGTGCTCTTTTCTGCGATGGGGTTGGAGCCAAGCTGAGAAGTGGAGGTACGAAATTCGTTGGTCTTTTTGGCAGACGAGAATGAAGATCGCCAGCTACGCTTCTTCCGTTCTCTCTTCTTGCTCGGGTCATCGAGTTGATCGGCTTCTGAAATATCCGTGACCGACGAGCGCGAATGAGTTGACGGAACAGGGGATTGGGGACGGAGAGACGTGTCGGGATTCGCCTGTGCTGGGCCTTGTGTGCTTAGCTTACGAGGCATTTCCTGAATCGGAGTTGGTGTTTCTGACGAAGGGGTAGCAGCAGTGTTAGAGAAGGTGGGCTGCATTTGGGTTATTGGATCAACGTTGACTTGTCCATCCCCAGGAGTGGGTAGTGGAGTGTAGAAAGCTTGGTTTGCTGGGGATTCGGGGGTGCCTTGGAGAGAATGCGTTGAACTGTGAGCGCTAGGATTTGAGCTATCAGGCATACGTTTCTTTCGAAGCTTGTTCGGTTGGCGGGTCTCTCTGTTACGTTCGGAATCTGTAGTAGGTGATTTTCCAAACAAACTCGATACCTTACGCTCCTGCCTCGGTGTCTCAACTGAAGGAGCACCGCTTAATGCAGGTGAAGGAGGCTGTAAGCTGAGTTTCTCGCTTTGTAAGAGGTTCTCCTTGCTACGACTAGGGAGAGGAGAGTTTGCTGCAGGACTTGACTCTTGTGGATGCTCGGCCGTGGGTGTGATGGATGAGTTCGTGGATATCGAACGTGGCTCAAGCCCAGGACGAGTTATATTCGGACTAGGCGAAGCTGCACCAAGTGTAGGGGAAAGATAGCCACCAGAAGAGCCCTTGGGGGTAGTTGGATATGACACATCTAAAGGATTTTGAAAGCGAGAAGCGGGCGGAATACCTGGCGACCTCTTAGACGGGACTGTGTTACTTCGATGAACTCCGCCACTATTGATACTTGCATGCGGGCTGCCAGGTTGTGGGGAAATAGGGCTGGGCATGTTCTGCGAAGATTTCGAGTTCTTGGAGGAGACAGACACATTTCTTCTGATGCCAAACTTGCGAAGACTGTCCGCTCCTGCGCTTGCATTTGATGTGGACCTTCCCATAATAGGACTCTTCGTGTTTGGAGAACTCGGTTGGCGAGGAGGAGGGCCACTCTGGACTTCTTTGGCAGTCTTCTCATCGACAGCTGTTCCGCTCATTCCAATGAGAAAGCTATCTTGATTTTCAATCAGAAAGATAAGGACGTCCTGACTTAATCGGTATTCGGAAGGACTCATATCATGATTTGGATGTGAAAGTAAACCAGGTTGGAAGATCGCGGCAAGATTGGCCGAAGTCATGCGGTTGAGGTCTGATTTGGAGGCAAATACTGCCAGGAGGTCGAGGATGTATAACAGCAGTTGGCGGTTTAGCGCTGGAAGCTCAGTGATTAGCTGCTGATACGTGACGATTGCTGCAGCGTGGTCAAAATCTCCAGTATCCTGCCCCTGCGCCTCCAAGTCCCCCACTGCTTGTGCTTGATGACTCCTCAAAGGATCTCGAGCTCTCTCGTAAAAGTCCAGAGGTACTATAGGCTGCGGCAATTGGTTGAGGTATCGCCGAAGGATGTTCGCTGCATCGTGAACAGTATAGCCACTCCAGTCCAAGCCTTTTCCATATCTATCAGGAGTATCGAAGATTGTTTGTAAATCTTTGATACGTTTAGCAGATCCGCTCAATCGAAAGATACCCTCCACATCCGTGGCTAGAACTGAATTAGCCAATATATTCGTCCTAATTCAATAGTTGCATTACTGACCTTTTTCTTTGAGAAATACACCACATTTAGCTACAACTATAGGCACATAGCCGTAGATAAAGCTTTCGCCTTGCTCATTTGTGAGGGAAATGGCAACATTTGCATATTTGATGCTTGTCTGGAGAGGAACACCAAAGATACCAGGTGGCGCATCCACTGCATTGGCTGAAGATGTCAGCATATCGTTTCTTTGAAAATATGCAAAGTTCCCGGAGCCGTCATGAATCGTCACAGTTTCTGACCAGGATTGTTGCAACCAAAGGGAAACAGTAACTCAAGCAAAATCGCTTGCGCAAAGCTCAACCACTAACCTTTTTCCTCTTCTTTTTTGGCATTCTTCTTGAAATTCTTCCACCAGGAGGCCAAGTCGCGTTTGGAAGGGGGTGATATAGCATTTTGCTGCGCCGAAGGTGTTGGTGGTAGAAATGCCGCCTGTGCCGGCGGTACAGAAGGATTGCCTGCAGACATCTCTATCCACGAAGCTCGAAGGCGGACTTGAGCTCGATCGAACGATGAAGTTGGAAGCTATGATTTGTCGCGATCCCTATTCTCGATGTCACAGCATTCCTTCCAACCGCAAGCTGAACTACAGCGCACTCGCTTGTAGATAGAGGAGACGGCAAAGACGTGATGGGCTTGCTGCGTGAAGTGTATCCCGAGTTTGATGATTGATTGTGAAGTTGATAGTTTTGCTCGGAACGCGCCGCGGTGTGGAGAAACAGATGTGAGACCGTTTAGCTTGTTGCAAGATCGCTGGAGCTAATGCGAACCTGTTCTGGCAGGTGGCTCGATACCAAATGGAGGCTCGATATTGGTCGACCTTGCTGCTTTGTTGGCAACAATGCGCCAACTTTAGTGGAGGTCTATTTCTGTCTTTGGATGGTTGAGAGTTTGCGACCAGTCATGCAAGCTGACTATACAGGATCGACTACTGAGTACCGAGAAAGGTGCAAGCGATTGAGCAAGTGTCGCGGTGTAACCTTTGTATGTACGCGCAAGGCTCCAGATGGCCCAGGCTTCAGAGGTGCCGATAACGTGGGCTGTGGGTTGTTGCTGGTACAACGATGGGATGAAGATTATTATGATTACCGTTCTCCTGTGTAAGCTATAGCGAAGAGAGGAGGACAGGCTTCAAGAACGAGAGGATGGTCTACAAGTATTGAAGTCTCCTGACTCCCTCGTGTAGACGGGAAGGCGTGTGTTTGACAGGGAAGCCTCTGAAAGGAGCCAGCCTTTGAGACCCAGTCCGGAGATTTAGTCGGCCCGGAATGGGCAAGTCAAATGCCTGTTTGACCCTTTAAAGAAGCCGCGCCTTCACTATCGTAGTCTTCTGCTTCTTGTTGAACGTGTCAGAGCAATAAAGATGGATGCGTAAGTCAAAACTCTGTCCTAGTATCTTCATGGGTTAAAGAACGTTGTTGACATAAACATCTCTTTTCCAGACTCAATGCCTCAGAGCAGCAAGAGCTCCAAAAGCGAATGGAGGCCAAGCAAATGCAGGAATTCATGAAAGTATGTCTGCAAGTGTTCTGCTTTTGGGTTATTAGCACCTGGAGAACCAAGCTTACACATCTATGATGTACCCGTCTTCGTTATCCAACTGATTACATCGATAGACCTACTCCAACATGATTCAAAGATGTTTCGATGACTGCGTCAATGATTTTACCACCAAGTCACTGCACTCAAGAGAAGAATCATGTGTCTTGAGATGCGTGGACAAGAACCTCAAAGCAGGAGAGAGGCTGGGACAGCGGTTTCAAGAGCAGAACGCTGCAATGATGCAGTCAGCACAGTTTCCTGGAAGATAGTCATGCTACAGTCAGAGATCCAAGATGGACCGGGAGACAAGTCGAAAAAGAATCTACAGATGGGCGTTTCCCGTAAAAGATATGAAACACATCCTGCTCATACCCAGAATATCATTTACCAGGGCCGGGTCAGTATTGTACAATTACCACAAGAGAAGGAAATAGGCTCAATAATTCAAAAGCATTCGTAGATACCAAGTGCTAAAAGAACACTGAAAAGGGCAAATGGAGCTAGGACAAAATTCTAGGGAGACTTATGGTATGGACTTCGACACAATGTTCTAGCAATTACTCCTTTCCTCAGATGCTTCTTCTGTGTCCCGCATCAATGGCATACACAATCTCGAGGGTCACTGTAGGTTTGTTGATTAATCATCTCTTTGAAATACTTACCCACTACATCCTCTTTCATGGATCTCTCGCTTTTGGATTTCCATCTTGTGCTTTCAGCTTTGCTCGGAATTCAATGTCACTGTTGAGTTATACCCACAGCGTCAAATTATCGAGTCAGATCCTCTTCAGAAGTCAAATTTCACCCGATTTACAGATGCTTGGCGTTGAACAGGGAGTTCCACGAACGCACCCGACAACGTCCGCGCAGTACTAGCTGTGCGTACTCTATGCTTATACGGTGAAGTTCCCCGAGCATAAGGTTTAGGCATTCAGGGACTGGAAGGTACTGAAAGCGGTTCTGAAGCGTTAGCAGGTAGTCTATGTATTCGAAGCAAGAGTCGAGCATTGTCTTCCGTCACCCACTCAAACTCTCTAAGCGTCACTGATTAACCATCAATACACAGATGTCTCCCATTTCAAAACACTATGAGTACATGTACGTTAAGCTCTCGAAGACAGAGCTACCTCAACGTCATCTCACAGGAAAGGCCCGAGCTTCGGCCTTCCGGCCCCGCCATCACATCACCCCGCACAACGGTTGAAACTATCTTAAAAGGTAAGGTAGTGTGCCTAAACTACGTCGATATCAACATTCTCCAAACCGACAGTTCCGTTTGTTTGGGGCCTTATCTTTGATTCATAGAATACCTCGTCTTGGAATCATGCCTGCCGATACTGTTGGGAAGGTCAGGCACTCGTTCAACGCACACTTTCCTCGTCATTCACATACTGATGAGCTTCTAAGTAGACTATCACCTGCAAAGTACAGATCTTCCGCCTGTCAATTATTCTTTCAAAAAGCATTGACACTGGATAGGCTGCAGTTGCTTGGGAGGCCGGCAAAGACCTATCAATTGAAGATATTGAAGTTGAAGCGCCCAAAGCTCACGAGGTCCGAATAGAGATATACTACACTGGGGTCTGCCACACAGGTTTGCTGCAGCTCCCAGATTGAATCAGTCTGGTATACTCAAATTTGCAGATGCATACACATTATCCGGCAAGGATCCAGAGGGCGCCTTCCCTATCGTCCTTGGTCACGAAGGCGCTGGGATTGTTGAGTCAGTTGGCGAAGGTGTAACATCTGTCAAACCCGGCGACAATGTCGTAGCACTTTAGTATTGGACCCCACCATACCATGCCTTCAGAACCCCTTGCTAAAATCGTGTCCTTACCGTGCAGTACCCCTGAATGCGGCGAATGCAAATTTTGCAAGTCCGGTAAAACAAACCTTTGCGGCAAAATCCGTGCAACCCAAGGCAAAGGAGTCATGCCGGATGGGACCTCACGATTCAAAGCCAAAGGTAAAGACCTTCTCCACTTCATGGGCACATCTACCTTTTCGCAATACACGGTCGTGGCCGATATCTCCGTCGTAGCCATCACGGATAAGGCGCCTATGGACCGCACTTGTCTCCTCGGCTGCGGTATCACCACTGGGTATGGCGCCGCCGTCGTTACCGCCGCTGTGGAAGCGGGCTCGAACGTCGCGGTCTTCGGTGCCGGTTGTGTTGGGTTATCGGTCATCCAGGGCGCGGTGAAGAATGGTGCAAGCAAAATTATCGTTGTGGACGTAAATGATGGGAAAGAGGCATGGGGCAAGAAGTTCGGTGCGACGGATTTTGTCAACCCGACAAAATTAGGGAATAAGAGTATCCAGGAGACACTGGTCGAAATGACGGATGGAGGGTGCGACTATACGTTTGATTGTACGGGGAATGTGGGCGTTATGAGGGCGGCGCTGGAAGCGTGCCACAAGGGTTGGGGACAGAGTATTGTCATTGGCGTTGCGGCCGCAGGGCAGGAGATTAGTACACGGCGTGGGTTACCCTTTTTATCTTCTGTTACTCCGTGCATTTGATTAAGAGGAGACTAACCGTGATTCAAAGCGTTTCAACTCGTTACTGGCCGTGTCTGGAAAGGTTGTGCGTTTGGTGGCATTAAAGGCCGCTCGCAGCTTCCGGATCTGGTGGACGATTATATGACTGGCAAACTCATGGTGGATGAGTTCATCACGCACCGGCAGCCGTTGGATGGGATCAACAAGGCCTTTTCAGATATGAAGCAGGGAGACTGCATCCGGTGCGTTGTTGATATGAGAAAGGCTTAAGGATGACATGCTTCCCGAATCGATGAAAAGATGGATTCAATATCATCCGGAGCTGGGTAGTGACTGCATTTTCTTGTACATAAGTAAAACGAAACACTGTCCTGACACTGTGAGGTACGTCGTTGAGGTATCATTCCTATTCTTTGTCTATCACTTACCGGTGATACATTCCTGGAAAGGGAGCATACTCAAAGGCACTTTTCGATTCTTCCAGAGTTCATTCAAGACATCACTTAAACCTTGGCTGAGGTTGTCCACCGACGTCCATCCAACACGGCAATCAGAACAGGGACCGGAAACCGTAATCTGTACAGTGGGTGTACGTTCATATTTGTGACGATATTAATGATACCGAATACGCGGACACGGTGGTCCATGTCGAGAACTCCATTTCGACTAACGCTTGCCCGACTTCGGAAAAAGGTCTTTCCAATGGAAAGTAGCAAGGATCTCAATCAAGGTGTCCGATTCATTCCCATCGAACCCCGTAGCTCCGCTCAAGTCAGGCAACAGGTTCCTCGCACCCTTCGGTTTCACAACTTCAGGAGATTGCCTACTTTCGATAACCTCAATCGGGTTATCCTACCAGTGGTAAGAACCTATGCAGCATCGTCCTCAAGTCGGAACTCATCTTCTAGAGTGTCCCCCCTCATTCAACGCATGGAGACTGTCGGCCAACTCAAAAGTACAGTTCGGTCTCTATTTTCGATGATTTTGTCTCTGGAAACCTCGATCGATATTTCCTGTCATCAAAGCAGTAGCTTGGCCTAAGTTAAAAAAGACATAAACCTACGTGATCACGACACTCATCTTCTCTAAATTCACCCAGAGGGGCACTAATAGTGCAATGTTTCAGAGGATGATCAATTAGGATTATTCTGCCCTGGGGGGGCAGCTGTTCGGCATCCTGCAAATATCTCACTGGATAGTCTTAGTCCCTCTCACGCTCATTGCCGTATTGAGACTGCCTCCGGAGGTAAGGTCTAGACGAAATAAGAGGGTCTGAGCCCATTAAGACTACACTGGGAGCCCTTTTGCCCTTCCCATTTTCGCCATTGATAAGCTCCAAAAACATGTCATAGCGCAACGTCTACTCGATACTGCAAAAGCTGAGTTCAGCCTCACGAATTGTATGTCAGCCGAGTCATGCTGGCTAACATGAAACAACCCTCAAGTGTTCCTGAACAGACGACGCTTTTAGAAACCCCGTTGCTGCTGCATTTGCCATCCGAGCCATCCAATGAACGAGGTTGACTTGCAAAGCCTCGGACCGAAGTCCCGAATCGTTTAAACATAAACTAAAAATAACATTGACATGGCCACTATGGGATCAGTACCTGTACAACACCTCTTCCACTGGCGACTATTTCTGTTCTAAAAGATTATACAAGTTCTGTTTCACATGAGCCAAGCATCCTTCACGGCGCCCTTCCTCAGAGCCTGCCATCCTTGAAAGTCCTTATTGGCTGTGTGCAAAGACCAATAGGCTCACTGAATCGGTTCCATGGGATTGAGCAATATCCGGACCTGACATGATCCTGTATGGAATATGCCAATTGACTGTGCATTTTAGAATTGTTCAGGATGGCGTTCCACGCCAAAAATACCAGTGCCTGAAAGGTAATTGCACTCAAGGATTTGGGATGTAAGCCAGGTCTCCTGGAATTCCCCTGACAGCGAACATTCGAACAGCGGTACTCTTGTGCTTTACCTTTCATCCTAATCTATATCCGAAGGATCTACGGCTGGGGTCAGACATGTAGTCATCTGCTGTGTTCTTCCAGAGCGCGAGACTCGTCCGGGTCGCAGAGCCAGCATCACTGTAGTTTCTAACGCTTTATACCTGCTAATCATAGTTCTTTCGATGATCATGACTCGCTGCTAATTGGATAATAACGCATGATGGGATGATGAAGGGGCCCAAGTTTAATATGCGGCCAACGAGAAATTATCCATACACGGATATCTCTCCACACGGTTTCGCCTCCATTACAGTAGCTTCTATGTACAAAAGCTAGGCCGTATTCACCGGTTGAATCTGAGGACGAGCTCAAAATCAGACGGTACACCCAGGCAAAAAGCCTCAATATAGCAATAAAATGAGTAAAGACGGCGCATCAGCAAAATCGCTTCGATCGAGGTGTTGGAGGCACTTCTAAATGCCCTCCATTAGCACATCCGAAGCCCAAAATCTAGTCCAGAAGCAGTCAATTAGGATGCTCGTTTCCCTAAGTCCGCAGGCCTTGGTTGTGGGCGAAGGATCGTGCGCAGGGCTTATTTTCCGCGAGGCTTTTCTATTTCTAATACAAGGATCATCGGTCTGACAAAAGCCTCTTCCTACACAAAAATTTCTTTGTCATGAGTCTAGAAGCACCTAGCTGAACAAGAAACACATCCTCAGGAGACACGGCAGCACCAATCACAGAGCTAATGTGTATGGCACAGCTTTATTTAAACCGTTCCTGGGATGAAGAAACAAGGGAGTATATAGTGTATCTCCTGCCCATTGTAAAAGACGTTACTCACAACAAAGAGGTCAGAATCGCACAGCCAGTCCAGCTTCCAACAAACGACCTTTATCCATCACGACATCAGGAAGACCTAACAACCATCTGCTACCATGCATTTTTTGGCCTTTCCTATAATCGCTGCGCTCGCGAGCCTCAACTCTGTCTACGCAGTCACTCTCGTCAGTACCACAGGACGCAACCTCCCCATAGTCTAACCTAAGCTGACTTCAGTGCCCAGGGCGTCGCAAACGGCTGCATCGTCTATACGGACGTCAATGGTGACCAAAACAGTCTCTGCAAGGGCGAAACGGGCGAGATCTCCGACATCGGCATCGATGTGAAGGCCTGCGTGGATGCAAACGCCGGGACTAGCGCTTGCAGCCTATCCGTCCTTGACATTAACATGAGCGCGCAAGTCTTTTGGGGCACTGACGATTGCTTGTATAACGCCGGGACCCTTTGGGACCCTGGTAAGTTTACTTTCTTCTCATCTACGACTTTTTGCGAATTGCGGGCTTATATGTATATGTACTAACTGTTGTGAAGCACCTTCCCAAATCACTTGCGCTACTCGCACTAATCCACCGGAGAAATTACCGTTCAATCCCTATGTCGTGGGTTTTGCGAGCCCTGTGAGCCCCGAAAGCCCTATAATCACCCCCGGTTTCCGCTTTGCTCGTGACGCGCGAAGGAACGCTTGAAGCCAATCGACCCTCTTAGGGCATTAGGCAATGAGCTTTGCACAACGACTATTCTTGATGCAACCTGTTGGAAGCAGCACATTTGTATTTGCGGTCAACCTTGAAGGACGAAAGGCATTAACATTCCAAGGCTTAGCATAAGAGACGACTGTCTTTTCCTCTCCGTTGATCTTTTGATTTTTATGATTATTTATTATTAGACCCGCAAAAAATCAATTCCCATTTACTAGCTCCTCAAAACCCCCTCCCAATTTTGTTTGGTAAGAACGTAGAGCATTATCATCTTACCCGTTCAAGCACCATCGCATAGATGAACAACGGTCGATGGAAGAAACCTCGGAGCCATCCTCAGCGGAAGTTTGTCTTTTGGATGACAATCTGAATTCGTATCTGTGTATTGACAACCAGCCAACGATGGATCGAAGTAGGTTCATAAGGTAAACTCCGGATGTCAGGTATTGCCCCGCAGAAATGCGAGTCGACAAGCTGAGACGGCAGATTACACATCGTTCGGTTCCTGATCATCAAAATCATCTTATCTCGTTTCACGTAACTTTCGCTTACGGCATCTTCATTGAAGAAATAACGACTACCTAGAGTTAGAATATTTGCGAAATGGCCGAGATCGCTTTTGGTGTGGTCGGCGTTGTTGGCGTAGTTTTTCAAGTGTCTGGTGCCACTTGCACATTCTTATCGAGTATCATTGGAGCTCCAAAGTCGATCAAAACATTAGCAAGCCACATCGAAAGCCTGAAGTTCTTCCTTGAGGCTTTCAACACGGTTGTTTCGAAGCCAGAGATTCGGGAAAGAGCTCAGAATCTTACTTGGCTTCCCAGCGTTGTGAGAGCATTATCTTGTTTCGAGTTTATTGAACGAGCTTGAGATAAAAGTTAAAAGATATGTCAAGTATGCACCAGGCTCATCGGCGCCAGTCTGGGGTGGATTGGGGTCGTGGCCACGGATCAAATACGCCTTCAACAAAAGCTCACTACTAGAAATTCAAGCTGCTCTGCTAGGGAGAGTGGCAGCCTTGCACCTTACAATGGAGCCAATGGACCTGTGGGTAGCGGTACATCTAGTGTAGTGATGGCATACTGATCAGTGCTAGCTCGTGGACCGCAGATTTAACACAGAGTGATCGCGAGTCCATACATATTCTGCAGCAGAGGGCGAGCAATCTCGTTACAGGTTCGGCTGAGTGGAGAAGCTCGGAAACCAGTCTTGCATCGCAGAGATCAGCACGAAGCTGGGCTGGCATCGGTTCCCTTATTCATGTCGCCCAAGATGTTTCGCCAGACTTTAGCCATGGCGAAAGCGAGACTGATTTGACTGGTGACGACGATCCTTTCAGAAGGACTCTCGTTCTAGAGGCCACCGGATCCGATGGTCTTCAACGTTCAGTCACGCTTGCTGCCATTCTTTACTTTGGTGGCCAGGAGAATTTCGTTGATCAAAGCGTTGTCACGGCACTGGACGCTTCCATCAAACGTCACCCGACGGTTGAGTTTCAAGGCTCTGATGGAAAGTGCTTCGGATTTGAAAAGAGCGTTACTTTATCCGTGCGACTCAGAGACGAACCTGAAGCAACCGCAACAGACTTCCTCATCATACCCTACATGGGTGACCACGAACCGCTCTTCAAGGTTTCGCTTGGAGCAGAATGGTTGAAAAAAAGGGGCTTTCAGATCAAATTTACATGAGCAAGAGCACTCAAGACGGAGCTGGCGACTCCAAATGCTTTTCGGTGACAAATCTTTACTCCGCTATGTTTTCAACTCATGGGGAGAGCTAGTCAGGAAGCGAGCTACTGGCTAGAAAAATCCCCAATCTGCACCATTACTCCAGATCACTCACAGCTCATCTCGCTTCCTCGTCCCGCTGCCGGGCACAGGCCTCAATCGATACAACGCAATCCCATGCCTCTCGACCCTAGCACTGAGCGTTCCCATCGGCGCAACAGACCCTATCCGGGAACCCAGCAATGCGCTCTCGTTCCGAGCCAACCCTTCCGCATAGCTCATCCGCGTACTGTTGTACCGCATCGTAGAATTCATACCAGCAACCACAGTCCCATTGACTGTAGCGTTGCCACTCAATATCGAAGAGGCGGTGGCAGTATCCATACGATTGGCCCACAGATCGTGCACGTCCCAGCTCTGCATGATCTCTGGCGCGGGTCCGCTGGAGCTGGTGCTGCTGGCGTCGAAGAATATGTCGGTTAGCGAGGCGTTCATGGTGAGGGATGTGTTGCCGGCGTTGAGGAGTGCGACGACGTAGTCTCCCCCGTTAGGTCGCCGACCCAGAGACTATAGCTGCCTTGACCGTAGCCGTCGACTGGAGCAGGGTACTGCCAAACGCGGTGGGCTGAGATACCGAGTGGGTCCTGCGAGAGGGCGATCACGGCTGGGTTGGAGTAGATGGAGAGCGTTTGGGGGCTCATGTCCGGGATTGCGGTACCCATAATGAGGGGAGATTTCAGAATAGCCCTGGAATGTCGTAAGTCATGAGATGGCAGTTCAAGGGGGAGACAGGCGGAGGCGGTTACCACATGGAGAAATGAAGTACGTATTCCGAATCTGTCATGCCACCATTCCCCACTTCCAGGTTGTCAAGGTCGTTCCAGGCACCTGGTTGAGCTTTGCTGACAATCGGAGCGTCTTTGTTGATAATGTTCATCACGGAGCAGTGAAAGCCGGGGAGAGAGCAGTCGTAGGAGGTGCCTATGGAGGTCTCAGAGTCAGTATTACCAATTTAAGCTGCGTTTGCGGGGGGTGCAACATGTTCCTGGAGCCAAATGTGTCCTCTGCTTCAAGATCATGGCTCAAAACCCAAGCGACATCACGAAGACGGAAGAAAAGGCTCCGAGATATACGTACATGGGCATCGGTCGTCTGGTCGATCGAAAGAGTCGTAAATGTCGCCGCTCATCCGCCAGCTGTTTGAGATGGTACTGCCCCAGTTCCATGGATAATCCTCGCCCCAATTGCATAGAGAGTACAAGATCGGGCGTCCTGGAGCCACTTCAGATGCGTTTTCTACCGAATGGAAGGCACTCACCCGTTTCATTGAGTGCTTGCGACATCACTTTGTACCGGTTATGGCTGATCAGCTGGGTTCCTGCTTGACCTGCATTGTAGCAGTTGTCGTATTTCAAGTAATCTGTATTTGATGTCAGTTTTATACCTCGACCTACCTTACGTCTACCATCTCACCAACTCCCCAGCTTGCAAAAGTCATCGCATCTTGCTTTTCATGTCCAAGAGAGGCAGCTATGAAGATCTGAACATGGTGGCCAGTGGTCATTGGCTTCAGCTGTCTTACTATAATGTGCACACGTTTGGAGTCCAGCAGAAGAGTACATCCCAAATCCAAGCCCCATACTATGGAGCTGATCTCCCACATGTTTCATGCAGTTGGGAAACTTGGTACTGTTGGCAAGAAGGGTACCATTCTCCGTCCTACCTGCAGACCAGCAATCGTCTAGTATCACATAGTAGTATCCAAGATCGCGAAGGCCATAATCGACAATCTTCTGTGCTGTTCCCAGTAGGAGCTCTTCGCTGACATCGCAACCGAAAGCATTCCAGTTATCCTACCTCGCAGTAAGTATTTCGTCTCGCCTAGCATCTGTTCACTAACCCAGCCCATCTGAGGGGTGTTGGCGAGCCCATTGTAGCTGAACTGCGTGCCTTGGCCATGTACCTGTGACGGCCATAGAGCTGAGGTTACGAAAGAAAGACAGAGTACGAAACGATTCATGTTGTTTGGATCACACTGTAGTCAGAATTGCAATTCAATTCAAACATACTATATACCGAAGAGTGCAAGTACTTTAGCGTTAAAGCTTCGAGCCCCGCTCACAACACAGTTGCCGATGTGTCGAGTCAAGCCATGGGAGTATCTTACAGTAGTACCTTCCAGTCGGGCTTCTTGTTCGGCACCGTCCTAGCTGGAGTGCAGTGTGACGTCGGTCGTGGAAATAAGTTAAGTATCAGAGTTCAAACGCGGGGAAGCACCTGACTACTTGGTGCTAGGATGAAAACTGAACATGAGAATGCATGAAAACTAGCCATGTTCTGGCAAGATGGCTTCTATGACGTGTAAGGGCAGGCGTTACATCTTCTCCAATCGAGTCAATCCTTCGTCTGGAGAAAAGAGGAAAAGAGAAAGAGAGAGATTGCTCGGTATCTGATAGAGTCTCCATGATTGGACCACATGCCCGAGGATGCCTTATAACTTATATGGACATCGCAGAACCCTCTTCAGTTGTTGCCAGAGGGGCTTCCTCCTATGGATTCCCAAACACGGACAACCAGTGCTATCTGAAGAGCGACCTCTACGGGAGTCCCAAGCGTCTGAATCTGGAGAAAATAATACGGTGATCGATACACAGCTCAAGTCTTCACTGAGACCTGGTGGTATTGCTCAGTAAGTACCTGATACACCGCATCAATGGATGTCGACGTACGGAGCACAACCACACGGAAAACACCAAACTTGGCGCGGAATTTGCCCGCTCCCTGTGTCTACATCTTCCCATACGGAGTACTACTTATTGACATGCAAAGTTTCAAACACAACCTGTCAAAAAGATGAGGAACCACCCATAAAACCCTCTCCAGTCCGCTCCACCAATTGTCCTCCAACCGCCCACCCAGCCACACCTCTCTCCCCAACCTCTCTACTGCTGTCACCACAAGCAGAACCTGCCCCCACATCCTACTATCAAGCCCGCACCGTCGTCTATAACTGCAACAGCGAGCACCATGTTGCCCCCCCCACAAAAGCCCCCGCATCGCGACAAAGCAATCCCGCACCGCCTTATCAACCGCCGAAACCCGCACTACGTTCCATCCTACCCGATCTCTCCATGTCCCGCCAACGTGTTCGAATCGCACGCGCGGCTACTCCTGGGCCATCCACGAAACCGCGCCCCGTAAATGCGCGCCTCGTCGAGGTGCTGCTGAAGGTAAAGAGCTACGCTGCGCTTGTGGAGGGGCGATGATATGGGCGTGCGGGGCTGGGCAGGGAGCGGGAGTGCTGTGGTTTCTGCGGAAGGCTAGAAGGGGGACATGGAGCTGCCGTATTTGGGTGTCGAGGGCGCCGATCTGCTGGGTTTGCGGCATCAGTACAGATACGCGGCTTTGAATCATATACATCGCTGTTGGGCTGCTGAAGGGAGATCAGGCTTCAGTCTGTGGTGTGGGCTCTGTGGGGATCGCGTGTGCTTGCCTGACAAGGGGTCCCGCGGGATATTACGTTTGCTGTTCAAGATGATATTCTGGGTGCCGCTCACCGTAGAAAATCTCGCCGCTGAAGAGAGTCAGGCGGCTCTTCGAGATCTTGTCAAGAGCTTATACAACGCAGTCCAGAAGCCGGGAAAGCATCCCGCGCAGCCGGATCATACCAACGAGCAGTGAAACCGTCGAGGAGATGCAGCTTGTACTGTCGTACAATTACGATGCCTGGATGGAGACGCCGGGCGCTCTTGACGCGAATAAGTACCCAAAACTAAAACGGAAAGAGCTCAAGCAAGTACTACCCAGAAAACCCGAACGAAACAACCCTCAAATAAATCATAAAACAACTACGTAAACGAGAATCCCTCAGACATCCAACGAAGAAATCAAAGCACACCGCACTCAGCCAACCAATAACGCGACTCCACAAGAAGCATCCAAACATCTACCAACAAAGGCCACGAACCACAAACCCAGGGCAGCATCCCCCAAATATCCGCCACGGACACCCTACTAGCCTTATTATAGCCAGCAGCATGAACCCAACTCTCTACCGACAACGGCGAGGAGATGCCACGGACCTCCCTCAGCCGAAGAAGCCATCTGAACTGTGACCCCGGCTGACTCTACTCTAATCCGCCAACGGTATATTTCACAGCATCTCAACAAGGTTCCCGCCTGACTGATTCCATGCATCTACGATGGGACTTTCCGGGCCCAAAAAAAAAAGAACAAAAAATCAGGCACGAGGAACGAGACCCAATAACGATACAGTCATAGCAATCTATGGATGTATCCAAATCCCTCATGACGTTCATTAAGTACCTCCATCTACATTTGCAGGTGTATATTACAACCATTACGCTGTGACCTTATACACAGAAAGCCTATTACCCGCCCCACAAAACTCCGTCTTGTCCCCGGCGCAGATATACCCACAGTCTGTTGCAAAAACCCCTCAAAGTCAGCATCAAGCCCATTTCTACCACCATATCCGCAAACAAGCAATTGGAAATAAAAGGGGGAAACAAAAATAATATTAATACATACCACTTTCCCCAACCTTAGCAGTCGTCCCCGGCAGATCATTGCCGCAATAGCACTGACTCGCATACTCGGTCCCGAAATACTTGAACCCCTTACACCCCGCCGCACAAAGCTCATTCGTCATCGCGCTGTTATAAACCACCTTACCAGCGAGCGTCCTCGCGCTCCCGGAATCGGTATAGCACCCCTGGTAGCCCCATCCAGGAATGGTAGCCGTGGACGGCGGTTTATCCGTGCTTTTGAAGACGTTCATGCGGTTGCCCGCGCCGCAGAGCTGGGTGCTGTCGCCGCTGCATTTGGAGGAGCAGTCGGTCGGTGGGGCGAGCGTGGTAGTGGCCGCGTAGCTTTGGCCGCAGTAGCATTCCCGCCCGAATTCGAGCCCGATGTAGGCGTAGCCGCTGCAGAAGCTGGCGCAGAAGTTGTAGCTCATGCTGTTGCTGGATGTGGAGCGGCCGTTTAGGACGCGGCCGTTGGTGTTGTCTGTGTAGCAGCCTTCGTAGGTGTAGCCGGACAGAGTTGGGGTAGAGGCAGAGGGTTTGGTTGATGAGCTTGGCTTTGCGGTGGTTTTTGTCGAGGATGTAGGTTTGCTCGATGTCGACGGTTTGGTTGAGGATGTGGATTTGGTCGAGGATGAGGGTTTCGTGGACGTGATCATCGTCGTGGATGAAGGTGAGCGGCTGTCAAGGGGCGAGCATGTGGCCCCCAGGTCGCCGACGCCCTTGAAGCTATCCTTGACTCCGCTACCGAGAGATAAGTCGAACTTGGTATTCTGGGTTTGACTTGCGTCGAGGGTGTATGTGGCCGAATACAGATCGTAAGGACCTACAGTGGTTCCTTTGGTCATAGCTACGGACTGCGTCTGCAAGGCTGGGACGATAATACCTGTACGTGGCACCTTCAATGTGAGGTCCAAGCTTGCAGGCCCTCCTGATGTAGATCGGACTGCAGCTACAACGGTCAATTTGTTCGAGCTTAGACAGCTCTGGGAAGATTGCAGCATGATCTGATCCTGGACGGGAAACCCGGCGCCGCCATTGTTGTACGTTTCTGTGGCTCCGCTGGTGTACGTAACAACGACATTGAAACCCGAGATCGAAGAGGTGGACGGCAGCTGCGAAGAAAAGCCATAGAAGGCAAAGCTGTCATCGAATCCTGCAGCATTGCCTTTCAGAGTGGTGGTTATCTTACAGGCGCCGCAACTACTGGCGCCACTGCGATCTTTGTAGATGAGGGCTACGCTCGCGACTTGGCGGGAAGTGGTTCGGACGCGGATCTCACCAGTGAATTGGAGGTTGCTGCCTCCACCAAGCAATGTTAGCTGGAGAGCAACTGGCTTGACATCATAAGGTAGGATTGGGTCGGTCAGTACTACAGCTTTGGGGACGAGATCAATCATTCTCTGCAGCAAACCCTTGCAGGTGTTTTGGAACGTTGTTGGATTCGCCATAGCGCTGATTGTTGCGTTCCCATCAGAGTTGAACACTCGATAGTCTGAATCCCTCCCGACCGATTTTGCGGGCCCCACTACCAGTGGATCTTTGGTTGTGCCAGCGACGTATTCCGAGGCAATCTTCTCGTCAAATTGGGTAGTTGTGTCGAAATGCACGACTTCCTGTGGTGAAGAGCCTGGAGGGACGATCTGCGGGAAGTTGGTGGAGTGAACTCCGCCAAGCGTATGGCCGCAGGCAACCACCTGAATCATCTCGGTGGCATTGAAGCCCATCCTCGAGAATTGGTTCTGGAACGTGAACAGCGAGTTTTGCGGCAGCGGAACCCCGACCGGACCAGCTTCTGTGGCATCGACTCTTCCACTCCTGAACGGAATTGCGGGGCCCCCACAAGATCGTACTGCCGAGTACATTCCCAGCGCAATGATGTCGGCCATTGATGACTTGCTGGAGAAGAACGGGGCCTGCTTTGTCAGGGTGGAGGGAAACGCGGGTCCGATATTATCGCCTTGGTCGCCGGTGCCGCCGCCCAGCTCGAAGATGATCGAAGCATCCATTCCACCTGTGCCGAAGAAGACACTTCCCGTTGCCATGTCGTGGAATGCGGTCCTGACGTACTCAGCGGCCGCCTGACGTCCGCTGCCTTCTGCCGAGAAAGAGCAGGGAGTGACGGGAGCTGCGAAGGCTCGAGCACGGTACCCTGTGTTCAGATACATGATGTCTTCCAACTCATCGATGGAGGATGGCCATGTTGCAGCTACTGCTCCATCG
The DNA here is from genome assembly GCA_018902385.1 of Physcia stellaris. Lineage (NCBI taxonomy): Eukaryota > Fungi > Ascomycota > Lecanoromycetes > Caliciales > Physciaceae > Physcia > Physcia stellaris. Next base: position 375,276 of record JABSSW010000001.1, on the reverse strand, counting down.
AACATCACAAGGGTCAGGCACAGCAGAGCTGTCCATACGAGGCGAGCCATGATTATGAATTAAGAATACAGAGAGCAGAGTAGAGCGAGTGACGACGCAGACGGTGCTAGCAATACTTCAAGGAGAGACAGTCATACGGAGCAATGCTGAGCTGATATGAGAATGAGAAGCCTACGTGCTCCAATTGACAGCTCGAAATGAAGGTCCAACGTAAAGGGAAAGAGAAAACAATGGACCCGTCGCGACCAACGCCACTGGGGACAACAGAGGGGACAAAAGCGAGCAAACACATCCTAAAGAAGATGTTCGAGGGCAGGTGCAGAGCTGGACGGGCCAAGCAAGTAAACGAGGCTCGTCCCATAGTTGCATAGCATCACGAGCCAGACCGCGTGGAGGTTTGTGTTCGGCGATGAAGTGGTTGGAGCTGCTAAAATGGCGCATATCCATACCGTATTCCCACCGATTAGCGGGCCAGAATAAATTGATGAGGTGAGCATGATGCTGAGGGAAGGAGGTTTTTGATCAAATCACAGATGCCGCGAACCGAATGCCAAGACTCCTCGAACTCCAGCCTTGCGTTAGCCCCAGATTTCCCACAGGGATGCATGCGTGTCTATCGCGTGAGACCGGATTTCGGTCAGCATTTTCAGTGAAGGCGGTGGGGCAGGCTGCATGAACGCTCGGAGATCATGAACGCCTGCTGACGCCCTTTTGCTGCACCGTCAATCCCCGCTATCAAGAACCGGCAATGGCCTCGTGCTCGCCATATCCAGGAGAATTGCCCATTGATCGTGGGTGAGTGCTGCTAAAGAACCAACAAGCGGCTGGCCGCATTTTCTTTCTTTTTTTCGTTGCGATAATGATATTAATTGGAACACTCACCTCCTCGCAGCGTGGAAAGGATCAATCTCAGTACCCTAGAGTCTGCATGTCAGCCATCAAGCCAGATCACGTGGTCGCCACTCAATAAATAGACAGACAGACAGGAGGCCTTACCGCTTTGCTGCCTCCTGCTATCCCCGTCATTCCCGTTGCTGCCACTCACGAGAGTCTGTGCAGACTTCATCGCTTGTTCGTCACCTCGCAGCTTTTCAAAGTACGCTTTGATATCCTCCGCACCCACCGCTTGCCCGCTCTCCGCAAACGGCTGCAGGAAGTCCTTCACCTTGTCCTTGAGGTGGTTGTACACCATCACGCCCTCTGTATTTGCCATGTGTGATTAGCCTGGAGATTTTCGGTGGGAGTTCTGCGGAATGCTTACCGATTGCTCGCACTCGATCGACATTGCTCAAAGCAGCCTCTCCCCTGTCCAGCAAGCTGCCTGTGCCCGCACTTCGATTACCTTCGTCGCCAGCGTCGGAAAGCGGCGGCTCGTACGATTCTTCCTCTTCGAGAAGCTGGGGGTGCTTGCTAACCGTAGGATAACATGTCGGACATCGGCATAGGTGGTCTCGGAAATCTTCTTTGAGAAAGAGCGATAATCTTCCTGGTAACGGTTCTGAGAGGGTATCGTAATGGCAAGCACCGTTTGTATCAGTCTTAGGTTTTTTGTGATCTGTGATTCCATCCGAGAAGTCTTCGACATTGTCTTTCGCTTTCCGCTTCTTAGGAACAGCTGGTGCCTCAGCCGAGTCCAAGCCCTCGTTGTCTTCTTGACCTTGACGTGCAGTCGATGGAGTATCTTTCTCCAATGGCTCGCTTGACGCTCCTTCTAGCGCTAAACCCTTCTGCTCGTCTCGCTTATATACTGGAGGTAAGAAGCCTGCAGAGCCAGCATACCGCCTGATCCAAGGTTGAGCCTCGACACATTTGTAGCATATGAACGTCTCGAATTCATCCTCTTGCGGAAAGCCTGGTGGTAGAACGTCCGTATCATCCTCATCCTCCCCAGCCGAAGCTACGCCATTCTCCTGCTTCGCTTCAGGCTTGGTCTTTTTGGCCCAGCCCCTTCCAAGCCCATTGACGCACTCTGGATGCCACCAATCTTCTCCGCATCCACCATCCTCTTCCGTTGCCAAACCCAGACATTGGAACATGGTGCCTTTCTCTGCGTGCGCGTCATACAAATCACCACATCCGCAGAATCGATTCTGGAAGTTTTGATTATATGTGTTCCCTTCAGCGGCTGCCTGAGAGTGAACCGGGCCTTTGAGTCCAGTAGCAGGGTCTATGCGAAGCGTACATGGTGATGTCGAAGGCAGTCGAGTCGTACCACAGTCGCAGGTGAAGTTGCGCCTGTTGAAGAGCTCGACGAGAGTATGCTCGCCGTGGCAAGCTATGGAGCAGGAGTAGCATACCGCGGCCGGTACATAAGCGTTTGAGGGTGAGGATGGCGGAGGGGAGCAGGTTAGGCAGGAATATAGGTTCTGGCGAAGGGGTCCGAGGGGTTGAGTACAATGATCGAATGCCTGATGAAGGTCAGTGCTGTGATGCGCGAAAGTGAGATGAGACTCACATAGGGGAGTACTTCTCGCGCATCAGCTTCAAGCTGTAGCTGACTATCGATGAATCTAGCAAAGAAGTGTCAGAACCTCAGATGTAACGCGCACGAAGAACAGGAGCAACGACAAGCTTGTGGAAGGTTCGCACGTACTCGGAAGCTGTTTGCGAACCGGGGTGTTGTGGACTTTTGTTGCCGTGGTTGTTTTGGCTTAAAGTGTTGTTCAACTGGATCGCAGATGCATTCACGTCGTCCATACTTTGAAGCTCCAGAAGAGCAATTGATAAAGACTACTGCAATTGTAGGGTTGAAACTGAGCTCATCGCGCTTGACTTGGGGAAACGAGACGTGCTGACAGAGGGATCCTTACGCTAACCCAATTTTGGCGTAAAGTGCTTTTTCGTGTTACGCGTTTCGGCGCGTCGGTGAAGTTCAGGGACTCACGGTCTTCATCCCTCAACTCAACATCTCCATTGAAGCATAAACATATCCTATGTGCACATATCCAGTGAAGAACAGTAATCAATGAGGTAGGTTCCAAGATCCACGAAACACTTTAATCTGCTTTACCAATTGTTACCTGTCAGAAGAAACGACTAATAGATAATAGCTCACCACTGCGACCAAGTATGTCTGCCGCGAATCGTGGCCCAAGTGCTCGCAATGGGCGCAAACGCTCGAGAGAGCCTGACGATGAGCTGCTATCTTCCTCCGCAGTACCTCCTTCAAGCCGTGAGTAGAGTCAAAGTAAGTACGACGGACATGGCTGATGTCTATTAGCACCCCCATCGTCACCACCAGTACTGCCTATGGACGACGATGACGACGAAGGAATCGACCCTGACAATGATCTCATCGGTGATATTGACGATGCAGACGAGATGGCAGAAGACGAGGACGGTATTGACTTATTCGCGGACAATTTTGAGCGCGATTACAAAGAGAGAGAAAACGATGCCTATGCCGGTGCAGACATTGACGACGAAGGAGATTACGAAGAACTTGACGCAGCTACTCGACGACAACTTGAAGCAAGGCTGAACAAGCGTGATCGTGAACTAGCCAGAAGACGCCGTATGCCCGCTGCTTTCCTTCAGGATGAGGACGAAGACATGGAGATGGACCTCACCCGCCAGCCGAGACGCCGAAGACATCATTACGATGAAGACCAAGACGATGAAGATATGGCAGACGACATCATGGAAGAAGAGCTATCCCTCGAGACTCTACAGGATGTCAAAGCCTCCAGTTTGACTGACTGGGTTGCCCTACCTTCCGTCCACCGTACCATCTTCCGCGAGTTCAAGTCGTTCCTGACTGAATACACTGATGAGAAAGGCGTCTCAGTGTATGGTACGCGCGTTCGTACGTTGGGAGAAGTGAATGCGGAATCGCTCGAAGTATCCTACGACCACCTCTCATCCTCAAAGGCAATATTGGCCTACTTCCTTGCAAACGCCCCCACAGAAGTCCTCGCTATCTTCGATCAAGTCGCCATGGACGTGACCCTTCTTCACTATCCCGACTATGAGCGAATTCACTCAGAGATCCACGTTCGGATATCAGATCTTCCCGTACATTACACTCTCCGCCAACTTCGCCAAACACATCTCAACTGCTTAGTCCGAGTGACAGGCGTCGTCACTCGTCGAAGTGGAGTTTTTCCTCAGCTCAAGTATGTCCGTTTTGATTGCACTAAATGCGGAATCACACTTGGTCCCTTTCAGCAAGAATCCAACGCCGAAGTCAAGATCAGCTACTGCCAAAACTGCCAATCTCGCGGCCCCTTCACCCTCAACAGCCAACAGACCATTTACCGCAACTACCAAAGACTCACTCTGCAAGAATCCCCTGGCACCGTTCCCGCTGGCCGATTACCTCGTCACCGTGAAGTCATCCTCCTTTGGGACCTGATCGACAGTGCAAAGCCAGGTGAAGAGATCGAGATCACCGGCATCTACCGAAACAGCTACAGCGCGCAACTCAACAACCGCAACGGCTTTCCCGTCTTCGCCACCATCCTCGAAGCAAATCATGTTATCAAGTCGCACGACGCCCTTGCCGGCTTCCGCCTCACAGAAGACGACGAGCGCCGCATTCGTCTCCTCTCCCGCGATCCTCGAATCGTGGATAAAATCATCGCCTCTATCGCGCCCTCCATTTACGGCCACACCGACATCAAAACCGCCGTCGCGCTCTCTCTCTTCGGCGGCGTGAGCAAAGTAGCTCAAGGCAAGCTCAACATCAGAGGCGACATTAACATCCTCCTCCTCGGCGACCCCGGGACCGCCAAATCGCAAGTCCTGAAATACATCGAAAAGACCGCTCACCGTGCCGTTTTCGCTACTGGCCAGGGCGCTTCCGCAGTCGGTCTCACAGCCTCAGTGCGCAAAGACCCGCTGACGGCAGAATGGACGCTCGAAGGCGGCGCTCTGGTACTCGCAGACAGAGGGACCTGTCTGATCGACGAGTTCGACAAGATGAACGACGCAGACCGCACCTCCATCCACGAGGCCATGGAGCAGCAAACCATCTCCATCTCCAAAGCCGGCATCGTCACCACGCTCCAAGCGCGCTGCGCCATCGTCGCTGCCGCTAACCCCATCGGAGGCCGGTACAACAGCACCGTGCCCCTCGCACAGAACGTCGAGCTCACGGAGCCCATCCTCAGTCGTTTCGACATCATGTGCGTCGTCCGTGACACCGTAGACCCAGAGCAAGACGAGCGACTCGCTCGCTTCGTGGTCGGATCGCACGGGAGAGCGCACCCTGCTTCCAATGCCGTCGAAGAGAACCAAGAGAGGATGGAGACGGAGCATGAAGATGAGGTGCGCCAGCAGGGCATCAACGGCGGGGAACCGAAGCAGGAGGGCGAGATCGACCAGGAGCTGCTGAGGAAGTATATCCTCTACGCTCGCGAGAGGTGTCGGCCGAAACTGTACCAGATCGATCAGGATAAGGTCGCGAGATTGTTTGCGGATATGAGGCGGGAGTCGTTGGCTACGGGGGCGTATCCGATTACCGTATGTGTCTTTACCTCCTGTTTTTTGGCGTCTGGTTTGGGAGAAATGGGGAGAGATTGGGTTGTTAGGGGCTTTGCTGATGCTGGAAACACAGGTCCGCCATCTCGAAGCCATCATCCGAATAGCAGAGGCGTTCTGCAAGATGCGTCTGAGCGAGTACTGCACCTCGCAGGACGTGGATCGCGCCATTGCCGTGACGGTCGACTCCTTCGTCGGCGCACAGAAGGTCTCCTGCAGGAAAGCACTTGGCAGGGCGTTTGCGAAGTATGTATCCCCCTCTCTTCCTCCCCTTTTTCATCCTATCCTTTTATCTTCACCCGTCATCATCTTGGTTTCCAGCACGCAGTTTATGTCTGCCCGTGCCTCGATGACGATGGTCTGGGAGAGAGGAGTAATCGTCCTCGGTCCAAAAAGGTCGTACGAGACTGTAGCTAACACCCTTTCCTAACTTAGATACACCCTCGCCCGCCCCTCCTCCAAATCACAATCCCAATCCCAGTCCCAATCCCAGCGCCGCAACAACCCCCGAGGAGCACTGAGACCCACCGCCGTGATGGCCTAAGTCATCCCAGCCAGCCTAAGTGCTGTCCTTTAGTTTAGGTCTCCCATCAATGACTGGGGGCTAGGAGTGGTGGGAGTCTGTACAATATCTTTATCTCGTGTCTTGTATTGTTTGGTAGGTAGGTGGGATAGAGGGGGAGGGACGGCGTGTATGTCGCCATGTTTGATAGGTATTTCGTTAATGGGGGTTATGCATGCTTGAGATTTGAAGGATGGGCGTTGACTGATGCTTCCTTGTGCCCGTTTCGTCATGTTTTTTGCTCGTGGAGAGGAGAGCTGTTATCCATCACCAGATTCCAGGATCAGAGAGAAAGCGACAGCATTACTAGATCCTCCAATTTCATGCCTTGGCCAGACGCCATCTGCTCCCGTTTGTGGTTCGTGGTTCGTGGCTTGGTGGGTTTGTACATCCCCAAAGCTCCCTATCCTTGCTCCCGGGCAGGAAAGTCCAGAGATAGTACAATCGCGCATGAGCTGGGAATCCATTTAGGAAATGGTTTAACCTCTTTCTTTCTTTCTCATCCCTCATACCTCGTGTTTTGCGTACTTTGGGACGATAGCGGAGGATCCAAGCCTTCTAGGCATCCCCGCCGTTCTCCTGCTCCTGCTCTTTCTAAGTTTTTGGAGGCTTTCGCCCATACCTAGTTTCTTATTCCAAGGAAACGCAAGCATAGATGTGCGCTAGACAGAAATGTTTATATCTACGTAGCTTAGTCGCTAAGTCATCATCGCCTCCGAAAGCTGTATTGTGTGTGGGAGCTTTTATATATATGTAGCTTATGGGATTGGGGTCTAGGGATTCGGTGATGTATTATTTTTGCTACGTGCGAGGAAATTAGAGAATGGGGTGGGGGAGGGAGGGAGATAGGAGAAAGCAGGGGAGGTGAGGAGGGAGGCAGGGGGGAAAGGGTAGGAAGAAAAAAAAAATCGAAAAGCAGGTGAGGAGAAAAGGCCGAGCCAGGCTTATAACAATTGCATCAGTGACTCGAGACGGATTTGACTCAGCGATCATGAGCGGACTGCCCAAATTTTGTAGAGAGATGCCTGCCCGATCAAGGTCACTACTCCTTACCGATGAAAAAACCTGTCGACGACTGTGCGTAGAAGCCTTCTATATCTGTTGCGAACGCCGAAGACCGAAAGCGAGAATACTGTATTTATAAATTTGTACATCCCCTTCAAACGTTATTTGTCGCTGCGTCTTTTGGGGCCAGTGCTCTATCCAGGGCCTCCTCAGGGTCCCACTCGGGCAACTTGTACGGATGATGGGGTGTTCCATCCAATCCAGAGTCTTGCTTCTCGTCCGGTGCAGTGATATGCGCTTCAGCCTCCGAAAGCCATTCATCCCACCCTTCAGTGCCAGGCGCCACCTGCCCATCCCGGACCCATTTCACACTCCTCGAGATCGCGATCGCCTTCCACAAAGCTTCAGTGAAGGTTTTGGATTCTTCGCCCCCAGCATAGGCTATCCGAACGACGCGAAAATGGTTGAGATCCCAATGCAAGTGCTGCGGAAGTGCTGCCACGGCCCAATATGCCGCGTTCAGTATGAGGTAAGCTCCTGCGAATAATCCTTGTAACAGAAGGGTTGCATTTCCCAGACAGATGACCCCGAACATGAGCATCAGGGTGCCGACCAAGGAGATGATCCGGTAGGTGAGAGTGTTCACCTGATATTGACATCTAGGTAGATGCCAATATAGCTGACGAGCTGTGCTTTCCTCACACTGGACGATGAGAAAGGCACCCTGAGGGAACTGGATTACCACGTCGGAACGAGGTACGATGCGGGTAGATTTCCGCTCCTTGAATTCAGGAGTCCATCGCGAACCGATGCCGACGAGGGTAGAGAGAAAGGAGAGGAGGAGGGTAGCGAGGAGAGCCATGCCGTCTCCTTTAACAATCGAGGTAACGAAAATGGCAATTGACATGCAGCATCCTAGGATCGAGAGAAATGTCAGCGGGCCCCATGTTTTGGCCTTGATCGGGTTGCCGGTTGTCTCGATGATCTTTTCGCATCGGACGGCGTAGTCTGGAAGGCTGCTCCCATTGTGTAATGTGTGAGCTATATACTGGACGTAGTCCCGGACGCTGCCCGAGTGGACGCCGAAAACTTTGCCTGGAGCGGAGTCGAGACGTTCTGGTCGAGTCGTCCTTATCAGAGCTTGAGGAGCCGGAACGAGCCTGGGGAGGAGAAAAAACTTCGAAAGAGCGGAGACCTGGGCGTTTGTAAGGACCGAAGCTTCCCCGAGGATAGCGAGGCTTTGAGGAAGGTCGAGGTCAGTAGCCGCAGATTAGTGGGCCGGGATGATGCCTGCTGGAATTTGCTTACAAGCCAACGATGTCAAGCTGGAGGTTGCTGAATCCGCCTGTTAGCCAGTGCATACCTATCGTCTATCTCGCATTCTGAAGACGGTAGAAGATCGTGGGAAGAAGCAGAGTTGGATCTTGGAAGACTTTTGGTGACGCCAAGCCTACAGCCTTGCGGTGGGTGCCTCGACATCCTGATCGGCGGGTGTGATGCTGTTGTAAGTAACGCTAGGGAAGCTGGGCGACGGTTCTTGCCGACATTGGAGGATTGACCTCAATATACCTAAGTTGTAGGTCCCAAGAAAGCATCCTCTGTTGGCCCATATGTCTGAGAGTTGGGAAGGGCCCAAAGCTGGGAAAATATCACGTAACGCTCGCAAGGCACGCTTTGAAAATAATAAAAATAGAAATAGGTCCTTCGAACATCATCCACGCAACAATGTATGATGATACTTCAAGGCAGAGGACCTTATGATTTTTCCAGTCTATTGCCCTGTTTTCTTTCAGACAGGCGGTGATTTCCCGACTTTGGGCAGCTGAGAGAGACATTTGTCGCCGAGACTGGCTCTGCTGGTTCGAAGCACTTACGAGAAGCTCTGAAAGATGGACAACGAATGGTAACCAGCTAATTATACAAAAGTCATTGCAACGGTAGGGACACAGATCACGAAACAAGGCACATTCCGTGATCCGTATCGCGAACAACCTTGGGTATCTCATAAGATATGTACAGTGAAAGATTGCCAATACGACCGAAGCAACTCCGTTCTTCGTCTCAAGCAGTAGCCTCAACATGTCTACCATTCATCGGAGTCAAATCATGACCTTTCTCGTTTGGGAACTTCTCCTCGCCAAGTTCCTCCTTTAATTGGTCCATGACACTTGCAGGAGGACTGCCCTTTGAACCTCTATCCCGACTCTTCGACCAGCTCTGCCGCTTACTCGAAAGCGATCGAACCAGTCCTTGAGACCATCGCCTCCGAATTGGTGGCTTTGCCCCGTCGTAGCCAAGCTCTGATCGCAAGACTGAAAACTCTGCGTGATCTCTTGTGTTTTGCATCCGGTGACACCAGACTGCTCGGCCATCCTCCAGAATAAACTCCCCTCCGACCTGCGAAAAATCGCCGCCTCGGAGCGCTTTGTTGCCAGAGCGTAGAGCCTGAAGGAAAGATCTTATAATGGCTGTAGGGAGGGACATTTGCATGTATTTGGGATGCTTAGGACCGAGATCGAGGGTTCGGGTCATGCCGAGAAGGTCGTACAGCTTCTTGGTCGGGTCTGCATAGAGTGGGAAAGGACATGATGTTTCTTTGATGTACATCGGAATCATATCTGGCTGACCGCATCCGATGATAACGACTTCTGTAGGTGTGGGTAGACTTTGGAGGGATTCGGGGGTGAGGACTGAGGCTAGCGTTCGAAGGTATTCCTGGCAGTTCTGTGATTCGTTAGTGTCTAAGATCGTTTGCCTCGATGCTGTACCCTTTCTGTAGACATACTCCACAGAAGAAATGCCTGATGAACACTATTAAGACTTTGCGTTTTCCGTCATAAAGACTTTTGAACTTGTGCGATTTGCCCGAAGCGTCAAGGATGGGCAGGGTGGCGGCTTTCTGGAGGTCGGACTGAGATGGAGGCTTGCTGGATGATTTGACATCGCCTTCAGAGTCGACTGCAGCCCTAGCGGTAATTGAGGCTTTTCGGACGGTCATTTTGTGAATAAGTGTGTAGATGCAGACAATAATTACTGAAGGTGGTCAGTCTGGCGTAACTCTGGCGGCTCGTTGAATGATACAAACGGTCGAAGCATATGTCAGCGAGCGCAGAAGGGTTGAAGAAGCCTGGAAGGGGGACTGCTTGAGCGCAAGAGGCGAGGCAGGCCATTTGAATGAGTGCATGATGGCGGCTGGGGTAAGTACTGATTCTGAGGATCGCTAGTAAAGACTAAGCATGAGGATGGATCATGGGGGCTGCTGGCGTAGCGTTTGTATCCAGGAGTTGGGATGGCGTTTCAACAAATCATGCAACTTGCCCTGAGCGATCGGCCCTGCACGCTACGCCCGTTGCAGTGAGAGATGCGCCACTTGGCCTTTTGAAGCCCCCAACTGGCTTCATCCCGCTTTATCGGGAGAAATTCTCGCTATGCAGGGGAATTGATTGGGCAGGGGCCGGAGCATGATTGCTCCTTTGAGAAGATCCTCCCAAGCCAAATTGGTGCAGCATATTAACGTACCAATCCAAATCCCCGATACGAAGCTCAAAGACCTATGTGAGATTAGCTTTGGAGCCCATCATGGCAAAGGCAAATCATACACCCCGCCATTTGAAATGCCGGATGCGAGCGATGAACCTTGCACAGATGGGTGTACGCCCCCTAGATGTCCACAGGTGCATCATTCAGTGCAATGGCGGGTTTATTTGGTCGCTCCGGTGTTCACGCACGAGCACGGACATCAGTCGAATTTATCCAGGGGATATATGAGAAGTCATCATGCTGCATGTCCCATATGACCCTGTTGTCGAACGATGATGCATTCAATGACCCAGCTGCAGCATCCTGGCATGTGCCTAATGCACTTCAAAGGTTCGAAACCCCCATGTCGACGTGGCTCTAGGGGCTTCCAAAATCGTAAGAGGTGGCGCCCAAGCTCGGACATTCTACGACATCCTCTCGTCCGTCTGGAATATTCGACAAAATAACACAGCTGAGCTGAGTTGTGAGGATCAGGAGATTGGAGAAGTCAGGACGTGCACAAGGAGAGAAGAACAGCTCGTATGTTGTGCAAAGCTGAGAATAATCACTTGCAGAGTACATGAAACATTTCTTTATCTAAGCTGCAGCATAAGAGCTCAATCACCACAGATCAATCACCATATCTACCTTAAGCTTGGCGCCGCTGGCGTCTGAACAAACAGCCTCATGGCCTCGGCTCCGCGTGAGATCAGACATTTGTACAACCCGGGACCCGGCGAGCTGTAGTGATGATGTGATTTGGTTTTGGCAGTGCCCTGGTAAAGTCTGGTGATTCGCCCCCCCTCACGTTAGCTTGTTGCGCGCGATGCTTGAAAGGTACCCTGCAGCATCACCCTGTGGCATCCACGGTCGCTAGGGGTGTTCATATGCTGACTGAATTCTTGCGCATGATGGCCCTTCTGCAATGTCGGGATGGAAGCCTTCGTGACTTGGATAGGCTGGATCTTGAGCGGTTGATATAGCGTCCGATCGATCGTTGCGTCATATCCTTGAATCAATCATAGCTGCCTAAGCCGACTTGGCTTGCGAATGCGGTCGAAACACTCCGCGCATCTTCGTCGTCGTTAGGTCCCCGAGCGACCCGGCTGTTGGTAGAGGCTCCGCTGAGAATGCTACCAGACTCGCCCGGACGACCACCAGATTCAACATACCGCTTGAGGCGGTCAGATTGGCTAAGGCTCGTCTGTTTAGCATCGTTGATACTGAGCCCAGCAAGACTGACTCCTCCTTTCCCACCACCAGCAATACTTGCGCCGTTGATATCTGACTCGGTAGCAGCAACAGACTCACCAGCAACGCTTTCTGTACCGGTTCTGCTTTTGGTTCCGTTGGGTCGGCGACCTCCGTTCAAGCTAGGCCATGTATCCTGAAAGCCTGAGAACATTGGGGGATATGCGGAGGGCACGCCGACTCCACCGATTGCAGAAGAATGGACGGAGGAGACATCATCTGGGATGTAGCCTGCAATCGAACCAGCGTCATTGTATTCTTGGCGCTGGCCATTGCGGCCGTTTTGCATACCGTGAGCCATGTCCGAAGCACGTTGGTAGGACATCTGGTAGCGCTGGGGCCCGCGGTAAGATTGCTTTGGCCGGCTGAATTGCAAGAGTGACATCTGGAGATTCGACAGTGGACCCTCTACTAGGCAATTGCGCTCCTTGAAATGTTGAAGCAGGAAATGCCAAAGTGGGTGTTTCGACAGTACCTTCGGATTGCCGAGGATTACAAGACCGTACTTCGCCCGAGTGAGAGCGACGTTAAGACGGCGGGGATCGCTCAAGAACCCGATACCTTGGTGGTCGTTGGAGCGGACGCAAGACAGCACAATGAAGTCCTTCTCTCGTCCTTGGAATGCATCGACAGACGCGACCTCGATCTCTTTGTAATTCTCCTTCTTGAAGCTACCAGTACTCTGCATTGAGCTCACCACGTAGCTTCTCTGGCCTTCGTACGGAGTAATGATACCAATATCGCTCGGTTGGACACCGGCTTTAAAGAAACGAGTGATGATCTTCTCAACGTTCGAAGCTTCCGTGCGGTTTAGGTAGGATGTGCCTGAAGCTGAGATTTCCTCGTTCCCTAGATTCGACCAGAACATCATTGGCGAATCGTTGACCGGCCATGGGAAATCAACGTCGCGTCTAAGGCGTTGTTGCATGGTGACCCCATTTTGAAGCGACCCTTCGTAGAACATGTTGGATGGGAATTCCGATAGACAGGGGTGCATGCGGTATTGCACGTTCAGTCGGATTGGTGCACAGCCAAGGATGACCAAGCGTTCAAACAAAGACTGATTAAGACCTGCTTTGGCGGCTTTCTTGTTCATGATGACTGGGCCAAGCTGCTGATGGTCTCCGACGAGGACAACTTGCTTACAGCCAAGCACCAAGGGGATCATGCACTCGGGTTCGGCGGATTGAGTCGATTCATCAATTAGGACTGTGCGGAATTTGAATCGTGCAAGACGTGGATCACCTGCTCCGACGCAGGTACAGCATATTACGTCTGCGTTGGTGAGTATCTCGCGTTCAGCGTTGCGAGTGAGCGTTTTGTATTTCTTTTCGTCTTGCTGAGATAGTTCGCCAAGTTCACTCTTGAGCTGATTCAACTTCACTAGCTCGATATTACTATCGTTCATCCGGACTTGTTCATGCAAAGAAAGAAATCCGACTGGAGACTCAACGTCCTCTCTAGACTTTGCAGTGACACGGACCGTTTTAAGGCCTGTTTTATGGATACGCTCGCACAGCTGATCCACGGCCACGTTGGACGGAGCGCAAACGAGGACCTGCCCATCGTTGATTTTCGCAAGATGATAGATAATTGTAGCTGATGTGACAGTTTTACCTGTCCCGGGTGGTCCCTGGATCAAGCTTAGGGGTTTTTGGAGGACGCTCTTCACAGCGTTGATTTGGCTGCCATTGAGTTCAGGCAAGCCAGGAACACTGTATTTCTTCGGCATATTAGTCTTCATTGGTGCTGCAGCAACCTCGTGACCTAGCAGTCGGTGGAAGATGTAGCCTGAGACGCTCATTTCGTCCACTGCAAAAGTCTTCATAGCAAGCTGCATCCGATCGAAGGAAGTAGCCTTCCAAACGTAATCAGCACTGAAGTTATGCGTGCATTCAGTAGGCACAGATTTATGATCTCCTTTGGCACGAAGCTCAATAGTAACTTCGTCGGACTGGTTGTTGGGTATCTTGATAACATAGCCGACACCTTCCCATACTGGACGAAGCTCTCCCGTATATTTGATGCGCATCTCGTCACCAACTGCGAGCTTGACGTCTCCAAGTTCAAGCTTCGGGAGGACAAAGCTGGCAAGGTGCTTGTTGTTAAGTCCAAAATCCCAACGGACGATGAGCCCGTCTTGAGACTGCGACTCCTTTAGTTTCCGGTCATAGTCTGCTTCAATCTTGACGAGAGGACCAAAGACATTTTGATATTGATAAGCATCATCATAATGAAGCAGAACGGGCGCTGGCTCATCATCGATCCCGGCTCCCTTCTCCAGATCTTTGATTGTCGCGTCAACGTTCTCCTTCCACATTTCCTCCAGTTTCGCGATAAGTTGAGGACTGAGATGGCGTGCTCGTAGCTGCTCTTGATCTGATGGCGAAGACACCAGCCAACTTAGAAATGAGCGATCTTCGATCAAGGGTTGCCATCGAGACACGTCCCAATTCATATCTTTAGAAGAAGGCATCGAAGCGCAAGGCTGACGACAAAGAAGGACGACTACCGTATCTGATTTGGCTGGTATAAATCCTAGCAAGAAAACATTCTTTGTGCCACAGTTGTAGCATTCCAATACGGTGTCTCCCAGCGATGAGCTGGGATGTAGCTGAACCTCTTTGTGCCGGGCGCGTACCAGATGGTTGATGATGTGCGATGAGGAAGTATTGCCACGAGCGCTACAGAACCACTTGCTGCAGGCGAGACACCTTACTACAGAGCTTGGATTGTGTATACCGCAATATCTTAAGGTCAAGAGAAATTAGCATATGAACCATACTTCGAATGACCCAACACTCACGCGCAAGCGTGCGGTGGCAGCTCTTTCTCCTCTTCATTCCTCACTGCCTGTTTGCCGTTGGCACCGTCTACCGCCATACTCGCCATGCTTTCCGTGTCATCGTCTTCAAAAGCTTCATTTCCATCATCCTCGTCGTCATGTTGACGTCTCCTTGGGCCTCCAGACAAGTTCCCCCTCCCATATTCTCGGTCCAAAATACTCTCATCTGCATCGATAGTGGACAGGTCATCGCCAGCATTAATAGTAGGAGCTGAATCAGATATCAGATGATTGCCAAGATGCGTGAAAGCCCCCTCCATGTTGGCGGGCTCTCAGTAGGATGGGCGATAGATACGCGCTCTTTGGGAGCGAAGGGTGTGCTTTCAGAGCTCGTCTTGTGCGGAGGCACAATTCTCCACTGAGAAGATTCTCTTTCAACCCGCAGAAAGGAAGGAAACCTACTTGTGAAGGAAAGTTAAAGGTGGCAAGGGTGGTTTGTAGCTCACGGTTCCTGCCTTAGGGTACCCCGCTAAAGCCAAGCGAATGACGCTAAAGACTTGGAAAACCACGACGCGACACACAATTTCTCCCCGTCACCCTTATTGGAGATGATAGTATGTATGCACACGATGCGATTCCCTTCCCTTCATGATATCCTGTGTTGACAGTGTGAACAGAGACGCCAAGCACGCCAGAGGCGGGACTATCTCTACCGCCGCGCGCTCACCTTGCGGGATGCTGAGACCGCCGAGAAGCGTGCAAAGCTGAAAGCTTCACTGGCAAGTGGCAAACCTCTTGAACCGTCTATAGCGAACGACAAGACGCTTCGGGAAGACTACAAGTTTGACGAGAATGCTCCCTCCCCTGCGGAGGTACTGGCAATCGACGATGAGTATGCCCACCTATCTGGCATCGTAGATCCCCGGCCACTGATCACGACTTCACGATCTCCCTCTACCCGCCTTTCGGCGTTTGCAAAAGAGATCCGTTTGCTCCTGCCAACCTCCATTCGCCTTAACAGAGGAACCACTATTCTCCCAAACCTCGTTTCCAGTGCCAACGCATCCGGTCTTACCGATATCTGCCTACTTCACGAGCACCGTGGAACGCCCACCGCAATGACCGTATCGCATCTTCCCCACGGCCCAACAGCTTCGTTCTCGTTGCACAATGTTCTCTTACGACATGATCTGCCCGACGCTTCACGTGGGACCGTATCGGAGTCATACCCACACCTACTGTTTGAAGGGTTCACAACACCTCTAGGTAAACGTATTTGTCAGATCCTTAAACACATCTTTCCTCCACGTGAGGCAGCGACTACAAATCAAAAAGTGGGCAACAGGGTAGTCACGTTCAAAAATATTGATGACAGTATTGAAGTGCGCCATCATGTCTTTGTGCGTACGAGCTACCAAAGCGTAGAGCTCGCTGAAGTTGGGCCACGAATGACTATGCGACTCTTTGAGATTCGAGGCGGGACTCTGGAAAACAAAGAAGGTGATTCCGAGTGGCATATGAATCAATACACCAGGACTAGCAGGAAGAAGGACTACCTGTGAGGTCATATAATGTCCACAGTGCTACTTCTAGATCACTTTCAGCGATAGAGCTCAACAACATCTTCCTCGAAGCCTTCGATTAGTTTCGTATCACGGATGTTAGTGCAGGGCGTTCGGACACTCCATCGGGTTCACAGCTGCTCACAAGCCAGACGGAGTCCTCCGTCAGTAGTCCTTACGAAGCATACTTAGCACCCAGTAAGTGATGCAAATTTCTAGGCGAGGTGTGGTAGCTGAGAAACAAGAATCTAGGATATCGTGGCATTTGCTTTTGGTTGACTTTGAGGATTTGCAGTGTCCAAAAGGAGCCACACCATCCCACACACTCCATGCACTCTATCTGTACTTAGCAACTAAGACACAGGAGGTAGTTGCAAGATTACCAATCTGTTTGTAAGGTCTCACGATACAAGACCTGCACAGCAACAACCGAGTCATTGGGTTTAAACAATCATGAACTTCTCAGACTTTACAAAATCCTAGATGAGCTGCCGGAGATTGAAGATCCGTCCCTAAGTGATCTTCGTGGTGATATTTGCAACTGCGGTTGTGGGTGGGTTGTTGTGGGCTCACTCATCTCTGCTGTTTGCAACGTCGATTTGTCTCATAAAATACGATGGCTACGGTCCCTGTAGTTCCTGTGCTCCAGAGATGAATTAGAGACATGTCTGCATTGAGCGTGCCAGCTATGTCTTAGCAAATCGAGGTGCGCACGTACCGTGCCTTAGATGAACGATTCCAGGCACAATACGCTTTTTCGCACTGTCAGTGTGTCGTGGGGGTTTCTGCTGCTGGGACTCGACGATGCTACACCGAAACATCTATCCTCTTTTCCTGTTTGAATCTTGCGCCCAACAAAGACGCCCCCACAGTACAGCAGACAGCTGAGCTCCATATGCTTTGGATGACAACGCTTCCAATTCCAGGCCCATCACCTTATTAAGCGAGTTCTATTGCTAGCGGCACAGGCAATATATTATCTCTAGATCAACACGCGAAGAGGGTGGCCGAGACGCAGGCAATCGTTGAAGAGAAGAACGCGTGATCATAGGCCATTGGATGCTCGGTCTGCTTTTTTGTGAAGCTGAACAGCAACATCCCGTCTACGGATTGACTTCCAGGGCGCTTCGGAGACCAAAAGCATGTTCCAGACCGTAGTATACCTTGAGGTTGTGTGACAGCACCCGCGCCAGACTCGCTGCAAAGGCCTTACAGTGAGGCGGAAAGGCATGAGGGCACAAGGCATTCAGGGGTGACGGAGCGTTGATCTTTGTACATAGGTGGGTGGGATTCTGCTATCCCCCATGGCTGGGCGTTGCGCATATTTCGGTTTTTGGACCTCCGTACGCTACCGCTTGCCCGGGCAGGGAATAATACAGCGATCTTGTGATCATGCCAACACCTATATTGCAGGATACGAAAGCATGCTTACGAAAGCAGAGCTATCTCCGATGGGCCAACTTGTCTTGGTCGAATCGCACTGTCCGCACAGCGCATTGGTGGGCAATATTAAGCGACAGAGCGCACGGGGTAGCGCCAAGAAGAGCAAATAAAAGATAATTTGCTGGACACCGCCCGGCGCCCTCATGACTTGCATGGTTGTACGACGTGCAACGGCGAAATATCCTCCGAGCGCGACAGACGTCAGCCCATTACGGCCCACCGCAGCCTGGTAGCTATTACGACTTGTTCATCCTCCGACATCGCAAATCTGGATGTGAAAGCTTCTCAGAAAAAGCAATCGGCACCGATAAGACTCAAACCGTCACTAAGGATAACACTTGCACCAAGATGGACTAGACGAACGTATGTAAAACATTAAACAGGGGGGCCGCTCAGTCGAGGAATTGCGAATTATGGGGTGCTTTGGTCAGGGCGGGCTAGCTACCAAACTGCTGGAAACGTGGCTCCCCTTATCGATGATCATGTACGGATGGCATGCATAAAATAGAGGGATTTCGGTAGCTCCGTAGGGCTCTTGGACACGTTGAGGGGTAAGGTGAATTTGATATGGGGAGGCAGCAATGTCTTGACGCTCGGACTGCGCAACACGTAACTGTCTTCGTATCCTGCTCAGCTCGCTGCTTAATACTATATCCATAAATCACAAACTAGAAATATGCATGTACGTCCCCCGAGCACGAGGCTGTACCTGTAGGTATGTACCTGATGCTAGAAGAGATAGTGGGTGGACGAGTAAGATTTAAGTTGCCCCTAACCCACGCTAAAAGTATGAAGTCACCCTCAGCACGAGGAAAATCCCAACCAGCGACAGCGAGACTAGACTGGAAGCGAGCAAAGATTGACCACCGCAGTGACGGCTCTGCTCGGATGGACGAAGATATTTCCAAAGAAACTTCTGATTGGCGGCACACTGCGGATGTGCACGAGGTTGACAGTTGCAACTTGCAAATCAGGGGCCACAGAAGAAAGCGTGAGGGCAACACCAGATCATGCGCCTAACGTCCATCAGCACTCATTCCAGGTTACGCAGGCAGGACGGGATGCATGCGATGAAGGGAGATGATGCCATTCGCGTACAATTACCACTGGCGGGCATTGGCGGCCAAGTTCTGCAGAGGGAAGAATGCAAATGCATGTGAGTATACATAGACACATACGTAGTCGTAGGGCTAGATGCTGCAACTCGAGGCTTATGGCTTGGCCGTCGCACGGAGAGTGTGTGAAGACGGTCGATATCATACCTGGAGTAACTAAACTCGACTTAATCAAAAATCCTGTTTGCAGTGCATAATACTGCACAGCAAGCTCCGAGTCAGCCGCGTGTTCCTGGCTATCCCAAATCTGGCCATCCTTGTCACCGTCACTTTACATTCTGATTCACCGAGTCGAAACTTTTTCAATCACCATCCGCATCCCACTCCTTTTTGATGCAACTTCATAATCATATTCCCAATCTTACTTACAGATCCTATCCGTTCCTTTCAGGTCATGCTTGCGTTTGCCGTCGTTTGACACGATTCCAATACTCCCTGCAGAGTCTCAGTCATCGAACTCATCAATTCCCTGCGCTTGTCGCCCTGTCGCCCAATTCGTCCACTCGTACTCAAACATTCGTGGAGCAAACACTCGTGAAACCAAACAATCAATCGGTCATCGACAATCTGCTCCCTGGCCCACCCTGCCTCTCCTGTACCCCACGTATTCGCTCATTCTTGCCGCTCAACTTTCGTCCTCTGGAAGGCGAGATGCACACCGCAGCACATACTCGTCGTCCCCTCTAGGCCAGACAGATCACGTTATGGCCCTTTTGCGGCTTTCAAAGCGACCCAAAGTATACCACAAATAAGCTCGCTAGCACTGCGCTCAGCGACCCGCTTCCAGATACCATGGCTCCCTCAGCTATTCCCTCGCCGGGATTGGCCAATGGTACGGTCAAGAAAGATAGGCCACAGCCTTCCTCTGCCCACTCTACTTCCCTTCAACAGATTGTGACAGCAATCCCAGTGACGCTGACGCCTGCGTCAGCCGTTACATCTTCAGCCATCTCGTCATCCACTACTCCCGCAAACAATTCCATTCAGTCTTCACCAGAAGGACCTCGGGGTCGCTTCCCTCCATGGTCGGATCCTCCTACACCTTTACAGCTCCCCGAACCCATCGCCAGTATACCCATGTCCCCAAGGCAGAATGCTATGAGTGAGGCGGTGGCGATTAGCAAGGGGCCGGGCTTGATCCGACGAATATCCCAAGGCGCTGCCAACAAGTTACGCCGGAGACAATCATCCAACCATGTTGCTAGCCGTGAAAGAAGTTCCGGACCTGTAATGATGCGACGTCGGAGTGGCAGCAAAAGCGAAGCGGGCACGGATGGCTTGATGGAATCCGAATCCGAACTAGGAAGTGAGGACATCATCTCTAGTCCTTTGCCTCTACAAGGCCTTGGCCTCTCTGGCGACGGATTCAGCCTTGATAGTCGAGTAGGTACACCTAACATCACCCCTTATGATGGAACATCCGCCTCTTGGGGTCTACACTTGCTTGGGAGAGGGACAATGCTCACGAAAGTGACCAAGAAGAAGCGCAAAACCCTCAAATTCCAACTGGATTCCAACTCCGGTAAGGTGTACTGGAACCCGAACAACATTTCCAAGAGATTCTATGTCGATGACATCCAGGAGATCCGATTAGGGAAGGATGCACGGAACTACCGTGAAGGATTCAATGTTCAGGACAGTTTCGAGGCGCGATTTTTTACCATCATCTACGCAGATCATGATCGAGCCAAAGGAAGGCCGCTCAAGGCTATGCATCTCATCGCACCAAACCAGCAAGTGTTTGAGTTGTGGACAACTACTCTTGGCAATTTGTCAAAGTCCCGTCATGAACTGATGGCCGGTCTCGTCGGTCAAGATGAGAAAAGCCTGAGAAGCCATTGGAAACAAGCGATGACTAAAAACTTTAGCGATCTGCCTCGTTCAGAGGATGACGAGTTCCTTGACCTAGACGGGGTGGAAAACCTCTGTCGAAGTCTACATCTCTGGTGCTCCAAGAATGTCTTAAAGGCACAATTCCAGAAGGCAGACACTCATTCTCTTGGCACTCTGAGCTTTCTGCAGTTCAAGGACTTTGTCCGTCGCCTAAAGCAGCGCAATGACGTGAGAGACATCTTCAAAACCTTTGATCTGAAAGACCCTGAAGGCCTCGATCTTGACGAATTCCTTGACTTCCTGAAGGACACCCAACGCATCGATGTTGCAAGTAACCGGCCGCACTGGGTCAAAGTGTTTACCAAGTTCGTGCCCAAACCGGATCCTCAAAACCCAATTCTACCAGATGTGCCTGATCTATCAATATCACGAATGAATCTTACCGGCTTTTCCAACTTCGTGTCTTCTAAGTACAATTATGTCTTGGCAATCAAGCCATCCTCTGTCAGATTGGAGCGACCATTGAACGAATATTTCATCTCCAGTTCTCATAACACTTACCTTGTCGGCCGCCAGTTTGGTGATGCATCCAGTGTTGAACCTTACATTAGGGCGCTGCAAAAGGGCTGCCGCTGTGTCGAGATAGATTGTTGGGATGGAGAATACGGTCGTCCTATCGTCAAGCATGGACACAGCTTCACTGGCGCTATCTCATTCGCAGACGTCATCTCGATCATCGGAAAATCGGAATACTCATTTGGTTCCTCTCCATATCCTCTAATCTTATCACTCGAAGTTCACTGTTGTCCGGAGCAGCAACAGATAATGGTGGACATCATGCTTGAGAAACTCTCGCCTTGGCTTATACGAGAACCACTTATGACGAATTCACTCAATCTGCCTTCCCCGATGATCTTAAACACAAAATCTTGGTCAAAGTCAAGGCTGGAGCGAAGCCGAACCCACCCCCAGACACCCCTTCTAAGACCCGTGAACGTAGTCTTAGCTCGCCTTATTCTCGACCTATGGCTCTGGACAACTCCGCCATACCGAGTGGAGTACCTTTGTCAAGCCCTCCTTCGACAAGTCCGTCAGAATATGGAACCCCTTGGCTTGCTAGTCGAGGTTCCATGACCACCACCAGCATGAGTAGCGCTGATGATAGCGATACGGCACATAGTAGTAAACCACGTCCGAAACGAGCACCATCTAAACCAAAGACAAAAATCATTTCGTCGCTTGGAGAGCTCGGAGTCTACACACAGGGCTATAAGTTCAATGCTTCGTTCACCTCACTGGAGAGTCAGACACCCAATCATGTATTTTCTCTCGCCGAAAATAATTTCAACAAAATATGCGAACAACCGGACGGCAAAGAGCAACTCGAAAAACACAACATGCGCTACCTCATGCGTGTCTACCCGGCTGCGTATAGGTGGTCATCCGGCAACCCAGACCCGCTGAAGTTCTGGAGACGTGGCGTGCAGATGGTGGCACTCAACTGGCAGACCTACGACCTCCCTATGCAGATGAATGATGCAATGTTCGCCAGCGGGCAGGACCAGTACGGCTACGTCCTTAAGCCGCGGAACTCCGACAATCAGCCTCGTTGGAGGAATCCGATCTCGAGCCCATAATGCCCGGGATCAGTAAGCCTCAGCGAAAATTTATCAAGTTCTCGGTCAAAGTCATATCAGCCCAACAACTTCCGAGACCCTCAAGAATGGGCGCAGAAGAGATTCTTGATCCGTACATTGAGATCGAGATGTTCAGTGCCGAGGACAAGGGCAAGAGCCTTGCTGCCGGCGAAGGCGGCCAAGATGCCTCTCCCCGCAACGGCATGTCAGGCATAGGTGCTCCGCACCGGAGGCGAACTCGTGTCGTCCAGGCGAATGGCTTCAATCCGGTTTTCGACGAGGATTTCAAGTTGTCTCTAGATACCAAGTATCCCGAGCTTGTCTTTGTTCGTTGGACTGTATGGAACTCCTTGGACGGCAATGGCTACAACAACAATCCCAGCCAAGACCCCTTGGCTACTTTCACTGCAAAACTGAGCACCCTACAAGAAGGCTACCGCCATCTCCCTCTCTTTGATCATAATGGTGATCAGTTTTTGTTCTCAACCTTGTTTTGCAAGATCAAGAAGGAGGAGCCTGTCACTATTCAAGGTGAAGAACCCGCCGCAGAGAAGACTGGTCGCTTTAGGTCATTCAGTCAGGCCGTACTCAAGCGCACCACGTCAGTGGACAAGAAGAAGAACGGCGGTCGAGTCGAGAGGAAGAGCTCAAGGATCTTCGAGAGCAAGAGTTCGAACGGAGTTGAAAGGAAGAACAGCGCGAATGGGACGCCTCCTGCCCAGAAGAGCGGAGGTGCAACACCATTCAGAAACCGACCGGATCCGAAGTCATCCACGAACAGCGACTAGATGGATTTTTCCCAAGTGTTTGCATACAGGAGGTGTTTTGGGTGCATACGGAGGTTCCCGTCATCTGTCATTCTAACAGTATTATACCCATGGGAGGCGTGATCCAGGGCTGCGGAATATTGCATTTGCATGTAAGGGGAACAACATCCCGCCCAATACCTTGAAGGTCACTCGCCATCAATCTTTTCTTTGCCACGATACGATTTACGACCAGGACTTTTATTAACATTCTGTCGCTACATGCACCTTTGCTTTTCTTCATCTAATCCTCTTTCGCTACCATGGCATGCCCGCAAGCTGGTCTCTGGGTTTTATCCTTTGCCTTTTGACAATAGAAACGGTGGACTTGGGAAAGCGCCAGTGCGGTCTTCCTTCAGGATCCTCCTACCTTGTACATAGATATTTCCCATAGCTTGGACGAGAGCACTGCTCCGTCTTACCGTCAACGGTCAAAGGGCAATAGGCAATTTATCCGTCCTTCACTAGTGCACAAGAACGCAAACAAGGCCGAACGTAGACATCGATCGCAGTGCCATGTCGAGCGTGTTTGACGGGAGGAAGAGCCATGTTTCAAGATCTATATTGGGTGAGGGTGCATAAGGAGCTGCCTCACGCATGTTTCCGATCTTGCTCCTTATGCAGGCCAAGCCACATGCGACCAACAGCCGTTGAGAGCTTGGAGCATCTGGAGAGGCGCACCCGGAATGCCTCGGTCCAGGGGTACTTTCCCTGACTCCAATGCCTTGAGCGTTATGCGTTAATCAACGATCACGGATGAGAGCAATGATTGGATTCACAATGCTGCTGCCTCGATGAAGCTTTTACTGTCAAGCCAGCGAGAGGAATGACGGATGACAAGCGGATGATTGCCACTTCTTCACGTGCACGGGACAAAGAAACCAAGGAGATTTTCGCGGTTGTGTGCTGCACGCACAGTCCAGATTTCGCACTGTTAGACTCGTTGCATGCTTAAGCGCCGCCGCTACAGGAGATGCTACTTGCCGAGCCAGAAACAGCCCGGTGGATGACCCACTGTCAGAAAGCTTTTTTGGGTCCGATCCTAGCTGGACTACCAAATAACCCGTCGGAAGTGAAGGAAGGTGGAACGGTGGTCGTGACTATTATTGTAGACTTGATGCTGGACTGTCCCCTGGCTAGGAGTAAATAACTACGATAGAGGGAGCAAGAGGGTACGCATCCTCACCGCCATTGTAGAATGGATAGCGACGGAGAACTCGCGGGGCAAGGTGTAGCGGAGTTTGGCAGCAAAAGGCTGCTAAGAATGGCCATCAAATGAGATGGCTGCTTTGGGACAGACAAAGGGTGGATGATCTGGGATGGGAGAGTGGATTTGAATTGCGCCATGGAGCGCCGTCAATTGGGGAGAGGTTCAGGCCAGTGGGCAGGATGTCATTGTTGGATGAGCCCCTCTGTGACCCCTGAAGCGACTCCGGCCACAAAGAGGACTCTAAGTGGTTTAGGTGGTGCAATCCCTACCTTTGCTCCTGATGTCGCCTAGCGCCAATGAATTACAAGCCAGCGAGATTGAACAAAGTCCCCTTCTCCACTCCCACACCAACCCTCTCAACTTGAATCTCCTTCGCTCCCTCTCTTCAGCCCTTCGTCACTTACTTCCCCCTCCCTCATAATATCCGGTCCATCCATTTATTAGACCTTCATTGTTCGCCTCTCCTTCTTGACCGCCCTTGCCAGATTTCTCTTTCCTTCCTTTGCACTGCCATTGTGTTGAGTCCCTTCAGCTGGAAGTCGCGTCCGCGTCTAGCCCACACCACTTCCACCCCTTCACCAACAACAAAACACTCAACCAACAGCACCTTCATCGCCCCTGCCCAACTTCACCCGGTTTGCTTTTGCAGCGCAACAACAAGCCATCACCAATCATTGGTGCCTTCCTAGAATCAATATCTGCTTTATCTTATTCATTAATCTAACAACCCAACTAATTCACCCTCCGTTCCTTCGAACATCACTTCACCTGTGGGTCCAGTCACAGACTGTGAATTCGAATACTTCATTTGTGAGTCGATGGATCCTTCCCCGAAACCAAACAATCCGAGGTGCTGATACCCGTCGCCCATTAATAGGCTTCGAAGTTCCTACATCGACAGCTAGCTGTTCGTCTTGCCGATACTACAACAGACGTTGACCAGACACTTGGGTGTTTGTACGTCTTCATTCTGTGCTGAATAGAGCCTCCCACCTGACGGGGAAATCGAGGTGTCGATCGGGTCGCGATTCCTTCCACAGTCATAAATTACCCAAATCTGCCGACAACACCCACTAGCTCCCCACTTCTCGTACATACATAATCTAGGTCAACATGAGCCTTAACGCAGGCGGTCTTGCTCAAATGACTTACCAACCTCACAACTCCTTCAACAACATGAGCGGCCTTGGGGTTCCCAACTCTGGCTTTGCTTCTCGTGGAAAAGGCTCGCACATTAAGCGGTTGAGCGTGGCTCCCCCTACTAGTATCTCTACTATCGACGAGACCCAGCAAGCCAACCCCAACCCGACCCCACGGACCAGCCGCTCTCACCTGCTTGCCGGGCTACGGACTGCACCCAAATCTCCCGGTCCTGTACCAAACACGGCGCCTCCTTCTCAGACGCAGCAGTACAGTGGAGCTTCTTCCAGCGGTCTTTCAGGGAAAGAGAACAACACCTATGGTCGTGGTGTGCCTCACACCGCTATTGGGGCACAGTTTGGAAATTTCCCTCAGGCACAGTATGGCATGAACAATGTCGGTCAGATGTACTCTCTCCCGGATCAGATTCTCGCTCCACCTGCGCTTCAAATGGACAATGGAGACGGCTCGGGCATGGATCCTCACGTCTATGCTGAGCTCGTTGCTACCAATCAATATCTTGCTCAGCAACAGATGCGTTTGCAGCAACAGCTCATGGAGGTTACTGCTGCCGCTCAGCAATTTCAAGGAATGAATCTGAGCCAGCAACAGCAGTTCGCTCAGCAGTCTACCTCTCCTGGTAGTGGATACTACAGTCAGCAACTTCAACAAGGACTTCAGCCAATCGTGCAAGCTGTCCAAGGCCAGCCAGGGCTATATTCCGTCTACAATCCGATGACTGGACAGTCTAGCTTCGTTATGGATTCTGCCCACCAAGAGCAACCATTACCTCAGCCGTCGTTCTCGAACCATGAATTAAGTCATTCTCCACCTCCGTTGACGCCTACTTTCCGCGCTCAGGTCTCGCCACCTCCAGACTCGTCCAAACCGTTCAATATCAACCGCAACAATTCACCACCTCGAGCCAATCAGTCGCCTCCTCGGCTGACTTCATCTCCACCGCAGGAGGTGGATCCTCTCCCTCCCCCATCCGCCAACGCTTTCCGACGTAGTCACAAGAAGGCTTCATCTTTTGCTGCTGGGTTCGGACAAGGTTCTAATGAAACGCCAAAGTCTGGTATCCCCAGATCCGCTGGTTTTCCGATTACTCCGATGACGGGCACTTTTGGTCCAGGCCAAGCCCGCGCGGGTGAACACCCTATCCGTCAGCCTCGAGGACCACCATCTTTAGAAGACCTTGTTGCGAAACCAACATCCAAGTATGAGGGCAGCAAGAATTTCGTCACCCGCCAGCGTCGTCGTGCAGTCAACAACCTCGTCCGTGCTGGTCTAGAACGTCGTGGTGCTTCTCGTGGCAGCGGCTCCATCGACAGCCTTGGAACACCAGCCAGCGAACCGGATCTGAACTTTTCGATTCCTTCTGATAACGACTCTGATAGTGTTGGCAGCCGGAGCGGTAGCAGTATGTCTATTCACGGCGCTATCGGATCCGAACGGAAGATGAAGGAACGCTCGCAAGAGCGAGGTTCTACCGATAGCTACTCGGCCAATAGTGTCAGCAGCGAGGATGGAACCGTTGGAGGCAAACTTGTCGAGGTCAAGTCGGAACACTCGGGAAGTCCTGACGAGGAAAAGCGCAGGACTCCACTGTTGGTGCTGACCAGTGCTGAAAAGCGGAAGAGCAACATCTTTTAACTTCAGCTGGCTTTCTCAGTCCGGCACATTGGTTCACCGTCGGCGAAAGTTGGGTAGATCCCTCTTCGCAACTCTACGGATGTTGATGTACACTACAACTACATGAAGCATCAAACAATCACCGGTCCTTCAGTATGCTTCTTACGACATTTACTCAATTTTACGACATTACTGACAGTCCTTACCACCTAATTCAATAATGCAACTATTCTTTCGTTTCTTTCCCGGTTATGGCATTATCGAGGCTTCTGAGCTCGAGATGCGGTGACTGGGTCCACCATCGAACAGCACATGGATTCTGTTCGTGGCCATTTTGCTGGCAAGTTTCTGCGAAAGCACTGCTGGCTTGCAAGTTACTTTCTGTTTATGCCGAGCATCCTATCATCATGGTCAAGGGAGGAATGGATGAAGGATGCTAAGAGGGGTGGCGCTTCAAAAAGCCAGGTGGAAAAAATGTCTCCGATCTGAAGACTGATGGTTGTCTTCTGACACAGGGCAGGGCAAACTTAGCTTGCATGCTTTAGCAGGAGAACCTCCATAGCTTAGCTGTACAGGAAGGCCAAAGGCCTCAATCATAGACAAAGCATTGAGAGATCTCCCGACGTTTTCCACCCTCGTGAAAGCGTTCGACGTTGGTAGGCTAGCGGGTTCCCTGCGTGTAAGCTTCACTGCAAATTGTGGTACCGACTTCCACTTCCTCATCTTCATCCACTTCATTGGAGCCATCCTGCTCTTGCGCATTCGTTCTCGCATCAGTCTACTCGAATACTAATCATCAAAGTCCTAGGGTTTGTGTTCGTAGTAATGACGAGTGATCTAGTGTTCCTTGGCTTCCTTCAGGATGCGGGGATGTGTCAATAATTGGCCGGCATGCAACTCCTCTTGTGATTAATAATATCCTTTTTTGTTGAGCTTCCTACTTTCATGTTCTGATGATATCTCTGTTTTGGTTTTATCGTAGTGTACCCTCCTATTCATTAAGTAGTCGATTCTGTTCTTCTCCAGCGGGATATATATATATTTTTTTTTTCGATAGCATGTCACGCTACGGCACCGGCCTCCCCCTCTGGGACAAATTCGTTATCGTATATGCCCTCAGTCGCGTTGGTAAGAGACTCCCATCCTTTTCAAGATCTCGAATCGCGGGTCAATTGAATGGAATGTATTATTCAGTAACTCACGGACTCTACACCTTTCTCCTCTCTCCCTTCCGGGGATCAGCTGGTGCGAAAACGGTCAAGAGGCATGTCACGCTTGCGATGGAGAGGAAGTTGATCGAGGCTATGACTATTGCTCAGCTTCAGTAGGCCAACCCCCCTCCACGTGTGGGTGTTCCCGGGGACTGGCGCTAAAGCACTGAATGGAATAGATACATCACCGCCCCGGTGGAATCCACTTACCCTGCCTATGCCAAGCAGAACGGGTTTGAACCGCGGAGCGAGACGTTCAAGAGTGGGATGAAAGCGTACTGGATCGGGAATCCGAGGAGTGAGGATGTGATTGTTTGGTATCATGGTATGGGGTTTTCCTTCATTCTCCCTTATCTCTGAATAAGACGTATCGCTGCCTTTTCTATTTTCTCTTTTTTTTTTGATAGTAAGAACCTAAATATGATCCGGGGAGAGAAAGGTGGCGGATATACCATGCCGGCCGATCCAGGCCATTTCCAATTCGCAGCCAGCATCGTCGATAGCGCCAGGGCAGCCGGCAAGGACGTAGCTGTTCTCTTCCCCGCGTACGGGCTGGCTCCGTACGCGACGTGGCCGAAGCAGCTGGAGCAGGGCGTGGAGAGTCTGAGATATGTCCTCGAGGAGCTGGGCCGGAAGCCGGGGAACGTGATGCTGGCGGGGGACAGTGCCGGTGCGTCCTTCCGCTCTCAAAGTTCCCCTTATATCTATCCCTGCCCCCATATATTGATCTTGAGCTCCAAATATTTTATTTCCGAGCGGTTTGTAAACGCTTTTGTCTCGTTTTGCAGGAGCGAACCTCGCCCTCGCCGTCCATTCCCACATCCTCCACCCCCACCCCTCTGGCATCCCCCCTCTCACCCTCTCCGCGCCCCTCAGAGGCGCCATCTTCATGGCGCCCTGGTGGTCCTTCGCTACAGATTGGCCCTCCGTCGCGGCGAACGAGAATAAGGACACGGTGTCACCCTTTGTTGGGGATTTGTGGTCCGCCAATTTCTTAGCTGGTAAGAAGAGGGATGAGTATAATGAGCCCATTACCGCGGAGATGGGCTGGTGGGAAAGCGGTGGGGAGAAGGGGAAGGGGTTGAAGGGGATTGTGGAGGAGATCTTTGTGGGCTGTGGAGGGGATGAGATTTTGGTGGATAGTCAGAGGGTTATGATGAGGAGGTTGGAGGTGAGTTGTATACACCTCTTCTATACAAGTTCCTGGCTGTGTTTGCTTCTTTCTTCTCTGCTCCGCTTTTCCTTTTCTTCAGCCGCCTGGTTTTTTGTAAGGCCTAGAGTGTCTGATCCTTTCCTCTTCGCCCATCCTCTATTCCGTACTCGGGTACGCCCGAGATTTTCCTTCCCAACCATCGTATGTAAACAGGAAACGCGGCGGAAGCTTGCTTGTGTAACCAGAACACCAGATCTCCCCTATGTCCCGCTACTCCATCTTCCCCCGCTCAACCTCCTTCAATCATCTCCCTTCTATCCCCAAAAGCCCCATCCTGCTCGACGCATACTTCCATAAATATTCCCACCTCCACCTCGACTCCTCGTCCCGCCCCGCTGACACCTCGTTAGAAAATCCACCCCCACACAGCGACCCTCGTCGCCCACGGCGAGTTCCACGACCAGGCCGTCCTCGCCCTGCTAGGCGAAGTGTGCAAGGGCGAATTGGCGGATGGGATATGGACTTGGGTCAATGCACGACTTTGAGCTATCCATATCCCATGCATTCGGTCTTCCCCTCGTCCCCTGATTGATTGTGAAAGCCGCGTGTCCTGATGATGATGAGCAACTTACTGGTGCCATCAATCCAGTCTGAGTTCTGCTGTTTGTCGTTTCCGCGGAAGCGTTCTTCAACTCCCTCGACAGCTATGATCGGCACCCTGACACGGCTGCAAAACACCTGCGCTCATCATCAATCAGCTTCGACAAAGCCCAGCGAGTCAGCATCTCAATCGCCCGTCGTACTCTTCCCTGTTTCCCTACGGTCAAGCAGAGGTTTCGCGGGTTTACGGTGGCTACAAAGCAGGCCGTACACATCATGAATGGCTATTTCACGGGGTGCTGGGAGTACACTATGCTCGCTACAATGGGTCAATACAATACAGTGCACAGCGGGTTCACAAGACGGCATTGGAGCGACGATCATTGAGGTCTTCGCTCAGAGTCCATAGCAATCACACCCTCCGTGCCATGATATTTCAACAAGTAAGTGATTTGTATTTTGAATAAACTACGATTCAAAGTAATATCGTTCCATATCATTGTATGGAGCTTCCTTCTCCTCCAAGTCTTTTCTTAGCACCCGCAATCTCGTCTCATGTTCCTGCACCTGCGTGCCCTTCACCTGAGTAGCACCGTGGAGAGACAAAGACTCGCTTAACTTGGTTTGAAGATCTTCTATCTCTGATTGTAGAGCTTGAACGTTTGCTTTGATCTTATCGTGTGTCGCGCGTTGTTCTCTTGCTTTGGTTTCCAAGTCTTTGATTTGGATTTCCAGCTCGTCTATCCTCGCGCACTGTGTGATTGCTCGGCTTAGTGCTCGAGCCTTTTGTCTGTCCTCATCGACCGGCATCGTCACCAAGAGGCGACGGGCAACCTTTTTAGCATTATCTCCCCAGTATATTGCATGCCGCGGCTGGGGATGCAATTCGGCGTCGGGTTTTGAGCCTTCCGGGTCCCAGTTCATGCTTCCAGCATGCCATATGTTGGTGTCTCCGAGGTAAGAGTAAGATCCACACAGCAGGGAGCCTACGATTTCTGCCGTTCTGCAGAGCCTTTCATCTCGTACCCAGATCGGGAACAAGAATATCTGCATGAGGTTTGGGAATTCAAATCCACGCGGGCGAGAGCTTCGACAGATGGTGCTTAGCAGTCCGAAGAGGTACGTTGTCCCTGCGGTGGCCATGTGGTCTTTGCAGCGCGAGACAACATTGACCGACCAGCCAACCTCAGACGGGGTCATTGAGAAGGGGGTGTCTGCATCTGTCGGATTGTTGCAATAAGCAGCTCGGGCCAGGGCTATCCATTCTCGAATCTTGGTCTCGGCGCGCGTCACAGTGCCAGCTTTGCCTGGCAGCCAGCGGAGCTTTGATTGACCGGGCTGAGGGGTGAACTTGCTAAATCGTGTATCTAATGCTCTCTGGTCACTTCGAGGCTCGCCGTCTGGCTCGACCACCATATACTTCTCCATTATTGCGATCAGTTTCTGCACATCGTTGCTCGAAAGCCAGCAGCCGTCCACATCGTGCAGGAAATTGGCATAGATGCCCGGTGTGTCCTCTAGTTTCATGTATAGATCGACGTACCGTCTTACTTCTGCATCTGTTCTGTACGCTCGTGGCAGCTCGCCCTTGAGCAGGGCACTAATAATGTAGTTGGGAAGCTGATCAAGTAGATGAACGACATAGTTAGTTGCTTGTTCTCTGTCCTGTAGTAACCACTCCCAGCTTTAGATCTCATTCTCCCTAGATCGACCATCGTGAGCTCTCTGTCCGAGAGTCTGTAATTGCTGCTCTGCGTGTTTGTAGAACTCCTCTTGTAGCGCGCCTCTGGTGCCTCGAACTCCGCTTATCAACATTTCCACTCATCTGCTTCGTGTTCCACGTTCCGGCAACAACGTATTCGCACAAGTTGACTTTGGGTGACGGGTTCCCGAGACGTCGCGTACGACATAGCGCCTGGTCTCCGACCGTTTTTGACCAAGGACTCTCGAAAAAGTGATTGTGCCAACATTTCCCCTGAAGATTGAAACTTGTATGTCCGGTCCCAAACGTTACTATGAGTATCGTGGCCGAGTCATCCTCTTCAGTGACGGAGTTGTGTTCGCAAGGTCCCCGCGCGCGGTGCCGATAACCATGCAAACCGCGGCCACGGTTGTGAATAGCTGCGCCAGCGTCAGCGGCATGTTGTACATGTGGTCTACGAGTAGGGGTAAGAGGAAGGCGAGTAGGGGCATGTACCATTGCAAGTACAATCATCCCAAGAGTATCTCACCTTCTGGAGATACCGCGCATAAAACCGTAGCAGCACTGCCACGAGGGCGAGTACTAGCATAGAGATCGCGATGCCGTACATCGTCGCTGGGTTGTCGGGCATGTTGAAGGTCTAGAAGTTCGGCAGAGTGAGAGGCGGACCAGCATGATGTAAATCGAGCAATAAAAACGAAGGTGCTCGCACGATTCGCGACTGACTGTCTCGTTTTGGCTCTCCCTTCCACAGCCCAGGTTGGTCTGAAGCCACCAGTCGAAAGTGTCAGCTCCGCCACGATCCTGCGTTGGCCTCTCATCGGAATGATTTGGCTATACATCAAGAAAAGTCTTGAGATGAATGCGAGCATTTAGATGACAGCTAGGAGACCCTTCGCGTATAGAAGCTCTGCCATCAAGTCTACGATGTGAAGTATCAATACCAATCTATATCTTGAAGGGACTAGGCTAGGGGCCGCTAGGATTTTTTTTGGTGGAGCTAGGAGGAGCTAGGAGCCGCTAGGAGGAGCTAGGAGATTTTTTGGTGAAGCTAGGAGCGGCTAGGAGGAGCTAGGAGCCGGTTCCTAGCTCCTCGTTTATTTTTCCTAGCTTCGCTTATTTCTCCTAGCTTCGCTTAATTCCCCTAGCCCCTCCCTAGCTCCACCAAAAAAATTCCTAGCCCCTCCTAGCCTCTGGTTTCCCCACGATGCCGCCAAACCACCATCTAGATCTTGACTCGTATGCGACAGCGGCGTTTGTTACTTGACTCGTATGCGACAGCGGCGTTTGTTACCCTGAGAGATCGCGGAACCTTTTGACCTTGGAAAGGATGTTAAGGAGACGGAGCAAAAGAGGCGCACCGAGAGCGACGCTTGTTCAATCCTCAGCATGGTGCTGATGAGGTACACTCTTTGCCCGCTAGGAGTGCAACACCGAGGCATAGGCTAGCATGGCTTCGCAAATCACGAATGAAGTCAAGGAAGGTGGATTTGGCATCGACGTTGCGGGTCCTCATTGCACGACAGCCAGCTGGCTTCGTCACTTTCGCAAACGCCTTGCTGTGCAGGACAGTTACTGCTTCTGACGCCAGTCCGGGTGAACTGTTGAGGTACAAGCGTTTCTCTGTGGCCTTGAGCTGGACGAAGCCCTGTTCGATCGATTCCGGGAGAAAGAAGAGTAGTATGTCGTGCTTTCCCTAGGATACACCCTGGTCGATCAAGGGCACCAAGGGTGGTCGGAGGTTAGTAGAGGCCAGCATGTCGGTGCTTGGGCATGGGGATTCTTTGCTGGGGCTGAACGATCAGAGTGGACCTTCGGTTTCAACGGAAAACCTCATCATTTCGCGACCCTGACATCAATCCCAGTCACGTTCAACACTGCGCTCGAGACAACTACTGTTCAGCTTGTGTGCGCGGGAGGAGACCCAGAAGCTCCAATCAGCCTTCTCTCATGTTCCGTTCCCCACTTCTCCTAGATGCCCAATCGCTCAGTTGCGAATGGCACAGTGATCACGTTGTCGCTTTCAACATGTAGGTATCGAGGACAAAAATCAAGAGCATGGAATTGGGGGAGTAACTTTCTCACACAACACCCACTAGCCCTGCAGCTGCTTGAACCCAAGATAAACGCATTGTAGACGATCGAGTGGCTATATAACCCAGATCTTTGAAGCTCTTCAATGTTCCCGAAAATCCCACATTGCATGATTGTACGAGGATAAAACTCTCCTTGAAGTTCGAACCGTTGTCCAATTCTCTCATCTATCGTCCATCCACTCCCAACTCACCCATATCTCCCCTTCACCTCTTCACCCTCCCAGCCTCAAACTTCTTTTCCTTCTAGTCCCTCTCTTTCGAATCTCAGGTACGTAACAATGACCCAACGCGACATTCATGCCGGTTTTATTTCAGGGGTCGATCGCTGTCACTCATTTTTCCAGCTCGAGTTTCCTTGTCTCGGCTGTGTTGACCTCCTCGGACGAGGAGTTGGAGTTGGGAGATGGAGATTGTGGGGTGAATTTGAATGGGAAGGGAAGGGTAGATTTGGACTTTGTGCTGTCGAAGAGGAAACGGGGAGTCACACGCATTCATGTGCACACGGATACCCGACTGTGGTTTGGAATCCGATTGATTGCTACTGTTCAAACTACCATCCTAGGCATATTTAAGGCTTTTGCTACAAGAGCAAAAGCTCCCTGTAAAATCTTTGTGGCCACGCTAGGTAGTGCTTTTGTAGTAGAAAGTGTGTGTATAGAAGCTCCAGACTGAGCACCAATAGCCTCATGCAAATTAAAAACCGAGAGCACTATTGCGTTTCGGCCTCCCCCTCAGCGGTACGTTTCTCGCCTCGTAGTTTCGGGCGAACTTCTGCGTTTCGCAAACAGGGCCAAGATCCACGTTCGAGTACCTGCCGTACTCTCATCGAACTGTCAAACTGTATATTGTTGCCATATCGGCGTTTGTAATACAGATACTCCAACGTGCCTCTACTCGAATCAATCAGAGATGCATAGACGGTGCAAGTAGCGCCGAGAACTGCGCACGGGTAAGGGAAATCGTCTCCTCCATGGATGATCTCGATGGATTGCAGATCTGCGCAATTGCCCACCAAGCCAGCAAAGAAAGGGCCCGTCGTCTCCACCACAGCCTGCCTGGCAATGCTGAACATGTGGAAATTCTCCAGGCGGAGGGATTGTAGCTGACTCGCTTTGCGGACTGGGAGAATCGCCCGGACGAGCCTGGCGACCACGCTCCCGAAGATTGACACGGACTTCAATCGCGGGAAGAGCGTTAAGTGTTTCGGGACCTTGATCCAGGAGAACTCGATCGACGCTTCATTGATTTTTACCTGGGACACGTTGGATAGCGTCGATAGGATTTCCCAGATGCCATCAGGCTCCGAGGCAGAGTAGCTGGGTAGCGCCTCGAGCCAACCTCGCGCGTCTTCGCGGCGCTTATTCATAAAGGTCCATTCGAACCTTTGGACGTGTTTCGCGTACTCGGGGTGGGCTTTGATGGTTTTGAGGAATAGCGCCTGCCTGTGGAATGTCTGGTTGATGACGAGATCTGCTGTATTCAATCGCAGGCCTAGAGCTGGTTGAAGCAAGTAGACCTCCTCGTATAGGTTCTCTGTGTAGAGCTTATTAAGGGACTTTGAGGTTAGGCACATCGTTTGAAGATCGCTGCGCGAGCATGTGCCACCGATGGTGAGATGTATTTCTGCTGGTAGTGATAGGAAGTGGTTCTTGGCGTTTGGAGACTGCTTCTAGGTCAGCTTGGACTTTTAGTCGATGCTTCGCGTTGGTGGACTGACCTGCTCATGTGATTCTTCATTTAGAGTCATAGTTGCGAACTGCTTCAGGTCCATGGTGTAGTTGTAAACATTCGAGTCGTATGGAGCATCAACGTTCTCACTTAGTGAACATAAGAGTCATATGAGAAATGTTCCTCGACTGACAAAAGCATGTAGAATCCAGCAGTTACTGTCAGCTCATCCTCTCGGGACTGAGGCTAATGTGAAGAATGGAATCCTTGATTGACTTGCGTCTTTAGCCGTAACTTGGGCATTTCCTGTGAACAGATGCCGATTGTCTGAAAAAGTGAGGACAGAATGATGGTTGCATCCAAAGTGGATGCCAGGCTGAGTTGAGGTGGCTATCAGAAACCATTTAAATATACCTGGTGATCTTTCCCTGATCGTCTTTCGGTAAAGCTTTGCTGTTCAGACTAGATGCCTGTGTGTTCTACGTGGAATGGTTGAGCTTGCGGTTTTGAGGACCGCTCGGTGAGGCTGCATAGTGGATCTTCACGTGGTTGCGTGATTTGATAGTGCTGTGCTGCCTAGAAGATGACAATGTGCCTGAGAGGCGACAACCTGATATAGGAATTTCAAATACATATTCTCCTTGATTCAGATCCAGACGCGTAGCTTAGAGACGTCAGAATAAAAAATTCCAACTGACTCCAACCAAACTTCAGTTTGGTGATCTCAGATAGGTGCAGAGCTGGCTGTTATTCAAGTCACCGAATCAGTCAGGTAAGGAGATGATAGTGAATGTTCCTGAAATGACATCATGCGTCCCTCGTCGTAAGCTAATTGCGATGTCTAAACCCACATCTTTGAAGCACTTAGTGAGATTTCACATATCATCGGAGACCACTCAGCAACGGGGGATGCCACGCTGAGAGCCGTTGGGCCCAATCCCTGACAAAACAAAGCATAACAAACAGAGCGGCCCTAGCCCTCTTCGGCATCTGAAGCACATGTAAGTAATCTACGTCCTTCCATGAACCGACCAACTAGCAGCCAGCGAAGAACCGGAGGATGGAGTATGGCTGAATTCACAACGCTAAAGAGTTCGCCGTCTCGAATGTAGGACGTCTTCGCACCTCTTGCGACAAGATTCTTGACGGCAGGCAAACGGCCGATTGCGCAGGCCGCCATCAGCGGGGTACCATGTTCGCTTCCATCGAGTTCGGGGTCGGCGCCTGCGTCTAGCAGAATGTCGATGTTTTCTGGACGGTACAGGACTGCGGCGTGGAGAGGGGAACCTAGCCGGCGATGCCTCTGGTTCAGAAGTCCATGGGTCATCTCTCTAGGGACCACTCGGAGGACTTTCTTGAGCATCGAAGTTTCGGAATTGTAGGCAGCAGCTGATAGTATATTAGCCGCTCGAGGTTCGTAGGCGCCGAGGTTGGAGCTGAAACTTGATACCAGATTGAATGCGAGTAACGGCGAAAGGCGGAACAATTCACCGATTACCGAATCACCTAAATTGGCCTTTGGTTCTATCTTGTACTTGATCATATGGTTGATAAAAAAGCCCAAAGTATGGATTTCCCCTGATTCTGCTGCACAATGCAACGCTGTGCACCCATAAATATCTTGTAGTCCCAGATCCGCGCCGGCGTCCACAAGAGCTTCCAAAGATTCGAGACTACCAGCGTAGGCGGCCAACATGCTAGGGCTCTCCATCAGGCTGTTCAAAGAATTTGGATTGGCCCCCAAGCTAGCAAGAGCCGAACCATCTCGATTCGACCTCGCCTACATGCAGCATGCAATGGTGTACAATATTCATCATCGGTACAGTCCACCGAAGCCCCGTAGGTGAGAATGACTCTTGCAATAGGTACATTACCTTCTAATGCGGCAAGATGTAATGGTGCCATATTTTCATATTCAGGGGGAAGACAGGTGTTTGAGTCAAGATGCCATAGCACCATTGTTGATAATCGCTGGGTGACCAGATTTGCTAAATGGAAAGAATCGTAGGTTTCCTCACATGGATGCAAAACAGGTCGCTTCCTTTGGCCTGGTCTACGATTAGCCACAATCTTCACACAAATAGAAAAGTAACACCTTACCTGACGCATTTCCTAGGAGAAGCTTCACACAGCCGATATTGTTGTTCAAGACTGCCAGGTGTAATGGGTGTACAGGGCGACAATGCTGTGAGATATCATCTTGTTTACTGTCAAGCAAGTCCCTCATAAATCCCACATCACCGCGCACTGCAGCATAATGAAAGGCCGTGTAACCACAAGTTTCATACCCCTGGCATATCTTCCCGGTTGTTGTGGCGCCTTGAGATAAAAGGTACTTTGCAATATCGCTACGACCCAGGTGCAGAGCATAGAGCAAGGGCGTACAGCCTGAACAACCAAACAAGCTGGCATGTATGTTCTCTTTCTCCTCGATGAGTTGTCGGCATAGCTCGTAGTCTCCGATAGTGATTGCCAGTTTTAGCGGCTCTGATGCCTTCAGCGGACTTCGTCTCGAGTCGACATGTGACACTGTTGTGACTGTTTCGCACGCTTCTGCCCATCATGTTACACTTGAATCCCCATGAGTTGTCCCACTCTAGGAGTTGCTTGGACGCTACGTACCTTCTTTGACTCGAGATTCCTTCAGAACATCTAAAATTTGTTGACGACAATATTTCCGAGCATAGAGCTCTGGAGTTAACCCAGCCACATTCGGCATTCGTGTTTGACAATTTTTAGATAAGAAAATCCGAACCACATGTAAATGACCCTCTCTGACGGCAGCGTGAAGGGGTGATTCATCCTCATCGGAAAGAATTGTATCATCAGCATTAGCCTCAAGCAAGAGCTTAACATTGATGTCCATTCCACAGTACGAGGCGATGTGTAATGCCGTTACATTACCGTCTGTAAGGCCATTGATGTCTTCTACAAGGTGTTGAGTAAGAAGGAATTCAACTACCTTACTGTCGCTTCGGGAGGATGCAAGATGAAGCATGGACACTGTGCTATTCCAATCGATGTTCGCTTTTTGCAGAGCATACAGGACATTAAGTTGACCACTGTAACATGCGTGATGTGCTGCATTCCAGTCGTCATTGTCTTGGGCGCATACATCGACACCGTGACGAATTAAGGTCTCTACGTATGATAATTTTCCAGCTCTTGCAGCGATCATAAGTGCAGTTGTACCGTTGGACATTTGCCTGTTTGGATCGTATCCATTGCAGAAAAGCTCGAGTAGATTGCCGTCATTCATTTCGTCGGTATCTCTACAAAGCAAGTCTATCAATCCAATTCCCATGGCAGACGGGTTGGAGTGAAAGCTTGACGCTTCTAGTAGTCGCTTCAAAAGGGAGCGGCTGCACCCATAAAGGCAGGCGCCCTGGACTGGAGAAAGCTTCCCGGGACTAGTACTTACATCTACGTCTGGTTTGTGATCGAGTATTGAGCGCGCCAGCGCCTCCTCCTTTAGCCACAAAGCCAGAAAAAGCATCTTCGCGCTCCACGGGACAGAACCCATTTCACTTGGACCTTTTGAGGAACAGTGACCGACGATCTTACTCAGCAGTATGGCGCAAACACGAGATGTTTTAGTTACCGGTGCCCGCTTGGAGTGGACGTCTGGAACGTACTCTTGTTCCCAAGATCGAATCAGGATATTGATTGGCGTCTGATCATCCTGGTCCCGGCTAAACAGATCTGCCGAAAGATCCAGCAACAAGTCTAGTGCAACTTCGTGCCAAGATGCGCCCTCGCGCACTGGGCATCTGTTTGCACCGCAAAGATGATGGAGAGGAGTCCGACCCTCCGCATCGGGTTGGTTAACGTTCGCTCCCCGCTTTGCTAACGTCTGGAATATCAACTTGTTACCTTCGATATCGCATTCGTCGTAAACATACATAGTCATCAGTGTATGAAGTGGAGTCGAACCACTCTTGCCGCTTCCGCAAGGGTCAACACCCATCTCAATGAGCATGTCAACAATTACGGGTCTGTTACTTCCATGTTTAGTGACTGCATAGTGGAGCAGGGTTGAATCTTCTTCTGATTTTATGAGTGGGTCTGCCCCTGCAGCAACCAAAAGTTTCGCTGCTTCCGCCGATCCTTCGTATATTGCAAAGTGCAATGGGGTTTCTCCATCAAAATTCACCTTCCGAGGGCCATTCTCATCGCGGCTGTCTTGGAGAGATTTATCATCTTTCTGTTCCGTAAGGGAGACAGGAGCCGCGCATCCATGCTTCACAGCCTGGAGGGGCCCTCGTGGACACTTTGTATGGTCCTTGAGAATCCGCAAAGCTTCGATATTCGGTTTTTCTGCAGTGAGATGCCAGACGTTGTTGCCATCACGTTCGCAGGCATCAATATCGGCCGTTTGTTTAAGCAAGACCGGCAAACATTGGCATCCAGGTGCCTGCACAGCGTAGTGAAGTGCTAATCTCCCTTGAAAGTCCATAACATTGGGATCCGCTCCTTGGTTAAGTAAAAATTTCAGTACATCAACGTGGTTCATCTTACAAGACTCAATGAGAGCCGTTGAACCACTATCATTGTCTGTCTGGTTAATGTCAATCGTCAAGTCTTGCACTAGATCCTGAACCATCCTCAGCTGGCCAAAGTATGCTGCGACTCGAAGAGCTAGAGACGAATCCTCGTTCGTGATCAGGATCCGTTCTGTAGAGTGGCCATTGATATCTTGCAGTTTAGGCCTCTCAAGTGATTCTGGGTCCGCAGCGAACCTTAACAATCGTGCGTGCCCCCTTTTCTGGAGGTGCTCCAATCCGACACGATCTATAACTTGCTTGCAGAATGAACTGTATCCCATAACTAATTTGGGAAGATCGCTGTATAACTTGTCGCTCACTGTAGCGCCCCGCCTAAGTAAGTCGACACACGCATCCTCATTCTTGTATCGAAACGCAAGTTCGATCGGAGTCCAGGTGTCACCTTCGGATTCATAGGGGAAAGAAGGATCTGCACCGACTTCAAGCAAAGCACGAACAGTTGCCGCAGTTGATTCATTCTCCTCAGGAGATCTTCCTTCTTCAACTAAGCTTTGTGGTGAATTCCCATAGAATAAATCGAAGCCCCAGAAGGCGCAATGTAATGGGGTGCCCAGCAGACTGTTTTGATTCACCCTACAGCCGCTCTGGACGAGCCAAGTGCAAACTTTCCCCAGGCCTAAAGAAGCTGCAAAGTGCAGTGGACTACCACTTGCTGGATAATCGTCATGTCCGGCATAGTAATGAGCCCACTTCAAGAAGTTATTTGACTTTGAGGGATGGAAAAGTCGTTGAACTAGATCGAAGAGTTCCGAATTGTCCATGTGGCTACGAGCGTTCGCTAGCCAATTGTCAGCGCTGAGTGACCATAAGGCGTACTCGTTTTTGTTTGGCTCCGTCCGACAACTTTCTGGCTTGTCAAAACTACTGAAATCTTCAAAAAGCAAATACCTAAGATAGATCTTGGCGACACCCGCTGCTCCTAAGCTGTCTTCGTCGGGCACGACAGAGTAGGCGCAGTAGCTAATGTTCGACCGAGTCTCGACGCTTGTTAGAAATTCTCTGACAGTGAAGTGAGCAAGCTCCAACCTCTGACCAGACGCGGACCTCCGTACAAGGCTACTGCAGTGACGAAGTATATCTTCTTCTTCTGGCACAGCTTCTCTATCAAGCCTTTTGTGTTCCGGTTCAATTGACACGGCTTCGCACAGGGCAGAAACACTGATAGAAGGCTCGTGTATTAGCCAGTACAGCGACCTTTTGACCAGCTTTTGAACATCGACGCTGCTATCATTGACCTTCTGGAGAATCCGCTCATACGTTGCGTTCAAAGTGGGGGAAGCGTTCCGAGGGCCCTCCGACGGGCGGCGTCATTTGGGAGCTCGCAAAGGTAATCCATCTGACAAGCGACCCATCGGAACCTAGTTGATGGAGATCAGTGACTGAACATAAAGTCGGTAATGTAATTAGATTTTTCTGGGAAAGTACGGGAGGCTACATATAATGAGGAAGTGAAGCGTTCCATGAGATTGCACTTACATTCCATCGGCGCCTTCGATTAAGCGTTCCATAATGTGCTCTTTTAGCGATAGGTCCTTAATACGAAGCTCTTTTTCGCTGATTCTCCTTGCCATTTCGGCCCCAACGTACAGCTTGAGATCGCTACTTCGAGCCGCAATGGATACTTGCGGATAGTCACCCAGGACATCTCTAATTTCAACTTCTTCCCGGCTCAAGAATAGGGTCTTAATGCTAGTGTCTTCGCTGCTACTCCGAAGGGCTGCTAATAGCTTTGTCACTGTTCTAGTAGCTTTCCCACACTCATCTAGCGCGTCCACAATGATCATTGTCGTCTCAAAGAAAGCTGCCATTTCTATAATCAAAGCTGAAAGCCCAGATGCCTCGTACTCAATGGGCGCTCTATCAACTCGGTGATGTTGTTGGTAGAATGTGCGGAGAACCTTGAAGCTCTGCTCGTCCTGCCTGGCAATTTGCTTTGCAAGTGCGCCTAAGATATTTCTTGGCGATTGTGTCTCAATGTCCTTGTAGTCGCAGTAATAAAAGGCTACAGCGATACTATCACTGCTTCGCTGGAGTGCTTTCTCAATTATCGAAGATGCCAGCACGGTCTTGCCAGCGCCTGGTATCCCATAAAGCCATAGGCCCGTACCAGGCGTGATTAGCCAGTCTTGGAATTCGTCACCTTCTGTTAGCCACAAGCCGGTATTGGGTTGTCGTAGTTGCAAGCTCATATCATGATTCCGTTCTGGGGTGGTGGCTCCCAATGAGAGCAAAATCTTTCGACGCTCTTCGTCCAGCTGGATGCGCGTCTCAACCTCGCGTCTCTGTACGAGTTCATTTTTGATTTCCTGAAGTTGATCGCTCAAGCCGGCCTGTTTAGCAAGAACGTTGACTAGACCAGATATTTCATCCGCTTTCAATGCCAGGCCTAATGTTGCTTTGTGTCTACCAATCTCATCTATGAGGCTATTCGCCTCAGATGTCGAGAACGGCCATCCCAATCTCCTTTTGACTGTACTCAAAGTCCGATTGGCTGTTGTGGGTGCTTCAAACTTGTCCAAAATTGACTTGATTTCCTCCAAAGTTTCCAGACATGGACTCAATCCGTAGTTCTGTATGGATGTCTGCGAAGGATGACCTTCCAACTCGCTAGCCAATAGCTGGACGCGATGAAGCAGTCCATGCAGAACGCTTATCTCGTCCGACAATTTTCTGATTTCCTCTGGCGCATTGCGCACAGCTTTTGCATATTTGAACGTCCGTCGAAAAATAATTTCAGCAAACGTGATTAGGCTCATGAGACTGGCCGAAACAGAGAGTGGGTCGGCCATCTTAGCAGATGGCGTAAGGTAGAAGGTAGAGGCAGATTCACCGAAAAGAAGGAGATCATTAGGAAGGTAAAATGCTACGGAGGGTCTTTACTATTAGGTGCTGGTGAGTATGTGGGGTGCAAGACCTTAAATGCAACGAGAAGAAACGTGAGGCTGAGTTGGATGCCTGGTGAGGCTTTCACGACCCACAGCCGAAACGTGCTGGGGCAAGAGTCATTCATCCGCAGCTGGTCACCTTTCATCCACGAAAGTCGCCAACCGCTGTTGATCGTATTCCATGAAGGTACTTAGCTATATTTATTCGTCCAATGACAGCTGATGCGCTCACCCTATTCTATGACTTTAGATATACAATTGGCAATCAGATGAGATTGTCGTCTACTTACTAGTACGTGGTGTGCAAGATGCAAAGCAACTGTACGACTACTGGTGCAAGCAGTAGCTGCGGTCAGAGTTGACGCATCGTCAACGACGCATCGGGCGAGGTGCATCAAAACAAAAAGCATCGATGCACCTGCCCACAGTGCCCAGAACAAGGTGCGACGACGTGCATCGTCAGATTGTGCACGAAAACCCTCAGCATCTTAAGGATGCGCAGCGCCTAGTATTCAAATGCGGTCACGAATGCATCGAATGGAAAACATGCATCTTCTCCATACATTCGGTCCACGTCGTTGACGGTGTGCACCTTCACTCGGGTGCAGAAAGCTGTAGAATCGAAAATTTTTAGTTTTCCCCTTCCCCGCGAACATCAAAAATTTCCAACTCAATCAAAACAGGTGTATTTGTTTCAAAAATTTAATGTCAATACATATAGTGTAACTCTGATAGTATGACGCTTTAATTGTATGAAATTTGACATATTATTGAATGTACTGTAATCAATTGAAAATCAACGTTCGAAAGGGATTTGAGTACAAGAATTTAAGCTCAATTTAGCGTTGAGTAGTGCGACTTGACAGCAGTATTTTTAGAATTATGTAAGGGTTTCGCTAACAAAAAGCGGGAACTGCTGGGGGAGGGGGAAAGTTTAATTTTTTCGATGCCAAGGATTCTACAGCTTTATGCACCCGAGTGTTGCGCCAACGACAAAATTAAATAGGGAGGTTTTGCAACCCGCGGGTTAACTTTTGAGGTGGTGCTTGTTAACTCTCGGGATTGTCGGAAAAAATCCGACCTTCCTGTTTGGGCTGTCACTAAACCTGATTCGTTAACCCCGCGCGGCTTATTACCACAGGCCTGTGCTAATTAACCACAGGCCTGTGGTAAGTTCCTTCCTAATTCATTAAAAGTGTGCTCGATCAGGAAGGCAAAAAGTTAACCCGCGGTTTAACCCGCGGGTTGCAAAACCTCCCTAATATTGAGTGCGGATGGAAGACAGGAATCACTTATTAAATCACGCTTACCCGTCCATGGAATTCAGAGAGTAATGTGATATGAATGGAGTTCTAGATTGGCCATGTTTCCGAATCCGGGCTCTCGTTGGTTCATTCAGTTTGTGTGAGATGAGACCCCGATTTTTCCAGAGCGGAGTGGTTTCAGGTCTTGAAAAACTCTAACCCTATTTCCATCGAATCAAACTCTCGCGACTCCGACCCCCAGGGAAATCCAAAAGTTCTCTCTCTTTTCAAAGATCAAGATCAACGGTCAATCTGAATTGCCAATCCTGACGCCCTTCTCTGCGAGATAAAGATGTAATTACAAAAGCTGCACAGACATTTTCATACCACCGAATGAATCCAAGTCAAAGAAGGACGAATCCGGTTGACATTTCTCGAATTATTGTTTCTCTTTCCATAGAGACCTATATCATCCAAGCGTCTTCCTGTACCTTCAAGGTCCCAAGTTCTCAAGGTCTCAAGATTATAAATAAACATAACCACACCAGCCCGAAACGCCACGCTAAGCCCCTTCAAAATGTTTCCAGAAAACCCATCATGCTACATCACAGATCC
The DNA here is from genome assembly GCA_018902385.1 of Physcia stellaris. Classification (NCBI taxonomy): domain Eukaryota; kingdom Fungi; phylum Ascomycota; class Lecanoromycetes; order Caliciales; family Physciaceae; genus Physcia; species Physcia stellaris. Next base: position 330,553 of record JABSSW010000001.1, on the reverse strand, counting down.
CAGCCTCTCTCTTCCATATCCCTACTAATCCTCGAAATCAAAAACTGAACAGCCCACTCCTCCGCTTCCCAAACGGATACACCACCAACGCACTCAGAAACAAGCCCACCGTAATGCCAATCGCGACTTGAATCATGCTATACCCCACGTTAAGCACCATACTATTCACATCGCCCACTCCTACCCCGGAGCCCCCGCTTACAGTCGTCGTGCCATGCGGCCGCGTCCCGTTCACACTTTGATTCGTGATTTGATTCGCCGAAGTAACACCAGAGACCAGACTCCCCGAGGCGGCGAGACCGGAGGGCACCTGGACGAAGATGGCGGGCAGAAGAGCCGCGGCAGCGAGACCGTGACGAAGGCGGGAGTAGAGATTCCCCAGGACACCGACTGCGAGCGCGCCGAGGGTGTTTGCGATCTGGGCGTTTGATTTGAAACGAAGCGCGGAGTAGTGATTGACGATGTATCCGACGAAAGCAATGGCGAGCATGACGGGCATCTGCTTGAATTTGCCCTGGTTGATGACGATGAGGCAGAGGGTGAAGGGCGGGACGAAGATGAATGGGTACCAGGTGGGGTTAGTGGTGCGGCAGACTATGTCTGAGGTTGCGTTGGAGGAGATGCCGCCGTAGAAGGAGGTTCCGATGGTGATACCGAAGCCGAGGAAGAGGGAGTAAATGACTGCGTAGACCATGCGGACGGAGCCGGCGACGATATTGCGGGATTGGAGCTCGAGGGACCCGCAGACTGATTGATATTAGCATTGCGTCAAGGGAGCAGGACATTGAGATTTGGGAATGAATGACTTACGGACAATGTACCCAGGCAGGATGAGAGCGATCGCGGATTGGGCCAAGGCAGAAAAACAGAACATCTCTCCGTTCCGTATCGAACCAAAAGCGCGAGCGAGGAAGCTTGTAAGGACTGCAGCCGTGATTTCGAATATATTGGAGTAAAGCTCGGATTTTGGAGCTATGATGAGTTGCATTATCCCCAAAAGGCATCCGAGGAAGAAGGCGATCGGTAGATCGATTGGGCGAGCCCCAAAGGCGAAAGGGCCCACGCACGCACTGGCTAGGCCGTACACAAATACCAAAAACCACGGAGGATATTTGTCTTTTGCTCTAACCACCTCGTCAAGCCTTGCCATTGCTTCATCGAGGTCTATCAGGTCATGCACAACCTCTTTGTAAATCTCATGAGCATCTCGGAGTTTGCCGAGATGCACGCCTTGAGCTGTCCGGACGATCCTGACCTCTGTGGTGTGGGTTCCAGAATCGTCGAAAGAAATGATCATGCAGCCAGGGATATACAGGAATTGCCCTTCAACCTCGAGTACTCTGGCAGACATCCGCATATACTCCTCTAATCGATGAGTGGGCGCTCCATAGCTCATCAAAGCTTTGCAGAGCTTCAATAAGTATTGATGCCGCTTCAACACATTTGCAACGTGAAGATGGACTTTGAACTCGTCGTCACTGGGTTTGGGTGCTTTGGCCATGGTAAACAATGTACTCAGCCTCTGACTGCTACTCCTATGTTTTGGCTGAGGTCTCATTCCAGCTTTCTTGCCTTGAACTGCTGGTGTAGATTCCTCAGCTTTGGTCAAAGGCGCAGCGGTCGGCTGCGCGAGGCTCCTTGAAGAGCTGACGAGATCCGCGATTGATGGTGTCGCTGATGGGCTTTGATCCTTGTAGTACCATTTCTGATGTTTCGGTGTCGCCTGGCCGGAGGCCGCCTTGGATGTAGAAGGGGTCGCAGCACCTGAGGATGGTGCTCCAAAAAGTGAATCTTTACTGGCAGAAAATTTAGGATTCAGGCTCTGGAGGGGTTGGCTCGATTTGGCTGCCCCTGCATCCTGCTCGTTGTATAATCTTAAAAGAGACGATAAGATTCCTTCATTGTAAGCCTTCGGCCTTGGTACATAATGCTCATAGTCTCGTTCACGCTCCGGCGTAACATGTCCAGAACGAAGACTTGTTTGCGATGACGCTGCCGCTGGTATCCTGAATAGATTGAAGCCAGCATCTTTGCCAGTATGACGTCGTATCAAACGTCTAGCAGCGTTGTGGAACCGGCTTTTCTTTTTCTTGTGGGTTTGACCATCACCACTTTCCTCTGTATCCGTATCATCCTCGATGCCATATTGTCTTCTAGTGGTAAGTCTTTCCAAGGGTATATCTTCTAAATTGAGAGGCGGTTGATCTGATCCGGAGGGAGACGGAGGGGGTGATCTCGCAGGCGATGGTAGTTGTGACCCGGGGGCGGATTTGATACCCAAGTCACGTGAGAGTCGCTGAGCATTTGATAGAGCCGTGCGTTCAGCCATAGCTTTCCCATAAGCTTGTTCATCCATGTTATCATCATCTTCCTCTACTACGCCATCTAATCCATTCACGTCTTTCTCCGAAACATCGCTTGAGGATCGCTTGAGGACAGAAGGTTTTGGTATAGGTAGACTCTTTAACATTTCGGAAACCTCGTGAGAAATGCTACTCCGGCGCTTAGGGCTCACGCTTCCGCTCCTTGTGGCTTTAGAGTCACTCCTTGTGGCTTTGGGCAATGGCTTTGAGGGCTCGGCCGTCGGAGGCGAACTGTGATCCCGGAGATTGAACGTTGACTTTTGCTTCTGGGTATCCATTGACTCGCCTTCAGGCTGCCAGTGGATACGTCCCCTCTTCTTTGGAGGTCTCGAACTGTCTCTCGACACTGGGGCACTGCTCTCAGGACTCTGCTCCTGCGAGCTTTGGGCCTCGGCTGATACAGGTGTGAAAGAATGCTCCGGAGAAGCCATGGTGGTGAGAGAATGTGAACGTCCAAAATTTAATTACATTCAAGATTCGGGCATAAGATACCAAGGGTATATGAATCTCAAGTCAAAGTGAACTCGTACAGCAAGCCGGATTGAGCGATGACTGGGACAAAGAATGTGTCTAGCGAATGAAACGAGTGAGAGAAAAGGATAAGACAGTAATTTGTTCTTAGACAAAGCGATGGTGCAGCAAAGACTGGACAGACTAATACATGCGAAGCTAATTGAGAGTTTTGTATATCGATGAAGAGATAGGAAGAGAGAGGGAAAGAAAAGTTAGCGATGACTATCATCCTCTTTACGATCACGGCAGCAGCACAGGTGGGGAGAGCCACCCACGGCTCTGACGTTGAATGGCCTTTCCTTGTTCGCCATGCGGAGACTCTAGTTCTAGCTGCCGCTAAGTCAAGAACACTGGGATAGTCAGGTACGAGGTGAGCGAGTCACTTCGAAGCCTCGGCCATCCGAAGAAGATCCGAAGGAGATATTGTCGCAAAGCTTTGACGGAGAGCTGCAAATCAAACGTGTAGCCATGATGAAAAATTGAGACAGCTTCCATCGCCTTAAGCTTATCGCCTTATCGCTCGCATGTGCCATTATCAGGGTCCGGAAAAGGCCAAGTGCTGCTATATATAGAATTTTAACAGTCTCTCACGCTTCCAGAGTTCCACTCTAGCAACCTTAGATGGCAGGAAAGCTCCACTGCTTGTATACATGCAAAGTCTCTTTTGCCACATCCCTGGCGGAGCGGAGTTCATTACAAGGTCTACCAAATGACTCTTCTCATCCCCTTGCAAGACTTTGGATCTGAAAAACGCCAAAATTCAGACATGAGGAACATATTGAGATATTCCCAAGACATTTATCCATATAGAATCTTATCCAGAAGTGTCTGACATTATGAGTCACATCAACGCCCCCGAGTCTCGAGCTCGGTAAGCTAATCAACAACCATTTTTTCCATAAACGATCTCAATCCATCTCCAGCTCCTGTCCCTTCATCCATTTCATCAAGCATCGCGACGCTTTTCGCGTGCAAGTCTCTCATTATCTTTCGACAGTAGTCAAAGCTTCCAGTAGATTTCATATATGCCACCGCATATCTCTTGACTTCTTCATCCGTCGTTTTCTGCTTGAGTATGTTGATGAGTTGGAGATTTGACGGGTTGGTACGGATGCTGTGGATAATCGGAAAGGAGAATTTCCCCTCTGTCAAATCCTCGCAGAAGCCCTTGTTGGAGGTGTATTCGGTTGAGGCAAGATTGAGGTAGTCGTCGCGAATTTGGAAGAGTCCACCGATAAGATTGACTAAGGGAACATAGTCTCTGCGTGAAACGTTAATAGCCATACCAAGAGAAGCAGAAAAGACGGCTCACTTGTCACTGTTGCTCTCCGCTTGCATCAGCTTGATCGCCAAGCGGAACAGCCCACCAGTCTTGTTGCCCACCATCTCAAGATAGTCTTCTTCGTTTGGGCATGTCAACGTGTCACGCCAGAACAAGTCCATTCCTTGACCCCGATGTAGGTTGATCAGTTCGTCCGTATAGATCTGGACAACCATTGGATTGTTGAGCTTTACCAGCTCTTGCAGGGCTTGAAAATATATGTAGTTGGCTGAGTTGATTGTTTGCGCTGTACCAAAGATGCTATGTGCAACCGGTATGCCCCTTCTGAGAACAGAGGAATCCTCCACATCGTCAACTCTATTGTGTAGTTAGCTCGGCTTATTGAAGCCGTTACAATGCCAGAGGACCCACAGAAGGGACGCCGTATGTAACATGCCAACAACTTTTGTGATTATGGCGAGACTCTCGTCGGGCACCTTGAGCCACGCGTTGAATGAAGTGATCAATAATTTCCTTAGGTTCTTCCCAGGATGATCGTACATGTATTCAAAGGGTCCGAGCAGGATCTTCTCCTTTTCCGGTGACCAGTCTCGCCCATTAATGTTCTTGATAACGCCATCTTTCCTGCGTAACGCATCCGAAGAGATGAGATCCAGAGAGGCAGAAGTGGTATGTAGTTTTCGGCGCTGAGCTATCCAGTCGCCTTCAGGGACAGGTTTGAGGACCGGCTTGGTAGGGGACTGGGGTCGCCCAGGGCTAGAAGAGGTAAGGAAGCTCGCAGCAAGACCAGATGAGCTGGTTCTTGGAGGAATGGCATTAGGAGACTGGAATTGCTCGGAAACCATGACGCGAACCTTGCTCTAGAGAGTGCCTAAAGCTGACGGAGGACTGAGAAAAGATGGACCTTTTAGTAGATAAGGTTAGAATACAAACAACCTACTGCGTACGACAAGATATTGCTCATGTGACGCTATTGTTGACGCGGCTACACATGAAGCAGAAGAGAAAGAGTGCGGCACTGGTGAGTGGTTGTTGACAAGACGCTCGGCTTGGTGGAGACATGATCGGAATCACATGCCAAAGCTGCAGCCATAAGTCTGCACGCTTCAGTAGTGCTTCAATTCTCCGTCAGACCATGCATTCGTCGCATTGCTTTTTCAGTGCTTGGTTGATTCCACGAAGGTAGAAGTGCCGTTGTACATATGCCTGCTTGGTGCCAAGCCTCTCGCTTAGCCCTTCTAATCAGGCTTCTGGAAGACTCGAACTCTATCATCCTGAAGCCCCCCATACGCTGAGCCCAGATACTGCACAGTCGAACTCGTTCACGCTGAATCGATCGATTCTGCATTCAGGCCCTTCTCGATCCGACTTTTTACAGTTCAGGCACTCTGACTTCTGATAAGGACTCTGAGTTCCTTTTCGTGAACATCTCACCGAAGTACGGAGTAGCAGCAACATGCTCTTCAACAAACACATGAACTTGTGTCCGAACGAGGTGCGCACTCACATAGTCGGCATCAGGCACACAATCCTAGCACTGGCAGCTCCAGCCCCGTATGCCGCGTAATAAGCCATTCATGCTCCCAGGGTACCCACCCTCATATGCAGCAGCGAGAGCCCATCACGCCCATCTGCAGACGCGGCGAGTTCTGACCTTTGTGCTATCAACGGGATTCTGTTACTCCGTACAGATTACCCAGTCACGAGGTGATAAGACCTCAATACAGCGCGTTCAGCACGGTTTCCATGTTCGTGTCCTGGCTCATACTCGCCTGTTTCACCGATCGTCTTCGTGGCAACACTCCTCTCATGCTCTGCGAGCTTCACCATGATTCGCAGGCTCTACTCTAGTAGGATAAAAGAAGTAGTCAGCAGAGTTACTCTCAGTGATCATCCTGAATTGATCAGACCGTGATGTATTTCAAGGTCGCCAAGGCGGGTTTAATAAAGCAACCTCAACCCTCATTTCGGCTGTCCAGCCAACAGCTCAAAAAGTCAACAAATACCCGCAAAGGGGGACATGCGATCAATCCGTACCTCATAGCAATACCACTTGCATAAGCCACCAATGGAGTCTCTACTCTCCTTGTCTTTCGACTACCTCTCATCGTTTGACGGGGTCAAGATTCGAAAAGGATTGAAACAAGTTGAAGGCTTGCTGGCACAGATATGTCTATCGAGGTCCACCAACTCCACGGCAGCAGAAAGACGGAGATCAGTAGCACTCGGCGGCGCATCCGAACAATCACCCAAAGATCTGTCTTCGTTGAAAGATGATCCGGCTTTTCGCGAGTTTTTCAAATTACAGGAAGGATTTGAATGGAATGTTGGGATACGGCTTATTGCCTGCTTGGAGAGACTTCTGGGCAAAGGGAGCAGTACGTTCTTCAGTGTTCATGTTGGTGGTGTCGATGGAGGCTAACCGCACATCATAGATGGCCAAAACGACCTCCTCATCGTATCGACGCTTGATCTTCTCCATGGTGTACTTCTCATACATCCACCATCACGCTCACTCTTCGCCCGCGAAATCTACATGAACGTAAGTCCTCCCGGCTTTCGTAACGTGGTCTGTGCTGATAGACCTCGCAGCTCCTCCTCGACCTCCTCGACCCTTCCTCGTGTCCAGCAATTCAATCCTCGACTCTGCTGACGCTCGTCACGGCGCTCCTCGAAACTCCTGCCAACACCCGCACTTTCGAAAACCTTGATGGTTTGCTGACAGTCACATCGCTCTTCAAGTCTCGAAGCACAAGCAGAGAAGTGAAAATGAAACTTATGGAGTTCCTGTACTTTTACCTCATGCCGGAAACCCCTTATTGCGGTGTGGGAAGCCGGCAGAGCAGTGGCGGACTCCAACGAAGCCCGAGCAAACGACTTGGAGCGTCCTCGGATAAGAGTATCAATGGTCCAGGGGAAGCAGCGAAGGAAGCGACTAGGACAACGGTGGAGAAACAAAGGCTACTAGGAAAGTATCTACCTAATGTGGAAGATCTTGTGGAGGATTTGAGAGAGAGTGCGCCATATGGTGCGAGCCTAGCCTGAGAAGGGGCGGTAGAGCTGGGACAGCTTGTACGATAAGAGTTTCGCATAGCCAGGGAGTTCGAGGAAACGGCGTGGCGTTGTGGAGGTATACCAAGGGGAAAATATGTATGAGCATGTCTGGAAGACGTCTCTTATCAAAGCCAAGCACAGGTTATGAACGTGCAATTTTTATCCTTGCTCTTCAGCTATGCAGGCTCTATCTCATCGAAATATTTGTGGGAGATCCTCTCGCTATGACGAACCAAGTTATCATGTTTCGCCAACGCATCCGCTAACTTCTTATCTTTCCAACCCATGGTTTCGCTCAGCAGTAAGTGCGTGTACGCGAAGACACTCGCATCAAACAGTCCAGGAGTCTCCTCCGCAAAGAAATACCCATCGTCCCCAAGAAGCTCAGATAACGCCTCCCAAGCCTTCTCAGCGTCCCGGAACAGCGACTCGACGTCAATCGCGGGTGACTGCTTCAGTAGCTCGGTTGCTGCGGCCTGACGGAGCTGATACGAGATTGTCTGTCTTACGAGCGGATTGCTGCAGGTGGGGAGAATGTAGCGCGGTTTCGCCACGGAATCGAAATTCGAGGGCGTGAGGTATAGGGCATAGAGCTATCGCACGGGAATTAGCTTTGTTGCAAACTAGACCTGAAAGCTGTGCTTGCCCATGCGTTACGGATCCGATTGTCTAGTAAGGATAGATAGGCCCCATAGCGCATATCCGATGACTCTTCTCGTGAAGCTGATCTTTCAGAGATCCAGTGCTGGAGCTTATTGGAAGGGATTGGAAGCGTTGACTCGCTCCGAGGAGCTGGCGAAGCGGGTAGGAGGAAAGGAAGAGCTCCGCTGGGAGACGCGTGGTTGTTCGAGGCGACTGTCGCATGTTCAATCCCCGTGAATTTCAAATATGCCTGTCTCGTTGATCAGCACCCAACTTTCCTGCTCGGTGGCTTTTTGGTGAGCATACCTGCCATTTCAGACAGCTGGGATTGAAGGACGGGGCCCCGCTTCCGGCTGCCTCATCCGTCGTAAAGATGTAGAGATTGTTTCGACTCCGGTCGACGGCCGTTCGTAGTGGGAGGTGGTTCGGCGCATAGGTCTGCAGTGGGAATCGACCGAAAAGGCGTTTTACAGGAGCTGGTGTATCAAACCATGGTTTGGGTTTAGAGCTTGACGACTTGGAGGATGGCTCGGTAGTGTTGGCCTGTGTCTTGTTCTCGGGGGTTGTCTTGTCATCCTGTGACATTCTTGAGGTCCATGGCTACTGGAGGGAGGGGAAAAAATAATGGAAAGTCGCGAAATTTGAGGCCTTGGTCAGCCCTACGACCCTGGCTCGCCTTGGAAGATTTCCTGACCACCTACATTCATCCCGACTTCAAACATCGGATTGCGGAAAGCAGCTTGAGCTCTAAGACACTTTTTGCACGACTAGCTTTATTCGAATCGAGGAGAACCGGCGACAATGAGGATGTAAGTCAATGGCGAGCCTGGCAAGGGTTTTCTTAGCTCGCTTTCGTGATCTATGACGATAGTTCACCTCGGACTACGACGTTGATCATCGAGAGCTCAACGTATATATTGTTGTCCCCTTCTCGTTCTCTATTTCAAGCTGTAGACTTTGCCTCTCTACTGTCGACTTCCTGAAGATCCAGAGGTCTCTTGTTCAATTGTCTTTTGCTCACATCATGAGTAGCCCAATCATTGCCATTGTGACCGGCGCTGTATGTTTCCTCACTAAGGGCACATAGTAAAGACTAATAAATTAGAACCGAGGCATTGGCCATGCCATCTGCGAGACTCTCGCAGCAGACTTCCAAGAACCGCTGCTACTTTATGCGACTTCCCGAAAAGGGGAAGATCTAGGCTTCAAGCCTTCGTCTACGAAGACTCAGATCAAATACCCTAAGCTCGACATAGCCAACTCAAACAGCATTGACGATCTTGCAAAGACCATTAAGAGAGATCATGACGGACTCGATGTGTTGATTAACAACGCCGGAGTCAATCTCGACGATCAGTACTCGCCGGAAAATGTGAAGACTACGCTTGATACAAACTATCGTGGGACGCTGAAAGTAAGAAACTAGGTACTGCGCATCTACGATGACGGTCTTTGCTGACAAGGTATTGCTACAGATGTGCCAGACCTTCATGCCACTTCTTCGGTCAAACGGCCGCATCGTCAATGTCTCTTCGACTGGGTCTTCTTTGAGCAATTATAGTGATTCCATCAAGGCGCGCTTCCGAAGCTCTAAAATGACTCTGGATGATCTCGCGAAGTTGATCGACGAATATCAGGAATCTGCGAATCAAGGTACCGAGCGCCAGAATGGCTGGCCTACTCAGTCGTATGCTGTCAGTAAAGCTGCTCAGAATGCGTTGACTGCAACCTTGGCCCGGGAGAACCAAGGTCTGGTCATCAACAGCTGTTGTCCAGGCTGGGTAGCAACAGATATGGGTAAGATGATGAGCTCAACGCCGCCTAAAAATCCAGGTATGTTCAGTCCAAATATTTGGTGTCAAGTTGTATTGATTAGTTCAACGCAGCCGAGGGTGCGCGGATACCCATCCGTCTAGGATTCGGTGATATCCAGGGTGTGACTGGGAGATATTGGGGTAACAATTCCATTTCAGGACGAGGATATGGTCAAGTGCAAGAATGGTAGACCGAGAACTGAACAATGCTGCTGTTGGAGAGCTTGTTCAGGTAGCCATAGCCTCCATCAACGTTTTTGCACAACGCACTATTCAAGTTGCTTCCTCCACATCTTATCAAAGTTTGCTAAGTGGAGCATTGGTTGTGCAGGGTCGCTTGGTCGTGCCTTCTTTGCCTGTGAATACTTGCTAGAGCGCTGTGAAATAGCGCTGCACTCCCAATCACCAATGTCGATTGTCGAGCAACTGAACGCTCTGAAAAACCTAGTAGAGTAGATCTTGACTTGAGTATCATCAGGCGAAGCTGTAGGGAGATGTCTAGTCCATTGCGAGCCCTCTGGCAGGCAAACCAATCAAAAGACGAGCAAGCCTCACCCACCAGCCACACTTCAGATCAGCGCCCGCCTTCAACATCTTTCGGACTCTTCGTCAGCTCACTCTTTCCCGGAACAACAGATACGAACGATGAATTAGAAGGCCCCTTGCCGCAGCCGCAGTCTCTCCGCAGATTCAGACCAAAGAAGTCTTTCCCACGTCGAAGTCCCACCCTTGTTGACGCTGATGAGCCTACTACGAGTATCGACAAAGCTTTAGCGTCCGACAGCCATGCTCAACAAACTCAACAATCCATGAACCTTTCAAACAACATGTTCCCTTCCTTTCTCGATACCAATTCTTCCACTTCGGGTCCGACCAGTATCCAGCGACCTTTACCAATGGCATCACAGCAACAGCAACATCAGGTGAATGGTACTGGGAGCAGTATGAACGGGTTAGGAGGAGGAATGAGCAATGGCTCGGGAGGATTGCCCATGAATGCAGGGCAACAGATGGATGTCAACATGCTTTACCAGAAGGTCATTGAGCTTAGTGAGGTATTGAGGGAGAACCGGGAGAGAACGCAGGCTATTGTTGCGGGTGCAGAGGAGCTCGCGACTCGAGCAGCTGCCAATGGGGCTAGTCCCTCGTTACAGGAAGCTAATGCCGAGATCTCTGGTATGACCGCCCAGTATGATATCGACATTAACAGCTTCTAATAACCATCTCCAGCGGCTCGAATAGCAGACCTTGAGCGTCAATTGGCCCGTGAACAGAACAAAACTCGCACGATGTTACGAGAACAAAAAGAAAACACCAAGCTCATTGGGGAGTATGAGACCGCCGTAGGCAATATCGTCGAGATGGTCCGAAACTATAGCTTCAACAATAAGGCCGAGAAAACTTCTCTACAATTGCACTACAACAAGCTGTTACAGGAAGAGAAAGACGCGCATCTGGAGGCAAGACTCGAAAAAGATCATTGGCACAGCAAATTCATGAGGAGTGTGGAGATGTTGAGAGAGGCATACAGGCTTCGATGCGAGGAGGAGGAAGTGCCAACGAGGATAGTTGCGGGGTTGCAGAACGAGGTTAGGGCTTATAGGAGTGCACTGGGCATGGAAAAAGAGCGTGTTGAAGATGAATTTGGATGGGAGATCTTGAAGGATGTGGTTGACCGTGGCGAGGACTAACGCCCATCAATCGGATACATCTCGAAGACATTGTTTAGCGCGGCGTCAGGGGCATAAGATACCCATGAGCATGTTGGTTACGAATGCAAGTCCTTGATATAAGTTTTACCATCTTCAAAACTTGAGTGACCGCCCCAGAGCGAAAGGGGTCTATTTCCTGCAAATTGAGTTACTTTTCAAAGCCACGAAACTCGATATCCTGGTCGATTGTCCTAAGTCGACTCAATTTTGGCGTGGGGAAAGCCTGAGCTGCCTGGGCAAAAAGCGGTGGAATGTTGACGGCTTCTCTCCAAACCCATCAAAGGTCGCCATACGATCAGCGAATTATCTTGCAATCGTTTCTTTAAAGCCTCCATATGTACAAAGTCTCTCAGCCTGCTACGGTCAATTGCTCCTCGCCCCGCCCTTCGCTGCCCTTATCTCGTCCATCTTAGCGACCCGCTTCTTAAACTCATCATACTGGCATTTCTCGTAGGTATGTCTTTCGGTCTGCAGAGTAAGATTGTCAGCCACGGTCTCCCTGCGGAGCTTCTCCGTCCTTAGCCGTCGACTCTAGCTTACCTCACACTTCCAAGGCAAGTAATAGGTTTCGAATCGACATCGGTTGAGAGGTATAGCTAGATGGGCACAGCTGTCACGATATTGGAGTGGAAGTCGGGCTTCGGACATTGCTTCTCGGGATGCGGTGGCCGCTATGATAAAGTAGAATTGTTAGCCGTGTTGCATTTCGAGAAGGAATTACACCACATTGGTAGGAATTGTAAGCTTCTCGAAGCTGAAAAGCACCCAGCTCTAGAGGAGATGCATATTTTTGTTTGACGTACAAGAGGGCTCTTTATAGGGGAGAAGCGATTTTGCTTCACTGACGGCATTTTGGGCGGTATCTGTGACGGATTGGACAGTCTCTTGGACCGCTTCCGTGACAGTCATGGTGAAGGCTTTAATTTCATTAGCACGTCAAGATGTTCTTTGGGGCTTCGACAGTTGATACCACCAATTGCCAAGACGCTAATCTGGATATGGATTATAGCCTTCCCGCCCGCGTCTCAACACGGGCCTCCCACCCACCGTGACGCGACGTGGATCATTTCAAATCTTCTCGAAATCCATTGGAGGTCAACGCATCCCTGTTCGATATGATGATAGAAGTCTAGGGCCATTCGGATTCTCGTGGGGTTCTGTATTTCATAAAGTGGACTTCTCAGCCGGTACCAGCGGCTTAACCTACACCGGCGTGTCTGGACGGGCACAGCGATAGAGCCTTCACAGATATCATGGCTCCCAGCATGATTTCAAACGACGGAATCTACTCCGCAACCTACAGTAATGTAAGTCACCTCTTTGTCTCTCTGCTCCCTATTTGAGAAACGAGATTCACTCACCAAAACTCTTGCAGGTTCCCGTCTTCGAATTCAACGTGGAAGGGAATCATGTCATGCGCCGTCGTCACGATAATTGGATCAATGCCACGCACATCCTCAAGGTAGCGGACTATGATAAGCCGCAACGCACGAGGATTCTGGAGCGGGAAGTCCAGAAAGGTGTACATGAGAAGGTCCAGGGCGGTTATGGAAAGTATCAAGGTTAGAGACTTCTTGAAGGACTGTTCGTCTGGCAATCGTCCGCTGACGCTAGATACCAGGAACCTGGGTTCCTTTGCACGAAGGTCGGATTCTCGCAGAGCGCAATCATGTGCTTCAAAAGTTAAGACCGCTGTTCGACTATGTTCCTGGCGACATAAGTCCACCGCAAGCGCCTAAGCATGCTACCAACAAACCCAAGCTGCCGAAACCTGCTCAGCTCATCAAGAAACAAAGTGCACCTCACCAGTCCTCTCCTGAACATGACTAACGTCATTATAGAACCGAAGGCCAGGCCCGCAGCTAGCCAATTCAGCGAAGATTTTGAGAATGTCAGCGCTCAGCTCAATGACGACGAGTCAGTGGCAAGCTCCTCCCCCTATTCTGCATCCTTCATACAAGATCACGATACACCCTATTATACCAATCAAATATCCGGACGAAAACGCAAGCGTGCAGCAGAGGCTGAAGCCGCGGATCAACATCAAATACTCTATGCCGACGCTCTTCTCGATTACTTCATGATTTCAGGCTCAAACTCACCACCTTTTGGTCTTGAGCCGCCGATGCCACCGCCTGATTATGAAATGGACAGGGCTATCGATGACCTCGAACACACCGTTCTTCATTGGGCAACAGCTATGGGTGATATCCCCGTTGTGAAAGCTTTTCTGGACCTCAATGCTGATCCTGGGGCACGAAATGTACGAGGCGAGACGCCACTCATTCGCGGTGTAATGTTTATCAACAACCATGACAAGGGTACGACGGGCCAGCTCGTCGACCTCTTGAAGGAAACTCTCTGTATTCATGATAACTATGGAGGCACTGTTCTCCATCACGTCGCGGCAACTACAAGCATTCTGCGCAGGAATAGGCCAGCTCGTAACTATCTGGAAGTCCTTCTCCACAAATTAAGTCAAATTCTTCCGGCTCAGCAGTTTGTGGACTTCTTGAACGCACGTGATCATCAAGGGGATACGGCATTACACATAGTATCTCGCAACTCGGCCAAGAAATGTATTCGCACTTTGCTAGGTCGTGGCGCACAAACCGATATACCAAATAATAGCGGCGAAACAGCTGACCAGTATATTCAGCGATTCGCCAGCCAGCGTCAAGAGGAATATGCTCTAGCATCGTCCTCCCCAGTACAGTCAGGAATGACTCTAGCAAATGGACATGTCCCGAACGGAGTAGCAGCAATAGGCCCTCTTCCACACTTCGGAACGGAAGCTGCTCGTTCATTCAGGGAATCGTTTGAGCACGTCTCATCCGCTAAAAGTTTACAAGTTGCTATTGCAATGGACGCTGAGATGAAAGACAAAGAGACTGATCTTGAGGAGGCCCACCGTCTGCTGGCGAATGTCGAGCACGAAAGGTCTCTCGCTCGTGCAAAGACGTTTGCGTTACTAAGCAGCGGAGAGCTCATTGATGGAAGCGACGATGCAGAGCTTGAGGAGCTGCAGTGTGAATATGATACTTTGAAGGCTACCTCGGAGAGCTACCTCGAGCAGCAGCAGCACAGAGAGCTACATGCGGCAGTGAGAGAAGAAGATTCCCTGTTGCCTCCCTCGGCACATCACGCTCAAACGAATGGCGCTACACTTGGGGAGGCAGCACTGCAAGAGAGGCTGCAATTGGCATGGGATCTTGCGGCCGAACAAGAGAAGCGCCAGCAGCTGGTAAGGACCGTCGTCCAGGCGCAGGCCACGGCAGGGATGTCTGAGAAAGGTGAACGATTGAGGACGTTGATTGCCACGATCATAGAGGTCCCAGAAGACAAAGTGGTCGGCTTAGTCCCAGAACTACTGGAAGAGTTGGAGCTCAGTAGAATGGATGGTATCAACGGTAGAGTCGAACCAGCGGCGTTTGCGATATAAATGGGTTTGGTTTGCCGTATGGTGTCTACGATGGCGTTCTTGTTTCATCGCCTTTGATGTTCACTGCATGTTGATACCCTCTGTCACGGATTTGGAGGAAGTCCAAGCTGTTGTACATAAGTCTACACTATTCTGTAGAAATACAATGTCAAGTCTCGGTCATGGTGTAATTTATCACAGGCTCCAGCTCGAGTTGTTTTATATCGTGGAGGGAGAAGCGTATTTTAGATCTCTGCAAATGAGCCGACCTCTACCTGCATCTCGAAGGCTACCGTGTTTGTGCTGATCATGATGTGTGGCCTACTGACCTTGTTTCTTACTGAACAAGTCGCAAGCTCAACCACCCAGAAGTAGTCAGCAGAAGGAGATTACTATTAACTTACACCATCTGCAACATTCTAGCTCTCGAGTCATCACGTACTGGTCGTCAAAGATACAATAATACATTGCTGGCGGGCCTCGAGTGGCATCTTCATTCGCAATGCTTGTATCTCTCTATCATTGCCAAATCTCCATCATCTGTCTCACCCAAATCTAGGAACATGCATTGAGAGAAGCAAATCAAATCACGCTGACAATTAGGCTTACTCATCTCAAAAATGAGCACTTCCAATCCTTCAACAACGGCACGGATTCCGGCTTCACAGGGTAGTCTGAAAAGGAGTGTACAAGCTGATTTCGATGGTGAGTGTCATTCAATCTCTTCTTTATATTTCTCAATTAGTCTATTATCATCCGAGAATTCACTCGTTCCCGATCTTGGATTATGTGGATTGGTTTCTACGCGTGACGCCTAGATAGGATTCTCACTTGCTTTTGAATTATATAGAACCCTCTGATCCAAAGAAAATGTCGGTAAATGGCTATACTAGCAAAGTCCGAGTACTGGACAAGTACAAAGTTGTTGGGTTTATCAGTAGTGGCACGTACGGTCGGGTCTACAAAGCCGTTGGCTTGAATGGGCAGGGTGGAGACTTTGCTATCAAGAAGTATGCGACGACTGTCTTCTCTTTTCAAACCCAATTTTGTTGACAATACTTTAGGTTTAAGCCAGACAAAGAAGGCGAAGTGATACAGTACACTGGCATCTCTCAGTCCGCTTGCCGAGAAATGGCTCTGTGCTCCGAGCTATCTCATCCGAACGTCATCAACCTTGTAGAAATTATCCTGGAGGATAAATGTATCTTCATGGTCTTTGAGTACGCTGAGCACGATCTACTACAGATTATACAGCATCACACCCAGCCGACACGCCATCCCATCCCGTCATCTGCTATCAGGTCCATCCTCTTTCAGCTGCTTAACGGCCTTTATTATCTTCATAGCAGCTGGGTACTCCACCGAGACCTCAAACCTGCCAACATCATGGTCACCTCGAGAGGCGAAGTACGCATTGGCGACCTGGGTCTGGCTAGAATCTTCTACAAGCCTCTCCACTCGCTCTACAACGGTGATAAGGTTGTGGTCACTATCTGGTACCGCGCGCCCGAGCTCCTCCTTGGAAGTAAACACTACACTCCAGCCGTCGACTTGTGGGCTGTTGGCTGTATATTCGCGGAATTGCTATCATTGCGGCCGATCTTCAAAGGCGAAGAAGCCAAGATAGACAACAAGAAGACTGTACCCTTCCAGCGTAGTCAAATGCAGAAAATTGTTGATATTTTAGGCATGCCAACGAAAGACAAATGGCCTGGCCTGGTACACCACGCAGACTATCCACAAATACATACGCTTTCGTCAGCGGGTCCAAGACTACCGCCTACTGAAAGCGGCAGGTCCCCGGGTCTCGAAGCATGGTATTGGAATACCTTGAGAATCGGAAACTATGAAGCTAGCTCTGCTGCCGGTACACCCGGTCAACAAGGTTTAGATTTGCTGTCCAAGTTGTTGGAATGGGACCCGACCAAGCGACTCACAGCTCAAGATGCGCTGCAACATCCATATTTCTCTGCCAACGGAGAAAAGGTCTCAGCGAACTGCTTCGAGGGGATGAGCATGCAGTATCCGCATCGGAGAGTGAGCCAGGATGACAATGACATCCGAACAAGCAGTTTGCCGGGAACCAAGAGAAACGGGCTACCAGACGACAGCCTTGCTGGGAGACCAACGAAGAGGTTCAAGGACTGACATATATGAAAATCAAGAGACCTCAAGGAAGAAACTATTGGGCTGCCAATCCACAGCAGTCAACCATCATCTTGCCACGAATGCAACTAATCCCAATTCACAGGGCATCAACAAATTTACTCATCCGATACGAACCTGATGTGAGGAGCGGAACAGAGGACATAGACCTCAGGGCGCCTTAGGGCATATACAGACACCGGCGGTTTGGTATGAACTTCCTCAGCCCTGGGGTTAGACAGGAAGTAGTACAAGAAGTGGCTTGCTGAAGGAGTAATGACCACCAAGAGTGGTACAGGGGATCCTCACCTGGGACGCAGCGAAGGCGGAGTTTTGCGGCGAGAATAGGGGCATCGGGGGCTCAGTAATGCTAGGACACATCTAGTTAGGCACATCCCATCGGGCCAGTCTGCACATATGCTGCAGACGAGTATTAAAACGAGTGAAAGCTCGCTCTGCATGATGAATATAGGGTCTTCTGATATCTGGTTTTCATTTCATACGGTGCTCATAAACATCCCGTAACTCCTACTCCATATTCAAGTGAAGACGTGAACTCGCGATCTCGTGATCTCGTGAGACAGTCACACTGACCGCAGAGGCGCATACCTTTCACATCTTACTTGTAGCCTGATATCTCACTGTCAGCGACTGCGCTTGCCGTCGACTGACCTGTATGGATGACCAAAGACACGCTCTCGGCTTCGCTGGGAAATCTTGAAGCCAACTATCCCTCTAGCACCCCAACTCCAACCATCAACACTCCACCATCCGAAGAATCAAGCCCACGACCACGCTCACGCAAGTCTTCACCTTACAGACCCGGAGTCTCATTCTCAGCTCACAAAGCTGGTGGTAGCCCCGCACCGAAAGACTGGCGGGGCGAGGACCATTCCGACGATCAGGAGCTCGATGAAGAGGACGAGGCTATGGGAGACAAAGAACTTCGGCCCCACCTTTATGGGCCAACCGATGGACGCTCGTCAGCTCCGCTGCTGAAAGATGAAGGCGGAAGAATCTCCTACGATTCTTCCAACGGTAACGCACGCCCGCCGCTCATGGCGAGGAAATCAACGTTTCGCAGTCGAAGCCCAGACTTGGAGGGATCGAAAGCAACGAAGAAAAAGTACACCTACGCAGCCTTCTTTCTGGGTGTGAGCTTAATTAGCTTTGTCGTACAAACGGAGACCGCGGTGTATATTCAGGATGAACTCAAATGGAAGAAAGCTTATTGCATGCTGTATGTCACTATTCTTCCCTTGACGGAGTCTTGTACTAACATACCGTGTCTCTCAAGATATTTTACCCACGGCTCCTGGTCCCTACTATGGCCTACTCAACTCCTCATCCTGCGACTGCAAAATTGGAGAACCCCATGGAAAGCTTTCTGGCGCAAACACGTGTACATTATCCGGACTACAGCGCAAATGGTGGAATCCCAAAATCTTCACTTAACGACGGCCCAAACGCAGAGGTCTCCCGTCCCCTACATCCTTCGCAAAACAGCCTTCGTGACCACAGCTCTTACCATCGCCGGCGCCTCATGGTACGTAGCCGTCGCTTTGACCTCCCCTAGCGATCTCACAGCCATCTACAACTGCTCCGCCTTTTTCGCCTACGCATTCAGTATCCCTCTACTCAAGGACAAGATTCGATTCGATAAAGTCTTTTCTGTGGCCGTCGCCATCGCTGGCGTGCTGATCGTAGCTTATGGAGACAGTAAAGACACCAAGCATGGCGGGAAATCTGGTGGTGCAGTCGGCGGCGCTCCGGCTTCTCCGGAGGAAGAAGCAGGTCGCAATCGCAGCTTAGGAAACGTAATCATCGGGATTGGAAGCGTGCTGTATGGCCTGTACGAGGTGCTCTACAAAAAGCTTGCATGTCCGCCCGAGGGGACAAGTCCAGAACGAGGCATGATCTTCGCAAACCTGTTTGGTTCCCTCATCGGATGCTTCACTCTTTTCGTGCTATGGATCCCTCTGCCGCTCTTACACCTCACAGGCTGGGAGAAGTTCGAATGGCCGGTAGGGGAGCAGGCCTGGATGCTGTTCATATCTGTAATTGCGAATGCGACGTTCTCGGGTTGTTTCCTTGTCCTGATCTCCCTGACCTCCCCGGTCCTATCATCTGTTGCTGCGCTGCTTACCATATTCTTGGTGGCCATCGTTGACTGGTTTCTCAAGGGCGAGAGCTTGAGCGCCGCGGCGATTGTTGGAGGCTTACTGATTATTGCGGCGTTCTTGCTATTGAGCTGGAGTACATACAGAGAAATGGAAGAGGAGAGGAAGAAAGCGTAAGTCATATTCCTCCGACTAGGGCCAGCAAAGGTAGCAGGAGATTTGCTAATGGATTGCATTGCAGGTTGGAAGATATTTCGAGCCTGTCAGATGACGATGATTAGATACCCCGAGCATCAATGTACGATTTGGAGACGTGCATAGCATCTTCTTTATAGCATGGGTCGGTGTAGGTCGAGCAGTGCATAGCCTGGCGTTATCCACTTACCTCTATTATATGATCTTTGCGTTGATATTAGCGATGAGTATTGCATTCTTGTTTTGCATCCAAGTCCCAAAACCTCAAGCCTGAAGTGCTTCACTCGATAATTGACCTACTACTTAGATGATGACAGATATTGGACACCCGAAGCCGAACGTCTCAACTAATTAGCAGAAGACTTTAAGTCCACGAAGTCGGTCCAGAGATAGAAGTGTACATCTTGTCTTAAGTTATACTGGTGGATTGTATCAACGCCTGAACGCCTTCCGCACTTTCCTCGCCACACGGCTTAACTAGTCAACCAGTAGGCTACACCAAGACATGAAGCTGGAGAAGGAGGCACTGAGCTCCCCCCCTCTTTGAGGCAATTGCTCAACAAGGCCGGACATCAAAGAATGAAAGTAATACGCCTGCATGGAGTTCGATCCCTACCTCCAGTGGCAAAAAGCTCACGTGCCAGAGGACCATTACCAGACCCCTTCTGGTGTACACTTAGGGCTGCTTGGTGTTATTAGGACTTTGGACTTGTGCCATACCCGCGATTACAGACTGGCTGCCACTATTTTGATCTTCAATTTGAATGTACGTAGCTAGCGGTTTGAATAACTTCTTCCTCCATCAACAGTCCCATTTGATTACCCAGCTTGAGCCTCCCTGAACGCTCCCCGCCGTCGATCCTACGCAGCAGCGTTCTTCCGCGCAGCAATTGCAGCATCTTCAATCACAAGCTCTCTTATCACTGCAGACGCTACGTATGCTGGCAGAACCCGACACAAAGACCAATCCCTGCCATCAAAGGAATAGCCAACAGCATAGTATCTTGTGATGTTTGTTGGAGAACATGATGCTGGTACGTGCAAGGATCGATATGGACAGCAAAGGCAGGTTTGCATCAGGTATCATTGTTCCGTTGATGTTGCATCTGCTCGTTAGCAGGATTTCCCATATTCAAAGACCTCCTTTCTTGCTGACTGCAGATGAAGTAGTCCCAGTCTTTCTTCAAGCTAGACACCCCGGATACATACACACATTAGGTGGATTAACATTGTATTCTCAAGCAAGTTACCCTTAACTCCTGCTACAAGTACACATTAAAGCTAATCTACTTAGGCTGATTCAGGTATCAGACTGCACGCTCCATCGAGTGCATGTACTTGAAACGACAGCCTTCTTCTAACGGTGACCACCATGCTGTTCTTCTCTGCCGTCGTCAGACGCCTCTGTTGATGCTTGCCGGCCACCCCTAATGCGCCTAGAGACGTGACCACTTCTAGGCCCAGCGTTATTGCGATCCTCTCTGGGCCTTGCGTTGCCACCACATTCGGGCTCAGCATTACGACCACGTTCGGCCCGAACATTGCGACCACGTTCGAGCCCGGCAACATGACCACGTTTGAGCCCGGCATCATGAAGGGGTTCGAGCCCGGCGCTGTCAACAGGTTCGAGCTTGACAATATGAATAGGTTCGGGCCCGACATTGTGAGTAAGTTCAGGTCCAGCACTGTCACCTTGTCTCCGCCCCTCACCATGAACAGCGCCGAGTGCCCAAACTTGTGCTGCCAGAGCTCGATTTCGCCCTTTGATTTCTCCGTTGCTCATCCCCTTTTCGTAGATGTCACGCGTGGTATAAGCCATGCCGGATTCAAACAGGTTATGCTTCTCCAGCGCAGTTATCTCACCTCCTGCCTCTGCTTTCAATTCTTCTCGCACTTTCTTCTCGAGCTGTGTTCTCAGTGCTGCCTCTGCGTTCAATTCTTCTCGCACTTTCTTCTCAAGCTGTGTTCTCAGTGCTGCCTCTGCTTCCAGGTTTTCTCGCACTGTCTTCGCTTTCACTTCTTCTTGCACTGCCTCTGCCTTCAATTCTTCTCGCACTTTCTTTTCAAGCTCTGTTCTCATTGTTGCCGTCTTATCCCAGGAAAATCCACCCCACAGCACCAGACAAACTACCACGGCGAATGCGGTCATGTAGTGATTGCTTGGCATAGACATCTTGTTGAACCTCACGGGTGTCCACAATACTGCGCTGGCATATGATCCTAGCCTGCCGTTCACAAAGGTTAGACCACTTCTATGCAGAAGACGAGGCTTTGGCTAACCTAAGGTGAAGTCAAATCCCTCAAAGGAAGTTTGCTGTTAATGAAGACTCCAGGTGGGCCCACTACTCTCATTAAGAACTTTTTACAATATCAGCTAAAGGTGGATCTAAGGACCACTTATAAGAAGTAAAAGTTCAAGCCTTTCCTTTGGATTCCCACGATTGACAAACTTGACAGGGTGTTCCGCTGATGATCTGGAGTGCCATCTCAGCGTCAGTCGTCAATCGCCAAGTTTGGATTTTGGAACTCTTGCTGCAAACTGGCAACCTAGGATGTATGGGTCGCGCCTTTCTGCAAAGCCTTCAAATCGACGGACAATCCTACAAGCTGATGTGCTCATCTCTGCAACTTGGATGGGTACTCTTCTTTGGGTACGATGGCATAAGCTTAAGATACGTGTGGCATATTGAAGGGTCTCGATTGCGTTTGGCTACTTAGATGAGTCACTCTAAATCATTCGAATTTTGGACACATTCAGTACTAATTCATGCTGTGTTGATCTAGATAACCCCATTTAGAGTATATTTCTGCTGCTTTGTACTACACATCAGATCTCAGCTGGCATCCAAAAAGTTGATTCGGTCAGGGACAACCGATCCGTCAATCACCAAGTCCCCTGTCCCTCCTGACGCCGATACCCACCAAACTCCTCTCCCCCACCATCAGACGCCTCAGCGTCCACAGATCTAAATCCCCGTCTAGCCGTGCGCCTAGCCCTCCCAAGCGAATACCCTCCATGAGCCCTCCTTCGTACCTCCCGCATCTCCCCCATGACCTCCTCCCACCCATCCCTCTTCCCCCGTTTATAGCTCCCACGCATGCCGTAGCCCGCCCCGGCAATGAACAGCCGCTGCTTCACGAGCGCAGAGACCCCCTCCCGTTCTCGGGCCTCTAGCATATCCCGCACGTCTTGTCTCTCTTCTTCTAGGAGCTGGTTTCTTACCACGGGCGTCAGCTCCTCCCGCAGCATCTGCTCCACGTTTTCTTGCGCCGTTGCTCGCAGCTTGCTGATTTCGCGCATTTGGTGATAGCCGCCGAGTCGGAAGCTGGTCCATGCTATCAGGCTGCCGAGGAGGAGGATCAGAGCGGTTTGACCGATGTCTGCTATGGATAGATCGGGGAAGGGGAAAGGCGCAGCGTGCGCTTGAAAAATGCACTGCGTCTTGAGGGACATGGTTTGTGCTTGGTGAAGGGGATCTAGAGCAGAAAAGTTAGAACACTGCTGACTGAGCGTGCAGAGATCAATATCTATGCAAAACGATTGTCTCAAGACTAACGTACCGTTTCGTAGGACTCCCCAGAAATCCCCTATTCACACTCTGGCGACTTCACGATCTCTTCGAAGGAGGCGTAGACTGAGTATCCATATACAAATGAAAACCTCCAGCAGTTCAACGGGAATGCTGATATATCTTGAGGGCCGGGGAGGGGTGGGAGGGAGTTCTGAAACAGCTGCCCCGTTGAGCAAACTTGTCAAGACAAAGAAAATCTATGAAATTAGTTAGGCCTACCATCCCAGCATTTTCACTTCCGAAACATCAGAATGGAGCAACAGCACGACTGACCTGCGTTGGGGATTGCTATTGGTTGGTTTCCTTTCTTGAGATTAGGGGGAGGGGAGGGTATCCATCCCTCGCTATCGGGTAACAGCAGAGCTCTTGAGACAGTCTGAGACGGGAAACTCCAGAAAATTGGTCTAGCAACAGCAGGCAGCTCAGTGCTCATCGCTTCATGGACGTATGTACATGGGACGATGGCGTTGGATGGCAATTGATTATTAAGGGGTCTGTCGAACAAAGTGCAGGGAGGTGGCTGTGAGGAGGGACGATCTCCTTCTATGGGGGAGGTTTAAGGATAACTAGATCATCTAGTAGGTCTCCACAGCTTATTTCTTTTCTTTTTTTCTCTCTCTTTTCTTGGTATATGATCACAAAGAAGTAAGTTTTCCTCGTCGATACATCTACTGACAACAAGCAGATCTGAACAAACCTGCAACCACGGCGAGTTTGATAGATCTGCGTGCACCGCGATGATGGAAGTTTGACAGCTTGTGCTAATGGATGAAAGGCTATCCTGTTTTTTCGGGTTTGCTGATTTATTGATATATCTCGATTTGGGCCTGGATGTTCTTGGTCTGTCAACTGAGCACGGTTCCTCAAGCTCTGAACTCGAGGTACCAATTATTCCTACAGCTTTCTCAATTTCCCATTTCCCGCTGCTTCTATCTTCCTTTATATTCCTTCTTCCGTTTCCCGCTTTCCAGCTGGTAGAGAAGATGCTTCCGTCGTCGACAGCCTTGGATATCGCTTCCGCGACGTCTGCTTTCACAACTTCGATATCATCAGCACCATACGACGACGTCAATATCGGTAGAAGAACTGCAGAGCTATGTCCTTCCTTTATAAGTACTTGGGGCGTCGACGGTCTGCACTTCACGCAGTACACGACTTACATCCCCTGCGCCGGTACTTCTGCTTGGACGTCGCTCGCCACTGACACTCCCACCACTACAGAGTCTGGACACGCAGCTCAGGATGCCGGGTTTCGGCTTTCGCATGCTGGGTCTCTGGGGTTTGTTATTGGGGTTTCGGTTGGGGTTTCCGTCCTGTTGGTGTCGATCGGCGTAGCGTTTTGGTTTCGGAAGCTGAAAGAGAAGTATTTGAAGCGAGGTAGAGAAGAAATCCGGGCTGAAAACCAGGCGCAGGCGGGGCAAGTGGTGAATCCGCCAATCAATCAGCAAATTTGACCATGTGGAATGGTCAAGCGATGTGCTGCTCACCGTCCTGGGCTGAAGGATCACAATAAGTAATTGGGACCGTTCCTTAGCAAGGGAGACCGAGAGTTCCAGCTAGGCTTGTAGCTTATAGAGCTTGTAGCACTCTTAAGGAGGGACTGGTGATGGAGGAAGAAGAGGAAGAGGACAAATCATCTTAGCATCGAGAACCTACATACCGATTACTAATTCCAGGGGGTGTAGGTACTGTAGTCTTGCTATTTGCCGTGTGGATCTCCGTGTTGTTTGTGAGAAAGATATGCATTCTAAAGGTTCTGTTATACTAATTGGACAGGCTAAATAATAAGCAGCTCGATAGATCTAGTTGACTGATGCTAGATATGATGACAGGCTAAAGATTCTGACACCAGCACGCTGGTAAATCCTCCAATCCCAATACTCGGTCAGACAACCATTGTTTGGCAACAGCAAAGGGAAGCTAATAGAAAATTGTAGATAGGGCGGACTTGGCTTAATGGATCCTGACTTGACAGATGACAAGTTTGCCCACCTCTTGGCACCATCCAAACAAAAGCGAGAACCTCAGGAACAGCAAACGATGCTCCATGTACTTCAATACATCCGTGTCTTGCAGAGCAAGCTCTTCCGCAGTACGACCGAGCAGTTGCTCCCAAGCTGTACTGGACCATATGAGCTTTCCGCAGGCAATCGTGCCAGTCTCATCAACGAGAGTACCGACCTGACGTAGAGAAGTTCAGTATTCTCCCCGTAGATGATAAACTGACGGACAGCAGATACTGACCAGCTTTGGATTTATACCTAGCTCTACCAGCTTATCGCAATGCTTACATCTTGCCTTGGTTGTGTTGGCGAAGAATGGAAGCCCACAGCTAGAAATTGTTCAGCACTATTCCGTACTTTCGTGAGTGATCTGACCATTCAGTGCAAAACATCATGTTGCGTTGATAGAGGCTCATGATGTTCAGCTCAAGGAGTATCAAGCTCAGCCAACCCATGAAGCGCTCTAAAATGGTAGTCAGCGCTAATCGTTTGGTGCTTCATGAATCATACCGTTTGGAGCAGCCCTAGCGCTGAGGACGGTGTCAATCCCATCGACGTAACACTGGCTCTGGGATGTCTGCACTTACAATTCATCGACATCCGCGAGCGTGTAGAGTACTCTCCGTTCCGATGTCAAAGCTGCTTCAACATCAAATACTATCAGGGTCAGTCCTCACTCTCCAAGGTATCAGCAGTATCTTACCGTCCTCTGGAAACTCTGGGTTGACATGTTCTCGCTTGGTCAAATTCTGAGCGAAGCTCCTAAGCCAGGAGGCGTCGTTTATAATTGGGTCGACTTCCACGCAGGTCTTCTGCCCAATTGTGATGACTGGTTTCCCTTCACCTTTCAAGCCCGGATCGGAGAGTAAGAGCACGGTGTTGGACGGCTTCCATGAGCTGGCGGAAGCAGCTATGCAATTCCAGAGCTGGAGTGTTGCATCCGAGGTATCGTCGAAAACGCCAATGTTTACTTTCTCGGCCTGGTTGCCTTTCTTCGTGGTGACTTCGTCGAACCTTCAGCAGCAATTAGCGTGAGGAAATCGAACCTACAAGTCTTTCTTCCCCCGTTGCTCTTGACACAGACCAGTACCTTGGCATGCAACGCCTCGGCACCACCCTCAATGAAGGACTTCAGAGTCATGAGGCCGGGGAGCTGTTTTCCTTTACGATATCCCAGGGGCGCCTTGCACAGCGTGCCGTCGTCACTCTGCTGGACGAGGAAATAGGAGGTATTGTCGTTCTCAGGAAAGATCGATGTCATCAAGGTTGATGCTTGGCCGGCCATATAGCTTGTATCTGCGTTCGAGATGTGTACCGTCCAGATCGACACGAGCTGTCCAAGACGGATTTTGTAGTCCATCTTATCGTACCACAGCTTTACCTAGAGGCAGGTGTCAGGTTTCGTCTTCTTCAATAGAAAGATAGAGGGAAGGTTACTTACATCGATTATTCCGGTATTATCCTTGACCGCAAGCTTTAAACACCCTTTAGCAGCTCGAGGCTTCTTGCTCGGGGTGTGCATATCATAAAAGTTGACAACTCTGCCCATCAATGCCACGCAGCGAGGCCCGGGGATCAAGGATTCTATGTCAACTTCATCGTAAGTTCCACGCGGCTGCCATTTTGGTAGACCTGTAGGATGCAGGGTAGCTTCAACTTCTCCAACTGTAAAGCCGTCGCCGACTTCCGTGGGTGGGCTACTAGGAGCTTTGGACTTGGTGGGAGAAACCTCTGGCTGGAAAAAGGACTGAATGGAAGGAAATTGCGGTGCCATTGGAGGACGTATCTACTTGATAATGGATGATACCCCAAGACTTGCTTAAGGCGATTCACTGGTATGCAGAATTTGCTTCAAGCTTGGGAGTAATCAGAGAAAGAAGCGAACTTGCAGTTTGAAGGCGAAATGGAAATCGTCGTACAGCTATCATCGGTCTTGGCACGCAAAGTCGAATACACTATGAGACCAGCCATAGTCAAGGGCAAACGACCGTACAACGTCTACTGCTAATGCATCGTTCACTCAACAGTAATATCATGGCTGGCGGAGAAATACTTGGACTGGACCAGAGATTTCTCTCTTGGCTTTGTAAATGAGTGTGATGGAAGCCTATCTACCTACCTCTTCTGAGCCTCCCTACAGATCTCGTCATGTCTTAACTCATTCATTGATCTGGTCCATCATAGCTCCATATGACACGAATCTAGAACAGCTTGTGTTCCAAAGTCATGTCAGACTCAGGCTGGAGACCGACGCAAGCCCGGAAGATGTTGGTCAATGCACCTCGCTGCTTGGCCAAGGCGTTGACAACCGGCGTGCCCGGAGGAGTCAATGGAGCCTATAAGATTTAGTATTGCTACTCTGAATCATTTTCAGTAACTGCAAGCTTACCTTGAGCATGTAGCTGAGGATGCTAAGGACGCTGTGAAAGCCCTTATAATCCTTGGTATTTGCGCCATCGCCTGCTTCAGCCTTCCAGGAGATACGAGTCATTATCTCGGCGATGAGCACTAGGTCGATGATCAAGGGAGAAGCGAGCAGAGAATCCTCGCAAACATTGAACAGACTGATCGTCTGGTGTCCTCCCATGAAGATCTCGGCGTAGTACTCGTCAAGTGCGCGCTTGTTGTCGCCTACCG
Source organism: Physcia stellaris (assembly GCA_018902385.1). NCBI lineage: Eukaryota > Fungi > Ascomycota > Lecanoromycetes > Caliciales > Physciaceae > Physcia > Physcia stellaris. The sequence goes on along the minus strand of JABSSW010000001.1, from coordinate 303,080 downwards.
CTGGCATGTATTTGATGACCACAGTATGGTTGGGGTGCTCTCCTGGCTTGTAGAGAACGTTATTCGCTTCAACCATATCGTCAACCACATTGGACTTGGAAATTTCCTTGGAGCGGAATTGCTTCTGAGAGCTGAGGTTCATGCCATCGTTGTTGCCAAGATGGTTGTAGCTTGCAATCGAGGTGAGCTTGATTCCAGCGTTGATCATGAAATCCACAAGAGCAGATTTCATCTTTGTTTGACCAGATTTGAAGTCATCGCCACCAATGAAAGCACCATGCTGTTCGGCAAGCTCGATGGCACCAGGCACAAAAGTGTTCTGGGGCGACCCGTTGATGAATGGAGCTTTCTCAAGGATACACGCTATCGCAAAAACAGTCGATGGCGAGACCTCTTCATGACCAGACTCTACAGCCTTCATGAGGTTATCCGCAGTGTCATTCACACCGTCAAGTATATCCGCATAACGCTCGGTGTTAGCTGTCCACTGCACGATGACTTTATCAAGTGCATGCTTCTCCTTGAAATCACTGTCGCTTGTCAGTCTAGTGAAGCAGAGGCCTTTGAATACACTAACCGAATGTCCTTACGGATCTTCTCCACGTGAGCCATGCAAGCCTTCGATCCTTCAAGGACATTATCGGCCCGATCTCCTTGGTTGGCAGCTATGAAGTCAGGGTAGTAAGGGCTCGGTAGTGGCTTCATCTCAGACATTTCCTTCTTGACCATGGCTTTCAAGGTAGGCTCCAATACAGCGGCTCGGTCCATGGCTTGAGCCAGGTCCATGCTGCTGATGTCCCAGCCACCAATGACGAGATCGTTTGGATGTACCATAGGCAAAACGTCGTGAAACGGAATGTTGATCTCTTTACCGGTCTTCGCTTCAGTTCCAAGCTTCATGGTGGAGGACATGACAACAGAGCCATAGTAATTGGCAGCACGAGGACCTTCACGAGTGTCCCACACAAGGCCACGACGGTTTGCAATGATGCCTGCCGTGACAGTGGTTCCGTTGTTACCACCCCAACCCACCAGCATCATGCCCACCTTTCCAACCTTGCGTTCCACCTTGAAGTCATACACGGTCTCCTTAGGCGTGGCAACATACTTTCCATTCTCACCCTGAGCCACGGAAGTCGTACGATAGACGTACTTGCTCTTGATCTCGCTGTCGGTGTAAACGACGTTTGGAGAATCAACCGTGAACAGATCAACTTTCTCTCCGTTCTCAGCGGTATGGCTTGTCCCATTGGCATGACCATTGGTGGAACCATTGGTATATTCTGCGTGAGGTGCCATTTTGACTATTGTTCAGTTGAACTTTGAGTGTATTTTAGGTTTATGAATGGCGCTGTTTATCTGGAGAAGGGGGAATCTGCTGCACCTCCTGGAGCGGCAGAGCGTCGACCTCCGTTATACGGATGGTGGATCCTACAGAGTTATGTTCGTCAGCCATACGCTCCAGTTGTCACGCAAGCCAAGGTAGACCAAAGGGTACTTGGACTGGAAAGGTGTTACTGACGAGTTGAGCAGATTGGAATACGTCTTGACGGTTGTGTGATCGCACTGCGCAGTGCGATCTAGAAACGCTTGGTAAATGAAAGATTCCAACAGTGATCTCGATGTTCAATTTGGTGAGAGAAGAAAGAGAAGAAAGAGAAGAAAATTGCAGAGATATGATGTCGAAGGCCAGTCACATGCTTCCGTTTATCGCTCAATTCCCCCACGTCCCGCTGTTAGTCTCCGGCAACGCTGTTGGTCACTACGAGTCCCTATTTTTTCTTCCTCGCTTTCAACCGTGTGTTAGGTGCATACAACGCTCTTGTCCATCCTCAATCCCACCCTGAACACCCTGCTGCTCTCGGGCTGCGGTGCATCAAAATGTATCTGGACTTGAAATCCAGCCCTGAGCCATTTCCTGTGAAGGGACTCAGATCCTGCAGCATTGAATGAACAGAGCAGTAACAATTTTGCAGGGGAACATTATATTCCATCCACCCCGAAGCCTTCACTTCAGGGTAGACCGCAACTCAGTGAACCGTGCGGTGTTCGAAAACCAGCACCACACCCGTTCTTTCTAGGAACGTGCCCAGGAGCAATGGGCTGCCGACCTCGATGATTGACGCTCTTCTGGCGGTGAATGTTCGTGAACGAACTACTGCAAAAGACGCACTGGTTTGCTTGGCCTACGTGCAAAAAGGAAGGTCCCCAAGACATTGGGAGTCGACGCAGCGTGTGAAATCTCCGCAGATTCCTTGTTCAATGGTCCCGAGGAGAGGAAAGACATGAATTAGAAGGCTGTCCAGCACAGCATTGGCATTCTTACCAACTCTGGAGTTCGACGTCGAGAATAAGCAGCGACGTCTTGGCACGATCAGACCTCCCTCAAAGACCCCGGGCGTTCTTGGGTCTAGATCGCCAGGGGAAGTTCTTCTTTTGGACGGTGGCTGCTTCGAACCCTGGCGCAGCTAGCCGTTGACCTGCATCTACGGACTCGGATCTGCATGACGATACCCACTAAAACAGTCCTTAATACTCCTTTGATAAGTTGATAACGCTGTTGATAGTGGCCAAGAAGGCAGGAGAGGGGAAAAACGGGACGACAATAGAGCGGCTCTTAGTTATCATCTGTTGGTGGAAGACTATGGTAACCAAGCGTTTCAGAAGGGTTTTGAGAGAATCACACGCGCAGATGGTCATGTGATGGATACTTTGTTACCTTACGATACCGAACGAAAAGACAGAATGGGCGGTTGGACTTGCGGCTCTGAGAAATATTGAATGCAGCAATGTATTTGCAGTGAAGTCATGACTAGAATACCATTGGCGCATTAAGCCAAGCAACCGTTCTCTTGCTTCCCTAAAATGACATCGAGTATCAAGCGTTCCAGCCATTTCCCACATGGACGGGTTCCACATTTCTCAGAGTGTCCACGACAACCACTTCAGCTCACTATTGCAAGCCAAAAAATCACGATAACCAGAATTCTGACCTCGAGCACCAGAGCTTCATCCAGGAGGCTTCCTGAAAAGAAGCTATAAATTCGATCGTCGCTAATCTCCTGCGGAATCTGTCCACCAATACCCGCGCTTTTCCTACCAGGGAGCACACAGGGAGCTCCATCTTCATTTCCGCCAGCGGTATTGAATGACTGAACGATCACACCTTCCACCATCACCTCCGGCGCCTACGACACTTGTCACCTGAGCTCCTCCGATTCATCCATTAAGCCCCTGAAGGCTTGCTGCTTGAACCCGTTACACAGAGAGCGGAACGAAGCTGGAGTTCGTGTGCGAGTAACCTTCACTCGGAAAAAATATCGGTTACCCGCATAGCTGCATGTTTGCGCTCTCAGATGCTGTGCATGAGCTTGGGATGAACGTGGAACAAGACTGGCGTCGAAGATGGCCTTCGCAACCCGCCCCTCGAGCTTCTTGCCTAGCATCAAGTGCTCCAACTGCAATGCGGAAATCGAGATATCCATGATGGGAGATCATGTGTGTAAACAGGGTGCGCAGTTACGAAGGAGAATCTGCTCTTTGAGGCATGCTAATTGCGTGGCAGCACTCTCTAACCTGGAAGCCCCTCCGAACCAGCAATCCCAAGACAGTCACCTCGCGCCGTCACCATTCAAATATACTAAGATCGAACCTCAAGGGCCAAGGAAAGCTTTGCCCAAGATCAATTCATCCATTGCCAGTAAGTAGATTATAAGCAATCTAGGCGATTGGAACTGCTTACTGACCTGTATGCCCTAAGACCACCCTTACCGACCACGTGCCTTTGCCCCAAGTAGACCTACGAATCTATCGCAAAGCGAGTCACCAAATCCTGCGATCAGCGATGGAAGATCTCCATTGTCTCCCTTGAGTCGAAATGCAACACTCCCTCTCACACCCCCATCCCCAGAAGCGAGATCGCAGGATGGAGCTTTTCCAATATTTCCTACCTCCAAAGCTAAGTCACGGAGCAACACCCCAACAAGCCCTTCCGAATCGAGCTTCCCACCAATTTCGAATCATGCCAGCCAACAGAGCCAGTCCAACTCTTTCGGTATCTTTGCGCCCTTGAGTCCTAAACGTCGTGGCGGAGACGATGTCATGAAAAGATTGGATGCGCTCTCTCGTGGACCTTTCGATACAAACAGCAATGGGGACGTTCGTAATCTCGGACACAAAAGGACCGGAACTTCGAGCAGCCGTGAGGACTTCATAGGATACTCGCCCCAATCGTCCAATGGTAGCCCATATCATACCCGGAATACCTCTTTGGCAAGTCTGGCTGGTGGTCCTCGGCCGAATAAACCTACGGAAGTCGCAGAAATCCCCACAAAGTCGATTGGTCCACACAGGCCATCAACATCGGACAACAATTCCCGTAATCCCAAAATGGATCATCCAGAAACCAACCAGTCACGTCCACTTATCGGACAACTCGGTCGGTCACAGACCTCTCCAGTAGAGACCATGGGCATGGGAAGTTGGCAGGAATCAAGTTCAATTGCGGAGAGAGTAGATCCAAATCCCCCACAACCTAGACCACCATATCATCGTCCAAGACCATCTGTAGCAGCAGCCATCAGGCCACTGGACGAAATCGGCAGCATGAGCTCGTTCAAATCATCCAGATCTCTGAGAGGGCGCAAAGATTCAAAACCAACAACCCAGAGTTCCGAACCGCTACCCCTGAGCACAACCGAGGCCAGGAGTGATCAGCGGCTTCAGGATGCACCGCCTGTGCCTAGGCCAACGCGGGCTCTTGACTTTGGCATCGGAAACCCATATCACCTTTCCACGGAATCTGCATCCTCGAACGACTCCTCTGGATCTGATGTCAAGACTTCGAGTTCGCGCTCCAGTCCACCGTTATCTGAATCGCCGCAGCGGCCAAATCGGAAGGCCGACACCAATAAACTGGACAACTTGTTGAGTGAGTTCCGATTAGGCTTGGACACTGCACCAATTCCAGAACCCCCAGCGCCTCCACGTTGGGCATCACCACCCAGTTTTAGCAGACCACTGTATTCAAGACCGACAGAAACGTCACCATACCAAGATTCGGCAACAATATCACCAACTTCAAACACACATCTACTTAATCGAGACGGCCTTCAATCTGCTCTTGCTCCTGCGACGTCGACAGATGGTTGTCTGGTCTCTACATACCCTGCAGCACCTCGAGTCGGTCTGTCATCTTCTCCTGACCTCATTGCCTCGCCCGATGAAGTTCTGTATCCTGCGTACCCTCCAAATGAAGGCACTATACGCGGAAATCCTACACCATATCCGCCGCCTCCACCACAAGCCCCACTTCCTCGTCCCCGAAGAACCGCTACCAACAAGGGAAGCTGTAGGGGATGTGGGGAGCTCATCATGGGAAAGTCAGTCAGCTCAGCAGACGGTCGACTGACGGGTCGGTATCACAAAGCTTGTTTCGTCTGCGAGACCTGCAAGGAACCATTCCAGACCACTGATTTCTACGTCATGAACAACCATCCCTATTGCGGAAGACATTATCACCAATTGAACGACTCCTTATGCAAAAGTTGCGATCGGGGCATCGAAGGACAGTATCTAGAGACGGAGCTGAAGCAGAAGTTCCATCCCCACTGCTTCACCTGTCAAGTAAGTTTCGGAACCTTGTGATTTCATGCTACGGTTGTACTGACTTTTTGTAGGACTGCCACCAAGTGCTTCGGGATGACTATTTCGAAATGAACGGCAACACCTACTGCGAGCAGCACGCTTTCCACGCCGCGCAGCAAACTCGTTTTCTGGGACCTGGCCGAAGGCATCCGGAGCGGAGAACCACGCGCCTTATGATGATGTGATGCCATGTTCACGCCCGACCTTGGACGACGGTTACCCAAGACATATGATCTAATTTCTAATAGTGCCATTGCCAGCGGGACAGCCTTACCCAATGGCACCTTGATACCCTTCAAGCGTTGATTTCGCATTCTCCGAGGCAGATTATTTCTTTGTCGCTATATACCCTTGCATTTTGGATTAGTGGATCCTCGGATTTTGGGCCAGTTTCAGCACGGAGTCTCGACGACCAGTATTAGCATTCTGGAAAAGTTTCTCGTGCTTCATTTGACTTGGTTGTGCGGTGTTTCGTCAGTGACAAACAACATCTCGGTGATACTAAACATCCGCGAAACAGCATCGCCAAGCCTCCAATATGCCCGTCTCGGTCGTACCTGTTCCATTGACCACACCTTTCAGCCAGTAAGTCAGATCTGCAGCATCTCACACCCCTCAAGCTTTGTACTACCGTCCCACCTTCGCTCCGCACACGTGCTTCTCGCTGTCCGGTCTCCTCCCTTCCGTTGTTGTTGACCCCAGATCTACGCTGCCGCTGCGTGGCGCTATCGGGCTGCAGTGCGATGATCGCAGTCTGAACCGTTGGGGCGGTCGGACACCACCGATCTCGATCTCCTACTCGCTGGCCACCTGCATTTGACGGAAGCTTGGACCAGCGATGTGGATTTACCATCGATAGCTCGTCCATCGCGGGATCTATCAATGCCGTCGCTTGCTTGCTCTGGTGTTTTCTAGCTGCAGTATGAACCGTCACGAACACGAGCTCATGATTGTTGTAGAGTACGAAGTCTGGCTCCTGGTCAGCTACTCGTATCACGATGCGATGCCTCCCTCTCCTTTCATGCACGCTCATCATCTCCTTCCATACGCTAAGGACCCTCCCTGTCTGTTCCCGGTTATCACCCACCATCTCTCTAGCCTCAAATCTTTCATGTCCCCCTTCCCCGGTTCCCGCTCTAATCTGTAGTGCATCATCTCATCTTTTAAGTCTGTACAACACCAGGCCCGACCCGGGATCTCTCTCCCGTGCTCTAATCACTTTCACCGCTCTCTCGCCGCACTGTCAGCCGCTGACATGTCGATTCCACAGACTACGGACTGGTAACTAGGGCCTTGTCCGATATCCCGAAGGTCATCAAAGTGGATCGGGAGCCCTCAGAGTAAGCTTCCAATGGAGGCGGCGGCGTCCGCGTCGGTAGTAAGAGATGATGGGCAACCCCCTCGTGAGCGTCAATATAGCCGAGAGGGGGCCTCTACTTCTTAGTCTCGATGGCGAGACTTCTAAGCGTAGGGTTTTTCGGGGGATGGCTCCAGAGGTGGGTGGGAGATCTGGAAGCCGTGGGGATTTGATGGGGATGACTGAGAGAAGTGAGTCTAGCGATCGTGCTATGAATGTCCGGAGGGGAGCAATACGAGAAGCTACTTGGTCGGAGGCGTCATTGTTGTTGCTGGTGGAGAAAAGAAAAATAAGAAAATAGATCGAGCTTGACAAGTGACTCTCACTTCTTACATAAATATACAATGGGAATAGTCACAGCATAACCAACATAATTAGAAATGAAATCGGATGCGTTCAGAGAATATATTGCCTGGCTATTGAAGCTGACATCCAGAATCTGATAGAAATTCACGCCCACTTATCGAGGGAAGCAAGGTTTCAAGTACCCACTAGCCTTGCCATAATCCTTTGAAGAAATCCTCTGTTCGCTTGTGGTTGTTGCTGATTAGCCCCAGGCTGAGGCTGATTGTCCACATTAACGGCGCCTTGGTTTCCGTTCGCTGGGGGTGGTTTCTTCTTCAAGAGTAAGAATAGAATGGCCGTGCCGAAAATGGCCATTCCGATCAAGAGGATACCCAAAAGTGTATAAACTGGAATGAACAGTGTCTTCGAAGTTGGGCCAGAAGACGAGGACATGTGAGTTGGGCTTTGTAAAGCGTGGGTTGATGTCGGTTGTGTTGCTGAATACGCCGGGTCATAACTTGAGCCATCGTAGGAACACGGGATGGTGATTGCTGGAGCTGGGCTGTAGCAGGCTTGAACTGTGGTCGAGATAGATGGGACATCTCCACCATTTGGCCAGGTCTTGAAGCACCATGTCCGAAAACAGTCATCATACTGGCGCTTGATGATGCTCCTAAATGCCGTGATAGAGGGCAGAGTTGATGAGGAGGTCGTATCGATAGGATTGAGAACAGATTTTGTATGGGAGGCCATTTCCGTTATGTTGGCCTTTAGTTGCAGACTTTCAAGTAGGGGAATAGCTGGATTTGGAGAAAGAGCCTATCTTAAGGACAAAAACACCAACTTGCGAGATAAGACTTAACTTCCTGACGCTGATATATATACACAAGTCTCTGGGGGGTTTGTCCAAGACGCACATCTAACCATCATGTTTGTCTGAAGACGTGGACAAGTTTGAATTGCAGATGTCGATCTAGGAATCGTCCACTAGCCAGCTCAGTGGTGATGGCAAGAGCAAAGTTCGCACTACGATTACGTGATTGCAAGGAGAATCTATAAAGATCTAGGATGACAAACAGGCACTTAGATGGCGAGAAGTCCAGGGCCAGCACATACCTGTATCCATAGAACCAAAGTTGGACCAAACGGTTTGTGACTCAGACACTTTAGATGATTGACAGGACTCAAGCAGAAACCGACCGTCTCTACTCAAACTCTTGGAGACTCACGAGATGAAAAATGAGATCCACAACAAATCCACTAGGAGAACTCGCTCTACTGTAATTCGTTACTTTCCCGTGTAAATTCATTCTCAGGAGGGTGATCTATCAAAACAGCGAACCAACTCTCTTATAGTCGACTTTCCAATGATATAACACCTCTGATAGTCCGAGCCATGGGCTCAACGAATAGGATGAAAGGATGGAAGTCGAGTACTAGAGAAGACTCATGTAGAAGACCGACACAACCCTGAGAGTCCATGCGCGCGGCGGCGTCTATCAACCAATGATAGCCCTGTCAAGTCAGCACTAGGATTATTCTGCAAGAATTTGTCTACCATCAATCTCCACCCCGGGAGGCCAGCGGTATATCATAAATGAACTGCAACGTTACAATTTATCATGTCCTCAATGATGATGATACGTTACGCAGAAATCATGACCTGGGTCCAGGGGCCGAGGCAAGGTCAACTGCCGATACAGTATCCCATGACGTCAAAGTCACACTGAGTTTTTGCCCCGGCTACATCAACGGGATGAACTAGAGCCAAGCAACGATGAATGGCTCCGGATGGCGTTTTTCAGGATTTGTAATGTGTAATGCAAAGCGCCGATGCATGAAGATGTTCGGAACCGGGTCCGACGACATCAGCAGCATATAAGAAGGGCCCAAACGACCTTTTTTCGGAGTAATTGACACTCGGTAGCACTCAGCAATACTCACCCTGAAGAACCGAAATCACCACACAATGGCCCCAGCACAGCGCTACGAGTCCGACGACGTGGACGCCTCTCCGCTAGGCCAGCCCCTCAAGTTCCCATACAGCGGCCAAACCGCCCCAAACCGGTTCCTCAAAGCCGCCATGACGGAGCGAATCTCCTCGTGGGATCCCAACGATCTTGAAGCCCGCGGGATCCCCTCGGACAACCTGATCAACGTCTACAAGCGGTGGGGCGAGGGCCAGCTAGGCACGATCCTCACAGGGAACATCATGATGGAATACGACCAGCTCGAAGCAGCCGGCAACCCGATCATCCCGCGGACTGAAAAGCCAGAGGGTAAGCGATTCGAGGCCTTCCAGCGGCTGGCGGCGGCGAGTAAAGCGCACGGAAGCTTGGTCATTGGCCAAGTCAGTCACCCGGGGCGCCAGTGCGAGTCGAGGATCCAGAAGAACCCGGTCTCGGCCAGCGATGTCCAGCTCGAGGGCAACGTCATGGGGATGACGTTCGAGAAGCCACACCCTGCCTCGATGGAGGAGATAGAGCGGATCAAGGAAGGCTTCGCGCACGCGGCGGAGTACCTGCACGCGGCGGGCTACGATGGCATCGAGCTCCACGGCGCACAGTAAGTCCTCTCCTCCTCTCCTCTTCCCTCCTCAATCGCAATCGAAAACTCACACGTTCTCCAGCGGCTACCTGCTCTCGCAATTCCTCTCCCCGTCCACAAACCGCCGCACAGACCACTACGGCGGCCCCCTCACGAACCGCTCCCGCCTAATCCTCGAAATCGCCCAAGCGATCCGGCAACGCGTCCCCGCATCCTTCATCCTAGGCATCAAAATCAACAGCGTCGAATTCCAAGACTCAGGCTTCGACCCCGCAGAATGCAAATCCCTCTGCGCCTCCCTCGAAGCCAACAGCTTCGACTTCGTGGAGCTGTCGGGGGGGACCTACGAGTCGCTCGCCTTCGCGCACAAGCGCGAGAGCACCAAGAAGCGCGAGGCCTTCTTCCTCGACTTCGCCGAGACCATCGTGCCCGCGCTGTCCAAAACGAAGACGTATATCACCGGTGGCTTCAAGACCGTCGGCGCGATGGTCAACGCCCTGCACACGGTCGACGGCGTCGGGCTCGCGCGCCCGGTGTGTCAGGAGCCGCGGCTGGGGAGGGATATCCTGGCTGGCAGGGTGAAGGGGGCGATCAAGCAAAGGCTCGATGAGAGTAACTTTGGTATCACGAATGTTGCTGCTGGTAGCCAGATTCGGATGATTGGGAAGGATGAGGAGCCGATTGATCTCTCGAGGGAGGAGAATGAGGAGGCGTTTATGAAGGATATGGGGCATTGGAGCGAGGTCATGGCTAGTGATACTGGGATGTACAGTTTTGGGTATATTGATATTGAGAGTATGCGGGCGAATCCGTATGGGGTTGCTTATTGAAATGTCAATCGTACAGAGAAATGAAGACAGTTGGAAAGAATAGAAGAATCCGAACTAGAATATAGATAGGAAAACAACTTAGCATAAGGTTATTGCCAACAAGAGCTTTGGACACCCACTTACTGGATGCTCAGGCGACGAACGACCTTTCATAATGCTGGAGATTAATTTAACAGTAGCGAGGGTAGAGACATAACCCCGTTTGGATGAACTGATGGACCATACGGGAAACCGGAGAGATCAGAAACTCAATAAGACATGATGAGTTACGAACGTTCTGTATCGCACTGCTCCATCCCCCGTCCCAAACCCCCGTCTCCCATCCATTTCCCTTCTCATTCCCATCCATCAACTCACTTCTCCCAGCAAGACCCATAGCGAAAGCTCAGGAAGGTAGATCATCTCGGCCCCAGCTTCTCGAGCACGCGCGGGCCCTGTTCCTGCCATTCCTGCTTCGTGATCCACATGTTCTCCTTGTCGGCCATGATATTGGCCAAGACGGCGCCGCCGAGGAAGACCATATGGCGCCGCCGCGGGGGTCTTCGATGCGGACTTTGAATTTCTGGTTGTTTGGGGGTTGGGTTAGTCTTTTTGTGGTAGCTTTCGAAATGTATATAGTATGTAAATTGAAACGGAAAAGGAGGTGGGGGCCAAGATTTAAGTTTAGTGAGAATAGGGAAGTTCTTGCTCCAGGCATAGTTTTCCCCTCACACTCGAATAGGGAAAGTAAAGACTCACGTTCAATCTCTCGATTCCCCCCCAGCACCCTCGTCAACCAAAGCTGCTTGATCTCCTTCTCCATCCTGCTCGGCAAGCCGGGGTACATACTACTCCCGCCACTCAGCACGATCGCCTTGTACAGACTGGTCCGGATATCCACGTCCGCAGCCTGGATCGTATTGAACAGAAACTCCGCAATACCGGGCTGTTCGACGTCGACCAGATGCGGCTGGAACAAGCATTCCGGTGCCTCGAACCTCTCGCTGCCGACTCTAATCACCCTGCCGTCGGGCAAGGTGTAGGATTCCACGAGAACGGTGGTGTCTTCGCTGAGGCGCTGGTCGAGCTCCAGGTCGTAGGAGACGTAGCATAGTTTTTCTTTGATCTGGCGCACGGTTTCAAAGTCGGCCGTGCGGTTCAGGGCGTACCCGCGGCGGAGGAGCAGCGCGATGAGGTTGCGCGTTACGTCCCGGCCCGCGACGTCGAGGCGGCGGGTGAGGTGGTTGAGGACGGTGGATTCGTAGACGGGCACAATGTGCGTGACGCCGTCGCCGGAGTCGACTACCACGCCGCTGCTAAGACCTGTTTGATGGAGGATTTGTGAGCTGATGGTTTGGTGACTCGAAGGGCGAGTGACGGGAAGGCACCTTGAGCGTACAGCGCCAGCACTGCTTGGATCGCAACGTAGACACCGCCGAAGTTATACCTCTCGAACATGACCTCGCACATCCGTTCTCGGTTTTTCAGGGGGTTCATGGGCGGTTCAGTAAGGAGGATTTTGCGGCCCGAGGGGTTGATTTTCATTTTCTCGTCGAAGGTGTAGTCCCACAGATGATTCATGTCGTCCCAGATCTTTACAATGCCATTCTCCATCTGCACACCGATCAGAAACCCCCTTGCTTGCTGTTCGGCTATGACGCACAGGATATGATATCTGCAGCATTGATCGAGCAGCTGCGGCCTCGTCGCCGCACATTATGTCCTTGACAATAATGTCCCCCGCCTTCTCCTCTGAACGTAGGATGGGTCGGCCGACGATGGAGGGATATTGGTGCTCGGGGAAGTTCTGTGTGCATGGCCATGGTCAATAGCAATTTCTCTCTCACGTCCGAAGACTTTGAAGGCGATCGATCGCTGCCTCACCTGCGCGGCATACCCGACCTTGAGGAACCCTGTGCCTCCATCGAGGACTTAACTGTGTCAGCGGCTGGCGATTGAACTTTCTAATAAAGGAGGCAGACCAATGGGAGCCTCCGCCATCTTGAAATGTTAAACTAAAAGGTTGTCCACACCAATGCAGGCCAGCACCTTTGGGGTAGCCCAATCTACATACATATTTGATTATGGTGCCTGGACGCTTGGCAACGGCGTCTGACGCGGCTCGCGTGGCTAACTAGGGCTGAGATTTTCCATCAATGCCCAGAAAAAAGCGAATCCTTTGACAGGGTGCTGGTGATGGAAATAAACGAAAAATTTGGGGAGCTTACGTTCATCACATCCGAGTCTACTGTCCATGTCATCCAAATTCTGCGGTACTTTCTGGGTCAGCAACACGCATGTGTGTATCAGTCCCATCAACCAAGTAAATCGGTTCTATCAATGGCGAATGGAAGAAGGGTTGTTATTTTCCTCGGCATCTACCGAATAGAACACCAGGCCCCCAAGACCTCCAGCTCTATCTCATACTCTCTTGGTTGTTCTGATTCGCCCCACATCCCCACAATCCCCATCCCATCCCGGTATATGGAATCGTAAAGAAAAGCGCCTCCTCCAAGCTCGCAAAATCGAGCATGCCCAATGCATGGCGCAGCAAGAAGGCCTCTGATAAGGCTGGTATCATCGCTATGAAAATGGAAAATCCCAACGGTACGTAATTCCAAAGCTAAAGCACAAGACGGTCTTTCTCTGATGTTGCTGATGTACGGTGATGATGACGTTTTGAAGAAAGCTGGAAGCCCAAAACACGGGAAGTCGTTTATTCGCTGAAATGATGATCGAACTCCGGTTGCCAATGTCTACTCAAGGGCCAAATGCATGTCGTTGTAATAGTCTCCTCCCTATGCCACGGCCATCGTAAACCCATGAAGGAGCAAGGTCATTTCGTGGGTCTCCTGAAAGAGATGCGTTCGTTGTCCCCTAATAGAGATATGATCGTGATAACGCCCGTGAATGTAATATGTGCCATAAAAGGCGAGTTCCCGTATAAACAGTGATTGAACAGTATGTGCGTCGTCGTTTGCCGTCTAAATGCAAAGACTGGTCGACGTGTTTTATTGAGGCAAACCAGGGCTTGCTTCCTTCGGTCGGAGATTCGAGCCTGTGGAAGAGGCTTTGGAACCCATTTTACGGGTCAGCTTAGCATAGTCTATCACTTGGGTTAGCAAAGTCAATTCGTCTGGCACGACATCTACGTACGAAGTCCACAGGCATTGCAGAGAGTTCTGGCACCATCGGGCCCTCGTCTCCATTCTGGTGTTTCTGCTCGGTTGCAGCTGTGGCACCTGCCAGGTGGAGCCGCTCGCTTTGAATCCATTAGTGACAAGTCTGCTTAGTCTACGATCAAGACTCACTCCTTTTCTCTTCTTGGCATCGGCTCCTGCAAACCCCCTGCACCGTCAAGCTTCTCGCCATACAAGCTATCATCGTCATAATCGTTGGCCGCTTTGAAAACTTGGGTACGGCTTCGTTGTTGCTCGGCCAGGTCTTGCTGCTGCTTGAGGATGACGTCCTAAAATTGTTGTCAGCATGTTTTACGGACGACTCGATGCCTAGATCATGAATGAAGTGGGAAGAATGATAGGATTTGAAATGATCTCGGCCAAAACACATACCCTGATTCGTTGTATGGAATCTAATACGCCACGTTGACGTTTTAGCATTTCGTCACATTCCGTCAGGGTTGGCATTGACTCCGACGAAAGCCCGGCTCTTTGTGTATTATGCGCCTTTTCTCCGTAGTCGCGTGAGAAGGACAATGCTCGTCCACTGCCTTCAGCAATCTAGACTCATTTAGCAACCCACAAAAGGTAGACAAGATACCGCCTGTGCTTACCTCATTCAGGGACGTTTCCAAATCGAATCGATCAAGATGACGCTTCACGGTTTCCCCAAACGACTGTGATGGACTAGTTTTAGAGGCCGCTTTCCTTGCCTCTTCCGCACGATCAAGGTCTGATCCTACTGATCTCCAAGTCGTTGGAGGTGGCTGCATTTGCGGAGGTTGGTAAGGGGCTGGTATGCTGGGAGGTTGCATTGGATACGAATATGTAGCATGATAGGGACTGTATGAATATTGATGGGTCGCGGGTGCGGTGGAACGAGAATAATCATAGGTTGGTGACGTTTGCCGTAATTGAGGCATTGCGTGCGCTATTGATTTGGGAAGCTCGACAGGACTTGAAGCTGTTCTTGGCGGTTGAGAAGTAGGGTAGTGGGGAGTATTCGAAGCTTGGAAATGGGTAGAGACAATCTCCTTGGGAAGCTGTGGAGAGTACCGTGGTCTTGATTGGTCTATCGACTCTTGACTACGGTAGCTAGCTGGTGGTGGTGGATGTGAAAATGATGGTGGAGGTCGGGTTGGAGTGTCCGGATGTGATCGTGAGCTGGGGCTCGTAGGGCTGCGATGAGTTGCGGAATGAGGTGCCTGTGTGACAGCAGCAGATTTTGATAGTAAAGAGTTGATGGTGATGTTATGCGGTTCGTTTCCCAGCGCCTCCTGTATTGATGGCAACGATTGTAATCTAGGTGGCTGTGCTGGCTCTTTTTCATGATCGGATGTGTGCCTTGATTCAGGCGGCGATATATATCCAGTATTGCCATTGTTTATCCCTACAACTGAACTGGCCGTAGATGACGGATAAGAGTACGGAGGTGGTGGACCAGAATAGATTGACGGACTGGCAAGCGGAGGAGCTGACATATTAAGAGCGGCCGATATCGGGATCTTGTGGGCGTAAGATGATGTTTCTTTCTTGATCTTTTCGATATCCAGATAGCTGAGGGAAGGCAAGCTATTGCTATGGCAAAGTCAGCACGGAGATCTTGCTTAGGGCTCAACTTCAAGTGGACATCGGTTGGAGAATGACAAACCTTTGCCTCATCGGGTCGGCCATCGCCATAAGGTGGGAATAATGGGCTAATGCTCTGTATGTATGAAGCTCAGACCTAGACCGGCATGCCTCGAACGATGTTTGAGGGTTTGGGTCTCCTCCCTTGCGTGCTGTCAAACCCAGTCCTCCGGGATCAGAACGAACTCGGCGCGGATCCAGCCGGCTCTGGGGACGATTGCGCGGTCTTTTCAGAAGAAGGATGTGTGTCCAATGATGCCTTCACAATCAGTCGTTCTCCTCCCGTCCTTGTCGGATCGGTCAATGTTGGTAGAGGCAAGAGGGAGTTAGCGGTAGGTGGAGAAGTTCTGTCCTACAAACTGTGTGGAACGTGCAGTGTACCGACGGTAAGGAACAAGATCATGCAGAGCGCGGTTACCAGTTGGCAGCAACAACCCCGGTTGAAAAGGTCAGTTACGAAATGGATTCTGATGGTGGTTGTGAGATGGACGGGATTGGTGACAGGTGCGCGGCGACAGAGATGAATCATAAGAAGTTCGACGACGGTTCGCCCTGACGCAGGACGGGAAAAAGTGAGAGATGGATATGTACAGATCTAGGGTGCAGGTTAGGGGTGACATGGAAAGAAAAGAGTGGAGGGGAAGAGGCTTGAGAGATCGGTTCGAGCATACGATGGCGCTGCACTAAAAGCAGGTTAAGCAGGTGAAGCAGGTAAGCAGTTTGGGTCCATTCTAGTCACGCCTCATGCATTTTACAATCATCCCACACCCGGCTGAATCATCCATCCCACTGCAGGCGCCCTGATTGGACCAGGGCCAAAGACCCGACACTCGGACGCGGGAATTCGATCGAGAGATCGGACGAAGATAAAACGCTAATCAAGACCCCAGTAGCGCCCTTTTGGGCGGGAAATGCCCCAAACCTTGCACACCTTGCCCGTGATACACTTTCCACAAACGGAGCCACCTTTCCGACCCCATGCACGCTGGAGTCTAAACAATTATCCCATCGAAATCCCCATCCACCTTTCCCCTATGAGCGATTAGACTGTCTCGCTTAGACACGCAACGCCGTCCCTGTCCCTCTCCTCGGATCCTCTTCGCTAGGGTGACCCCTCCATCCCATCATCACCAACCAAACAGGGGGTTTGATGATATCAACGATTTCCACACTAAGCTTTCTCCCCTACGACTGCACCGTGATCCTGCTCCACAGTCCCTTCAACGGTCACTCTTCGCCTACTGGTGCGTCGGATATTGCACCCTGCTGTCTGTTAGCTTCGAATCCGCAAACGCAATCCTTCGCCGAAAGCGTATCCTTTCAATACACCCACTTCGAATTGTATACGACGTCATCAAACGCGCTATGCAGACTGCAATCGTGCATCATATTAGCGATGACACTCGCCATCATCCTCTTCACTGAAAACTCGGAGAATTTGCAATGTGTCTAGTACTTGGCGCGACTGCTAGAAACATGAAGAGCTACGAGTACATCTGGTCGTGAGATCCAGTGTTCTTGTAGCAAGCCTGGTGAAAATCTCAAGAGCAGTCGACTCTATTCCCATTAACGTTCAGCCATGCAGATGAGATCTTTAAGCAACAAGTCGTGTCCGATCAGATATAAAGCCACAACACATCTCTGACTCTGTAGTGTAACCGCGTGTGGAGCTCAGATGGGCTGCCTACCGTGACCGTGGTGGTGGAACGTGTTGTGTGGTACCAGTGCTGGTCATCAACCGCCCAGAGGGATCCATAGTCAGATACCCAATTTGTGCAAGTCGGAGCGGCCATCTCTGGCGTTAAAGCGAGCAATTGTTTGGGCTTGAGTGAAAGGCAAGACGGCTTCCTGCTTGACTCTACCATAATCTGTTCTGAACATGGGAGCCATGTGGTCCGGTTAGGGTCTTCTACGGTTCTACCCCGGGTAAGCAATCCGGGACGAGAGGTGGATAAACCAGCGCCATCTCGGTGGAGGCTCAGACTTTCATCTCTCGCCAAACAGGTACTGCTATTCAACGAAAACAAAACGGCGCAAGTTCAGTTATTACCCCAATGCAAAGGTAATTCGATAGAGTCATATGACGTCGGGTTGGGATGTTGGTCATTCAATCCAGCTCGCTTAGGACTAGAGGATGGCTTTGACGTCCCAGCGGGCTGGTCCTTGATGCGGCTGTCCGTGGCCGAACTTCGCAGCCAACCGGCATGACCATAGACCAATGTTGTGGTGCCTGCATGTGAGGAAGTAGATTGCCAGAAGGCAGTGCGACAAGTCCAATAATCAATCATGGTTATCCCCACAGACAGCTTGATCTCTGCCCACTCGAGCCACTGTCCATCTACAATTTAGTGGTGAGTGCTGGGACGGAGATTGATTGGCCCGGACTTGTCCTGTCAAACCTGCAGATGGGGCATGCATTTCTCCGTGCCAAGTGCCAACAACCCAACCCACATGCAAAGTGGATCGCTTTCAGCGATCCCCGTTCGTCTAAGCTGTGTTTACTGTAAGCGCTGAAAGCATTTTATCTGGCTCTACTACCACCACACCTCTCTGGCCGAGGAACTCGTGTCATGTGGCTTAGATGAGATCTGAAACGTACAGTGTCATTGAGGCTGCATCAGAACTGTGCTGGCTGCCCTGGCCAGCTTCTGATTGGACGGATGTGATCGTATCTGAGAAACGATGAGATTTCGGCGGGAAGAAGCTTGACCGCGATACGATTACGAACTGGCTCTCAGGAACGCCTTTTACTCCGTCTACCCAGGAGCCTCGGAAGTGAAAGCACGCTAAAGGACAAGGCAACGGTGGATTTATCATTCGTTCTGTAGACCGATGATTACGCTGCAATCCTGCAACTCCCCTCTCCCCAGCGTTTACCCATCTTCTGCTTTGACATGATGCGCTTGTCTCTTTTGTTGAGAATGCAGACGTATGCACAACATTCGATGGTTCCATCTGCAGGCAGATCAAACTTTCGGAAGAAGCCTCTGGGTGGCAAGAGAAAGCATCTGTGGAAATAGCCAAGCGGGAAGCGACAGCCTGTCAAAAGCGTGGCTACCCAACCTAGCCCTGGACCGTGTGATCGTCCCCAAAAGGTCGATCATCGAGATCGTGAAATCGATGGCGATCGTGAGGCGGTTAGCTCCGTTATCACCGAAAGCCGCTTGAAACCGCTTCCCGAGGGTCATCGACTCATCGGTGGTTGCCAATTGGGGCTAACCGCCTGTCTCGCTTACATGCCACCAGCTCATCTTACATTGCTCTTTCCTGCCTGAGCCTTCCTCTTTCCTCCCAAGCGTACCAAGAGTCGCTTCCACCGGGATCTAAGAAGAGTTCATCGTCGGCAGTGGCAATTATCTGTATCTGAGTACCTTACTCTATACAACTGATGGTACCAGTAGTGAGGTATTGTATACCCCCCTAGTCGGTCACAGAAACCAGGCCGCTTACAGTAATTGCGCAATTCACATCACTACCGGCATTGCCTAAATGCCGCTTCTCCTCATCTAAACGTCAAATAAACTTTGTCTGTCAGCTGTCTGCACTGGTGCTGGTCGCTTAACGCTTCAGGAGCTCAGTGTGGGATGACACGCTAGCACTTCTCGAAAGGGAAATTGAGCTTGCTAAGAACGTCTGCACTCGTGCACTGCATTGCCTTTTGCGAATCCAAAACTCTATCATAACCTCCACTTTGGTTGGAAGATAACATAAGATACCAGAATCTACCTTGGACGTGGGATTTTCAGAACAACGGTTGTGCTCAACCCATTCTCACGTCGGCAGAGCTATTGGGTTCGGTCATCTGAACGTGAAACACTACAATGCAACAGGCTCTTTGGTATTTCATGCCTGACAGGCACGGGATCCCGATCTGTCTCGTTGGACTCGATACCGGGTATTCACTGTTGCAACTCAAACCCCTAGCGAGGTTGGATTACGAAAGCTTGTGTTGTCCTAACCGGTACCGTCAACATGTCCGAGGTCCGACCTTTGGGTTTGGAATCTTAATTCAGATACCTTGCTTGGATACGTGAAGCACAAGTCCGGCCTCGTGACCTGGACAGTGACGGATCCAGTCTTGGAAGCTCTCTTTCTGTCCCTACAGCATCAACCGTGACCACAGAGTCTTATCATCGTGAAAGTCCGACACGGACACAACTTGAGATGAAGTTCGGGAACTCCACGACCAAGTGGCGGTGAGGCGGTTGAGCATCTACGCAACGACTTCCTCTTGCTTTTAACAACATCTCGCACGAGCGTCAGCTCCACAGTGTTGCATCCTACCTGTGACCTCCAGCTGTATCTTTATTAGCCTCCACCTGATTCGCTTTTCCTAGCTGTCACATACCATAGTTCGTCACTTTTACGGTGAGGAGGCCCGGCGACGACGCGCATTAAGGCACGACTGTGCAAGCGATTCAAATTTCGCGGCTTCTCGCCACCAGAAGCATGCTGCCTACCTAGTTGCCCGCTCATGACGGCGACCTGGTGAGGTTGTCCTTGACAGTGTTATTGCCGTATCAACTGCTCGTTAGCGCCTTCGGGTCATTTTTCCGTCATAGCTTGGCTCTCAACGTGGGAGCGGGGACTGGGATAGCAGAACTCGCTTCTATGATGAAAACCAGGGCTCGTAAGCATACGCCGGCAAGGCTGTGCACTCGCATGGAAAGTTCTTATCGTTGTACGACTAGCAGGCAGCTTTATCAACAGCATTGGGGACCAGGACCGAGCTAAAGGTTTGGTCACATTACTGGACGGTGACGCGGAAGGCAGTTGGATACACCGTTGAAGTCAAAAGGCACAAGTCTTGTAGCGGAGTCTATTAAAAGGCACAGCTTACGGTATCGCGACTCTCAAGAGTGAAAATTTTGCACTCGTGCAGCGCTATTATTGATTATGCGTGTCGCAGGCTGACAGCTGTCAAGCATGTCGGGTGGGGAGCCGGGGCGTATGCACGGCATCGATCATCTTGCATCTTGCGGCAGAGATGTTCTCACCCACATAACCACCAGACGGAAGCGCAAAGTTTACTTTGCGTCCAGTGGCTCTGACGTTTGAAGTGTGTCACAGAATCCTGTAATTCCAACAAACTTTCTCTAGGCTGCGTTTACCCCCAAATACCATCGTATTGAGCTACACAGCTGCTTGAGCGCATCAGTCGTACGCCAAGAGCTTTGACGACGGCAGGTGACAGATCACTTCTGCGGTTCCACAGATCAGGTAGCGGCTAGATCATATGCAACTTTGACAGCGGCCACTTGCATCTCTCATTGCGAGACTGGGTGTGTGCAGCCTTCCGTTCCACACGAGTTGGTCGACATGCCATCCTGAATCCTTTGGATACACATACTAGCACCTCCACTACATCGCCCAAGGCTTGACTCGACCCCCATCTGATGGCTTGTCGCCTCTTTGCCATCTTGGCCGTCCGAGCATTTTAGATTTCTGCAATTCATCTCGCCTGCTCGTCCACGAAAAGCCAATCCGCCGCGCATCGCATCCAGTCTAGCGTAGGGCTCGTGGCAGTCGCTTCTTGTTGGGCACAACCACCTGTCGACCAACAGAATCCTTTTACGTATGCGTATATTCTCCGGTGTGTCACATACCTGCACCGAAGCGGTCACTCGCAGCTGTCAAACTTGCATACTGCCTCCTCCCGCTCTCTCTCCCGATGCTGGATGCTCTGAAAAGGAGCAGGGTATGACAACATCCGGAATGTCATGCTTAACATTTGTGCCACACAGACCCCGCAGAGAAGGAAAGCTCCCACCCTGTCGCTCAGCGTCGTTGCCGTTGCCGTTGGTGGCCGTGCAGGTGTCTCATTTCGCTTTGGATCAGATAGAGGCGACCGCCTAATCTCCGCTTCTACGGTAACAAATCGAGATGCTGGCTTTGTCTGGTCTCACCAGCGACCAGCAGTTGTCACTCTGATGGTCACGTGAACAATTACTGCCTAGGTCCAAGGTCCCACAGTGAGCAGTGAAGGTCGGCAGCCACGATGAAGAGCAAAATTGACAGCACTATCAATATTGGAATCCAGGTGGGGCCATGCCATCGGTTCATATCCGTAGACTTGGAAATGTATCATCCAACGATCATGCCTTAAGCTATCCGGAAGCGCTCAAAACATATATGTGTGACTGTCTCTTTTGTCTGAGCACTTGACATCTAAGTAATTCTGGAAATACGGGGTATCCAAGAAGATCCAAGAAGTCGAGCAAGACTTTGACTGTCTATATACCGCGTTCCTCCCATTCATCTCATACGTATCAAAACAGATAAGGTACGCGCAGCCCCTTTCGCAGACGTCGGTATTCGATCAGCGAGTAGTGTTCTGCTCTATTCCCTCATCCTTTAGCAGGTGGCAGCAACCTTCGGATGACCGACGGTCCCTGTGTATCTCACTCAATATCTCGCTGGACATTTGGAAGGCCATCCCCCTCTCGGTATCATGGCACGGTAAACATCAACTGTGAAATACCCCATGTCCTTGTTTATTCTAATCAGGCAATCGGCAATGAATTGGCGAGTGCCTTATGATCCTCGAGGGACTTGATCAGCTGGTCTCTGGTGGTGTTGATAGACAGCCAGGAGGAGAGCAGATTGATGCTGACTGCGGATGATCTCGGTCAATATTCGTGGGTAGGGCGATCATTGCAGAAGGTGGCTGATCTCTGTACCTGAGTACTCTCTTCTAAAAAGGACGAGAGGTGTGAGAAGGAGAGACGGACAACGGTGCGGAATAGATATCTACATAGCCATAAAGGAAGGGGAAAGCACATCACAACCGTTATTGCATGTGGCTGGTTCCATCTCCTCTTCCTTTGTTTCTTTGCTCGCATACCTCCACTGACGCTTCCCCAACTTAGGACCGATCTGCTCCTTTCCTTTCCGGCTCCTCCATTTTCCATATAATCGAACATGGGTTCTGTCTTTCCTCATCGATGATCGGAAAACT
Source organism: Physcia stellaris (assembly GCA_018902385.1). Lineage (NCBI taxonomy): Eukaryota > Fungi > Ascomycota > Lecanoromycetes > Caliciales > Physciaceae > Physcia > Physcia stellaris. Next base: position 280,670 of record JABSSW010000001.1, on the reverse strand, counting down.
TTCGACAGATACGCTCGATGGGATGGATAGTTTTAGTAGGTATCCTGGCGGGCAGGGCAGGGCAGTTGAGATTGAGGTGGTATGGGAATGGAACATGCCATCTTTTCCACTGCATGCTTCGTAGTTTCCGGTCCTTGCTGGATTTTGTGGGAGGGGATAGAGGGGAATTTGTTGCAGTAGACGGGGAGCATTTTGGGAGACTCCGGCGTGTACCCAATTTCCGAAGTGAGCTTTACGAGTGTGAGATATTATCTATCTGATTTCACCCTTCCTTCGATGGGAGCTGTTGAATAAAAGCTAAGACTATGATAGCAGCAGCCATCATCGATTGAATACTCCTCGTAACCCCAGTCTGCTTCTCATGTCCCTGCACCTTTGCTTGCTTCTTCATGTGGAGGGATGGAGAAGCGCTTGGTTTAGGTTGACGTTCTTCGAGTCTTTGAGCGTTGGGTTTTGAGGTTTGCTTTGTAAGTTTTTTTCGGATTTCATGCTTTGCGCTTCTGTTCTAATTGTCCTCCGGATCTTGGCTCTCGACATCCAGCTCGCTCATCTCTTTGGTTTATTTGAGGAGCCGAGCCTTTTCCCTACCTTCGTTAACAGGCTGCGTAATCAAGACCCGGCTTTGGACTCCCCCCTTCCCGTATATATCGCATGACGAGATTGAAGATGTAGTTCATGGTTTCCTGATCCCAGCATGCCCCGATATCCGTGCCCCCGAGAGAGATATGAACACAACCCATCAGACAATTCGCTGCTGTTTTCGTCCCTAACCCGGATAGGGAACCAGGAAAATCCGCATGAGGGCGAGGATCTTCGGTAGATAGTGCTTAGTATCGTATTCCGAAAAGGTACCTAAGGTGATCAATGCACTCCTTTGCATCTGCGAAAACAGTTATTTGGGCATTGAACAGCCAACCTTAGAACGGAGTCACTGGATGTGGGACTGTGGCAATACGGCTTCCTTGGCTAGGTCTATCCCGTTCTCGAATCTTTATCTTAGTGTCTGGTAGCAGTGCCAGCTTCGATTGATCTGGTGGGAGGGTAGATTTGCTGAATGCATTCTGAGCACCTTTGGTTTTGTCGAGACTGGCGGTCTGGCTTCATCACCGTGTAGGTTTCCATCGCTGCGAGCGGCTTTTGTATGTCTTTGCTGGAAAGCTGGATGCTATCGACGCTGTGGAGGGAATTGACAGAAATGCCTCTGGTGTGAGGCACGATTTCAGATACTGGTCGACGTATTGTGGCGCTTCTTTATCCGTTCTGTATATTCGTGGAAGCTCACCCTTCAACAGGGCACGGATGATGAAATTTGGAGGTTGATCGAGTAAGTGGATAACGTAGTCTATTGCCTCTTCCATGTCTTGAAGCAGCCACTCCGGCTTTTTTTTTTTCAATTTCCCCCCTGCTCGTACAATTTCGCTATTCTCCCTCCGCAAGTTTCTCACTGCTGCTGCGCATGCTTTCAGCTAATTCCTCTTGAACCGCGCTCTTCTTCCGCGTGCCTCGAACTCCGCCTTGCCATTTTTTGACCATCAGAGGTCGCACGGGGCTTCGCTGGATCCGATTTCAGAGGGTGAGGCTATTCGCTGTGCAACTCCCCAAGTGGAGGTAGAGAATCAGATGTCCAGACCAGGCTTCGGCCTCTTCTCTCTGATAGGCAATCCTAACAACGGACTCGCAAGTTTTGAGCAAAGGGGATTCGAGACGATGGATCGCGTTCGCCGTGTTTATTATGTCATGATTGGAAAGCAAGAGTCTTAGCAACATGGATTTTGCTTGAGCACCCCAACAATGCCCCTGGGAAGGGGAAGTCGCGTCTTTCTCTTGCCGCCGAGAGGGATCCATGGAGCTATACTGCATTGTCGGCCTTCGAAGAATTATCACTGTAGAACTCCCAGTCTTCGTAAGGCTTTGTTACCACAGAGAAGGCGATCTCCTCCATATGGCGACCAAGATGCTCCGCTCGCTTAATCCCCACCCTTGTTGATAGGATTTCCCTGCAGAAGATGCAGGTCATGGCGTTCTCCTGGGTCGGTGTATCGTTCTTCGGCTTCTCTGTACCTGCACAGGCTGTCGATGCCTTTCGCTCTGGACCAGTATCCACCTTAGTGAATTCTTGCTCGTGCAATTTACACTCGTGAAACAGGAACGTAGCTCTCGAGGCATACGTTCTATCAGCTGTAGCGCAGTCCTGGTAAATGCAGAGATAAGGACGTAAATCGCGCAGAACGTGTTTCCTATATTTATCGATCAGCATGCTAGTTTTGTTACCGACGAGGACGAGTAAAACAAACTGCCACTGCCGCCGCCTTTCTACCCGAATAGTCTCTCCACATATATCACAATCGAAAGTCGGGTCTTTACCCAGCTTTACTGGAGGTGGCGGCAGGGTTGGCGACGCATCCAGATCGGCCGATGAGCGGCTTGAGTGCATGTCAGCAAAAGTCGGACTTTGCTCCTGGGGATCAAATATCGGTCGCCCGTGCAAAGAGCTGTTCATACTAGATGCAGCTGAATGTCTTGGACTTCCACCTGTCCAGAAGTCAGAGTCTGGAGGTGCATGTGTGGGCGGTCTGGCTTTGGATTCTCCCTTATTGCTGCGACTGGTGTGTTCAAGGATATCCAGAGAGGGCTCGCTGACACAGCGAGATGAAGGGAGCGAAGGCTGAGCATTTTCTGCATACTCTCGCTCCTCGATGCATCCCTCTAATTCATCTTCCATATCGTCAAGAACATTCGGAAAGAATTGACTGAGATCATCCGCTTGATAATTTAGGCTGCTCAAGATTTGCTTTAATTGATATTGCTGCTTTTCTTGTTCTTTAAAAGAATCCTGCATGAATTCGCGGGCACGGAGAAGTAAAGAAAGCGAAGGCGTAGCATCTCTTAGAATTTCTAGCTCCGCCGTAATGTTCTCTAAATGAGATTGCTGCTTTTTTAATTCTTGGAGAACATTCAAAGAAGACTCGCTAACACAGCGAAATGAAAGAGGCGAAGACAGAGGATATTCTGGAGACTCTAGCTCCTTCATGGTGTCTTCTAACTGCGATTGCTGCTTCTCTAGCTCTCGAATTAGTCGATAGCTCTCATCCTCTATACCACCCCTGCTTGACTGAACCCTCAGTTTACCTGTCATGACTGAACAAAATCGCTTTATGGCCCTTTGCTGTATAGCCTTATTAAGAAAATAGACTGTCATGGGTCGCTTGGAGCAGAGCCTCTCGTATCGCCTAAGATTGGCATGCGCAAGACGGCGTGCGAGGTATATAGGTAACAAGGGATACCGATCTCGAATGTTACGGTAATAGATCTGAGCGCCAATCTCTAAGCCCTCGAGCTCGTCCACAACTTGGTCAGCCTCCTCCGGTTCTGAAGCTGTAGCCATATGGACGTTGCGGAAGATCTTGATTTCCTCTAGTTCTTGGGCAATCAGGTCTTTGTCTAAATCGCTTGAATCAAGAGGTTCTAGAGCGACGGCGGCAGAAGGAATGGCACTTTGATTGAGCCATGCATCGAGCGGTGAAGCACCACTGTTCCAGTCCATGGCAGTAACCGTATCATGAATTGAAGCTTTGCTCTCTCCCCTTTCCAGCATTTTGGTCGGACGTTCCACCGCCACCGCAGACTCAGACGCGTTCCGCTTGAAAGACGGATTTTTGGGTGGGGAAGTCTCATGGATCTCAACAGCTTCCGGTGGTTTCGGCCTGCTTCCATAAAGCCGCAAGTCCTCTTCAGCCTGCTGGCGGGCGATGTCATCTTCTGAGACCGACATATGGCCAAAGGGATCTTCTAAACCGTTTGACGTGGGAAAAATCTTGAGATGGCAATTTCCACTATCATCGTTTCAGCTTGCGCATATACCAGCAGCATCAACCCATACCAGGTTAATTGGCCAGAGGCTGCAATTTCCATCATTCCCGTACCTGCACAATCTGGTTGCGGGCAGCAGCCATGCTTTCTTTGAAGACTAGACATGATCATTGACATTGTCAGTGTTGCGCCTTGGGATATCGCTCGATTCCAATACTCTTTCTGTACGATCTGTCGCTCCCGATTAACGTCAAGGATATGAAAGTGACCGTCTATGATCTTGCTTTCTCCAGGCTTATTCTTGAATTGAGCCCGAAGAAAACCATCAAATGGCTAAGCAAACGGGTCAATGACAAGACTTAGACAATGTGCGTGTTCGTAGCAAGCGTACCTCCCAGTGACAAAAGTACTCGTATGGCAGCTCTCTGTACTCCCCTAATGCGTTCGTAAACCGAATATTAGAGTCGTGCAAAGAGGAAGGTGAGCGAGAGAGACCCTCCTGTATCTGCAGAACAGCTTGATAGGTACGACAGTCGGCTCGCAGGATAGCGTGAAGAAGTTGGCGGATTTCTCGAGGAAAAGTACGAATGAAGAGTCCGATCTGCTCGCCTAGGTTCCGTAGACTCATCATTGAGTTGTTTGTTGCATCGCTTTTAGATGAGATGGCGTCCAACCTTGCCTGGGTGGTCGATCCTAGATCTTCTAATCGGTTTTCCACATGCTTGGCTATATGGTGTACTTTATGTAGTGCTGCTCGCTGCTCGGTGATCATGCACATCAAATCGCCGTGGTCACGTTGTACTCGGGCACCTACCGACGAGACAGTCTGCCTGTTGGAGATGTATGAGCTACTTCCAGATACAGAGACTGAATATTGATCATCCTTACAAGGAGTGGCTCGCGAGCAGTAGATTGATACTGATCAATTTTACAGCGACCCGAGCTCTAAGTTTCTCTACCTCTTGTCCGAAAGAGACCGCCCATCTCGTCTTACGACCAGCACTGCCGAGCGAGGTTCTATCTCTCCATGGCCCTAATGATGATTCATATGCCTCAAGCTTTTTCAAGAAATCTTGAAGAGGCAGCTGGCAAGCAAGGGCCATGCCTCGGATTGCGTTCACATGGCCGACATTTTCCTCGGTAGGCTGCAAAGCCTCCAGGTGCTGAAGCACATGCTGAAGATTGTTAAGCTCTATAACTGCATCCTGATATTCCGCCGATGCCCCGCCTGTCTCTTTCAATGCTTTGGTGATGCTCCTAATCAGATCTGGGAACAAGTCAGCACGAGGTGCTTCAATTGTGAGTGTTTTGATTACTTATCGCTTGGAAGAAGTCGCCAACGGAGAAGCCAAAAGCTGGAATCATCGTTTGGCTGACCTGCCGCGCTCTCAAACCATTTTTGATAACTTCAAAGCAGTCAAGTAGCAACTCTCACCATTCCCAGGCTTGAGGCTGTGACCCAATCAGCCTCATTGCGAACCCTGCATGCTGGGCGTTCATCAGGCTGCTAGAAACCAGCAGGATCTGGCGATTGGGTGGCATAAGCACATTGATCATGCTCGCAAGACTCCTTGGTGTAGAAGGGTCTATTGGCTCAATTCTCGGGAATACTCCGTACACGACTTGAAGAAGCAAATGCTGATACCGCGATTTCCTTCAAGTTAAAACTACCTTTTTTTTTTTGAAAGTGCTCCACGAGACTATGTAACCCTAGGTTTAGATCTTCAGAGAGTCTCGCAAATACATCTCCCCTGGAATGGTACAAAGTGATGCATTTCTCCATAACTATTACAACATAATGGATCTGGCAATGGAGAATGAAAGCACGCTATTCTGACTCTAGAGCCGCGGTGGTTTCACTGGATTTGATTTGGGAATTTGTTAATAATGCTACATGTCAAGAAATTCATCCATCCTACCTCCTCAGACAAAGTTGAGCACCGAAAGACTAATTCCGTGTCCAAGTCGGGTTACCAAGTGCTCATCTTTGTCTGGAGAGGGGGAATGTTAGGCAGAGATCTAGAGAGGTAAGTACATACAGGTATACAAGGTAAAACGAAAATGCAAGTAAGGACCAAAGGTAAGGGAGCCAAAGTATCAAAGACTACAATATTAAAATTTATATCTGTGTTTAATCGCGGACACCAGAGCAGAGCGCTACTCCACAAATGCACTCACCCTTATGAGTCGCTTAAAAACAGTAAGCAAGACTTTTCCCTTCCCCTCGCTGAAAATGCATGATCTCCAGTAGCAATGTTCAATCATCATCTGCCTCCAAGAATTTTCGGCTTCCCACCCACAAACACAAGCGACAGGCTCGCCGTCACCGCGCAAAGCATCGCAATCACAAGGTTCATATTCCCATACCCAATACTATCCTTCAAACCTCCGGATACAAGCGGTCCCAGCGTTAATCCGGCACTGAAGACCATACTGTTCATCCCATACAGCTGGGCATAGGGGCCGTTAGCCCCAAAGAACCCAGGGTTCGCCTTGTCGTACCGCTGCACTACAGTGCTCGCCTCGACAATCGACGGCGATCCGATGAGCGCCAAGCCAACCCCATTGAGAGCCAACAATGCGCAGTATTTGATGACTTCCCCCTTGCCGCCCGCGTGAACGAGGCGCAGGAGGATGAGGACAGGGACTAGGTATCCGAAACCAAGCACTGCGGCGGGCTTGGGGCCGTATTTGTCGACGGCCCAGCCGGCGACGGGCCCGAGGATGAGATAGGGAAGGACGAGCGCGATGAAGAGGAGGCCGGATTTCAGGGAGTCGAAGCCGAAGAGCGATTGCGCAACGGTGGGAATCGTGGCGTCAAAGGTTGAGAGGAGGGTTGCTTGGACGAAGGCGAGGAGGAGAGCAGTGAGGAGGCGGGGGTCGGAGAGGCAGTAGAGAAGGGGGAAGCCGCGGACGGGTTTTGGTTGGTTGGGAGGGATGTTGTAGGATTGCAGTTCGTCTTTCTTGGTGAGGAGTGGGTCCTCTTCACTGGCTTCTTCTTCCTCGCCTGCTTCGTTGGAGTGCGTGTCTGGGTTATCGTTGGGCTTCTCGTTCGTGTATCTAGCAGCGGTCTTCTTCTCAACGAGAAAGAGCCGCATGATGAAGTCTAGAGCTATGAGGGCGAAGCCGAGGCCGAAGACTCCTGGATATCCAGATTGTTTGTAGATAACGCCGCCTAGGACTGGTGCTGCGAGCTCTCCGATTGAGATAAAGCCGAAGATCTGGATGTTGATTAGCGCCGTGGATGAAGAGGGACTAAGGAATCGACTGTGAGTGCGAAAGGTATCTTACGCTTCCGACAGTCTTCCCTAGATTGTTAGGTCCAACGGTATCCAGGACCAAAGCCAACCCAATCGTCCATACAACTGCTGCACTGATACCTTGCAGGATCCTTGCAACAACAAGCACCGGTACAGTTTGACCCAAGAACAGCATCAAGGTAGCAGCTAGCAGTGCTACCAACCCTATCAGAAAGGGTGTCTGTCTCGCACTCGTCCGGTCCGCAATAACACCCGCTGGTATCGAGAAGCAGACCGAGGCTCCGGCATAAGCTGCCAGAAGACCAGAGACATGAGACTGAATCTGCGAATCTGGGATATTGATACGATCCCGCAGGATGAAGGGTAAGATTGGGACGACAAGGCCATAGAGGAAGAGGTCGGTGAAGAGTCCAATGCCGACGGTGGCGGTGATGAAAAGAGTGGATGAACGCCAGGCTAAACCCCATGGCGGACTTTCCGACTTGAACAATGACATCTCGGGCAGAGACAAGACTTTGACCAATCCTGAGCTCCTACACTGATTGATGGTGAAGCTCGGTGGAAGATCAATCGCTAAAAGGATAGCGTATGAGGGGAAGCTTAGAATCGTGGAGTGATGATGTCATGCCCTACTTATCAGCCCTAAGCGAGCGCTGCTGGCAGAAGTCAGGGTTCAGGGGCTCTTCGAGCAAGCCCCTGAATACCGCAAGAACTACGAAAACAATCGATAAAGGGAAACTATTTGATCTGATTACGCATAGGAACAATCTCTACACTGGCAGGATTCTTTTTGCGGTGCAGCTCGTCCCCTCAGCTGGCTGTTATGCTCCTCGTGATCAAAGCATCTACTCACCCTCTCTCTAAGCTTGCCGTGGGTTAGCTGGCTTCACAACCTGTATTACAAAATGGTTGCCCTGTGTTCTCTTAGCCCAACTCTGGTGGCAGCTCTACTATAACGCTGTTCCCGGAAGGTCACTTTAGCCTTGTTGTCTTCCATCGTCTGCGTTCGCTTAGTACGCTCTTGATACTCAGCTCCCTCTCAGCTTGAGCATCATTCCCGCGTCGTCCCACAGGGCCACGTTCGCGCGCAGTCTGTCCTAGGGCTTGTGATTGACCATTATGTTCTCCCAACTTGTTTGGGCCTCCATTCGCTGTATGGCTTACATTCGTAGGCATATTGGGATTCTGGTCTGTAGTATGGTTGGCAGGAGTATCACTTGGACCTCCAGCACTTGTGGTGGTCCCATTAGACCGCGTGTGATTGCCACCTCCGGCCTGGTTTCTGTTCTGTCCCTCTTGTTCGTCCCTGTTTTCCCTCGTATCAGATGACGTGGCTCTATTTCGATTTCGCATCTCGTAGTCTCCATTTTTGAGATTGGTCCTAGGTCTATTTTGGCGTCCTCCCCAGTAATAGCCAGCCACTAATCCTGCAAGGAATGCAAGGAGTATTCCTAGTGAGAGGTATGTGAGGACTAGGATAGAGGCGGTAGGGGAGAGCTGCCATGCGTTCTTGGGTGGTGTCTGAGTTGGTTGGCTGTAGGGATTGTTGGGATCTGGATGATTTGACATTGTTGAAGTTTGCCGGGGTCGGACTATTGTAGGGAAGGAAGAGAATGGTCGCAGTCTATTGTGCGTAGGAGTATTGATGAAGGAAAGCGAGAAAGGTGCGTCTGATAGTGGAACGACAAGAGAAGAAAGGCTTTTGCTATTGCAAGAAGAGCAGGCGGATACTAGACATGTTCCCAAAAGATAGAGCAATGTAGTGCTCTCTTGTAGCATTTTCCAGACTAGAGATCACTTTCAAATGCAATACGGCCGAAACGGATTGTGCTTACATGGAAAAGGGAAAACAGGACAAACAAAACCGATGGACAAAACATGGGAAACTCTACTTGAACCAGCAAAGAGTGCCTAGTTTCATTGCTGGCAATCTTCCAGGGGCTTACGAGAGTTTGCACCTTATGGAAAGCGCACACCTCAAACGTAAGAGTCGTGATGTAAACTTCGTAAGACAAGCAGGAGAGATGATGCGCTCATCTGGACCATTCTTTTACATGGCTAATCTGGCTCGCTGTGCTGGGCCGCTAGAGCTTGCTATTCATCCATGGACCAGCTGTTCCGTTGTCAGATCAGAGACCTTATAAGGGAAGCTTAAACAGATCTCCATCCGGTCTTGTGGTTTTAAACTTCCAATAAAACGACCACTGGTTCAGAATTGCTCCTCCCTCCAAATCGAGATAGCTCGTTCATACTTTGTTTCTTACGAACATCAGCGCCGGTAACCATGGATTTTATTTTACTCCTTGTTTTACTCATGGGAGCTTTCCGGCTGGGCCAATTCTACGAACGTAAAGACGAAGAGCCTGAGTCCTTCCCAGCAGAAGCAACTGCAAATGTTGGACCAAATGAAGACCGACCCGGTACCCAAGACTTAGCAGAAGATGCAGGCGGCTTCACAGAACTAAAAGCGTACGGTATCGATCAACAAACTTCAGAGCGGAAGATATATTTCAAGATGAAGTTCTATACCACATCTCGAGAAGATACTGCGGTGGTAGAAGATACGCTTGATACATACAAGGACTGTCTTTCCCGCTCGGGTGGGACATTTGGAATCGAAAGTCGACCTATGAGGTTGGAAGCCGTTAGTGCGAAGCTGGCTCGCTGGAAAAGGGCGTTGGGACGAATTCAGCTTCACGGGCGCAGAGGTTGAGATTTTGGAATAGGATCGATGCTTGATCAGGCAAACCTCTCAAGGATAATGTATTAAGTACTGTTCGTGGCCATGCTTGCGCGCGGCTAGGCAGGATATAATGAAGGTGCTGCGGCTTGCTGCTAGATTCGTAGAACACCGAGTCTCAGCACCCGCTTAATTGAAATCCGAGCCGAGAGATAGGTACTGGAGAAAAGAGTGGCCTTTAAAGTTTTGTGTTCACTTCTAGAAAACTTCTGGCCTCTATGTCGATACCATGTTCGAGAGAAAACCATCGTACTGAACACAGGGAGAATAGGGCAAACAAAAACACCAGAGTCCGAAGCGAAGCAAAGCAAGTTTTCCAGAAGATCGAGTTCATTGGACATGGATGTCAGAGGTTTAGACTAGGTCGCTAAGTCTGACGGGTTTTCGTATCAGTGTATCTCTGTGCAACTGCTCAAAATCTGGACGTGGTTGCTCGCCATCTGTCAGCTGATTTCGGCAAAGTTTACCTCCACGTTTATGATTCTATCCCAAGACCTTTCGAGCTGGCATATTGGCTGGCTCTATGCTGTTTGCTGCTGGATTGATTGCACAAACCCACAAGATATATAGTAACGGAGAAGCCATGCTTTCTGCTCAGTACTCGCCTCAAACCACCTCTCATCTGAGCAAGAAGCTGATCCCTATCCCGATTCAAGACTTCCGTATCGATTTTTCACGTCTTCCACAACAATCGTAATGCTGTCACACTTAGCAGCGTTCTCGATCGGCTTGATGGTAAGGTTTCTATATGAACAAGCCCATCGGACAGGAGATATGGACAGGGAAAGAGTTGAGCAGAGCCACACATATCAGCTCCGAAGGCCTCAATCAATCCAGAACTATGAGCGGAACACAGAGGGGCCACTGGAACGCCCCGCAGTAGGACAAGAAGTTTCCGGGCTGGTGTCGACGACCGAAGCAACACAACTGACTCCCGAGAAGATCCTAAAATTGACGAAGCTGGTACGAGAGAAGATTCAACTAGACGAAGAAAGGACCGCGACGGACGGATCTGAGCACAATGTAGGAGTCCCTGAGACAGATGAGTCAAACATTACCTATGAAGGGATCCTGGCCGGACTTTCTGAGGAAGAGAAGCTATTGGTGGAAAGATCTGGGACTGCTGCGCAACGAAGACGAGGTAGATAGCCCACAGATGCAAAAGATCGAATGGGCGATAGCAAGAGGGGTTTCGCAGAGGTGAATTCATTATGAAGCATGCGTACTATGTAGCGATAGATATCATTGCATGTTGTATGAAGACGGTCTTGACCCCTGGGAGTATGATGCGCCGCCACATGATGTGCTGCTAAACTATGTAAGGTGCACATATATCTTGATAGCCTCTCATCGAGTTTGGTCAAATATCTACAAAGTTCCCTCTTGCAGAGCTAGGCCCTTCTGCTGGTCGGCCGTGCCTCCCAGATCATTGCTGTGTAAAACTGATTGTCCTACTCTTGGTGATATCTACTTGGGTAGTGATGTCGCTCCTTGGAATTGGTGAACCGCTCACGGCCAAACACTAAAGACCGTGACTAACAATAGTGATCGATCTTTTTGTGGCTTGGTTGCTGGACCACCGCGATGTTAAGACGTGTCTGTCATCTGATGTGACGATAGCAGGACGTAGAGCAAACAATCGGATATGGGTACAAATAGAACAGGCTGAATGCTCATTGAAAGGTGGCGATTCTGTATTACTTGTTCGTGTTCTTCTCGAAACTGTGCCCTTACGAGATCGAAAGTCCTCCTGAATATCTTTTTCTTAGCGAGAATGCTTTCCTGCCCTCAATACGTTCTTCTCCGTATTCAAACCACACAGACTTCGTGCAGCCCACATTGGCGAAGGTCAACAGACGTGTGTATTATTCTGATGGAGACATCACTTATTCATCTGGCGACGGTAGGGACTCGGACCATTCTAACGGACTGTCGGTCGCCGCTATAGTTGGTATTGTCTTTGGCGGCCTAGCATTTCTTATTTTGTCGGCCTTAATATTCAAGCTAGTAAGCGGTTTGAGCCCTTGGCTCAGGGAAAGAATTAAGCCCTCAAACAAGGGGCATGGCAAGCAAAAAAATCCTCTAGTGGGAGGCGGAGGAGGCCCCGCGCCGCCAGGAAACCATACATCTCACATCAATCAACCCGGACTAGGACCAAATCCACCTGTCGAAATTGGACACAACTCCCAGACACAGCATCAATAGCTGGTAGAATCTCTCCCAAGTCTACCCTTAGGAGTGTTCGTTGATATTTCGAATCTCAATTGTCGATTTTGAATAGCAGCCGATCCCATTTAGGTGTACATTGAATCAAGGAGTATGTGTTCATTGGAACCTTCTGCTAGGGCTAGTGTCTTCTCAGCGACGTCGAAGCCGAGAATGTGACAATATTATTGACGGATAGGGTAAATCTAGATCTGCCTGCGTCTTAGGTCTTCTTAAGTAAAGCAAGCATTCCAAGTCTTCAAAGTCCGAGCAACATAGTTCCGGCCACCTGCTAAGAAGCTTACATCTCTCATGATCGGGAAGGCAGCGGTTCGAAACGTGGTAGATTTGGGTTCTCAAAGTGATTGAACAAGTGGAGGGGTTCAAGGAGGAAGTATATAGAATGTTGCCTTCTGCGTTGCTGTAATGTTTCGTTGAATGCGCGAGTTGGTCTCCGTCATATCCACCTTTAGCAATATCTGGCTTATTCCAGTACATAACGTATGTTAAGGACAGGTCCATGTATGAAGCGTGATGTTCAGCGCTGATTCGACTCTGACGCTAAACGCACAACCTTGACTCCTCCTACACCCATGATATTCACAACATGCGTCATTTCATTCCCAGTGCTCCAAAAGTATGTTGATCCTTTATGATCACGATTTGGTGGCACGTCGCCGACTGAGAGGATCTTCGTGTCCAGCATGGGGGGACAGCTAGTCAGCCACGAGTTGTGGTTGGCTCTTGCCACATATTACCTGAATACTAGCATTGTTGACGAGCTTGATTAAGTGAAGTAGAATCCAATGAACGCAGTCATGACACGCTTGTCACGATGACGTACTGTTGCATTTGTCAAGTATGCTGGAATTCTGCTGTTGTATCCCTTTCAGTTTTACATGAAACCGATTCTTAATAGACCTACATTCCATTAGGAAATCCATATGGCCTGTCCCACAAAACCCTAACATGTTCAGGAGTGATGCCTCGTGCTCAAGACAGAAAGAGATCGGAGAAGGCTCAGCTAACGACCGCAACACAAAAGCAGCTCTTCAACAACAGAGATCAAGCTAAGCAGACGCTGAAATCCGTGCATCAAGGGCGAGAGATGGAAAACCAAACAACGAAGGAAGGGAGAGCAATCAGAGCTGCAGCACAGGCGCTCATCAAAAAGCGAGAAGCTGCCGAGAGGGAAGCAGCTGCCATGCGTGAGGCGATTAGACAAGATATGGAACTCCAAAAGACTCTCATTGAACGATACGGCTATGGTCAATACCGTCTGGCTTCTGCTTGTGATGAAACGCAGGAAATTGAACTGTCCTTCTTAGGGGAGCTTGAGAGTAACGAGACGGTATCCGAGGAGAGCCAGCAAGGCCAGTTGAATGCGACAACAAAGCAAGGGAGATCTGAGGGTAAAGGAGGGCCGGTGTTCTCGTCTCCCTGAATCTCGTCTCCGAGGCGCCCAGAGAGCCATGATATTAACGAAGAACGTCCGTGCAATTTCTGCTGTAGAGATGGTGTGTTGTTTGTCGAACCGGCGCCAGAAGGCTAATTCTAGACGGACATGAGTGCATGTCGAGTAAGCTTGGACTGTCAATCAGCAAAGAGACTTTAGAAGCGCTGGTTGCATGAATCAATTAGCCAGAGCCGATATAAGGAAGATCCCTGGCTTATTCCACGATCCCTGTCGTTGATTGACATGAACAATAGCTCATGGTCGGGCAAGTGGTGTTGGACAGCGTGGACAACGCTTGAAATTCCCATGATCTGTACGCCATGCCAGACGGAAGGACAGAGATTTTGTGAGACCAGAAGAAACGCTAAGATGCTGCTCTGCGCGGCATGAGAGAGAGAGTAAGAGAGAGGTGTTTGATGCAGAATTCCTCCGAAAAAGGCTTCGCACGATAATCCATATAGTGTTCGAGGGTTGCAAGATGATGGCGAGGTCCACAGTCTAAACGTCAGACAAATTCAATTAGCATTTCTCTCGGTCCTTCATAATGAGCCCCTTAATGATTAGAGTGGGATGCTTGGTATTGCATGCTGATTGAAAGCATAGCGTAGAAGCTTCTAACAGGTGATTGCCTCCACTGAACATAATGAGCCCTTTAATGGTTAGAGCGGGATGCTTGGTGTTGCATGCTGAATTGAATGAATATTGTAGAAGCTTCAAAGCATAGGTAATTGCTCCCACTGGACAAGACAAAGCTTAGATTCAGAGTATGCAGGCATGCAAACAGCATCTTGACCAGGAGCCGGAGATATATACCATAAGGGAGTACATTCCTCTGGGCCAGTTTGTCACACTGAAGGGCGGTTACTCGTAGAATTGATTGAGGATACCTTGAAAGATCTCGTCGGCAGCGCAAGGATTTTCTGACGATGGAAACTGTTATTACTTCTTCGACATTTTTAAAGCAGTTGCTCAGCCGTCAGAAAACCTCACATATATCTATGTCCAAAGCATGGACTGGATCAGAAATTGCAGCCCTTACTGTGGGCACTATTTTCGGCGTGATACTCGCCACTACCTCGGTCTACCTGGAGGAAGTCAGGTCTGACCGTCGTACGCCAATGGGCTCGCCAGCAGACAGCCTGCAATCACTAGTATGGGACAACTATGTCGGTCTTCGCTGGCGTAATACAGGAATGATTGTGGACGTTAGCGACCCCCGTCAGCTTCGGCCCCAGCCTCACATTGCAGCCGGATTGGGTTTTCTTCCTAGGCGCATATTTCGCCTCAACGTTCCAGCGCTCTATTGGCTCCTGGACTACGTGCCCTGGTAGGGTAAACGGCACCCAATGTAAGGTCGGCAACTCCATCGATTCGGGAAAGTCAGCGAGGCAGGACAAGGCTGGACCGTAGGGATTTGTGACGAGGTGGAGGTTGTGGGCTCGTGGATAGGAGCCGGAGTTGGTGGCGGTTGACCGAACTGTTGCACCTGTTTTGGTTCTGCGAAATTCTTCCGTTCTGAAGAAAATAGCATACAAGTGGAGTTGTACAGTATCTTGTAAAGGGTAATCCGAGATAGAACGGTCCAAATCCGATGTGATGCGTGTACTTTATTTCAGGATTTTTTGATGGAGCATTCACCCCGGAGAAATTGAGCACCGAAATGACTCGGATATCTAGTGGCTCGAATTGGGAACGTGGTCAATTCCAAAGATCTTTTCCTATTACATTAAAGTCCTCTATGTTCCCAGAATGGCTACCTCGGTTTCAGCGCTACCCACTTCGTTGTTACGCTCGTTTTTGTACACGTGGCGAGTGGAGCACGGTGGAATCATCCCATGTCTGCCAGCAGCATTTTCCCTCCGTCGACCAACTCTTGGTGTTCAATGACTCTCTTCGGATTACCGTGAATGGCACAATCTACCATACAGCTTGCCAGTTGGTCGACTCTTATGCCACTCATTATCGTAAGCAATAGCTTCGGACAATGAGTTTCAGCCTTAAAAATGAGGCCCGGTCGGGCGATGTAAGCTTCGAATTTGCTCCCGGACCGCTTGCTCAAGGCAATAAGTTGTTCCTCCACAACGCCCTACATTGATTGGTCAGCGAGCAGGTGGGGAAGAAAACATAGGTATGCGATTGTGAACGGAGTGATTTCCATACTTTCATTTGACGCGAGCGTGCGGTGAACCTGAGTCTCTTCCTTTGCGGCTCTTCAGAGTATATGCTATTCAAGCAGACGAAGCGAAAGGGGGCATCTCCAATGAATTTGGGCGTGGAGGCTAGGTATGAGGCAAATGCGCTGGCGGCAGCGACTGTGCAGTCATTGCTGCTCTTGCGTGAGTCACCAGACTCCTCCCGTCCGAACGTATCCAGACACCTGATCTTTGTGCGTTAGAAAAACCTCAATGATTCCTCTTTGCTTGTAGGAATGCATACCAAAGGCAAGCTATGGCTCCTTCGAGCTCCTGCAAGACATCTACGTCGTAGACCGTAAAGTTATCGACAATTATTATCCTGACTCTCTTGTCTCGAGTGATAGCTACTGAGCTCAGTGGACGACGGGCTAGGATGATGAGGGAGCTGATGGTTTGATCTGAGAGGCATTTACGGAGCACAGCGGAGCCTACTGAGCCCGTGTGGCCGATGAGCAAGAGCTTCATGGCTGGAAGGTGCTCCAGGAATCAGAAGCATAATTGAGCAGGAATGTACATATTGTCGCATATCGACGAACAATGAGGGTCGAATAAGGAGTACGATCAAATTCGCTTGAAGATGGTTTTGTACCGTTGCATGGAGATGAAGCCCGCCAATGCGATCGAAACGGCTTGGCAACCAGGATTGATTGGGAATCTTTCAATAATGCCTAGTTATGTAGGTCTATCTCTACTTCAGCCAAACCTAACTTAGTCTACCGCTCACATCGCCATGCTAAGAGCAGTGGCAAGTCCGATTGGGCTGCTTGTAGCAACTGTGCATGAAGCCAAGTGCTGTCGTTGTCGTGTGAAGTCATGGGAATTCTAGGATAGCCTACAAGTCGGCCTTGACCTCCTCGATCCGAGCCTTGACTCGCTCCCTCTTCTCCTCCTTGCTCATCTTAGGCGTCCGGTATTTGAGACTCTCCTTCTTGTACTCCTCCTTACTCTTTTTCTCCCCAGCGTCCTCATCCTTCTTCCACGGATCCTCGCGAATCGCCTTGTGAGCCTCGGCGTATATCTCCTCCAATCCATCGGCCTCGATATCGTCGTCAATGTATCCGTGGAACTGGCTCTTGTAGCGCTCTTCATCATCATCGGCCAAAGTTTCCATGTACTCCGCAACATGTCCGCCGAATATGTATTTGCGTAGGGTCTCGGCGTCAAGCTCTTTAGTTTCGATATCGTAGCCAGGGAAGCGGTTCTCGGAGTGGGGGATGAAGATGCCACCATCCGAAGCACCTTTCATAGCGCCAAACACACGAGCACCGGTAGAAGTTCGAGCTAGGCCGACGTCGAGAAAGCATTTGAATGGACGACGTTCCTCCCCATCAATATCGGCAGCTTCGGTGAGTTTGTATTCTCCATCCGGCTCTTCAACACCAGTGAAGTGATCTGCCAAGTCCAATTTGCTCAAGGCGCGGCGAGCAATGAGGAGACCAGTAGCATATGCGGCAGCCCAGTTGGTGAGTCCATGGTTAATGCCATAGCGCTTAAGTTCGTGACCGTAGGCTGCGCAGAAAATCTTATCGCCGGTTATCTCAGAGGTGACGATTTGGCAGATGACATCGCGGTTGGTGAAGCGAACGACGAGGCGGTATTTGGGAGCGTTGTATTTGTTCTTGGCTTGGCTGATGAGGCGTTTCCGAGCGTAGTAGTCGGTTTTACCGGCGCGGCGACGCTTGTATTTGACTTGATATCGGCTACAAACCAATTAGCCTCAGAGCTTCAGTGAGGGAAAATATAGGAGCAGGTTGTGTGTGATAGACCATGTAGGAAAATGTACTCATTCTCAAATTGCTGGATATGGGAATAGTAAATAGAGATACTCACCTGAAGTACGCACTATTCTTAACCAGCTTGGTGAAAGGCTGCACAAGAATCGTCGAGTCAGCAATTCGCGCTTCAGACAATGCCCGAAGCTTCTTGCATTGACTCGTCGTGAACAAGCCATACGAGAGATGACACCCGCATGTATACGGTTTGAGCATTTGAACTTACCATGATGAGTGACCTTTCGAACTTTGCTGTGATGATATAGTCGTAGAGTAAAATTGGGCGGGTTCAGTTTGTGTGGGTTGTGGATCCTGATGCCAAGATTTCTAGCGTTTGGGTGGGCGACGGTCTAAGCGAGCGATGAGAGGTGTTGAAGGACTCGTTGTATCTCCGAGTGCTTCAAGGTCATAGATCTCAGAAGAGGTCCAGCCCTAGATTAGTGAGTCTCACTCGACGAAACTTCGAGTGTGAGTCATTGATGAGCCCCTGACAATCAGATTTCATGCTTCTGGGATTGTTTCAAATGTCACAGCAGCATGTTGGAGACCCCGATCACGATGTGGGCAGGTTCACCGTAGGCTCACAGGTCATCATGCTCATTTGGAGAGGCAACAATTGTAGAAGAATATCTAAAGCTTGAGTACACAGCAAGAGTACATATGATCAAAGTAGTGCCAACTATGCAATCCAGAACCAAATCTTCTCCGCTATGTTCCTTGGGATCCTCTCCGGCCAGTGTGCATCCGCAGCATCTAATGCTGCTTTTCCAGTAAAGATATCCGCCTCGGCTGGCCGGACGAATTTAGTGCGCTTGAAGATCTTCCAGAAAGCGAAGAGAAGAAAGTAAATCGGGATTCCAACATACGAAGTGGCAAAATCATTGATGCTCCATGGCTTGAAGGTGTAAAAGCCGTTGAATAGAGTGATCATTGCGAAGTAGCCGAGCGCGAACCAAGCAGTGTACGGCTGTAAGGGTGATTTGAACACAAGAGTGTTGCGATCTACCCCTTGCGCCTTGAGTGCTTTGTGGAACTGAATGTAAGCAACCGAGATGCTCATCCAAGTGAATAGATTGGCGATAGTGACTAGATTCTGGAACCAAGTAAAGACCTTAGAGGAGCCAGAGGAGCAACTCATATAAGTCAAAAGTGAAATAGATGCAGTGAGCATGATGGCGTAGTATGGCACGCCCCTCTTGGAGCATTTTAGGAATATTCTCGGAGCTTGCCCGTTCTGCGCCAAGGCGTAGAGATATCGGCTCCCGGTGTAAAGGAAAGCGTTGGCGGACGAAGTAGCTGATGTGAGGATAACGGCATTGATAATAGAAGGTAAAGCAGGGACACCAGCGCGGTAGATGGCGATGACCCATGGGGATGCAGCGCCTCCAGCAGCACCTGAGTCTTGGGCACTGAGTAACCTCGGCTCGTTGTAAGGAATCAGTACGCCGATAGCGAGAGAGCCGAGTACGTAGAAGAATAGAATTCGCCAGAACACACGGCGAACAGCTTTTGGAATGTTGTGGCGAGGGTTCTCGGCTTCGCCAGCAGCAACCGCAACCATCTCCACACCACCATATGAAAAGGCGGCGTTAACCAGAGTCGAGAAAAGAGCGAGGAAGCGACCAGCTGAGCCCGTATCCTTGTATTCCTTCATCGCGCCTGGGTTTTTCCAATAGCGGAAACCGAGGCGATCGTGAGTGGGCCCTCCGCCAAGATCAATGATAAAGGCGAAGATGATCAAGCCAACAATAGTCAAAATCTTGATACTGGCGAAACAGAACTCGGCTTCTCCATAGATCTGAACCGCGAATATGTTCAGGCAGATTACGAGAACGATGATCAACGAGATCCAAGCGGCGACGTTGATACCCCGGGAACCTTCCCAAAACTGTATGACAACGGAAGCGGCGGAGATCTCGGCACACAGGGTGATCGCAGAATTATACCAGTTGTTCCATCCAACAGCGAAGCCCATTGCGCCATCGACATAACGAGCACAGAATTGAGGAATGGCCCCGGGCAGTGGCAGCCAAGTAGACATTTCACCGAGACACTGCATCTGTGAAAAGCGTCAATAAAATCCGCTACCAACTTGAAGCGTTGAGACGTACCATCGCATAGACGGCGACGCCAGTGAACGTGTACCCCAGCAGAATGCTGAGGGGCCCAGCCTGAGTAAAGGCTCGGCCAATACCCAGGAAGAGGCCAGTACCGATAGTCCCTCCAAGTGCAATGAATTGAATATGGCGAGACTTGAGCCCACGACTCACGTATCCGTATTCCTCGGCAGTCGCCAGGTCGCCATACATATCAGCAGCCTCACCAATCCTGATTCCCTTTTCTTCCACGACCTTGGCAGGGTCATCGAAGGTCGGCGATTCATTGCTGTATTTCTCCGCCTCATAGGCGTCTCCACGCTTTTCTTCCATATCTTGCAACAATGTAGTCAATGCCAAGAGAGATGAGACTGACCCGAGCTCCAGAGGTTGGAGAAGCCGATGTATGACAAGGTTGGACAGCTAGGGAGATTTCAAATAGCATCCGGTGGGAGGGGTGGGCGAAGACGTTATAATCGCAAGGGTCCAAGGTGACCGGTGGAACTGTCACCACTGTATTCACTACGGGATCACACAAGACCGAGGCGAATGGGTCACGCAGGAAGGAGGGACATCTGGCTGTTTAATATAGAGCCTCGCATCCGTGGAACGAGCCCTGCAATGATGATTAGCATGGTTTCTAAACCTCGCTATCAATTATCAAAGATCGAGAGCGTGACTTAGTGCCTCACCTGGAGCTAGGTTATCAGCGGCAGGTCGGGTGTGTCCTTCCATCTTCAGTCTACTCCTCCCTTGATTCTTTCTGGAACACACACTCCTCCGCCTTGGTTCAGAGGTCTCAGATCAAAAAAGCAGCCAGTTAGAGCGCCCAGCTGCACCAAAGGGCATAAGACAAGGGAGGTACACTCGATGCAGCTTATCTTAGCATTGTGCCGAGCCATATGGGGGCTGGGCCATTAGCGACATATGTCGATGCAGGCAAAACTCTCGCGGAATGCCGGTCAAATGCGACGCTACTACTTTGATCGGCCCTTCTTGCATTCTAAGCGTCCACCCTGACGTGGGGAGCGTCGCCATCCACATGGATACACTAGGCGCTTTTCAATCCACCCAAAGCCCTCAAGCATATCAGAAGGACCAGAATCCTCCCGTGGACGTCGCTGTCATCGCATTTGACTTTTTTTGCCCTCAGCCCTTTTTCCTAATCTCGCTGTGTCAAGCATTGCACGTGGTCCTGATCTATCCGCTATCTAAAGACTATTTTAAGCCCCGAACGTTTCACTTGTGGTGCTTGGAAAGCCTCAAGATATCCTAAAAGCGCAACCAAAGATCGTGGTCATCACAATCAAAAAGCCGTTCCTGGTAATGATGTTGGTTCCAACTTGGATCTAGGGCGTGGCGGCCAGCCGAGCCAGCATGAAGGTTCGCCGGGGCAGATTTTGATCAACCATTTGGAAGAAGCGATCAGCATCCTTAGTGCATGATTGATTGATTGGGTGCGCTCAAGGTTGCAGCCATCTGTTTTCCTTTTGGGCTTCATGTCCGCCACGTTTGGCGGGACTACGTTCAGAAAGTGGCAGGCTTCTAGAAAGCCTCCAGTCCATATTACGAGTTATTCGGCCCGCGATAAGGGACATTACGATTTCGATCGGACGAAGGCCTAGAAGGCCCGCAATACGACTAGGATATTTCACCTCAACCAGCAGGTCCAGCGGCGAGTGCCACACAAGCCCGTTTCCAAGATACCTACATGTAGGTTTGGAAAATTTTCGAATTAATAGTAGTGGCTCAAGGGTCGCCTTAAGATCATAATACGCGACCGAGGTTTCGGTTGTGAAGGCCACTTTTTTACTGGGGTACGCATTCAACTAGCGTGAGATCAAGAAAGAGGAGAATATAGACGAGGGAGATGATCTGCGTGGCGAAAGCCACTGATTCCTCCCCGAAAGTCATACCTCGGTTGCTCAGGCTGGTGACGCCTTCTGAGAGAACCCGAGTATGGAAGGCCCCGATCATTGTTACTACGAGAATACCCAAGATGAACTGATCGAACTTGAATCATCAGGATGACTTCTGGTAGCGACGAGGATTTCCATTAATACCATGAAGACTATGGTGACAAAGATCCTCTCCAAGTGGAGATTGAATATTGGCAAAGTCCGAGCACATGACTAGATTCTACTTATGGATGAAGACCGTTGTGCATGAGGCAATCCTCTGCTTGCCATCACCGCTGATGGTTCGTAACGCCGACTATCAACTAATGAGGTAAAAGGTAATAGCCATCCGCGAGGGAATCTTGAGCTAGCTGATACGCCCGCGGCCCCGAATCAACCTGGGGAAGTCCGCCGTCCGGCCTTATTGTTAGCCCTGATTTCCTACCAATGCGCACTAGGCGAGGTTGCCAGACCCGGCTTCTCCTGATACAAATCACGGCTGCTGTCGTCTCTGGGAACAATCAGGTCTCCGCCTAGGGTATTGCCAAAAATATCTACATGCCATGCATGGCACTCTTGGCCTACAACTACAAAGTCAAAGCTTGGGTGGGACGTACTCGGAACCTATTCTGAAATGACGCGGCAGCGGTGATGAAATACAGGCATCAACCCTGACCCAAACATGGACCTTGTCTCAGGTGGCTCGCTGTAGACATTCCAATCGATGCAGATTGAAAAGAACAATCTCTCTTCTTCCAATTCTGTGTGCTGCAAGGCATCTTTTGCTTTGCTTGCAGGAAGGTTTTGAGCGATCGGTACTGAACGGGGCGTGCAAGGCGGATGCGTCTCCACGCCTTATTCAGTGACCGTTTATTGACGAAATTGCTCAACACGATAGGCATGATTGATGAGTACGATCTTTGGTTTAGCCTCTGGGACTGACTGTCGCCTACTATCTTGGGTCAGTCTTTGCTGGTATCATGAAAGAGTTCCCAACTGAGGAAACAATCAATGCCCATTTCAATGCCTCAACCACTATTTTTTCTGATACACTTGGCCTTAGCAGAGCAAGCCATATCTATCTGTTCCAGGCACGAAGTCCTGTGTAGCCGATGGTTGGAAGGGGTGGCAGTTCGCTGGCCTAAAATCCACGATTCGCACTTCGTACCACTGGATCGGATATCACTCAGCCTCAGAAAATGTAAGGTTCTGCTTCATAAGATTATTTTTGTATTGGTGGTCCCATCTATTCTTTTTCTTACCGCTCGTTCTAATATCTTTGGGGCATGATCTCTCTCTTTCCCGCCTGTCCAATTCGTCATAGAGGCAGCGGCGGATCTAACAAATCAATGGTGGCTTCAAGTCAAGATCTATCACGTCAATTCACCTCTGTTCTATCTCGAGTCTCCCATTTCTCTGCCATGTTCGCAATTCACCGCGCTTCTTTGGTAAGTAACCATGGCTGGTGTACCACACCTCCGTGGCGACACGCTTACCTGTTTGCGGTCACGGTCACTCACCAAAAACCGCACGGAGTACTATCATGATGTCGCGGTCTGCTTTCATGCTCGGAACTTGGAAGCCTATGGCTCAAGCCACCATGAGACCCACGAGCCGACGTTGGAAGCTTCGCCAATTAAGTCGCAGCACTCATGTGAACTGACAGCTCAAGGAATGGGCCAGGTTACAGTTGATGAACCATGTGGCATGAAAAGTCTCCAAATCAAGTCTAGCGATCTACTACACACTGATGCTTAAGAAGGTCCAGTGTGCCTTTCGGGAGAAGTCTTGGCAATAAAGGTGCATAAAGCTTCAGTCAAAGTCACTTCAACGGTAACGCCTCCAAATTTTATTTAGCGAACGCTGCCATGTGAGGATAAGCGGCAACGAGCTATTGTAGCCAGTCATAGTCCCTTATCACAGCATGACAGCTACAGATCTGGAGGTGGCGCTGCCAGGTCCTACGCTCGAGGCAGTAAGTGGATCTGAGTACTAACTCTTCCTGTTCCAGTTTCGCCTATTACTGACATATCAGGGTTGAAATCCTCCGGTGCTGGGCTAGCTTTTCCCCTCCTGCTCATTGTAGTAGAGGGTACGAGAGTGAATAGATTTTACAAGCGCGACTCCCCAGGATCTATAAAACGAGGGCTTCGTATGCCTTTTCATTCCCCTGCTCGCCGATGCCCCCAGTCCATCTCGGTAGAGGCTCAATTGAATTCATCCGACAGAATTAAAGATTACTTCAGGATACCTGTACATCAACACAATGAAACTTTCAGCTTTCGTCTTGTCCGAGCTTTCTCTGCAAGGCCTCGTCAGCGCCACTACAGAATTCATCCTCTACAAGAACGCCGACTGTACCGGCGAATTCACTGACAGGCTTGTTGGCGATGGCTATGAAGCCACCAATACCTGTCTTTATGTCTCTAAAGCCAAGATAGCTGTTAAACTGGTCCAGGCTGATCCTTATTGCACGTGTAAGCCCACTTTCCATACTTTGGCGTCGCATTACCGATGGAGATGCTGATCGGGAGAATAGTGTATATGTACACGGATAGGGGCTGTACTACCGGCGCCACAGTCGCGCCAAAGGGAACTTGTAAGACTGGGAATTGGGAAGGCGCGCGGGTGGTGTGCAGTTGTCCTGGAGGTTGTTGTCCTGGAGATTGTTGTCCTGGGAAGATCTGCCCCTGATCTCGGACAACATGCTGGCACTTCCTACTGTTATTAAGAGCTGGGTCATCGCACAGGATCACCATGAGCTGGTTTGACGGTATGATGGTATTGGGTTGTGCTCTGGAGAGGTATATCTCAGGGGCTTGTTAGCGAATGATGCCCGGTCGTTTTCGCATCCATGGACACACACTTTGGGAAACGGGCATGAGCTCCACTTATAGGTGGTAGTACACGATCTCACGACTATGGTACACTCGATCACGAATTACGGAGAGATGGATATGGTACATGTTACAAAGATAATCCGTTCTCTACCGCATAACATACACATCGGTTCCTAGTACTACTTACGAATCAGGCACACGTGAGCAATCGTGTATGTCGTCTCGTCAGGATTGTCGTGGATCAGGATTCCATCACAAGTCGCCGCCCTGTCAAAACACTGTGCGATTTTGATCCACGGATTCAGTGTCTTGGAAGGAAATGGCACGGAGCATAAAGGAATTGTCTAGGAAGCTCAGAACCCCCGTGTTGCTGCGCTCTCTCCACCGCTCGGTGACTCGAAAGTAACAACGTCCAACGCAAAGGAGCTGCTCCATCCCGAATATATGACCGCACATACCCCACACGTTCAATCGGCTCGACATGCAACGTATCTTCAACCCTCCCTCCCAACGTCCGCACCGTCGATCAACAGCACACCTCCTCGTAATCCCCCTACTAGATCACAATATAATACCCTAAAAGCAGACGAACGATGGAACCCAATCACCCATGCCATTTCCCCTTCTGGACACCCTCCCTCCCCTCTCTGAACGCTTCTCAACCCCATTTCTTTCTTTTCAGGATGCCGAAGGGTGAGTGTAAGGTAGATACTAGGTTAGTTGATTAGTGATAGTGATAGAGATACCTGGGGATAGTCGGTGTTCTTCTCTTCCTTCTTCCTTCAAGTGTAGACTTCCGCTACGATTTAGTTTGAGAGCGAGAGGAGAGGGGGGATGTGGGTTTGTATTCTGTGGAAGAACTGGTGTTTGTGATTGCGTTGAAGTCAGGGGGCTGGTGGGATGGAGGGGTGAGAAGAGGAGAGGGTTGTGCTAGGCGGTTGGGGAAAGGGAGGTCGAAGGAGGGTCTTGGGGGGATTATGGCTTTGGGAGATGGAATGAGATGCTCATGGGGATGGATTGGTTTGTGATGGATTGTGAGGGGAATCGCAACTTCATCTCCTCACAGACGACAGTTCAAAACCCTAACAGCTTCCTGTGCCCATATAGGAGTACCTTACATCCCTCTCCTCCCTCTCCTCCCTCCTCCCTCCTCATCTCCCCCACCACCTCACGCACCCAACAAACTCGCCAACTCCTCAATCTCCTCCCCCATCTCGGGATGTCTCCCCCTCTGCTCCGGGTACGCCATCTCCGTCATCTGATCCAACATGCCATCTTTGCCAGTAATCAGCTTCTTGGCCAGGAACGCGCGGCCGACTGCATCCTCCCAGACTTCTTGTTCTTTGGCGGTTAGGTTTGCGAGGGAGGGCGGGATCGCGTAGAGGTATCCCTATTTTCCAGGGGCTATTAGCGCGTCGTCCTCGTCCCTCTACACAAACACTATCCCAGAGAGAAAACCCTCTTTGGTCTATTCCTGCACTCTTCCAGCTCAAACGCACTCAGTGTAGAAAGCGGGTAAAAAAGCAAGCGAAAGGGGGGCTCACCAAAGTCCTCCCCACGAAATCCCACTCGAAATACACTTTATTCTTGTCCTTCGCCGGCTGCATGTAGACCTGATGCAGATTCGGCCGCATCGCTTCATGGTGCGCCAGTTTGTCGAGCAGCACTTTGTGCGTTTCCACCATTTTCTTCCATTTCGGCGCCGCGCTGTCCGGGATCGGGAGGCAGACGAGGTGGTTGGTGAATTCGAGGCGCGTGTTGGTGTTGGGGTCCATTGTTGTTTTTTCGTTCGCGCTGTTTGGTGTTGTGACCTTCAGAGCTGGGAGTTGGGACTAGAAGGGGATGGGAGGAAGCGGGTAGAGATGGGATATAGTATAGGGTAGCGATCAGAATTGATCTAATTGGGTTTGGGGATGTAGAGAAGATGGTGGTTTGGATCGTTAAGAGGAATTCCTTGGGCTTCTTATAGAAGTGGGAAATTACGTAGAAACATGTCGAATAGAAGGGAATGTTTCAGGGGAAGGAATGGTTGAGTATGAAAATGCAAAAAAGAGAATGATTTTTGAAAAGTGAAGATGTTGTTCGAGGGGCTATCGATCGATCTCAGACGCGCTAGGGAGCCACTGACATCAGACAAGCCACGCGAAGGCACGTGACGCGGGGATTACCCCTGATGATCCTTCCAGAAACATGAATCAAAACCTTTCTGGAGCTTCAAAGCCCAGGACGGAGACTCGGGGCAGTTGAGAACTGAACAACCTTGATTGTGATCCCTATATAATGCAGGAGTAAGAATACTATGAATTTTCAACACAGAAGGCTTCCTTAATGCGCCATGACAGAAACTCTTCTAGTAAGGGACTGCCAGAGCCCTTCATTCCAAGGCAGACCAGCTGCATCAGCGAAAGAATATCACCATCCCAGTCCTGAAGAATCCTTCCAACCCTTCAATGACAGTATCCAGATCACAAGCGCAAAACCGACGGTCACCATGAGGATTAGGAACATGAATCTTGTTACACTCGTGCTCCCGCGTGCCCGCGGTCGATATCGTTCGCGTGTGAGGCCTTCTAGACGGTAATTGCCGGTCCCCGTCGCCGCCCAAAACCTCTGCGTAATGCCCAAGGTCTCCTGGTGTGTACTCCACCTCCAATAGTCGGACCGGTGGAGACATGTGGTCCTCCGCCCATATGTCGTCTACGGAACATCCCAGGGACACGCATGCGGTTTCGATGGACACCATTTTGATCAACAGTGACCCCGTCACCAGTACGGCGGCTGCGGTATGAGAAAGGCATATTCGCTTCCGCTGGTGTGTGGAGGGTAAGACTGCCGGTTTCTTAGATTAGACAAGGGCGCGTAGGCGTCGTTTTGTTCGGAGACTCAGAAATGGTCTGGGGCCGAAAATGGGATGTTGTCTTCTGGGGATCGGAAGCGTTGCTACCCTAAGATCCAGGGAACTATAAGGAGGTGGCGCTGATCCTTCTCGCGAAGCTTCAGAGGTGTTTGTCCGAGTCCACGCAGGCGGAAGTGTGGGACGTCGCGGCTTTGCGTAAATCAGTACGACAGTAACATAGGCTCCAAAAGATCCTTTGCTACGCGTACCTGGAAGACCTCTCGAATTTTGGACCGTCTAGGCAAGACGAAGATATCTCCTACGTTCAGACGGTTACGGAAATATGGGTGATTACGATAGAGGTATAGTTGCTCCTCTGGTGTAAGCGGTAACGCTGTGTGTAGTGGACACTATGGTTCGAGGATTGTAAGCTTTCATCATTCGCAAACATGGCGAGATGTAGGCTCGTCGACAGAAATCAACAAAAGGATACTCGTCCTAGTGACAGTAGAACTTACCGGCTCTGATTGCTGGCAACACGCTGGCTTTGGTCTAGTATCCTTGGCCGGCATTAAGAGCTTCGGAAAGGGACATTGAAGTAGAGGCAAACACTGCGGGACCCAAGAGATAAATCTATTTGGATATAACGGTTGAGGGGTGTGTACGGAGCAGTGAGGATGAACGAGAGAGTGGGAAGTTTGAGGAGATTGAGAAAGAGAAAGCAGATGGGTTGGAAGGAGCGATGGGGGAAGAGCCTTTAGACGTAAGTGTAGGTGCAAGCTTCTGATCCATCGCAAAACTCGTCAAAGTGTTTGGATATGCTGCGTCGAACATTTCCTGAATTGATGTATTCTGCGTCTACAAACTTCCATGGGCATAGGAGTCAGTGGAAATTGAAACCTTTCGGCTTTAACGGACATAACAAGCACGCAATGACGTTTCACCGAGCTTCTTGACTTACCACAATCAACTTCTCAGCATTACCATAAATCAGAATTACTATTACTTACTCTCTACTTCTCCACGTCTGACAGTGGATCCCTCGCAGATAACGACATGCCTCTTCTCATGTCAGGCACAGGCAAGCCGAGAGTCATCCTGGGGTTGATGACCTTTGGTCCCAATGAAAACGCTGGAGCACGGATCACCAGCCTTGACGAATACAACAAGTGCTTGGACTACTTTCAAGGCCAGGGATACTACGAGGCTGATACTGCGCGACTATATGTCGGTGGAAAACAGGAAGCATTCACCGCCGATGCCAAATGGAAAGATCGAGGGTTGAACCTTGCTACGAAATGCTATCCGAAAGATCCTGGGAATCACAAACCAGAAAATATAAGGAAGAGTCTGGAAACATCATTGAAGGAGCTCAAGACGGACTGTGTGGACATTTTCTACTTACACGCTGCGGACAGATCTGTGCCCTTCGCCGAGACACTGGAGGAGGTCAACAAGATGCATCAGGAAGGCAAATTCATCCAATTAGGCCTGAGTAATTTCACCGCCTTTGAAGTCGCAGAGGTAGTCATAACATGTAAGGAAAGGGGCTGGGTGAGACCAACGATATATCAAGGGATGTACAACGCAATCAGTGAGTCGATCTCTTGTCAGTATCTGGCCTGAGCGTACGCTGATGCCCATTCCGCATAGCTCGATCCCTGGAACAAGAGCTCATACCTTGTTGCCATCGATATGGTATCGATGTGGTAATCTACAATCCACTGGCTGGTGGCCTTTTCTCTGGCAAGATCAAGTCAGCAGATGTACCATCTGAAGGGCGCTACAGCAACACGTCGACCACTGGCGCAATGTATCGAGCTCGGTACTTCAAAGATGCCACTTTCGACGCTCTCCGTCTTATTGAACCGGTTGTCCAAAAGCATAATCTAACGATGCTCGAGGTTGCCCTGAGATGGTGTACACATCACTCGGCCTTGAAGATGCAAAATGGAGGCACAGACGGCGTCATAATTGGTGTCAGCAGCTTCACCCAACTCGAGAGCAACCTCAAGGACTTGGAGAAAGGACCTTTGCCGGAGGAGATCCTCAAGGTCTTGGATGAGGCTTGGGTCATTACGAAGCCAACAACACCAAACTATTGGCATTTAGACTTGAAGTACACATATGACACTCGAGAGGCTCTTTTCAGCGCCAAATGAGGTTGAGTATGTAGATGTCTCATAGGTCCCAATTTTTCATTTGGTGAGCTTCTTTGACCCCATGTGATCCTTGCGTAAGTGATGACCTGAATTGTGGCAACACCGGCAATTCCCGAGAGAGAGCTAAGCGACTATCGCTTGGCAATTTTCGCAATTGTCAGCCATTACATCTCAACACTTCTACGATAAGGCACTTCGCCGATCAAGAATTCAGTGCCACTCCACTATCGTTACTTCCCTTTGCTGAAGCGCCAGTCCTTCTGATTAATGTCAGAATTGCGAATCACTTGGTCAACCGCGGCACGGCCTCACTTCAATTGAATCTCGCATGATTCCTTACTCATGGACTTAACGGATTACGAAACCACCTACGCTGGGAGCAGTCCCAAGGGATCAATAGACTGGCATGAGAGACGGTCGTCCTCGGAGCAGACCATGGAAGTTAATTGCGTTTTGATCCGAGATATTCCCAAACTGAAATACCATGATGAGCCTCTGCGATTTGTGAGCGAGCCTGGGATCTCACAAAAGGAATATGAGCGTCGCATTCTATCGGCTCGGTGAGTTTTCTGATCTGCCGCCCAATCTTCAATTCACCATGCCCATACCTATTTACACTACGATCACCTTTGTCTCCGCGCAACTCAGTCGATGCTGTGGCACAATAGTCACCCCCAAAGCCTTCATTCATGGGGAAGAATCGATATACCCTGATCCATGTGCGCCAGATGCCCTCAGACGTGGAGAACTTCGACAAATTGCACGTTCTTGTCGCCCAACTCTGTTTTGGACCGGATGAGCTGACAATTGTGGCAGGGTTGACCCCGCCAATGACGAGAATGAAAAGGTTTCAATTGCGTGCCCTGACCATCCAGACGGCACTGCTCTGGTTTTCGAGGTCTACAAGTCCATCCTCATGCGTTCCCCTACGTTCAAGAAGTTTTTCCGAAGCGAACACTATCTTCCTGGCTGCGACATGCATATAACGCTCATGCTGGATCCTGGAGCCTGCGTCAAGATCGCCATGTTCTATCTCACAAAGGGAGCAGATGTCTTCAACAAGCAATGTCTCGATACCAGTGTCGATGCATATCCCGATAAACTTGACCGCCTACAAGTACTGGTTCGCCTCTACCTCTTGGCGACAAGCTTAGAGCTCCCTGTGCTGTCAAACATGGCATATGAAGGGCTGGTTGAGCGCGAGAAGCCTATGTGTGCAGGCTACACAATCAGTCTAGCAAGCTTGATTTTCTCGCCAAAGATCGGGTTCGATAGGCGAATGAGGTTGTGGGGTATGAAACATCTTGCGTACTATGTGCAGCATCTGAAGAATATGCCCCAGTGGACTCGCCTCCTACCTTCACTGGACCAAGACTTCCGCCAGCACTGGAGCGATTTGACCAGCGCCACCAACCCTCGATTCAGCTGGCCTGTGGATGAAGACAAGCTTCCCCGAGAACCGGAGGAACCCGACAGCGACGCGGAGGTAATCCGGCAACTGGTTCGCGACTCGACCATGCCTGGCTTTGACATGCATCATCCATTTAACGATATCGTAACTGATAGGCATCAAAACAGCGATGAGGACTGGGAACAGAGGAAGAGTGAAATCATCGGACATTATGGTGGCGGCAACGAGGAGAAGCCAGGACCCTTGACACCAGGACCGCTGATGCCGTACAGCGCCCGCAGCTCCAGAAAAGCATTCTCTCAACTTATCTTCTCACCGTACAAGAACAAGGGTAAGGGGAAAGAGCAAGAGCTGGGCAGTCCGAGTATGACCTGGGCGGACAGATTCGCAGGCCAAACTAACCCGGAGGTTGCGAAGGCGGTGGCAGTTCTGGGGATGAACGAGATCGGTGGACGGGTTATTGCACACGCGAAGCCACGGCGTGTAAGTCGTATCCTCTTCAAGATGTCCCATCTTTAGGTCGAGATGCTGCACATATCGCTGGTTACCAAATTTGGGATTGATAAGATCTATTGTCAGCAGGCCAGACACCTCTCTAGTTTATAGAAATGCTCTAGGATCGCAGTCGTAATGGCTACAACCTTCCCAACATGCTTCAGTGTTATGATCGGCAAGTGTCTAAGGAGCTGACATAAAGCAGCATCACAGTCTGATGTGTTAGGTCTATCTTGAATGTGCAACTGTCAGAATCGACAACACAACATTTGACTGAACATCGGTCAGTGTTGATTTTAGAAGCCAGACAAGTGATATTGTGGCCCATCTAGGCTTTGATAAGGAGTCTCTGAACATCTTTCTGACTCTAGGTCATCAACGGTGAGTATCTCACGCTCAACACCGAACTTCCAATGTTAAGAGCCTAGCTATCACCTACTCATCTACTTGAATCGATCCCTACATCCCGGTCAGTTTAACATGACTTTAGCCAGCAACGCCATGGAACAGAAAGAAGAAGCCCAGCAGTCTGACCCAGAGAATATCACCAGTACCTCCAGTAACCCCAACGGCGTTGAAACCCCCCAAACACTTGATATACCAAATGACAGGGCTATGGAGTCACTTTCAGCATCCTCAAATCCCGGCCTACGTGCTAGGTCAGAGAGTATAATAGCACTCGAAAATGAGATCGAAGAAGACCTGCCAACAATCTCATCTCCAAACATTGATGAAGAAGATGTTGAAATCGTGCCTATCGCCTTGGATCAAGACTCCGGAAGCGGTCTCGCAGGGTTCTTGATCAGAGATTCGGACGCAGAAAGAGACCATAAAGACGTAGGACCTTTACCGACCACTCTGGATGTCGACGCTGGAGATGAAAGGTTGTGTCAGATCTGCTACGAAACCCAACCGTGCTCCAGCTTCCCACAGCGTGCGACAACCTCGAATTGTGACCACGCTGCAAACGTTTGCTCCGCATGCCTGGCAAATTCCCTTGCACAGCAGATGGACCAGAAAATCTGGGACCAGATCGATTGTCCTGTATGCCCTGAGCGCTTAGAGTTCTTCGACGTGAAGGAATTCGCTGATAGTGCTACCTTTGAAAAGTCAGTCAAAGACAATGAATCATCTCTTCCTCCTTGCACTTGATAATTCATAATAACATGAATAGGTATGATCGCCTATCACTGCAAGCTTGTCTGGATGCTAGCAGTCAATTTCAACAATGCCGCCACGAAGGATGCTCTTCAGGCCAATTTTGTGACACCGAAGAGGACAGTTACATTATCTGTGTTGCATGCAGCCGCCGGACTTGCGTCAAATGTGACATGCCTTGGCACTCCGGCTCAACCTGCGAGAAGATCAACGCCTCTCGTGAGGCGAGAGACGCGCAAATCGAGGCATCGGAAGCCTTCATTAAGGAAGAATGCAAAATCTGTCCCAAGTGCCAGTCTCCCGGGAAAAAGGAGTCTGGGTGCGATCACATCATTTGTAAGTTTGCAACTATTTCTTCCAGCCCACTCTAAATGATCAATTCTGAAATTGACATATTCTCAGGCGATATCTGTGAATATCAGTA
Source organism: Physcia stellaris (assembly GCA_018902385.1). NCBI lineage: Eukaryota > Fungi > Ascomycota > Lecanoromycetes > Caliciales > Physciaceae > Physcia > Physcia stellaris. The sequence continues at coordinate 247,912 of JABSSW010000001.1, read as the reverse complement.
CTGCTGGGGGTGTTTGGCTGATTATCAGAAGATAAGGAAAGAGGGAAATACTGCGCATTTGACCAAGTGCCTCTGGCGGCCTGAGAACCTCCCTGATGCACCGTCGGATGAAGAAGATGGATGAGGAAGACAGCGATGAGGACAACAAATAAGACGACTAGCCTCTCTCAAACTGCTCTGGATAATGAAGGCTTTTCCGGTACGGTACCTGCAAATCCCAACGCTCCTTGGTTCAAAGACCTTCCCCCAGATCTAAATAATGTGCCTTTGGCATAGGTAGGGTTTTGCTCATCACGTGTCCGTCAGGTTGGCGCTTAACCAAAACCATCTGCCCAAACAGGCATGGTGCACAAAAATAGCCGAGATCCAGTTTGCGAGATCCGGCTGCAAAACCTGTCGAATATCATCAAGATACAACCACCATGACCACCAAGTGTACCGTGTCTTGCTGATCTCTTTCTATCATCTATGTTTTACATTCGTACCTCCCTCTCTCTTAACTTTGGTCCGTAAAAGTACAGCAAGCCTGGTAACGGCAATGACACTGCGCACAGAAGCGCCAGCAACGTGCTGCCCCTTGAAGAGAGTCAGCATCTGTTAGGATTCCGAGAAAGTTTTGCTCTAGCTGTAAAAGGCCCTGGACATGTGAGCGCAGATTGATGAACGTACCATCCGTAGCCTAATTTCACATAGAGTTTGAAGCCAAACACGGTCAAAACGCAGCCGACTAATCCTCTCGCCACCGCCGCACCCGCCAGTGCACTTGCCGCATATGCTTCAAAAACATCAGTCAGGTAAACTTGGATTGATACGTACGCCATTTGACTGCCAGTGGAAAAGACGGCCTGGCCCAGTAGGGGCAAAATCCAGTGCGATCGCGCTTGCGCCGTCCAGCCGTGGATTATTAATCCTGCAATGTTCACAAACATCCCTGCTTGCAGTAATGGGAGACGAAACTCCGGCCGAGACTGTCCCTGACCGTATCTGGTCATCATATATCTATCTATGCGCCCAGACAGGAGTCCCATAATAGCAGTGGCAAGCACGAGGCCTACCCCGCCACTGAGGTAGGAAAGACCCATCGATGTCTCGTTCCAGTTGTAGGAGAAAAGACCGTAGGCATTGGCCGGACCGAAGAGGAGGGGAAGGGTGGTGAGTTGGATGAAATAGATCCCAGTAACTCTAACAGAAGTGATTGGTCAGTCGATAGCTCTACGGTATTGCCCCAAGCAAGGGTATTGTCAGCTGCAAACTTACAGAGACATATATAGGCTCGGGACCGTACAAATTGGTGCGGTGACAAGAATGCGAAGAGGTCTTGTCATGGCTTTGAGGAACACATGTCTAGATTCCATGCCGGTACCTTCTGTTTTTGGTTCATTGGCAACGTTTCTTTCTTCCTTCCGTTGCAATGCCAGCTTCTTTTTCAGCAGATAAGGCCCGTAAGTTTCCGGCAGCCAGATGGCGGTGACCATCGTGATCATTCCCGACGTGATAGTCACTATCCACAACAACCAACGCCATCCAAGGGCTTTAAGAAGAGCCCCACCAATCACGCCACCAATTACGGGGCCACCTTGCGGTCCCAGCCCGTATATTGCTTGCGCTTTACTTCTCTCACTTGGTGCAAAGACGTCCCGCACAGTCCCCGCCCCAAGACCTGGTCCTGCCGAGCCAGCCAAGCCACAGAAAAAGCGCAGTAACACCAGACAGGTCATGTTTGGGGAAAGAGCGGAGCCGGCATTAAGAGCAGTAAACAGTACGGCGGAGGCGAGATAGACTTTGCGGCGGCCGTACAGCTCGGAGCAGGGGGCGAGATAGAGGGGTCCCGTTCCGAGACCCAGGACGAAGAAGGCTACAGGCAGCGAAGGTAGGTAGGCATCCGTGGTTTGAAAGTCGGCGACTACAGCAAGATCTCCTACAGCGAGAAAGGTGGAGGAAGCTGGTGAGACGGTCGCTTGAGCGCTGACAATTGAGACAACCATCCACTTCTTCCACTTGGGCCAATCCCGAGGATTGGGCAAGTCCTGAGGGCCGCTTGTGGTGGTTCGGGGATGAGCGCTCATGCTATCGAACACTGAACGGGATCTGACTGCAATATGTGTCTCGTCAGTATCGAACTCCCTTAACTTCTCTACTGTTCTAGCTGGAATTCCAAGCTCGTTCGGCTTCTTTCACTTTTGCTTCTACTACGTCATATCCACCAAGAGTTTCTGTTTGATCGATTTGGAAACGAAGTGGAGCAGCCGGGGCAATCCGCTACGTGATTTGGAAAAAGTCTAGAGGTAGGATGGGATGTAAAAGACGCTAGTGATATCATATCAATACTCACGCAGTTCAATTAGACCAGATGTCATGCGATCGACAGCCCCGACCAAACCCGAGCTCAGAAGAACTTGAGCCGAAGTGTGGGCCCATCCATGTCGTCAGACAACGAGCCTTCTTGATAAGCCTGTGAAAGGGGTCTTGCTCATCGACGCTTTTTAATTACCTTATCATGTCCCTTCCCACAGCTCTCATAACAGGGTCTTCAAGCTATTGACGGCATAGTACTGTTAATTTCATCCGCAAAGATGGCTTTACATAGCGTCATATTGTCGATTTTGAATACTTCCACCATGATCCAGGTTGGTTTGGGCTGTTTGTTTGCCATAGCCGCATGGAGAGTGGTGCTTTATCCACATTTCTTGAGTCCTCTCAAACATCTGCCTCATCCACCAGTAAGTGACTTGATGTCTGCCAGGCTGCTTCCTCCACGCTTCTTAACCGTCTGCTACAGGATGCAAGCCTTTTCATGGGCAACCAGGGATATGTGTCAACTCCAGGTCGTCTCAAAGAGCTAGTCGAACACTGGTCATCTACGATACCTAACGATGGTATGATACGATACCTGGGTGGATTCAATCAGGAACATTTGATTGTCTGTTCTCACGATGGGCTTCGTGAGCTGTTAAACCAGAGGGCATATGATTTCATCAAGCCACTTTCTCTATTTGGTCCCTTAAGGAGAAAAGTAGGAAACGGACTTCTCACAGCGGAAGGCGATGCGCATAAAGTAAGTCATCAAATTTGTACTCTCACCGCAATCAGAGAATTGTATTGACTAGAAATAGCTACAACGGAAGCTCCTCACCCCGGCTTTTAGCTTCCGTCACATCCGAGACATGTATCCTATCTTCTGGGACACGTCTTGTGAAATGGTCGATATTCTACTTTCTAAGCTCAGGGCAAACTCGGTCCAAGGCAATGGCGACGGTCTTCCTAGTATGGTGATAGACTTTGGGGAGTGGTCGCGACGTCTGGCATTGGATCTCATCGGATCAGCTGCTATAGGTCAAGAGTTTAACGCGCTGAAGGATCCAACGAACCCATTGACACGTGCTTGGACCTTATTTGCCTTCGATACAACCGGGACGTCCAGAAAATACCTTTTTGCAGTTTACTCCCTGTTGCCTGGATGGGTGGCAGATCATTGGCCCATCTGGGAACACCGTGAGACCAGAAATGCTTCGAAGCATGTCAGGGAGACTTCACGAAAGCTACTGGATGAGAAGGCCTCAACACTCGAGACCAAAGAGAATGATTATCTAGATGTCATCTCTGCCGCTGTACGCTCTAATGCGTTTTCAACCTCGGAACTCATCGATCAGACTGTGGTGCTCGTCGCTGCTGGTCACGGAACATCAATGGCGGCGTTGAGCTGGACCATCTTGTTTCTTTGTCAGGATCCAGCTGTGCAGACACGTCTGCGAGAAGAGATCCATGCGAACCTCCCGACTCGAAACTCCGATACACCTATCACAGCTGCAGCTATCGACAGCTTGCCTTATTTGAATGCTGTTTGTAACGAAAGTCTTCGCGTACGCCCACCAGCGCCCATTACCATAAAAGAAGCGGTCCGACCCACGACGTTACTGGGTCAATACATACCCAAAGGTACGGGTATTGTAGTCTGCCCTCAATCAGTTAACACGGCGCCAGATGTCTGGGGACCGGACGCCGCCGCTTTCAATCCAGATCGATGGCTAGGCGAACGGAAAGCTCAAGCCGATAGGAACTACATGCTAACCTTCTTGGACGGGCCAAAGGCTTGCATCGGTCAGGGCTTCGCCAGATCGGAGCTAAAATGCGCGGTTGCGGCGCTGGTCGGTAGTTTCATCATGGAGCTGGAGGACCCGGATGGAGAGGTCAAGGGTATTGGCAATATCGTCCATAGACCCGCAGATCTGGCTGTTCGGATCAGAGAGGCGGAGTGGTTGTGACGAGACTCTCCAATCTGACATAATGCCTCCCTCCACAAACATTAGTGTCCCATGCGGCTATTAAGCCATTGGCATCATAGACATTTCCAGTTGAGACACTTCGTAATGATGGCGATCTCAGATAATGGGGGAGTTTCGACATGTAGGAAGCTAAATTGCGCTTGCAAGGGGCGAAATCGACGGTCTGTTTACCCCTACACTTTCATAAAATTTATGCGTGACTATATTAAACTAACCGTATCTATTGGTCGAAATCAGTGTAATGAATCTAGTGATATCAAGCACTACTAGTGGTACTAGACTGTGTGCTAGTCAGAACTCTAGCACAAGACTAAACAGTGCTAGAGCCTAGAGAGTCTTACGGCTCACTAGCGGTCGTTTAGTATGCTGCATGATCTCAGTTTCGAGTGCAGGAAGGAGTCGAAGGACATTCGTCCCGACAATTTCTATTGGGGCGCTAATAAGGTAGATCAGTAAAGATAAATACTACGAGGTAAGGTCCACACCCTCCGTTCGGACGAGCAACACCTCAATCACCAATTGTTGTGGTTTTCTGTCAATTTACCTACGACAACAATAGGGCGAACATCCCTAAGCCGAGCGAATCCGAGTCTATTCAAGCTTGTCGTCATCAAGCAATCAAATATGGTGGAGAGAAAACCCTCCCAATCTGTCGATGGGTCGTTATGCCTTCACGATGGAGCGCCATCTGCCAGCAGCTTCACGCGAGGAGGAAGAAACGATGACTATCTTGACGACAGATCAGTCGGCTACAGGAGCCCAATACTGTTCGTTAAGCATAGTTTGAGGGGAGATGACCCTCCATCAGAGATTGTCAGCAGGCCATGAGCTGATCGTTGCGAATCATTGTCACAGACCGAAATGGGCGACGTCTTGATGCTGGCTACGCGAGCTATTCCGGGCACGTTCCATTTGCTCCTAGGTTCCTTGAGCCTCGAGTGATTTATAGTCGAGCCTGTGGTGGCTTTGTAGCTGAAGATGCCAGCCATCACCTCGCCCATTTATTTCTTCATTCAGGTTCGGATATCACCATGCTCTTCAACGGGCTCCTTTCTTTGATCGACCGACTCATTCTTCGTTTTCAAAGGTTTTTTGTCTCAAAGGGGCCAAAGCCCACGGGATACCTACATATCACGGACTCGCGGACCTCACGCCAGTATGAGCTCCCAATTCATGATAATGTCGTCGATGCGACGAGTTTCATGCAAATCAGAACCTCTGATCAGGCTGGACTTCGAGTACTTGACCAAGGCTTCCAGAATACCGCCGTAATGGAGTCAAAAATCACACATGTAGACGGCATAAAGGGTGCGATTCATTACAGAGATCACTCAATATCCGATCTGGTGGGGAAAAAACAATTCGAGGATGTTACCTTTCTGCTTATCTGGGGACACCTCCCTTCACCAGTTGAGAGGCATGACTACAAGAAGCAGCTCGCTACAGAAATGGTTGCCCCCAACATTGTTCAGGATGTTCTACGATCATTCCCGCCGGACACACCTCTATTGACAATGGTGACTGCCGGCCTGTCAGCCTGGTGCGGTGCCGACCCCACCGTCATACCTGCTTTTGAAGGCAAGAACCTTTATCAAGGTCATTCCGAAAAGGTCGACACGCAGATCGTTCGTGTGCTTTCGGCTCTAGGCGCCGTGGTTGCGATGTCATACTGTCGGCTCACGGAACGTAGCTTCACTTCCCCAGACCCAAATGGATCATACATCGAAAATATGCTCAACATGATGAGTTTTGTGGATGAAAACGGCAAGCCTGATCCGAGACATGTCGATTGCCTGGAGCGATTGTGGGTTCTTTACGCGGATCACGAGTTGACTAATTCTACCGCCGCATTTTTGCATGTCGCTTCTACACTTGCGGACCCCTTCAGCTGCTCCATCGCCTCGATTTCTGCGGCTTATGGGCCATTGCATGGAGGTGCAATTGAAACAGCTTTCAAAACGATAGAACGTGTAGGAGATCCAGCAAATGTACCGAAGCTCATCGAAGATGTTAAAGCGAAAAAGTTCAGATTATTTGGATATGGCCATAGGATCTACAAGACTACCGATCCTAGAAGTACCTACATTCGAGAGTAAGTAGGCTATACTGTGACCTCTCTGTACCACGACACATGCTGACCCTAAGCGGAAACATTAGACTGCTTGATGAGTTTACCGATAAAAGAGCGGAGCAGAGCAACTTCCTCAGCGTTGCCCTCGAAATCGATCGGATAGCTTCGCAGGATAAATACTTCACTTCTCGTCAATTGAAAGCTAATGCCGACCTCTACGGGAGCTTTGTTTACATGGCGCTGTAAGGCCAATCTCTGAATTCTCGAAGAAGCAAAGCTGACCCTTTTTCCTGTTTGCAGAGGTTTTCCAGCAGAGATCGTCCTACCACTGACTATGGTCTCACGGTGCCCCGGTGTTATGGCACATTGGCGTGAAGCTATGAACCAGCCGGCTCGACTTTGGAGGCCGCAGCAGCTTTACACTGGGAATCTTGACGCTAAAGATTGAGAATACCTCGATCCTAAGCATAAGATATTTGTGCCGTTGGCCGCTCGTACGCTAGGGTGGGGATCGTTTCCAATTTTCGAAAAGCAGCCGCAATGACTCGATATATCTGTAGAGTGGACGTAGGTGCGCGAATTCGTTTGAGCGATGGCGTAAGTCATGCATGGGAACGGGAGTGGACGCTTCGATAGCTAGTGAAAATATTTCAGCTATATTATCTGGGATTCTACAAGCACTGGCCATCTCGTACGGTGGTCCTCGTACAGCCCTAGAGCGAACTTCCTTTTGCCACTTACAGGAAGTCTTCAACTTTTCGCGAAGATGAGTCTTGATAGCCCGAAAGCCTGCGTAGGTCAAGCTTTTAGTACCAGATCTGACTCTACCCCTGCTAAGCCATATCTACGGAATCGCCGGCTTCGAGCCTCCACGTTCCGTTTATCATATGCCCGATGAGCTCATCCACTCGACACCGAAGGAAGGTCTCGGACTCCTGCTTTCGATCATCCATCCCCTGATGGATCGTATCCCTAGCGCGTTTCCCTCGGGCCTAGCCTCACCTGGATCTATACCTGTAAAAAGAGTGCCACAACTGTGCATGGGAGTGCGATGGCCTTCAACCAGTCTTGTTGAGATCGCGTGTCGGTCGCCCTCGGTTGTTGGATATCCGTTCGTCATTTCTCGTTGGGGAGGTGTGGGAACGTGATTCCCCCAACCTATGGGGATGATGTCAAGGCTGATCTGCTATGTCAGTTGGGAGATAGTCAAGATGTGGAAGTCGTTGGCTGTTTACTGGTCTTTGTCATGGTGTAGGCTCACCGTTCATGCACTTTGAAAATTGTGCCGACTCTCGGTATTGAAAGACTATATCAAGAATACCTCGGAGCTCTCACCAGGAAGCTTTGTCATAATAAAGAAAACCAAGTCCAGAACACTTCAGGCGGGCGGCCAAGCTTGCAACAACCGATCGAGGTCAGAATGTCTCAATACGATCAGATACTTGTCGATGTTAAAGATTATGTCTTTGGTTATACCATCTCAAGCGAATACGCCTGGGAGCGCGCCAAAGTCGCCCTCTTCGATGCTGTCGGTTGTGCACTGGAGACCCTGGAGAAGAATCCAGAGAGCCGCGCAATCATTGGACCTGTGGTTGAGGGAACAACTGTACCCAACGGCTTCAAAATCCCAGGGACAACATTTCAGGTAGACCCCGTCAAAGGCGCATTTGATCTCGGATCTTTGATTCGCTATTTGGACCATAAAGATGCATTGCCAGGCGCTGAATGGGATCATCCGTCTGGTCGGTAGATGTGGTCTTCTTAAGGCAATAGATGCTGATTTTGATGAGAAGATAACATTGGCGCCATCCTTGCTGTATCCGACTGGCTTGATCGTACCTCCCGCACGAGTGGCACTCCAAGCGTCTCGATGAGAGTGGTACTTGAAGCCATCATCAAAGCCTACGAAATCCAAGGCTGTTTCCAGATCCGAAATGCGTTCAACAAGTCTGGCATTGATCATACAATACTTGTCCGCGTGGCGTCCACAGCAGTGATCGCTCATATGATTGGCTGTACAGAGCAACAGACGCTCGCAGCATTGTCACATGCATTCATCGATGCTGGTCCGCTGCGATCTTTCCGACAGTCCCCCAACTCCGGCCCGCGTAAAGGCTGGGCTGCAGGAGATGCATGCATGCGGGCCGTACATCTAGCCCTTATGGCGAAGAGCGGGCAGCCTGGTGCACCGACCGCTCTCACGGATCCGAAATGGGGCTTCTATGCTACTATCATGGGTGGTAGACACTTCGAACTGCCCAAGCCGTTTGGTAGCTGGGTGATTGAGAACGTGTTTTTCAAGATACATCCCGCGGAAGGACACGCTGCTTCGGCAGTTGAAGCAGCCTTGATTTTATCAAAGACTTTACAAGATCGTCACTATGACCTCGGGCTCGATGAGGCTATCAGCCACATCCTCGTGCGGACTCAGGAACCTGCGATGATCATTATCAACAAGCAGGGGAAACTCACGAATGCAGCTGATCGCGATCACTGTATGCAATACATGATCTCAGTAGTCCTACTGAAAGGTTCAATGATCACGTCCGAAGACTATGATGATAATTCCCCTTGGGCATCCGATCCCCGTGTCGACAACTTACGCCAGAAAATTGAAATGGTTGAGGACAAGCAGTTTACCGCTGACTATCACTCGGACACCAAAAGAAGCGCCGCGAATGGTCTATCAGTAACATTGTTTCACCATGAGCGGCTTGAGGAAGTTGTGGTAGAATACCCTACCGGTCATCCTTGGCGAAATGATACCCCCGAGTATGTTGGTCGTAAGCTTGAAGTCAATCTTCGAAGCCGGTTTCAGCCAGAGCAGTCGAGGGAGATCCAGCATTTCATTGATATGGGGGTCGAAAACTTTTTCCAGTTGAGAGTGAGCGATTTTGTTGACAAACTTGCCGGAGGAGCCGACAAGGCTGGTCTGCAATGCGATGAAGTGGCGCGCAATGGCAGTACACAGCCAAGAGAAGGCGTCTTGAATGATCTAAGGGAAGATACCGCCCTCAACCACATTCGAGAACCATTCAGTCAGCCATCGGTACACGAAGCCGTCAGCCGCCATCGTGAGACCAGTGATGATCTTTCGTCCGCAAACGCAATACGTGAAGGCGAAGTCCAAGCGCCAACCGATACTAGTAACGAAAGTAACGCTGTCCGAACAGAGGATCTTACAGATGGCATAGATTCCGGGTCAATCCCAGCTCCAGTGAACGGAGATAGTTCAAAGTTCCTCAGGCTGGTAGCCCACGGTCAAGAACGGCTCCTGAGCCCACAAGCAAATAAAAGCCCAGAAGCAAAGCACGTCAAATTTGCACCAACCCGCGGAGCCGACCGGCAAAAAGCAATGCAGCGAATGGGCAAGTCCACTCTTCGGCACCAGTGGAGTCTCTATCGACAATAATTAGCCCCAACGGCATAAACGGGAACACAATAGAGAGCACCACCCCCCAAGAAACCTATTTTGCCGCCTTCCCACCCGGAACATCCCCCACCCCTCCCCCTACGTCTCGTACGGCCTACCCTTCCCGCAGGCCTGCGCTAAACACATCGCCGAAACGTTTCGGGCCACTCGGGTCTATATACTGGTATCCAAGTCCCTGAGTGAGAATACGGATGACCTGGCCCGCTTGCACGTAGCCATCGACGGACGGCTGGGGCACGCAGCCATCGACGGACTGCTGGGAGAAGACACCGTGGTTGGAATCTGGCGCGGTGTGAAACCTCATACTTTCTATTCCGATATCATCAAGATCGCGCAGGAAGTCAGGGATACGAACGCCAATTGTCTGGTCACGCTTGGAGGAGGTAGTCTGACGGATGCTGCCAAGGTGGTCGTGTTCGTAAGTCTTCCAAAAAAAAACAACTCGACACAAACCAAAAGCCTACCACTCACCATAAAACCCCCCTTCCCTCCCCAAGTTCTCCTCCATTCGCCACCTCAGTCCTTAGAAGACCAAGCCCGCCAAAGCAGCCCCCCTACTAACCGCACCCAGGCCATCGCCAACTCAACCTTCACCCCCACAACCCTCTCTACCCTCCCCTTCGACTCCCCGAATCCGCCCACCCACCGGCACGCGGCCACCATCCCAATAATCAGCATCCCAACCACGCTCTCAGCGGGCGAGTACACTCCCATCGCGGGGGCGACCGACGATAGCACGCACCACAAACACTCCTTCCAGGACCCGTCCCTCGGCCCCCGTCTCGTCATCCTGGACCCCGATCTCGCTGCCACCACGCCCCTGCGAGTGTGGCTCAGCACCGGCGTGAGAGCAGTCGATCATTGCGTTGAGGCGATTTGCTCCGCGAACGCTTCTGAGATTGGGACTGGGAGCGCGGTTAGGGGATTGAGGAGGTTGGTGAGTGGGTTATTGGGGGCGAAGAGAGCGGGGGAGGGTGGGGGATCTAGGAAAGGGAGTGGGGATGGGGACGGGAGAATCGATGGTAACGAATGGGCGAAGGATGAGGAGGAAAAGGAGAAAGAGCAAAGAGAGCAGAGACTGAGCTGCCAGCTCGGCGCACTCGAAGCCATCAAAGCCCCGCTCGGCGGCGTGAGCATGGGCGCCAGCCACGGCATCGGGCATCAGCTGGGCCCGCTGGGAGTCGGCCACGGGGAGACCAGTTGCGTGCTGCTGCCGGCCGTCTGTCGCTTCAATAAAGAGGTTAACGCGGCGGCTCAGGCGCTGGTTGTGGAGGCGGTTTTGGGAGGCTTTGCGGATTGTGCTTCGGATCCTGTCGGTGAGGACTCTGCCGCGAAAGCCTCATCACTCGGACCCTGGGATTTAGACCCGGTTCCCGGTTCAGATTCAAATCCACTTCCACAGCCAGCTCTGAAATCAAAGTCAAATTTGACCTCGAACCCAAACTCCACCCCAGATTCAAATTTCCTACTTCAGGATCCCCACTTAAAAAGCCTCGATTTCGCGCACTGGAAACGCTCGGGCTGCGATCTGGGCGCTTTACTGGATGCAATTTTCCGCGAACTGGGCATGCCGCGGTCGTTGAGGGAGGTGGGGGTTGGCAGGGAGAAGTGGGAGGAGCTTGCAAAGGGCAGTTTGAAGGATCGTTGGTGTAAGACGAATCCGGTGAGGTTGAAGGAGGTAGGGGATGTGTTGAGGATTTTGGAGATGTGCGAGTAGGGGTTAATGATTGGGGAGTGGGTGGAGGAAGTGCTGGGTTGGAAGGTGATTCATTGGTATATTTGTTCCCTTACTTCGTCGAGGACAGCGATCCCGTGTTTGGAAAGATGATGGTAGATTGCTCGCTCTGTAGAAAGAGTGAGTGGCGGTGGAGGATGTGGACTATTTGTCAGAATAGAGGTTACTACCCGCCTTGGGATTCGGGATATTACATGTATACAGATGTGTATGGACTTTCTGAAGTCGATTGTTTTTTGAAGTCGGGATATCGGTTCTTGATTTTTCATATCTGGGAGGTGGGGATTTGGGGGTTTGGTTATTTCTTCTTTGTACGGTCGCACCAATTCACAAATGATGCGGCTGGGGTAACTATATCATGGCAATTCAACCGACATAATCCAGAAAAGTTTTGATCAACTCCTTTTCCGTGAGCTGCTGCTACCCTCGCCACCTTTTTACTTGCTGTACTTATGCATCATGACACGAGCTCCGGCTTTCGGAAACGGTCTCCGGCCCGAGCCCAAAAGGCGTCCACAAAACCTCCGAGCGCCCACGAGGATGACGGAGCTGAGAACTCCACAACATGCCAGCTCTCCTTCTACGACACGCAATGCCAGATCTTCCCTCCCATGCGTCGCCATTGTACTCTCCTAGCCCATTGCTAAGTAGAAAGATCCCTGATTATGACCTCAATGACAGCAGATCGGGTTCTCCGCCCCCAAGTACCCTTCTCAGCCCTGCCTTCACTCCACCGTCTACCCCAGGTTCGGCAACTCCTTCCCATCAGAAAGAACCCAAATCGGTGCCAGTCGATACCTCTTCGCAGAGACCTCCCAAGCTCCTTGAAAAACTTCCGCAAGTCGAATGCATTGTGCGCGCGCGAATTCCAACCGTGACAGGAGCCGAGATGTTCCTCCATCTTTATCAAAATAACGTAGATGGGAAGGAACACTTGGCAATTGTGTTTGGAGATAATATACGATCAAAGTCGCTACATGCAGTGTGGCCTGGGGAGACAGAAAGAGACCGGATGACTCGAGGCGCATACACAGGACGATTGCACCCTGGACGCACGTCAAGTCGCATTGACTCTCAATCGTCGATCCCGCAGCCTACGGAGCCCGAGATCCATACCGCGCCACTAGTCCGAATACATTCTGAATGTTATACAGGCGAGACGGCTTGGTCTGCGCGGTGCGACTGTGGAGAACAATTAGATGAAGCAGCACGGCTGATGTCCCTACCCACTTCGAGCGGTGGAGTGATCATATATCTACGGCAAGAGGGTCGAGGGATAGGTCTTGGTGAGAAATTGAAGGCCTATAACTTACAGGATCTTGGGTCGGACACGGTGGAGGCGAATCTGCTGCTTCGACACCCAGCGGACGCGAGAAGCTATGGCATGGCTACGGCTATGCTGATGGACCTAGGCCTTGGCGGTGACAGGGGCATTAGACTGCTCACGAACAATCCAGACAAAGTTCGTGCGGTTGAGGGTCCGAATAGAGAGGTCGTCGTGAAGGAGAGGGTTGCGATGATTCCTCTGGCATGGAAGACGGGAGGGAAGAAAGGTATACATAGCGACGAGATCGAGGGTTATTTGAGGACCAAGGTAGGCGCAATCACGAGAAAGATCAAAACTATCTTGGCTAATTCGGCTTTTTAGATAGGAAAAATGGGTCACATGATCGAGTAGACATGACGGACGAAATACGCACCGCGAATCTACGATATTAGTGCTTTTTGATGCATAGCGAGGAGTTCATGGACAACGACCAATGATCAATCAATCAGTCAGGCCACCCTGGGTAGGTGCAGCTGTCATATTACAGAAAAGCAATACGCGAATGATGGGTATGTGGATCGCAATGATGAACAAGCAGTTGTAGATAGTCGTCACCATCGTCCTAGGTAGATGTCGTACTGAATGATGCATCGAATGCCGTAGGAATAGCATGACTTGTGCATAGACACGGTACTTGGATTTTGGGGAGTGAGAAGAATAAAGGGGTAGCACCATCTTCAATGCTAGCGCGTCCCGACTTTGAGGTCAAGCGGTTCCGAGCGCATCAGACATGACTCAAGCGACATCAAGATTCGGAGTGGCCTTGACCGAGTCACCCAATTGGACTCGTACTTGTGCATCAAGCGACGTACCTATGCTCCCGTCGGCAGACAGCGAGTCAGTAAGCCAGCACTTCGAATGGACACCCAGTCAACCTCGTCCAACTCCAAACTCCCCGCCCCTGGCCCGACACCGACGAATCATGGAACATCGCCCACTAACTCTACCACCAACGGCCCTGCTAATAAGAAACGGAGAGCTTCCACTACAGGATCTAGAGGGGTAGCCAACCTTACTCCAGAGCAACTGGCCAAGAAACGTGCAAATGACCGCGAAGCTCAGCGAGCTATCCGTGAGCGGACCAAAGGGCAAATTGAGGCGTTGGAGAGGAAGATTCTTGAATTGACCTCCCAGCAGCCATACCAAGACCTTCAACATGTTATACGCCAGAAAGAGCTGGTCGAGGCCGAGAACGAGGATATCAAGCGGAAGCTGAACCAAGTATTGAACATCCTACAGCCACTGTTAAGCGGAAATGGTACCTCTGGTGTTTGTACGTTCTCAATTTCTCTTTCTGGACATTGAATATCCTTAGACTCCTTTCTAACAAGTTTCGCTGCAGTCGAACTTGCTCCCGGCCAGCGCGATACGCCAGGGTTGCGACTGGATTGCAATCCTAGGACAACGCTCCCTCCCAACAGCGTTACAAGCATGCCAGCACTTGCACCCCATCCAGCGGTGCCAGATACGCCTTCACTCCGAAGCGCTTCTAGCACATCTACCTACGGCGCCTCACCTCAAGCCCTTCAACCCACGCCACCAATGACGCATGCCTCAGGCTTTGCGACACCGACCACAGTTACAAACTATGCTATAGACCGGCAACGAGCCAACATCGCACAGGCCCTCGATAATCGGACGGCCCACGAGAAGCTAGACGTAGGCTTCATCCTTGACGGCCGACAGGCTCACGATGGACGACATCACACGCCAGTGACCCCAAGCTATCCACACCCAGCAACAACCCCCATTCACACCTCCCAACCAACCAAAAACGGTAAGACCCCAGCCGACTTTTCCTCCTCGATCCGCGCTTACAACAACCCTCTCCGACATTGCGCCCCAACCTGCCCCCTCGACATCATCCTCCTCGACCTGCTCCGCGAAAGGCGCCAACTCGCCGCCGACGGCCTCAGCGCCCACGACCTCATCGGCCCAGCCTACCCCTCCTTCTCCGCCCTGCAAACCCCAGAGCGCGCGCACTTCGCGCACCCGTTCTCGAAAGTCTACACGGACATCATCAAAACCTTCCCGGACATCAAGAACCTGCCCGAGCAGATCGCGGTGCTGTACATCATGTTCCTGACCATGCGCTGGCAGATCTGCCCCACGCCGGAAAACTACGAGCGCCTCCCGGACTGGATCGTCCCGCTCGCGTCGCAGCACGTGACCCCGCACCCGGCCTGGATCGACAACATCCCCTGGCCGCGCATGCGCGACAAGATGGTCTACCTGCACCCGGACATCCCCTTCGAGGCCTTCTTCGTCCCCTACACCATCACCCTATCCCTGAATTGGCCGTACGAAGCGCAGGACACGCTCATTGCCGGCGAGGAGGGCGAGATGGCTATGAATCCCGTGTTTGAGCGGCATCTCAGGGATCTGGATAATTGGAGCCTGGGACCGAGCTTTGCGCAGGCGTTTCCCATGTTGGCGGAGACGGGGTGCTTCTTTAAGAGCGATGCGAATGGGGGCGCTGGGTGGAGGGAGGAGATTAAGGAGGTTGTTGCGCTGGCGAAGTGAGGATTGTGGAGTGGGGGGAGGGGGAAGCGTTGAGGAATAGGGGGCTTCTGTACGCGGCGCGGAGGTCATGGGCGTAGCAGGTTCATCTACATTGGCTGCAGACACGTCTACCCGCCCGTGGCCATTCACTGGAAAGGTGCCGGAGAAGAGATCAAGGATGTATGTGGGGGTTGGATGGGAGGAACAGCGCGTTTTGTACTGGGGCAGCGTTTAACCCGTTGTATGGTTACCACCTGAAGATTCGCGCCCGGTACAGCCATCTGAGACGAGCTTATCAGGATGGGACAAGGATGGTTAGGTATATATAATTTCCATCTTCTGTTGATATTATCTACCCCCCCCTACCATCTATACAAACTATACCAAAGAAAAGAAGAGCAAATCCCGAAATTGTATATTAAATCCCTACGCTACCACTATATTACTTCGTTCTGTCCCCCTAAATTCGCTCGATCTAAGTAGATGAAAGGGTGGTTCTGGTTCGGAGTAAGGTAGGTAGATTGCGTTTTGTGAAATGGATTGGGAATGGCGTCTCTGCTCTGCTGGGAAGAGATTCGGGGGTGGGGGAGGGGTTTTTGTATGTGGGTCGATGGGTTGCTGTTTATGGATCGGTGTTTTGGTCTTGGTGATAGCTTCTCATCGGGCCAAATCTTCCCTTTCTTCATGGTCTATGGATAATAGGGTTACGTTTGAGTATCTATCTAAGCTTACCGAATGTCTGTCATATAGCACACACGATCACGATCCAGTCCATGATAGGGCACAGGACTCGATGTTTGTAGGATGGGTTTGGAATCGGTGATGGGGGGTTTGGGATGGACTGGGTTTTTGGGAGTTGTGGAGGGGAGGGCAGGGGATTTAGTGAGAAGGGGGAGTGGATGGAGGAAGGTTACTCAGTCTTGGGGATATGGGGATATAATTTTTGGGGTTCCAGCAGAATAGATAACGGTTTGCAAGACGAGGATGTTGGTCATTGTGTTGGTTTTGGGGTTTACAGGAAGTCTGAGGATTGATTGGTGTTGTTGAATCTGTCTATATGAGACGCGAAAGATGGAGTTCTTGGATATGCGGTTTTTGGGATGTCAGCAAGAGAGATAACGGTCTGTGCGTGAGGATGTCAGCCTGTATGAGAGGAGGGAGGAAATCACTCAATCTTGACGATATGGGGAATGTTTTCGGGGGTTTCCAGCGGAGATAGAACGGTCTGCAAGACGAGGATGATCGTCATTGCGTTAGGTTTGGGGTTTACAGAACGTCTGGGATTGAATTGGGGTTATTGAACCTATCTTTATGAGCCGCGAAAGAGAAAGAGAAAGAGAAAGATCCTCGAGTTCCTGGATGTGCGTTTATTTGAGAATGGCGGCAGAAAGATAACCGGTCTGTACGTGAGGATGCCCGTCCGTATCAGACGAGAAGGATTGCTGACTCTTCGACACACCTTCATCAGTAGAGAGATAAAGGCTCGTGTCGTCACACGGTGAGTTATGGAGCCAATCAACCGCGCCTTACCCTCGGGCCATTCCCCGATGCGGAATACTCGTATCCCCAAAGCGGAGGAGGTGTAAGCAATCCTGACATACATCATGCGTGAGATGCCAGTGCGCTCGGGAAACGTCTCCTGCCCGATCTGCTGAGGAGGAACACGATGCTGACCGGCTTTTCGCCATATCGACCAATGGGGGATTGACACCGATTAGGGGTTGGTGAGGCTGCAAAAGGGCTGCTTCGAGGAGTAATGATGGTCCTGGCACCTCCATTATCTGTTTTCCGTGCTCATCGGAACTTGGAAGGGTGGAAACCCATGATGCTGTTTTACTATCTGGCATAGGAAAGATGGAGGAATAAGCCCGACGAGGATCTAGTCCTTTCGGTGCAGAGGCCGAGGGATGGGAAGATCGTGAATACTCAAGGACTTCCTTTCGCATTATTTGAGAGGTATCATCTGGCCCCCCTCAAGCTCTTGTCCAGGGCTGGCTCCTCCACTCAAGGAAGAGATGAATCGCATGATCTGCACACCATCTTGCAGATTATCCGAGCGATGAATAAGGGCGCACCCACTGCTTGTGACGGTCAACATAATGCTGAGGCGGTCTGATTATAAATCCATGGGATCCATTGGACGAGAAGTCCCGTAGACCCGTTCTGGATCATGCTGCATTAGGCAATTCTGGGCGATGAGGCTGTGCATTGACCTGCGCCACAGCTATATTCCACACTAGGAAGCTGGATTGTCGCTCAGCGGCCCTGCTGCTGAGCGAAGGACTGCCCTTCGGCTTCGCGGATTGACCCTGCGTACCCGGAGTGCATCCTGGCCTCTGGAGCTGCCTTGTGAGTGCGAGGATGCTGCAGTCTCTGTCAGATTTGTATGCATCGCCTGCAGGAAGATTGGAGGTGTAGGTACAAGATCCAGATATTCGTCTATCGGCCTTCCAAATGACTTGTTTGCTTTTGATTGCCCCTTGGTGTTCTCGGAGTCCGATGATAATCCATATGTTGACTAGATCCGCCTCAGCTCTCGGGAATCAATTGCAACTTGACTTCTTGGAGCAAGAATAGCACTTTCTGGCTGCGTTCCCTCATTCTAGTCTTCTGGACTCATTCCAAACATGATTTCTTCGGCGGGGAACCCAACTCAGCACATTTTCGAACGCCCGTTAGCCCCACATCGAGACTGGCTCGGCCGTATTGTTTATTCTTGTCAGGACCCATCAGCATCGTCCCTCACGTCTCTAGTATCCTTAGCTAGCAATGTACTCATCAGCATCAAATCGGATTTTTTGCTCCAGATATCGGCCACCAGAGATTCAGGGCTGAGCTCACGACTCTCCCGCCTTCTCGACACCAGCTCCGCTGAGGTAGATGTGCCAATACCAGATATCGTTCTCAGACGATTGGAAAATCCCAAGAAGATTCTGGATGAGCTCATCTCTCGTCCCGAGACTATGAAGGAGCTATTGGACACGCTTCCGTTGAGAAGCGAGCTTTATATTGTTGTCGGCGTTGTTGAGATTGACAGTGTGTCAATCCATAGGTTGAAGAAAACCCGCAGGACATCCGGCGGTATTTCGCTTCCTGTTACGGATGTTGCCAGTGCGGCGGCAGGATTGCCTGTCACTCTCGACGATGTTGGCGATATAGAGCTCATTCCAATGGCTACAAGCAGCTCTGACTCATGGAATAGCGGTATCAGTGAGAGTAGAGACACAATTGCCATGGAGTTCCGTGCTGTGCGGAAACTTCCTAATGAGAGCCAAGGTTCGGAAAGCACAGAGCTCGTGGAAGGCGGCGGAGTGATTGAGTTTCTGGATGACGTGTTCCTGGGATGCGTTGCTGGACCATCTATAGGATGGGACCCATATACGAAGATCAAGTATCATTTCTCGGACAAAGACACTGAATGATCGGGGCTGGGTCATGATTAGCTGGGCGACAATCTTCGGGATTGCTTGAGATCCGCCTCGAATGACCAAAGGAGCAACTTCTGCTGATAGGTAATGTGGTTCTTTTGGACGACATGATTCCAAGTTCTCCTCGATCAATTGCAGTTATACTTGAGAATAAGTCAGAACAACGAGATTTGTGGGCAACAAAGTTGCTTTCGTATGCTTCTCCACCAGGCTAGGGCGGTGTTGCATTGATGACCAAGCATTCGATAACCCGGATGACTGAATAGAGTAATCTTTGCGACATTACCAATACAGCGGAGTCAGGAGTAAGCGAGATGTAGCATGGAGCTTGCACAGCTCTGAGAAATTAAAACACTGGGAATTTACGAGAAATTGGTATAAAACCTCGACACAGCCTAGCGTGACTTTAAGTCTTGGCATCGCCACAATCCAAGACTCTGGGTATCGCTGTTCGACGTGCGCTTCTCTATGAATGTCACGGATGTAGTGCAGATTTGGCCACGCATCTCGAACACCACTGCAATCATGAACAGCGAAATGTTCTGAATGAGTCGTGACCCGACTGGAGAATGAAATCAAAAGGTCTACTCACATCATACTTTCGTCCATCGTTTCGGAATTGGTTATAATGACTACATTATTAGCCACCGTTCGTCAGTACTACATAAGGTATCGCTGTTGGCAATCGAATCTGTCCGAGACCAGTGGGTATCTGTGGATACGCGAAAGGCTATATCCGCTCTTGTCATGATTGGACGAACATTGAATCCTTTCCGCTAGCGATCGTCCATGAGGGGAGGTTACTAAGAGAGTAGCGAGACGGAGAGGTCATGGCACTTTGTAAATGCTTCTGTCAAAAGAACGCCCAACATGCCATACCTATCAGCTTAACGGCTGGTGACAGTGGACGATTTTCGGTCCCGATTTGCTTGGTTCGAGGCGAGTAGTTGCTATACAGCGTGACTTTCCGTTTTTCTGCTTTCTCAATGCTGGCTGGAAGGGAAAACTACATCATCATGGTTTTTCGACGTTTCCTTGTTTCTTTCTGCTTCTCCGTATTGTTCTCTTCATTGGCTTTCTCGCTAGAGCTGCCTTCATCTGGATCAGCAACCATTAGGCATCAAATTCCTCACGTAGATTTGGGGTATGCTATCTATAGGCCAACAAAATTCAACGCAAGTCAAACATCTGCCTAATAATTGGTATATACCGCGAGACTAATGATCCATTCCAGCAAACCGGGGCATACTACAACTTTTCAAACATTCGCTACGCTGCTCCTCCCTTGGGTAAACTCAGGTTCAGTGATCCGGAACCTCCTCTTCAGGATCGTGAGCATGGTGTATTGGACGGTACGAATGCATCCATCTGTCCACAAGCAGCGCCTGCAAGTTGGAATTGGGACAATGCTGGTCTACCTGATGGTCAGGTAATCCCCATAGGGAATTCAACTCTGCCTGAGAGCGAAGACTGCCTATTTCTTGATGTCGTGGTACCGACTTCCGTCTATCATAATCATGGGCGGCAGCTTGCCCCTGTACTTGTGAATATCCATGGTGGTGGGTTTTTCATTGGTGATAAGACCACTCTTTACGATCCACAAGGGCTACTAGCGGCTGGTAAGAACGAGATGATATTTGTCTCCATGAATTACAGGGTATTGTGCCCTCTACCAGTTCCCTATCATGTCTGAATTGTTTCTCTGATGCAGCCACAGCTTACCGCCTTTGGGTTCCTTGGTGGCCTTGGCAACGCGGCCTCGAATATCACCTCACCCAATGCGGGCCTACTAGATCAACGTTTCGCACTCAAGTGGATCCAGAAGCACATTCACCTCTTCGGCGGCGATCCAAGCCGCGTAACTATCCTCGGCGAATCCGGCGGCGGTGCCTCAGTCATGTTCCACGCCATAGCCTACGGCGCCTCCAAACCCTCGGAAAACAGTCTTTTTCACCAAGTCATCGGCCAGAGCCCCGGTCCACAGGTGGGCAAAGGAAACAATCAGCACAAAGTCGGCAATGCCTTCCTTGCAGCTCTGAACGTCAGTAGCGTAGACGAAGCACGCAAACTACCCACTGAAGTTTTGATGAAAGCGAATCAAGAAGTCGAGGCTTCAACGCCTTACTTCGGCCCTTTCGTCGATGGGGATCTGATCCCTGACTTGCCCTCGCGCCTCTACACCTCTGGCCGGTACATCAAAGGCCTGAAAGTAATGGCAGGCCACAACGCGAACGAAGCCCGCCTCTTCATCCCGCCCAGCAGCAACACCTCCGCCGCCTTCGACACCTTCCTCAAATCCCAATTCCCAACCGCAACCCGCGCCCAGATCAGGTATATAAACAACACACTCTACCCCCCTCCCAACCCCCGCACGCCATACAGCACCCAAAACGGTCGACTGTCCCTCCTCGACGCAGACGTCTACAACCTCTGCTGGACCGTCCTGCTCGCAGCGACCTACGCGCCCCGGGCGTGGAACTACATCTTCTCCGTTGCCCCCGCCTACCACGCCCAGGACCTGGCGTATACATTCTACAACGGCGCGAGCTACCAACATGACGTCAACGTCACCGTGGCGCATGCGCTTCAGAGATCGATCGCGAATTTCGTGCGAAAGGGGGACCCGAATGGGCGCCAGGTCCCGCGCTTTCCGGCTTGGGAGGTGCGGCAGGAGGATGTGGTGGGGAGAAGGAAAGAGGCGGAGGTGCTGAATTTGACTGAGAGCGGGTTTCCGGTTGGGAAGGAGGAGGCGGTGGGGAGGTGTGGGTGGTGGTTTGAGAGTGCGTTTGCGGGGTCGAATTGACGGGTAGGCTTATATATATCTCGGTGGGTTGGGTTTCGATACCCTGGTGTTCTCCAGGTTCGAATAAGGAGGGGAGATGACAATCTCTTCGATATGTTGTGTTCACTGATTTCGCTTTTTCGCATGTCGAGATGCTGCCTATGTGCAATTGGTGCCGGAATACCAGTTCAGCTGTTTCAAGGCGAGCCTGTCTGCTCTACCCTTCGTCATCGGCAAAAGCCAACAGAATTCAAAACATAAGTATGTCAGTCTCAGGGGGAAGAAGAAACGCATTCCCCTTCCCTGGATAAATCCAGCCTAAAATGCTATCGGTCCGTGGGGATTCCAGCATTTGGGCTCGCTGCTAAATCCGCGATGGAATGGGAGGGACGGACGGATTCGAGTTGCGGATCTCCTTTTTTTCTTTCATTGTCATGAATGCGGATGGTCAGATAAGAAGCTGGTCTGGACGACATCTCAGTTGAAGGGTAGGTATATGGCGAACGTTGATTTCTCCACATTCCTAGACGCGTTGAGGTGATCTTACAGCTAAGTTTTCTTCTCGAGCTCATTACCCTTCCCCTTCCCACCATCCTCCTCCCCCTCCCCCTCCCCTTCCCCTTTCTACCCTCCTCCTCCCCCGCCAGCCCCCCTCCCCCTCCCCCTCGGCACCCTAACCATAACCCACTGCCTACTCCTCTCCCTCGCCCTCGCCCTCTCCTCCCCCCCACCCCCTCCCGTAACCTAAACCCCCAATAATCAGCCCCAGTCTCCACCGCACAATCGCCCAGCACCTCAAACCCCACCTCCCGATACGCCCTAACCCCCTCCTCAATACTCGTATCCAACCACACCGGCACCACCCCCCTCTCCCTCCACCATCGCCTGATGGCCCAATCCAGTAGCCTCCGCGCCGGCGCCCGCCCCTCCCACTCCGGATTCCGCACACAGCCATGACACATAATCAGATTCCCCTCGTCGCCTCCGCCGATGTGTCGCGAGGAGGGACCGGTGTGGATAAGGCGGTGCACGTTTCCTTCGAAGGTTATGGCGATGCGGTAGACGCCGCGGAGGGAGAGGCCGAGGAGGGAGGGGAGGAGGTTCGTGCGCCAGGCTATGAGCGGGGAGAACCAGGTTGGGCGGCAGTGAGGGGGGAGCAGGAGGACGATTGCTGCGATGGTGTTTGAGGGGGAGGTTGTGAAGATTTGGGAGGGGGGAGGAGGGGGAGGAGGAGGGGGAGGAGGACGGGGAGGAAGAGGCGGGTGGTGTGTAGGCGAGGGCGACGACGCCGGAGTGGACGCGGACGAGGGCGAACCAGGAGCGGTAGAAGGCGAGGCGCCGGGCTTGGAGGGTTGTTAGGGGGGAGGTGGTGCTCGGGATGAGATCTAGTGGCGCGGTGAGGCATTGAAACCAGTTGTGGTTCCTGTTTTTGATGTCAGCGTCGTTCGTGGAAAGGAGTATGGAGTATGGAGTGTGGAGAGTTGGGGGTCGAGGGGTTTGGGTGGAGCTGGATTCTGGGAAGCGAATGATTTGAGAGTGGGAGATTGGGAATGAAAAGCTGTCACGAATCTTTATGCTAAAAAGGAAATGCAGTGGAGATAAGTGGAGGGGAGTATAGAAAGAGAAGAAATGCGGGAGTACATGCCATATTGGTAGGAACGCATTATACATGATGCGGGCGAGCTCGTCGTCCTCGGAGGGATCCGCATCTCGAAAGACTAAGTCGCCCTCCATGTAGTCGATCCTCTAGCTTTCTCCTGATCTTACTTTCTTACTCGAGAACCCAATTTTCGAGTTCCTGAGATTCAAAGCAAACTACCCTATTCCAGGCTATCTCCAGCTGGGTGAAATTTAGTGTCAGAAGAGTTGCAGGTTGATTGTCCGAATGTATTCATGCCTTTCGCGATCCCCTATTAATGGTCCGGTGCTTGTAACGAAGGAGACCCTCTCGGTAGCTCAGATAGAGAACATCAAAGTCCCGGAGGCCTGAGCCGAAATGTCGCAACGAAACACCTGCAGTAGCTGAAACTATTGTAGGTAGGTGTATAGATGTGAAGTAGCAACTAGAAACTTGGTTTACGCTATTGCTATAGCGTATCTGCTAATAGGGGTCGTCAGACCTCTTTTTCGACCTCCTACAATACCCATATGGCCTGCAAACAGGGGGGTGAAACACCTCCCCCACGCTAGTTATTGTCGCATTTATGTACCATATAGCCTACAAGACCAATAAAACAAATCAGACGAATTCGTTCCGTTTAATTTATCTGAAGACTCATATGGCCCACAAATCACTAGCGTGAAAGACGTAACCTCTCTTCTCGCGTTGTTGTTACTCGCTTCTCGTTTCAAAACACGCCAAGAATATTTATATCTGTCGCTATACTACAAATCGTCTAGCACATACACGTTTACAGAACTTCTCATTGTCGGGGTCCTCACGATTCTATGACACCATATGGGCCATATAGTACACCTAGTACATCTAGAATGTAAAAAAAACAGGTTGCGAAAAAGAGGTCTGAAGACCCCTAATAAGCCGCTAATGAATAGCTCCTACAACGAAGAAGTACTCACTACTCGCGTTCTGTACAGAGATCGCTCATACGAACAATACCAGGACTAGGTGTTAGAAATACGCTAAGCCTCATTAGGATGCTTGGCACGTGGCCAGCGCGTTGCCCGGGACCTGCAGTTATGACATCCTCACATATGTAAATAGCACCTACCTCCTAGTTAGAACGAATCAAACAATGATGCAACCATGATATTCCAACAGATCATGGACTCGGTTTGCACTTCGAAGCTACGCATTTGACAGTGATTGCCGCATTTTATTGAGCTTGATTTAGCGATTTCTGTTACAGACGTTTGACGTTCTCGATCAAAAGTGTTACGAATCATTATGCCTTTCAAACGCGATTCCGATGACGAAACCATATTAATGCTCACTAAGAACAACTTATCGATGTGAATTCTGAATATTCGAGCCCGTCTACGCAAAAAAAAACTGTGAAAATATACACAGAATGCCTTCAAACCTAGCATTGTTCTGAAGGACAAGAAGAAATACACTGACGAACAGAAAGCTCAAATCAAAATAGAAAAAACAAAATGAGAAGAAAAAGTCATGAAAACAGCCGACGAAATGACGCCGCGAATTTCGCTGAAGATTAAGCAAATGCTCGAAGCTTTTCACTTCAACAATGACTACTTGATGCTAAAAAGACTATACGAATTGTTACAACCCGTGAGAGACGCACAGTTCATGCGACTCATGAAAAAATTCTACTCGTTAAAAACCGATGATTTCAACAACATGACAGAGTTTCTCACTCATGTCAAAATCCTCATGGAAAAAATTACTGCTACCGAAGTGAACTTTACTACAAATAAGCAGATTCTGATATGTATGATGATGACTTTGAACTCTCGTTACGAGAATTTGATACAAATATGAAGCTTGCTGCCGGATTTGACGTCGAAACGAACCAGAAACATGTTGTTGAAAAAGGAACGTCGTCAGCAAAATCGCGAAATATCTGACGATTATCGAGCCACCACTTCGAAGCAAAGCAAGAAGAAGAAATGTCCGCATTGCGACCGAAACATACATCCTGAAAATAAATGCTGAAAGCTACATCCCGAATTGACTCCTGATTGATTCAAGAAGAAAGAGAAAAAAAACAATAAAAACAAGAGCAAAAGCAAGAACGAAGCGAATAAAACCAGTTATGCGAATTACTCGATCGCGTTCTGATTCGACCCTCGAGAAAGTGTATGGGGTTCGAGGCCTCATGATGAAATAAAAGCATGAAGTTGTTACGAAATGAATACAAAAGCGTGTTGAATGCACTGTATGAAGATGTGATTATCTCACGACCAAATGACCTGTATAAAAATATGAGCACTCATTGAAAGCCGAAATGACTAAAATATCGCCGCTATGAAAATGGGCACTCTGCACTGAAATGCCGCGTATGAGGGTGAACACCCTGAAGACCTTGTATGACCATTGCCACGTATGAAAATGGGCACCCTGCAGGCCTGAAGATAGGTCGGAATGCCGCATATGAAAATGAGCACCTCACGAGTCACGAAAATCGAACGAAAATGAAAACCGAAGTGCCTGGTCGATGAAAAGACGACCCGAAACGATATGCTGCTTGCAAAAAGTGCAGAATTGAACGAATTGAAGAACGTTGAACAGTAGACTCAACGTATGAAAATGTGTTAAAAATACGCTAAACCTCATTAAAATGCTTGGCACGTGACCAGCGCGTTGCCCGGGACCTGCAATTATGACATCCTCACATATGTAAATAGCACCTACCTCCTAGTTAGAACGAACCAGACAATGATGCAACCATGATATTCCAACACTAGGTTCATCGGATTATCAAGTTTCACACAGCACGTCTATAGAGTACGGAGAAATCTTGATGCGTAAAGGAAAGCCGCAGCGTGGGGGCCAGCTTACCAAGCGTGAAACTCAGGATTGAGGAGTTTTCTGCGGTCATATGGCGCGCATATCCACTTATCCAGGTCCACGTGGCTTGCGACTCCAAACATGCACGAAACTGTTTCGTTTCCGGGACATTGGATCAGATCAGCTATGAGTGTCGACCAGTGATCATTAGTGAAATGGTCTGAACGATACTTGTTTGACGCATCGTAGAACGATCACTACAGTACGATTCCTTTCAGATCAAACAATTGCGCAAGTTCGGCCCGAACCTTAAGAAGGTAATTCTACGGGTTGCATCTTGCTCTCTGCAGTGCCAGTGCAGTCCCCAAACAAACCTTGATATATGCTAAGTAGCGCAGCAATCAGCAGTGGACTTGACTAAATCGAGTATGCATGCACGCCCTCGTCCTGCAGGCTAGCTGACTTACCAAACTCCTTCCGATGCTGAACCTTGCCTCCCTCTGCTTGAAAGGATCAAGAGACAAGAACTTAAGCAAGCACGCACGGTTCGCATCTTCTTCCTTCCTCATCAACATTGCTTTTCCGCCGTTTTCTTCCAGTTTCGTATCTACCTATTCACTTCTTGAAGCTGTCTGCATTCTTTCTGCCGTTTTTGACATTTTCGGAGGCCTCGCCATGGTCTTCAACGCAACCGCGGAGCGGCTCTTGCATGCCCCAGCTCTGGACACTCCCCCTGGGGTCGAGAGACACATGTCCACGCGATCGCCCGAGCAAGTCGGAGTTTACATCTGCTCTGTCCTTGTCGCGGTCGTGCCAGGCACTTTGCTCTGCTTACGCCTCTATACCAAAGTGCGCATCCTCAGGCGCACAGATGTGACCGACTGTTCGCTACCACCACTCTCCTGGGTCTATTGTGACGGTTGTTAACATAGCCTAGATCTAACGATACTAGCCTATGTAATATAACTTTGGCATTGCCGAATGGGGTCATTGTGCTGGCTAATGTTTTTTTCCAGATCATGCTCGTGGTGATGCTGGGACTTGGCCGCTTCTGTCTCAAGGCCGGTGGAGGAGCGCATCAGTGGAATATCACGCTGGAGCAGTCGAATGACGTCGTGTTTGTACGGAACATCCATGCTCAGATGAGCGGCTACCAGGGCGGGCTGACACGGTAGCAGTGGGCTTGGGTGAATGAGATTCTGTACAGCCCAGCCATAACGATTGTCAAGACAACAATCCTTCTGCAATACATCCGGATTTTCGCGCCAACCAAAGCCGTCGATCCAGTGCTCTTCTACGCTTCTTGGACCTTGATAGTCCTCATCGTATCGTGGAACTTCGCGTGCTTCTGGGTCAGCATTTTCGTATGCTCGCCCGTCGAGAAGTTCTGGAACACGCTTATTACCGACGGCAAATGTCTTGACTTTGCGCTCAACATCCTGCTGACATGCCTCTTCAACATCATCACCGACATCTCAATCCTTGTACTCCCATCACGAGCTGTGTGGAGATTACGAATCCCTACAAAGCGCAAGTATGCAATTGTGTCTGTGTTTGGCATCGGTTTATTGTTCGTTGAATCCCCCATTAGACCTCGAGATCAATAGGCTGATGTTCTGACCGCAGCGCCTGCATCGCCAACGCAATGGTTATCCTGTACGTCTCACGGCAGTCTGGCGCCACGGCCGACATATCCTACAACGTGGCATGGATGGGTCTGTGGGCCTACGCGGAGATTGGTCTCGGGTTGATCGTCATCTGCACGCTCTCGCTGCCGAAATTCATCGAGGTCAAGGGCAAGAAGCTGCGGATCTTTCTCTCGAGCATCACAAGGCCATTTTCGTCGAGTACCGGCTCATGGGACAAGCTACGGCGATCAGATAAAGACGCCGAGTCTGGCGCGTTTGACGTTAACGACTCGATGCTCAACCCAAAATCGATTGGTTCCGCAAAGGTATACCGACTAGAAACATTGCCTTCCTTCAATAGTCAGGAGGAGATGTTACCGCCACCGAAGGTCTATAGAGGATCGGTGCAGTCATTCGCCGATGACCGGCACACTTAGCGTGTTGTTGTACGAAGTGATCTTTGGTTGGCTAGCGGGCCCGGGCCATCGAGAAACCTTGAAATTAAGCCAACCCAGTATATATAGAACACAATTAACAACATATTCCTCATTGTTACTCGTTCGGCAAGCTAGAGAAACGTAGGTCTCTGTGCTGGCCAGAAGGTCATCGACATGGCCGTGTCATAGCAGCGGGCTATGTTGTCGCCTTGGATGTGTTGCCATCGATATTGTATCCGCTCTGGCGTCCCCGGTATTGGTTGTATTTTTCGCCGTCGCTTCTCAACCTTGGCCCAAACAAGACCAGCCTTCACCAAGCCAATGAAGATGTCATGTGGCCTTCGGTCGTCGTTGACACCGGGTGAATTCCAATTCCTTCTGTTTCTAAATACTACATCTTCAAAGGCAGTACGTCATGCACGGTACTTCGTGGGCGAAAACATCGCCCACAGCGTTGGGACGCAAAGGAAGAAGCCATAGCCTCCAGTACGATGGCCCGAGTTTCCAAATGCGGAGAATATCGTCATGCGAGAACGCCGTGTGTGCATGCGGGTCTAGAGCCCTAGGGTGTGATGCAGCCTGCAGGCTCTGTAACGTCTAGAAGAAAGGCTGACCGGGACGGGGCATACGAGTAATGATTTACGAGATAAGGTGAGGCGGACATCTGACATCTGGTGAGCGATTGGCGCGCAAGAAGGTATGGCTAAAGTCCCTGCAGACTTACATGCTTTGGAGACGTGTACGTACCTCCGTCTGAATCTGTGGGTAACAAGGCAACAATGGTGAGTCGACAGAAGATGGACGTTCATCACAGTATCATAAATTGGGGAGCTTGCGGATTACGTGCAGAACTCTTGCTAATGCTTGGCACTCGTAATTCCTTTTTATCCCGACACATTCAAAGTTTTCAATCGATATAACTCAACGTCAACATCATATAATTTATTATTTAAACCTGTTTGTGTGATGATATGATCGACACAATGCTAGGAATCTTAAAGTAACGTTCAACAACAACGTATTGATCGAGTTGACAATTTGACATCGTCAAATGTCAGAAATATTTCGATTTCAAAGTTAAATTTTACATGTAATCTTGATGACGAACTCGGGGCAAAAAAGATCTACGAGTGCCAAGCATTAGCAAGAGTTCTGCACATCGGAAATAGGCGAAGGATTTAGCGTCGGTGGCATCCTCGGCAATTCACGTCTATTCTGCATTCGTCAGAGTAACTTTTTTTTCAACCTCGTAAAGCCCTTTAGCTCATTGACCTATTAGACCTCGTAAAGCTCGTTAAGTGATTTTATCGTGAAAGTCCCGTTCTTTGCGATGATTAATAAAGTCTTAAATATGTTAAACTCGTTAAACTTCGTGTAATTAGTCGTTTGATTTGAGCGCACTAAAATCGATCTCAAATTTCTCGAAAAAAGATTTTCAAAAATGCAACAACAAGGTCGTTAACGAGATCGTATCGATTGAGTTCAATTAGCTAACGAGATCTACGAGTACTCGTAGATCTTGCAAACCTCGTTAGCATAGCGTGGGGGAGTTTTTTCAAACCCCTGCTTGCGAGGTCTACGAGGTCTGCGAGGTCGAAAAAAAGTTACTCTGACGACCCCTATTGACGACGAGTATGTTCGATACAGCATTTACGCCGGCGAAAAGCAGTCATAATGGAGGCCCCCATTGCTCTAGGCTTGCTGGCATTCTTGTCACAATTTTCTATCTGGGCAGCCAGTACCATCAGTATCAAGTCTCCACTAAGAGTTCTCTGGTCCCTGCTAGCAATCGCGATCAATGTAGCCTGCTTCTTTGCCTACCACAAGGGCTCCAATCGTTGGATTGATGATAGGAATACTCGTGCCGCCATAGATTCTATTTGGGCTAGCGTCCCGTTCAGCGCAGTTGAAAGATTATTGTGCAGCAAGTGGAACTTGGATGCTGGCGGTCCGGAGGCTTACCGTCCAAGACAGAGGACATCTTCAAAGTTTAGGTCAAGCTACACAATCGACCTCTTAGCCAATCTCCGGGGCGTTGGGAGACCATGGCAGGTCAAAGGCGTACCGCCCTTTTCCTCCGCTGACCCTCAATATGTCCCGTCGCGCACAACGTTTCTGGCACAGCGTTTTGTATCCATGATATGCTGTATATCGATTGTGGATCTCTGTACTCAGGTGGTGCATCCAGATCCTAATTCATATACTCTAGAGACCATACCGGTGCTTAGCCGCAACGATCGCCTCCCAATCGATGCGACAGTATTTCGATTGACCAGTACAGTCTGTTTCTGGCTGAGATCTGCGTTCGGGCTTATGATGGTGACAGACGCTGCTTCTTTTGTTGCGGTGGGAAGCAGGTTAAGCAATCCCCAGGAATGGCCTCCACTAATGGGATCACCTACCGAGCTTTATACAATCAGGAAACTCTGGGGGTAAGTATCAAACATTCCATTTTTTCTGCGAGAAAGGTACTTTACCTAACAAAATAAGCTGTTGCTGGCTCCGAAGGGTAATATCACGATACGTAATTCAATTGACAAGCGTAAATATGTAGTAATTACAGACCGCATGGTGAGCTAATTATGATGCGTTGTCCAGTACCGTATGGCATCAAGAGTTGCGTGCAACCTTCGATGGTATATCGAATAGAATTACTCATGACCTGCTACGAATTCCTCGGGGCAAGTTTCTGTCCCGATACTTGAAAATTTGGATTTCTTTCCTGATTTCGGGTTTGATGCACGCGGGCATGGCGCAAGAAACTTACGACGTTCGAGGCTCAGGTACCGTTCACTTTTTCTGTACTCAAGCACTCGGAATCATGCTTGAAGATGGTGTGCAGGAGTTATGGTCCAGAATAACGGGAAGCCGGAGCAAGAAGCACTATACCCCAACGTGGCAGAAGATTGTTGGATTCGTGTGGCTCCTTGTCTTTCTTACCTGGTCTACGCCTGTATGGTCTTATCGAATGTTTCAGTATCAAGGGCCGGCAATGGATCATCCGCTGGGTTTCAGCATCTTCTCGCAATTGTCTCGTTGGGCCGATATCTCATAGCTCGGCCTAGCGCACAGCTCGGAGAGAGTACCAGATGATATCTGCCATACGGAGTAATGCCTGATCCAGATGTCTAGCTCACCACCTTCATGATGATGTCTCAGCCCCACAACTATCTCTGAAAATCTTAGCTGTCCCTACGCCTTCGCCTTGCTACCCTGACTACATCATTCATCAATTTGCACAGAAATAGTAGACCTTCAGGTCACGGCCGAATGCAGCAAGTGTATTATCAGTTGGCTGTGTCTCCTGAGTCACGGAAGCTGTTGTTGAGACCCCAAAATTCAAACTGGAGAGACGAAAGATATAATCTTCCAAGAAATATAGCCAAGTCAACGAAGCTGAAGACTCCTCCATTTAAGTCACAAAAGAAGAATCAAGATCTACATCACTTCGGATCAAGCCCGATGTAACATGCCCGTTACCTCTCTTTGAGCCAGCCATGTCTCCCACCCTGGGATTTTCCCATTCGAGAAGGCATCCTCCTTGAACGACCGATTGTCGACCATGGTTTTTATAGGCAGGAATTTTTGTACCCTTCCCGGATATGGTAGACCTTCCTTCCTCGCTGCCATGCTCAACTTACTCAAGCTATTGCAGAGCAAGTTATACTGGTCCTCAGCGCCTCGCGACGCCTTGGCACTCTGTCCGGGGGTATACACCAAATTCTCACGCCTGCCAGCTCCATAGACTTTGACATATCTCCTCATCAAAAGGCAGCATCGATCGATCTGTGGCAATACAGCCTCGGTGACAGGTAGACCTTTCTGACGGCCGAAAATACTCAATCGTTGCTCAAAAGTGGTCAGAAAGTCGGGGTTATTCTGCACGAGTCTCCTGGCTTCGTTTTCCTGGAAGGGGCCAATCCTATACATGCACGAGCCGGCTTTGCGCTGTAAGCGTCGCTGCAGA
Organism: Physcia stellaris; assembly: GCA_018902385.1. NCBI lineage: Eukaryota > Fungi > Ascomycota > Lecanoromycetes > Caliciales > Physciaceae > Physcia > Physcia stellaris. The sequence continues at coordinate 215,890 of JABSSW010000001.1, read as the reverse complement.
GCAAGGAAGTAGTGCGCCACGACTACCGTATTGTTGGACGAAAAAGCCTTGGAAATGATAAAACGGGCCCTATGGATGACGTCCATCACAAAGTCGCTGACAGCCTGTCTATAATGTATTTTTGGATCCCAGTATTTATGGATACGTAGAAGACGGCGTTGAAGAGTGCGAAAGTGGTGACGACTGAGAATGATATTGTCCTCGTTGTAGTCAACCAAAAGCTCGGGCTCGTGACCAGGCAGGGGCATGTCGTACTTTCCCCAAGCTGCATGTTGAGGAGGCGGCTTCATTTCGGCGGCATCGAAGATCCATCTAGGAATGAAGAGGCAGCGCTGTTGAGAAGGCTTGCAGCGTCGTACACGGAGAAGAAGAGGCAGCAGGGACCCCCAATCTTTGACAGACCCCTTATCGTCGTCATCTGAGCTCAAGATAGCATCAGATTGTTCCCTTAACATTCGGTCCAGCATATGAAGCACTTTGAAAAGCTTGGCATCCTCTTGGGTTGCTTTTGGTTCCAATTGGAATTCTTCGAGCCACATGCAGCTTTCCGTGATTACCTTGGGGTCGAGTTCTCGGACCAAAGTATCGATTATCTCCTCCGATTGGAAATGCCCATATCATTGCGGATTGCAGATAGAACGACTGCTGCTGCTTGCTCCAAGTCCATTCGGTTCAGCGCACGCATATGTCTCCTCATGAAATGGAGGTTACTGCTAGGATTACAGCATGCGGTGACATTAGATTTCAGATGTCTAGCATGAGTTTCCACTTCTGATTTGCGGCTGTGGCTAAATTCGACCCAGGGTAGTCTGCATCCGAGGATACTGGCTTGAAGCTGAGGGATTCGGCGTTGTCTAATGCACTCTGCGAAGACGCGGGAGATGTATTTGTCGGACATCCAATCGACCGAGACTACGCGTACTTTTTTGTTTTTGTTTTCATTGAGACATAGTGGGAATTCGGTAATGACAGGACGCTGCTGTGGCTGGCCCTTGTTAAGGATCACGCCATTCCAGTCTTGAAGGGTGTAGGTAAGCTTCTTCATGTCGGATGTACTCATGGCTGCAATTTATAGATATCAAAATTTAGAGAAATGTAACGAACGACTTCGGTAGTTGGGAAACAACTATAGTGATATGGATACTTTGTTGGTGGAAGAAGATGTCAAAGGAGAACAAGGGAATGAGATGTAGGAGCCCCTTAACCTCTGCACATTCTCAGTTGGCAACTGCGACCGCCGGTGCTTCTGGAAGGAACACCTCTCCTTCCAAGTCATAAGAAAAACAGAATGGCTTTCACCAGGCCTCAAGCCTAATTGTCGATTGATATCATACAGAAGACTACATCCCCAAGAACTAGAATACGCCTGTCGGGATGAGCCATTTTTACTGTTTGATTACTGAGGATGATCTTCCAGTTTTCCACCGGAGGGAGGATCACAGATACAAAAGAGTCAGAATGAGCTTTGGCGGCCACTATTACAAGGACAAGTCCACTAATCCAAAATATTTACCTAGATAACTCCAATCTAGACCCTCCACTTACATAAAATCCAGCTCAAACCCCCTCCCAAGCAGCCACAACCTCCAATCGCCCAATTCACCGACCCTCTCCCTAACCCCCACAGTTATGTTCGCGCATCGAAAACAGCCAAATCGTAAGGACGGTCAGCGTTCCCTCGAGGTCCGAGGGGTAATGGCTCCATAGCTTCAAGAGGGCGTTGAAGAATGACGCAGAACATAAGAAGCAGGAGGACGATGACGACGATGGTGATGATTATGGCAACTGTGGAGAGGGTGTAGCGGAGGATGGTTGTGAGAGAGAAGGGCATTCTCGCTGAATTTAGGGGAGATTGAGGGATGTGAAGGGGATGAGAATTAGTGCCTTGTGTAAAGCCTTTGAGGAAGGTAATGAGACTGGATGAAACGATTTTAAGGGGGGTGGATTCTAGGCTTGATATTCAGTTCTTTGGACGAAGAGATTTGCGGCCTTTTCTTTTCTGTCCAGGTCATACACCTGTCGCCTAGGATACTCATCTCTATTTAGACGTATCACACATCACCCCCATCTCATCTCATCTTCACACTTGTGAATGAGCTGGCGAGCTTCTTATTTCCTACCTTCAAATACTTCACGATGTTTCTCTTTTCTTCCTATCCAGCTCATACACCTATCGACAAGGATACTTTAGCTCTAGCACAACTCATCGCCATCTCATCTCCTCACTAATTGGTGAGCTGGCGAGCTTCTCATTCCCTACTTGCGATGAATTTACGATCTTCCTCTCGCGTGTAAGATCTCAGAGAGAAACATGTCGTCACAGATCCAAGCAACGTCACTGATATACAAGTCAGATATGGCAAACAAAGCGCGGTAGGTATATATATCAAGCAGTGGAGAACCCACCTTCCAACCTCCAAACCACTCTATCTTTAAACACTCATCTTCCCCCCCTCTTCAAAGTCCTCCAAAGTCAACACCTAACCCCCCAGAAAAACCAACAAATCCATCCATCCCCCCAGCACACCTTCCCATCAAAAACCACCCTTACCTCCCCCATGGATCCATTATCCCAACTCCAGACCTACAAAATCGCCACCATCGCCCTCGGGGCATTTCTCAGCCTAATCGTCATTCTGGGAGTCATCGTTGTAGGCTTGATGCTGGGCATGATTGTTGTTGTGGGGCTCGGCGCTCTGGTTGGAAAGTTGTTCAAGGTTCGGGGGTATTTGAATATATGGGATTGAGCTACAGCTACGAGGAGATTTGGGAAGCGATGGGAGGTAGGAGATTGGGGACTGAGTATTTGATGGTTATTTACTTGTGCGTTTGCTTAGGGGGGAGGGGGTTGGTTTGGGATGTAATTTAATGTAAGGTCGGATCTGAGCATTGTCAGTAACGATTATGATGATTGCGGCTGCTTTGTGGCTGGTAGGCTGAGGGAATATCGTAATTGGAAGCCGTGCTGAATGGTTTGCTCGTGCCGACCCTCTTATGATGAGCGCCCTCAATCAGTTTTCCTAAAGACCCTCAGAAAGTCCTCAGTGACCTATCGATTAATCCACAACGGTGCTTAGTCGGTCGAAGCCTGGAAAGGTAGATTCGGGATAGTCGGGGGTTGAGGCGGAACGGCCTGGAGCTGGAAAGACTGAGTGTGCTGCCCATTCCGATTAGGCTGGTTCTGAGGATACTGGTTCCGATCCCGCTGGAACCGAGTGCAGCACCGCCCAAGTTGTCCACGTCCCATCCACAACACTACTCCCGCCAACATGACTCCAAGCACAAGCGTGACGATCTCCCAGCCATTGGAGGCTGCTTGGTGCATCTTGCGTTGTTTTTGTGGGCGCTGGGCTTTACGGGAGGAAACTTTCGGGGGGTTAGAGGACGCTGTCTTTGCGTGTGTGATAGTTTGATGAGATTGGGGTTCTGATTGGGCGGATGTTGCGGGGTTTTCTTGCCTGGAGAGACAAAATGGGATACCGAAGAGTTGATGTTCTAGAGCGTTGGATTCTGGAAGTGGACGGTGCTGGATGAAAACCAATGACTTGTAGCTGGGGGGTTCTGACTCTTATATCCTAGCATGGTATGCCTATTTGCCTTCTGCCTTAGTTTTAGAGTAGGTCCGCTCGCTTTCCTTTGTCTGCTGCAAAGGTGCCCCCTCCCACACTTACGTAGATAGTAGCAGGAACTACAAAACCTTCTCGTAAGCTCTCCTAGTCTTTAGTCTAGCTTACCTGCATTCTTTGACAGACAAGGAAATCCACCTACGCTGAGCCCTAGCAGGCAGGTGTTCTGCAGGTTGCCTGGTTAAGCAGTTACTTAGACATCAATTGACTCTCGCTTCTCCCAAGCTTTATACAGAATAGAGGAAGACTCCATGCAGATCTTACCGAAGAATTTCTGAAAGACCAATGAAAATATCAATGGAGCGAAGGCCAGCTGATGGGCGTGATTTCGTGGAAAGTAGACACTCAATGGTCTGCGAAGCGACCAGCGCCTCTACATACTGTGGTGTTGCTTTGACTGCCGGAGTAAGCTAGTTGAGCTAAGACCCAGATTAATGGCCTAATATAGCGTTTCCGAGGAGATACATGTAGGGATGCAGAACCAAGATTTCAGTCATACGGCTCTGAGCGTACAAGACGAGCGCTATTAGCGTGGACTGAATCTTGGACAGAAACGTAATACTTTAATGAGCAGCCTAGTAAGTCGTCGATGACTGTAACGCGTGATAGAGAGTCAAGGTCGAGTAAGCGGTCGCGTACAATGCCAGATATTCTTGAGCGAATAGACGCCACGCCAGGCAATCGGGTAACGTAGGAGAACGGAATGAATAGCATGTACACGTCGCAATATCTGGGACAGAGAGGAAGACGGCAATGATGCGAAGCAGCCATCTAGGCCGCAAACAAAATTTAGATAACGACCCACGACATTGTTTACCTACATGCGAGTGAAGAGTAGTGTATCGGCTTGGATATGTAGTCAGCCAACCTGAACGACCTCGCTTGCAAGCTGACTATTGAGAAGACTCACGCTATGTGCCCTGAACATGCCGCGAAGAAGAAAGTCCCAAACTCTTCTGCACTAACGCTTCTTCAACGCCCAGTCTGGTAAAGGCTCATAAGGTGGATCTAACTTTCGAATCTCTTTCCTTATTTCACCAAGCAGCTTGAAGCTGTATGGCCGATTGCTCTTGTCAGCTCTCAGGGTATATCTTATCATCTCCTTCAGCGGATCCGAGTAGTACTTTCCCTCAATTGATTGATCTCGGATACCTGCTCTGGAATTTTTATCCTTCGCGCCCGTTGCTGGTACAGGACCCTAGAATTTGCGAGGTTAGTGTTGCCATTAGCTAAGTTGATGGGCAGGAAAAACGGCGCTTTTCGGAATTGACAAGACTTGATAGCGCATCTGACCATTTGTTCAAGCCACTTTGGGTAGTAATCATTTGAGAGGTACCTACATTTCTGTATTGATTGCACAGAGACATTATGATGGCACCAAGTGTCCAGACTTCACCCCTTGTCGTGTGATAGGGAAATTCTGGCCCTTGCCATTGGTAGGTTCCACAGTTCTCATGACGAAGTTCTTGTTTGGAGTCGACATTAATTTCATGCTCTTGGGTAGCCAATCCCTAAATCAAAGATTAGCCTTCAGCGCTTAAGACGGAGGGCTTGAGCTTACGAAGTCTGCAAGAACCACCGTGGGGTACTTTGAGCTTCGGCTGCTACTTTTTAAGAGAACATTATCTGGCTTGAGGTCCCGGTGCAATATCCATGGCCAATCTTTGTCTGGAGTCGGCGAAGTTCCACGGTCGTGATGTTCGATGCCGAAATGCAAGTACGCTAGAGCACTGGCAAGAGAGCGGAAGACCTCCCAAATGAATGCCTCGGGCACATTCTCATAAGGGTGATTTGGCCAATGGTAATTCTTATTGTGGAGAATGTATTCATCGAGCAAATCTTGAAGACTCCCTCCATCGCAGTATTCCAGATATAGCTCAGCCATACCTTCTTTCGCTTTTCTCGGTATGTATCCATCCATAAAGCCGACGATATTAGGATGCTTGAGAATGTGTAGTATCTCGATCTCACGCAGGAGGATTCGGCCCTCTCGCTCATTGAATTTAACAACTTTCAACACGGCTTTTTTACCCTTGTCCTTGCCTTCAATCTTTCGGACTATAAATATTCCTTCGTTGAGCGCTCCGGGGTTGGTAAGTCTCTTGATTTCTTTGTACTTTGGCAAGAGGGTTTGATAAGCGAGCTTTTCCCTTCCTTCAGGAACGCCATGTTGGTCCATGAATCGTTCTACAGACCCGAAGGATCCCTGTGGTGTCGCTAGCGCAGCCTGCGTATACTTAGCCCCGGGCATGTCGAGAGCCTTTGAATGAAATGGTAGACCGGAATGAAAAATTAGATGATACAGTAGCTGGGCGCGAAGCCGAGTTGGGCTGCCCCAAAGGATAAGTGGCTCTCGAATTCTCAATAAATCGGTGTTAAGTCTACATGCTGAGCTGCGTAGAACCAATTAAAGTCTTTGTCTTATCAAGAAATAGTTGAGTCATTAGCTTCATGACAGAACGGTGTAATGTATCATACGTGCCACTTGTGTTCTATGAAGGGCACTCGGTCCATCAAAATGTGAGAAAATAGTCATACCTACACCGTGGTAGCACCTTCACAAACGCTTCACGAAACAAAGGATCAGTAGAAGCAAACGGATACCCCTAGAGTGCAGAGACAATGATATCATCGATGAAAAGGGTATCTTGGTTCAACGGCTATGATGCTACCTTAGCCGAATATTTTGTTGCTGCTTGATCAAATTGCAGGCTTTTCTCCTGGATATCGGTCAAGAGTGCATGCTCGGGTGACGCTGATTGTAGAGAACTAGGAATTGATGCAACACGTTAGCCTAGGCTTAGAAATGGCAGTTTCTTGGTGTCACCTCTTAAGTTCTGATGACTCTTTGCCAGAAAAAACGTTGAGAACGATCGAATTGGCAATGGCGTCTGCATTTTCTGGCTCTTTTTCAAGTGCTTGCTGTAAAGCTGCTTCGGCCTCCGGGAATCTTCCTAAGTGCATCTCTGCAACGGCTTGGCCGATAAGACTCTTTGCAGTTGACGTGGATGGTGTTTGTGCCATCTCGTCGAAGACGTAGAACGCTTGCTGATATTTGTCTCCGCCCTGTAGACATTGTGCTCAGTCTCCTTGTAGGTTTATTGTGTCTCCAAGAAGATACTGACCAGCCTCAAGCCTAACCAGGATTCCGCGATATTAACAAGCAAGTTGTCTTGCGCCCATTTTCTGGCAGCGGTGACCTCCTTCAAAGCGAGGTCCGTCCGATTTTGTTGCAGATGTATTTGCACAATTAAAGCTATGCTGCGCGACAATGTGTATTAGCCACCTAGCAATGATCGAGAAAGCAGACAACGTAGAATTTGACCGTACGCTTCAAGGTTACCCTGGTGCTTGCTCAGCAGCGTAAGTGCCTCCTCGGACTTTCCAACAGCCTGTAAGATGGTACCAGCCATGACTTGTACAGTAGCATTCTCTGCAGATGTCTCAGCTAGCTCCTCAGCCTCTTCCTGTGCCTGTGTCGATTTGCCCGTATTGAGAAGTGCGAATGCTTTTACGGCGACATTATCTGGACTATTCGATTCTTTGGCGAGCTGATCAAGGACGACTTTGGCCTGGCCATTGGCGATCTGGGCACGCCATTTGAGAACTTGAGCGGGCAGGGTATTATCCGAGGAGAGCTTGGAGGTGTCAAAGTCGATTACTTCTTGGTATTGGCCTTGGTGAAAGGCATTGCGGATATTCAGTAGCTCTGTACCTGGTTAGACCAAGGAAATACACTCCTTGTGGCATAGCTTCGTACTTACCTCCTTCAGCTGAAAAAGGATCCATTTCTGCCAGAGGGTGATTAATATCAGGTGTTGGATTATTACTCTCTTTGTGGTACTCGCCCGGATGACATCTTAGGTAAAGGACAACGCAGACTTCGCTTAGGCTTCCCGGCGGGCAGCCCCTGGAACGATGCGAATTGCGAATTACCGCGCCAGCTTTTCACTGGAAGGCGGCGTTCATTATTGGACCAGCATTTACCCCTCAACCTCTTAGGTTCAAGAAGCAGGCTGTTGACACTTGCATTACGCACTGCTATCTAATCTACATCTACATGTACAATGCCTTTTCCGGTACTGTCTAGTAGATTATTATGTAAATGATTACCTTGCTACTTAGTTCTACACCTTTGCAAGTCACTGTAAATCGATCGATTTCATCCCCAGACAAGCAAACCACACCGCCCCACTTCACACGGCCATGGTTCGCATTCTGCCCACCCGCCTAAAGAGCCACAATGGGAAGAACGGTGGGGATGCCAGTCCCAGCCGTGGCCCAAGTCCGATCAGAGCTGCCGGCGATGGCAAGAGCCTTGTACTCAAAACCACCGTTCTAAAAGTGGGTAGCCCATCTCCAGCTTTACAGAGCCATGGTTACTAAATGGGGTTTTGCAGGCTCGAAATCTTGCTGCAAAAGACAAAGGCGGCACCAGCGACCCGGTACCTATCTCAATCTCAGATTGTTCACCCTCACACGCTAACTGAGCCTTGAGTAGTACCTGGTCGTTACTTTGGGCGAGTCTGGCGAGTCAACGCCAGCGATCAGCAAGACTCTCAATCCTGAATGGAACGTGTCATTTGATCTGCCCATTGTCGGCTTACAGAGTCTACTGTTAGAGGCTGTCTGCTGGGACAAGGATCGGTTCGGGAAAGATTACATGGGTGAATTCGCTCTGCCCCTGGATGAGATCTTCGCCAATGGCAAAACCGTACAGGAGGTAAGCGTACAGTTAAAAGCTAAAAGCTCTTGACTAAGCTTTGCAGCCACGATGGTACACTCTCAAGTCAAAACGGAGCAGTGGAACAAGCAAAGGAGGTGGAGTATCCGGGGAAGTCCAAATGCAATTCACCCTTGCGGATCCCAAAAATCCTACTTCTCCGGATATCGTGCAGCGACTCAATGCTATGGCCCGCATCTCTGCAGAAGAGGATGGAGATGAGGACGATGAGATCTCCAGACTTAGTAGCAATGAGCTGGACGACGAGGACGATGATGATGACGCAGATATTGATTTAGAGACATCTGATGAGACCACCGATGATCTGACAAAAACTGGTAAGGAAGCTAAAAAGAAGAGAAGATTACGCTTGGCAAGGTTGAAGAAGAAGACAAAGGCCAGAGCGTACGAGTTCACTGGGGAAAGCGACGTCGTGGGCATGGTGTTCCTAGAGGTTGCAAAAATCACAGACCTCCCCCAGAAAGAAACAGTGAGCACCCTAGACCCCAAATACCTAATACGGCAGTACACTCATCTAACCCGTTCCAAGTGACACGGACATCTTTCGACATGGATCCGTTTGTTGTCACGTCTTTAGGCCGGAAAACATACCGGACCCGAGTCGTTCGTCACAATCTAAATCCGGTCTTTGATGAAAAGATGGTCTTCCAGGTTCTTCGATACGAACAAAATTACACCCTCAACTTCTCCATCGTTGACAGGGACAAGCTTTCAGGCAATGACTTTGTCGGGACAACGTCCCTTCCCTTACCTACTGTATCCGATGCTGCCCCCGACGCTGACCCCAAGACTGGACTTTACCGTTTACCCGATCCACCTGAGGCGATGGCCTTGCCTTCGACTAAGAAATCCAGATTTGGGCTACCCATTTCGCGATCATCTTCAGCTACCAGCTTGAACAAGCTCGGAAGACCTGGCCTCACTTCTCGAAATTCACAAGCTTCAATCAATAGCTCCGCACAACCTGATACCCCGTCAGCTCCAACCAGCGTTCCATCAGAATCTGGTTATCTTGCGCCTTCAATGAGCAATGGTCAAGAACCAACTGATGAAAATTGCTCCCACGGTGACGATCTTGATCTCAAGCTTTATACGCTTCCATTAACCCTGAAAAATAAGGACCGCTGGGAAGCGAAGCACAATCCTCAACTATTTGTCAAGGCAAAATATCTTCCATATCCGGCCCTCCGTCAGCAATTCTGGCGAGCCATGCTGAAACAATATGATTCAGACGACAATGCTCAACTCTCAAAGGTAGAGATTACTACTATGCTAGACACTTTGGGATCGACGCTGAAAGAATCAACAATCGACAACTGGTTCCACCGATTCAGTAAGGAAAACGAGACAAATGGCATTGGAGCCATGCATTTAAGTTTTGATCAAGCTGTCATAGCTCTCGAGGATCAGTTGCAGCAGACGAATCACAAAAAATCTTGGGGAGATACAGTCAAAGGATTCATGCCTCACGGTCATTTTACTACCGTCAGTAATGGCGAGAAGGGTAAGAGCTCGTCTGATCTTCCGGCTATGGAGGGTAACTCCAATCTTCCGCTAAACCAGCAAGAAGACCGATCTGCTGTACCTGCGATTTCGCAAGATCATTTAGGCACGCCGGGCGAAAGTGGCGACCCTTTGGCTCGTGATGATCTAGTTGATGAGCGTGGTGAAGAGCACGTCGTGGAGATCAGGGAATGTCCTCTCTGTCATCAGCCACGCCTAAACAAAAAGACGGATGCAGACATCATAACCCACATTGCCACATGTGCTAGCCAAGACTGGAGGCAAATCAATAACATTGTAATGGCCGGTTTTGTGACTTCCAGTCAAGCTCAGCGCAAGTGGTATTCGAAAGTGATAACAAAGATTTCTTATGGTGGATACAAGCTTGGGGCAAATTCGGCAAACATACTAGTCCAAGACAGAATTACCGGACAGATCAATGAAGAAAGAATGAGCGTGTACGTTAGGCTTGGGATCCGATTACTGTACAAGGGTTTGAAGAGCAGAGATATGGAGAAGAAGCGAAGTAGGCCCCTCGATGTCACCTATCTACATACAGCTGCTAATCTTGCGCAGTTCGGAAGCTCCTGCGCTCATTGAGCTTTAAGCAAGGTAGGAAGTATGACGATCCAGCTTCAGCGCGTGAGATCCAAGGCTTCATAAACTTCCATCAACTCGACATGTCGGAAGTTCTAAAGCCCGTCGAGCAATTTAAGAATTTCAATGAGTTCTTCTACCGGGAGCTAAAGCCCAATGCACGGCCGTGCTCTGCGCCAAACAATCCGAGGATCATAGTGTCACCGGCTGACTGTCGATCGGTGGTCTTCAACAGCATTGATGATGCAACCAGGATCTGGGTCAAAGGTCGCGAGTTCTCGGTAGCAAAGTTACTCGGCAATGCTTACCCCGAGGACGCAAAACGCTATACCGGTGGTGCTATGGGTATTTTTCGGCTGGCACCTCAAGATTATCACCGTTTTCACATACCCGTGGATGGTGTTATGGACAAGCCTAAGCTCATAGAAGGTGAATATTACACGGTTAATCCAATGGCCATTAGATCAGCGCTGGATGTATACAGCGAAAACATCCGCTATGTTGTACCAATTGACTCGGTCACTCACGGCCGTGTCATGGTCATTTGCGTTGGTGCCATGATGGTCGGTAGTACGGTCATCACGCGTAAGGCTGGGGATAAGGTTGGAAGAGCAGAAGAGCTTGGATACTTCAAGTTCGGAGGAAGTACGCTGTTACTTATCTTCGAGCCAGGCGTGATGAGGTTTGACGACGACATGATTGAGAATTCCAATGGAGCAGTGGAAACTCTGGTAAGCTAACCTCAATATGCTCTTTGACGAATGGAACTGATCGGTCATAGCTCCGGGTTGGCATGTCAATTGGCCATCACCCAGATCAGAGTCAATACACACCGGACATGCGGAAGAACTCGGAGAATGTCACTCTTGAAGAGCGACAAGAGGCAAAGCGGAGAATAGAGGGAAGCCTTGCACCAGTGACAAGCGCTCCAGGATCTGCTGACATACAGTGAGCACGATATTGACGATGTCCACGACACCTTTACGGCTGTGTATGTGTATGGTGGCTGATGAATGGAATCAACAAAAGCTGGTCTCGCACTGCAACGACGTTTATCTTGCTATTTCAGTGAATACACGTCCGAAGTCTAAATCTGACTGCAGCGATGCAGGGTAGGGAATGAAATGTTGTCGTCTTCCATTCAGATGATCATCACAAGCACCTTAGCTCGCTTAGCTGTAAGGTAGATTTAGTAGCTAGTCCCAAAAGGGCTGGCTGACATAAACACGCGCTAAGATAGACTTGTAAACAAGGAGCAACACTTCGCTTGTCTCCCCTCCACCGAGCTTCAATTGCGCATTGCGACGGGGCATATGCTGCGAGTAACTTCATTTCAAATCTAGTATCCTTACAATGCTTACGCCAGGGCCGTGTCATCCACGCCGCTGCGAATGACCACCAGGAGCACCCATCGATCCTCACACGCGCCCTGCTCGAAATCACCCTGTAGCCCAAGCATGACAGCCTACGCGACGCGCTCACCATTGACGTTACTCGCAAATCCACATATAATGAACGATGCACGTAAAAGCGGAAGGCGAACAAGTGACAGATTGCGTGAGAAAGAGGACCTGCCTTTACCGAATGGTCTCGGACATGGAGCTACGAAAGGCGCCGAGAAGGCGGCGGCCACAGAGAAGCCCACTAAGGCGAATGGGAACGAGACGGCTGCGACTGGCAGAAAGACGAGGGAAAAGAGAAAATTAGGTACGTCTAATTGGAGACTGCGGGCTTTCGAGGTTGAGCCTCTGAAGGCAGACTGCATAATCCCACGACAGTCCTCGATCCATTGTGCAAGCAATTGATTGTGTGCTCAGAATATGAAGAAGAGTCCGACGGATTCAAATACACCCGAACGCGCTCGAAGACAGCCAAAGCTGCGGCAGCTGCCAAAGAAACCGCGCTTGTTCCCGAAACCATACAAGAGGAAGAACCAAAAGCACCGCCTGCGAAGAAAATACGCAAGAAATCAGCAGCACCACCACCCGAAGCGGCAGCAGCAGCCTCGAAAGACGAGCAGCCGGAGAAGAGGAGAAGAAGCACCAGGAATAGTGGAGATAATGTTGATCCAGAGCCACCAGCAGTGCAGGTGAAGAAACGTAGAACAAGGGCAAAAGAACCGTCAACACCTGCACCAATATCTGAATCGAAGCCGGAAGAACAGTCGCACGAAAAGCATGAAGCGCCGGCGGAGACGTCAAGTATCCAGAATGAAGAGGTGACAAAGGTCGCATTACCGTTCGCCGACACACCCATAATAAGGAGGAACCAAGAGATGAGAGCTAATAGCGGACAAAGAAGAAGTAGTCTTGGCAATAGAGGGCGAAGGGCAAGCTCTCTGATTGATAGCGGAAAATCCAATGGTGACTTTATCCAATTCATACTTAAGAGTGTTGATTGACAATGGCAGCTTTACCCCACGAAAGTGTCGACACCAGGGAATACTACAAGCACATCGAAAGCGGACTTCCCGAACCGCGACGAATGCGACAGCTCCTGACATGGAGTGGGACTCGAGTTTTAGGGGACAGACCTCCCTTTTCTTCGGAAGACAGCCATGTCAAGCTTGCGGCGCGTGAGATTCAGCAGCAGCTTCTGAAAGACATCCCAGTCAAGTCGGAATTCTCGGATTGGTTCAGCAGGGTAAGTGCAGCAGCTCTTTCGAGTACTAGACATGGGTGCTAATGAGAGCGAAAGCGCGAAACCACTCCACCTCCACGAACCCCAAGACCAAATCCCAAGAATCTCTCAAATCTAAGTCTCATAGCGGATTTAGAGCAGAAGATAGCACGGTACGCGCTCTTCAAAGCCTACCGTTTTTAAAGATCATACTAATCAAGTAATTTTGCAGGTTACAAGAGGAGCGCCAAACCTGGGAAAGACTCCTTCAGCCTCGAACCGAGCCTCTCCTCCCTCCCGTTCCAAACGAACCCCAAAACCCACACACAGCGATCTCAACCTCCCTCCTCTCCCTGCCGTCCCAGCTTGGGGCTTTATCAACACTGCAATCGTTCCACTCCCCTCCCACCTCAGACACGCACTCCCACCCAGAACCCCAAGCCCAACCATTATCTTCCTCCATCCTTTTCGCTTCAACCTCATCGCGCATCCAAAGCATAACATCAAATCTCGAATTCGAAGTTGACAAATTCGCGGACAACGTCCACAGTCTGGATCAATTCCAGCAAAGGGCCGAAAATGTAGCAGACAACATTCTCGCCATGAGCGCATCCGCACTGGAAGACAGGGAGAGGTTAGGCAAAGAGAAAGAGCGGGAAAATGCAGGATTGGAGGAGGGCGAAGGAGAGGTAGGTATGAGGGATGTGTTGAAAGGTCTCAGTCGTGTCATTGACCGGTGATCCGCTGCCAAAGCATTGACGTGCGTTGATCTGCTATATCTTGTTACAATCTTTCACAGGCAAGGCGCTTACGGTGTCAAGAGGCAGATACCTGAGATTGAGAGGGTTGACTTGGGTCCAAGGGTTTCACTTTGAGCGGTCGACATGCACAGAAAGGGAAATGGAGGCAAATGTAAATTACGTTCAACGAGCCTCAAGATTTCTTCTTTCCTTCCACCTCGTAATAGGATCATCAGTGCTAAAACGTTGCGTAGGCTCATGGAATCATGTTGAGAGTGTTAATTTCTACCCTAAGCGACAAGTCTTAGGTTCCCCTCCGACATCTCGCTGTTTGCAGACAACTCGCCGACAACGCGCTTAACGTCCAAGTCCTCGTTCCAGACACCTCGCCCATTCTCAGTGGGACAACGCAGACTCGAGCAAGCTTATTGCTTGAGCGATTCGACAGTGATGCTCAAGATCTTGAACGCGATCGATTCGGAACAGATTAAGTAGACCATTGTCCCCGTACTGCACCAATCTCCTTTCTCGTTGTTTACCTATCCCCTCCGTTTCAGCCAGGTGTGTCTCTCCCTAGAAGGATGTCTCAGCACAGACATTGTTCATCTCCTCTCTGTGCTTTCCTTCAGGCATTATCCCCCATTTTCCCTGAATCCCCAAAGATGGCGATGATGTCTCTCTGTTATCATGGATCTCGGCGTCGTGTCCTCTCGCGCTTGCTTTGCAACAAGTCTCACTTCCAACATCTCCCAGAAAGATTTATCCGGACATCATCGTTGTCTGTTCCTTTCCAGGTAGACGAAACTAAGTCGGAGCTGTCTCAGCCCGGAGAGTCATTCCTTTTGATGCAGATATCGAGCACCATGATCTCCATATAAGGGTACATTGACAGTGAACGCTTCACCTCTCTTCGGTTTACGTTTTCTCCTTTCACTCATTCATCCATCGTAGCATCACAGCACTCCTCGTCCAATACTCTGACCCATAATATCAGTCATACCCATACAAGCAACCATAATCATGACCTCATCCTCATCTTCAGCCTCATACCCATTCACCCGCCCACCGTCATCCACCTCCCTCACCTCCACTACAAGGCCCCCTTCTCCTTTTCCGTTTCCGTTTCCAATCCTACCCCATCATCATCGCCATCACCATTACCTGAAACGCCTCCACCGCCATATACACACACAGCCGCAGCCACCCCTACGTGCCCATCAGCTTTCTACCAAAGAAACCAATATCGAAACCGAAGTCGACAGAATCTCCCACCAAATACTTACCAGCGCAGGCCGCACCTCGATTACAGTACCCACGATCATCCTCATACACATACACATACATATACGCATACCAACAACCAAATCACGCCCCAGCCCCAACTCCAATCCAGCATGTCCCCCTCATCCCCAACGACGCCCACACCATCCCTATTTCCCACCCCTCCAACCCACGCCCCTCCTCCCCCACGCACCAAAATCAAACCGAACCACTTGCCCCCAGCCAGCAAACCAAGCCCCCGCAAACCCTCCAAAGACCAGAAATCACACCCATATCCCAAATCCCCCAAAGACCAGAAACCACACCCACATCCCAGCACCTCCTCGGTCCCCGTCCTCGAACCCGCCGAACCGCCCCCTCCCGCTCCTGCCTGTTCCGAGGGGCTTCGCGGCTTCCAGGGGCAAGGGGAGGAGCAGGAGCGATAATGGCGTGTTTCGGTCCGAGCCGCATCCTGCTTTTCGGCCTGGTGGTGGTGGTGGTGGGTATGGCGGAGGAGGTGGAGGAGGGGGAGGAGGGGGAGGAGGGGAAGGAGGAGGAGGAGGGGAAGAGGGAGGAGGGGAAGTGCCGTCTTATTACACGCTGAAAAGCTGGGACCCAGAAACGGCTACGATTAACAGTTTCGAGACTGTTGATACTGTCTTTTTGGCTAGCGAAGGAGAGCTGGGGGTGGAGAGTTGGATCGAGGGAGGAGAGATGCTAGAGAGAGCAGAGGTCGAGGAAGAGAGAGCAAAGAAAGAGAGCGAGAGAGCAGAGGTGCAGGAAGAGAGAGTAAAGAAAGAGGAAACGAAAGCAGAGGACGAGCGCGAGAGCGAGAGAGTAGACGCAGGGACACCGAGCGACGGAGCAGACAGAGCAGACACAGCCTAGAACGAGAACGAGCCCGTGCCCGCGAACGAGAAATTCGACGCAAAGAAATCGAGAGGCAGAGCACGGAGTCCATCCCCATCAGCCTCGAGCCCGTACTCCAACTCCAACCCCAACGAGACCGAGAAAGCAGCCACAGAGATCGAGAAAGCAGCCACAGAGACCGAGAAACAACACACAGCGAACGAGAAAGCAGAAACAGAGACCGAGAAAGCAAAGCCCTCGCCCGAGAAGCCCGCCGCCGAGAAATCGAGCGCCAAAGCACAGAGTCCACCACTCCCAGCACACTACAAGCCCGAGAAGCCCGCCGCCGAGAAATCGAGCGCCAAAGCACGGAATCCATCCCCATCGCCCTGCAACTCGACCGCCCTTCCGTTTCCCATTCCCTGAGCTATCCTTTTCCGCAACCGCATGCCCTTCCCGAGACCCACGCCCAGAGATCCGCCTCCCAAACTCCGGCCCAGACCCGCACCCAGACCCCTACCCGCGCCCACACCGAACCCCCAGAAACCATAGCGCCCGTCCTCCTCCTCACGAACCTAATGCTCAGACGCCAGGAGCTGGAAGCGAAGTTGCGCGGTTTGGCCGCTATACTAGGGCGGTATGGCGCTGATGTGCGGTATGACTTCCAGAGGGAGCGGGATCAGCTACGGGAACAGCACGATGACATGGAAGGAGACAGAGAGAGAGAGGAAGAGAAAGAAAAAGAGAAAGAGGACTTCACACGCACGCACCGCAAGAACCTGGCGAATGTCTTTGGCGCGAATCCGTTTGAAGTCGGTCTTTCTTCTTCGACCTCTACGTCTAACCCTGAGCCCCACCCCCCATCACCGACACTGACATCCGCATCCGCATCATCCTCAACGATGAAAAACGCAAGAAATTCTGGCGCCGCTCCGAAGAAGCCCCGATTTCGCCGAGCGTGTTCTCGAGTCCGCTGTTGTTGTCTAGCTCTGCTCCCTCCGACAATGCTTTGAAGCAGAAGGAGAGAGGGGCTGCCACACATAAAGACGGAGAGAAGCAGAAGGAGGAAGTAGCGAAATCTCCACCGCCCTTGACTCCTCACCTCCCTCAAGCCCCACCCCAAGCCCCTCCCCACACACACGAAGTATCAACCCCCACGATCCAAGCGCTCAGAAACGAGTATCAAGAGACGGAACTGCACCTCGCGGAGACGGATCTGGAGATTGAACTTGTGTATTTTCGGCGCTTTGTTGAGAAGGTGCGGAGGAGGGAGAAGAAGGAAAAAGAGAGGAGGAAGAGGGAGAGGAGGGGGAGGAGGGAGGGGAGGGAGAGGGAGATTAGGAAGGCTGGGACTTTTTAGTAGAGGGAAGGGAGGGGAATGGGAGAGAGGGGGTGAGAGGAAGAGGACGGAGAAGGGTTCGCATGCTATTTATCTCCACTCGCTCATTTCTTGGCTTCTGATCAGGGTTTGGGTGTTTGATGGATCTGCTGTTTGTTTAGCATCAAGTCTGGGAACTGGAATACACTAGCTAGCATGTTCTGTTGGTTGAAAGCGATACTGAAATCTGTAGCTTTGTATAGACCCTCTTCGTTGAGAAATGCAAGATGATTCGCAATTTTCAAAGCCGCACTAAACCCAACTAAGGTTTTCCACCGTAAATTCGTTGGGAATCGAGCATAGTAATGGATTAGGAATATATTATGGTTTTGCGTGTTACCGGTCCCAATTTTCAATTCCACCTTCCCAGGGTGTTCCATAAAAGTAGATTCGAAGATCTGTATGCCAGCTTCAAGGACTTGTTTCGAAAGTAATGATGTGTAGTAAGAGTGAGGGCGCTTGTTGTGGCGATACCGTTCCTCTGAGTATGTAGTAGTAAGGTAGTTGCCAATGCTACACTAACTCTATTGAGGTTTCAGATGCAATATCGTCGGATCTAGAAGCAAAATGCATTAGGAATGTATTTCGAATACCTTACGTGTTTTTGCTGCTTCCGAGGGGGGGATTGGGGGAGTGGATTGAAGGCCCGGATGTCGGGTTTGGAAGAAGAAGGGGGAATCAGGAATGAGAGGATAGTCAGTTTTGTTGCCATTTATCTGATACTTGAGGAATTATTGAATTTGTGGAAGAAGAAGGTGGATAAGAAATGCCCGATTACAGCAAGATGCGTTCGAGTCGCCCCGGATAAAGCAGAGGGCCGATGAAAGGCATGGACTAGTGATTAGAATCGAATAACTCATCCTTGGTATCCGGAGCATAATAAATTCGTAGATTAATTCAAGTATACCTTTGGATTTGATGATTTTGCCGACTTGCGCTATCATTGGTTCATTCTCTTTTCATTGTATTTATATGACGGTGTGAGCAGTCACATCGGGAAGAAATTGGCATTCACTTTTGTTCGGGGCGAGTGATGGAGAGACCGAAAAGAGACTTGACGTGAGAGCACCGACAAACTCTTGATGTCGAAAAGACTACGCATTTGACGTATACTAGATTCAAATCAGCAGCTCAGAAGATCTATAAGACTTATCGTGCACCAGCGGTCAGGAGTGTTCGGAACCGAGACTCAAGCTCGAAAAGGAGACCTCTGGCCTTGCACATCTGCGGCGAAAGCGACTCGGTTTTGAGATTGAGCGTCCAACGCTGCGACTTTACCAAATATGGTGAGCGATTTGACTGCTCATATGTTTATAAAATCCTGTGCGTAGCGTTCGCCGGCTATTACAACAATCTATATGCGAAGGTTTCCCTTGTGGGGTATCAATAAACCAAAATTTCCAATATCGTATCCAGTACGCAGCATGCGGACGCTACATGACCGTACAGCAGCTCCTTTTGATTTGCCTTAACACTTTGGGTAAATATTTCTTCACGGCCTTTTCGATCTCTTCGTTTTGTTGATTGTTCTGTTCATGATTTCCCTGTTGATAGTGTGGTTGCTGTTGGCCTTGGTAGCCGCCTTGCTGATGCGCGTTTTGCTGATAATTATTGTGCGGATGTTGCTGGCCTTGATGTTGCTGACCGCTGTACTGATTCCCATAGCTTTGATGGTATCCGTAATTACCTTGGGTGAATTGCTGGGGCATTTGCGCAGATCCACCCTGGAGGTTGATGTACATTCTACCTGCGTTTGCTTCTGTAGAGTATTGCAGGCCGAGTTCTTGACATACTTGCTCCACTCTGGGCTTAATCTTTTGGATGTGATGGGGGGAATGGTTGCCTTTGCCGACGATGCTGTAGATCTGTCAAGGTCTGGACCGTCGTAGAAGATCGGTATCGTGAGCAACGTACACGTGTAAGTGAGTCTGGCCGGTAGACTGTGCATACTTGATGCGCTGCTCCAGTATGTCCTCTGCTTCTTCGACAAACTGTCCGTGCAGATCAATGGTATCTCCATCGACCCTACCCACGGCATTGTTCTCCCTGAAGATGAAGTCGGAAGCTTGCTTGTTGTATTGGTCCATCATGGCGCCATGTCTTTTACCCTCCTCTGAGAGTTCGTGGGCGCTTGCGCCATCGCCGCGCTCATACGCACTGTGCGCCTATTAGATCAGTCAACACGGCACACCCTCTTGGGACAGAAATAGATACTTTGTCCATGCATGATGATCGTTTGCCCTGTTCCTGTCTGGCGAGCGACCTCAGTCGGTCATACTCGGTCTCGGCACTGCTGCTTTGATTGTGATTGAAGGCTGTCGCGGTGAAGCTCAGCAAGCGGCATTGATAACGAGTTCAAGCAGCTTACCATGGCCTCCTAGCTGTGTGGTCGCAGCATAGGACATGATGCCGTTTCGTACTGGATGGTTGTCGGTGGATGTTGAAGTTATCCAAAACTTGACGCGACTGGCTTGTGATTGGCGGGGAAGCGGGAGATGATCAAGATGCCGGCTGTCCAATTGACGCTAGTCCTAGCGGGCACAAGCGTCCAGGCACCGTAAGCGAACCGAGATGGAGTTCGAGTTCCCTCACTCTTATTTCTAATATTAATCTCACTACTACTCCCCCATCAACGTGATCTGGTCCCATTTAACCTTTGCATCATACTGTACCTTTGCTGCACGTTGTCCTTCCCTATCCCTCAGGCTAGTGAAGCATGATTGTAGGTCACCGTAGAGAACACAGAAGAGGTTCATGAAGATGATCAGATCTGGTCACGAGTCTTCAACGTGATTGGATACTGCGCCGCGCAAAACTTCCCGTAATTATTCAGGCCAGAAAGGTGAGGTCAGGCCTAGTGAGGGTGGTGGTGTGGCCCCCGAATCATTATCGTAATTTGGCTGCGAAGAAGGCGAGAGGCCTCTAGACTTGACGCCTCTGATCCTCATCATAGAAGGATCCACCCGGTAACCGGACAAACCCAGTAACCGGACAACCTAGGGTTGACCACGTAACTTCTCACCCTAACCCTAGAAAAGCATCTGTCAACCCTAGGCTGTCCGGTTACTGGGTTTGTCCGGTTACCGGGTGGATTCTTCTAACTGCCATCGTCGTCGCTTCATCAACCTCCAACTCTCTTTCATCACCCGTGACCGTGACGGACGCATCAAGACCTGAAACATCAGGATAGGATCATCGCTTGCTTAGCCTGTCACGTCCGTGATGAATTGTCCGAACAGGTCAAGTGCTATTTAGACCGATTCCAGCGACGATCGCTGTTTCCAAATCCATCATCCCACCGACCGCACATCAAAGAGACTCGCTCGTCTCCTGAACCCGGGAAAGGGCAAAGATTCAAGGGCCAGATCGGCTTGGTTTAGTGCGTTTGTCCCCTCTTCGCCATACCAATTTTCTTTGCTACCGCTTCACCGCGATTGCTGCATCCTTCAACTCTTCCTTGTCGTTCGTTACTTGTTGTGTTCACGCAC
This sequence comes from Physcia stellaris, assembly GCA_018902385.1. Classification (NCBI taxonomy): domain Eukaryota; kingdom Fungi; phylum Ascomycota; class Lecanoromycetes; order Caliciales; family Physciaceae; genus Physcia; species Physcia stellaris. The sequence goes on along the minus strand of JABSSW010000001.1, from coordinate 195,086 downwards.
AAGTAAGTCATGGCCTGCACTGTCGCGCGCCACTTTCCAGTCGCTTCTTTACCTGTCGCTTACCTCTTGTCACTGCAGGAACCTGGATCTTTGGTCCGCCTGCTTACACTAGCACCAGCCTTTCCGCACCGCAACTTCCTCCCTACACCCTCGTGTTGATCAACACAGACAAGCCAACATCGGTCAGGTGCTGGGTACAAGCTCTAGACTCTGAGGGAACTCTACTTGGTAAGGCACCTTTTGCGCTGTATATTGCGGCTCTGCGAAATGCACGTCACACCTTGAAATCAAGCCTTGCATACGGTGCCCGTGCAACATTCGGGATGTGGTGACGGGCAAGCCAACGACAGCCAGTTTGATCTATCATTGCTGTCGTCACTGTCCACCTCACTTGCCAGCGCCGTTTGTGGACGTTTGGCTGACCGCCTTCTATTTATACAGAAACCAAAACCACCCGGGTAGCCCAGTACACATTAAAAAGCAGCACAATCTAAACACCGTCGAGATGGGTTGCGGGATGAGTACAGAGGAAAAGGAGGGGAAGCAACGGAATGAGGAGATAGAAAATCAACTGAAGCGTGACAAGCTGTCTCAGCGCAATGAGATCAAGATGCTCCTGCTCGGTAGGCACCATAGCCTGCTACCACGATGCAAGTCCTGATAACGGAATAGGTGCTGGCGAGTCTGGAAAGTCAACGATCCTGAAACAGATGAAGCTCATCCACGAAGGAAGCTACTCGCCCGAGGAACGGGAATCATTCAAAGAGATCATCTACAGCAACACCGTACAATCTATGCGCGTCATTCTCGAGGCTATGGAATCACTAGAACTCCCTCTCGACGATCAACGGACAGAGTACCATGTCCAAACAATATTCATGCAGCCCGCTCAGATTGAAGGTGAAAGCTTACCGCCAGAGGTTGGAAGTGCGATAGACAATCTATGGAAAGATGCAGGTGTACAGGAGTGTTTTAAAAGATCAAGGGAATATCAACTTAACGACTCCGCCCGATAGTGAGTCACCTATTTTGCTATTCACCCTAAATTTTCTTAGCAGGTTTTCACGGAGTGCTACTGGTATAATGCGAACATGGAAAAGGTCATTGTACATCATGGCTATGACAAAAGCGTATTGGGTAGGAAGTGATCACATAGCTTACCGTGGCTCAGCTACTTCGACTCCATCGGCAGAATAGCGCAACCAGACTATCTGCCCAACGACCAAGACGTCCTTCGATCACGAGTCAAGACAACCGGCATTACGGAAACAACTTTTATTATTGGGGAGCTCACCTATCGGATGTTCGATGTTGGTGGTCAACGATCCGAGCGGAAGAAGTGGATCCACTGCTTTGAGAATGTCACAACAATACTCTTCCTTGTTGCCATTTCCGAGTACGACCAACTTCTCTTCGAGGACGAGACCGTCAACCGGATGCAGGAGGCCTTGACCCTATTCGACTCGATCTGCAACTCGCGGTGGTTTGTGAAGACCTCGATCATCCTGTTCTTGAACAAGATCGACAGGTTCAAGGAGAAGTTACCGGTCAGCCCGATGAAGAACTACTTCCCGGACTATGAAGGCAAGCTAAATCAAAACGGAACCAACGGACGGGATCATCAGAAATCTAATGTTGAAAAAGGTGGACCCGATTACGCTGCGGCATGCGACTATATCCTGAACCGATTTGTGTCATTGAACCAGCACGAGACCAAGCAAATCTATACACATTTTACCTGTGCCACCGACACAACGCAGATCCGATTCGTAATGGCCGCCGTCAACGGTTCGTCTTACACTCCTCGTTGATGTGATGCTTGCTGACTGGATTCAGATATTATAATCCAAGAAAACCTCCGAGATTGCGGTCTGCTATAACCTCCTATCCGAACCTTGTCTATCTAGGATCACGGCAAAAGGCTACTTCCATTGCCTTTTTTCGCTGACAGCCAACCTTCTTACGGGCTCCCTTGCTAGGCGTTGATCGACCTTGAATAGAGCAATATACCTGAGCGGGATGGATAAGCTTGCTTTTGTCTTCGAGTCTGTCGCCCAGGAAATCGGTATGGCGGCCATCTTCCCCCTATCCCCATCTTTTCGCCTTTCCCTTGGCCTCACTAGCTAGCGAGTCCTTCCTGCATGTATGATTCGGTGGCTGCGAGGCGCTGGCATAAAAGGCTCCCTTGATGTTTCCTCCCTGTCTTCTCTCCTTTGTACGGGTGGTGTGGTCCTGCTGTGAGAGAGTCTTAATATGATACCACCTTTTTTCGAGAAAGCGCTTTGATTTCCTCTTCATAGGGGGCTTTTCGCAAGCTGGGGCAATGGCAGAGCTGTAAGGAGAAGTGACGGGCGAAGGAGATACGAGTGCAGAAGAGCGAGAAATGCCGAGCCAGCAGAGCGGAATGTAACTTCTTAACCATGGCGTCCCTGTTCTTCCTGTCTTTTGTAGCGAAGATGCAAAGAAATGCTAGATAGCCCTAGAGCCCCTCCCCCCCACCGTTGTGGAAAAGTTTGAGGTTCTTCTTCGTTTACTTTTGATGCGCTCTTTGCGTGCAAGATTGATGATTATTCTTCACCAATACCTACAGGTCAGTGGTATAGGTGAGGTTCAGTGATAACAGTAAAGGCCCCGCCCCCCCGTCCAACCCGTGAAAAACGTGATGCAGGCGCGAAGGTAGAACAATCTCTCGATGACTCCTCGTTTCCCTCCCTCTCTTAAAGCTCTCCCAGGGCCCATTGAAATTGAATCTAAGTACGTCCATTCCCATTCCCATTCCCATTCCCATCCGTTTAAAGATTTTTTTTTCAGGGGGTTTGCGGCTTGTCATCTGCATGTCCCACTTTCGAAGGGGGTTTTTTACCTGCTTTTGATGATGTTTGGGTTTTTTCTTTCTTGCGCTTTGGAGGTAGGGGAATACATGGATTTCAGATGGATTCGAGGATTTCCGAGCTGCTCTTTTCATGGTTTTGGGTAGGGTTTGAGAGTGGGGGTGGGGGTTGGGGGATTCAGTTTGGGATTGGATTGGATTGGATTGAGGAGAGGGATGGATGGTGATGAGGATGAGGGGGAGAGGAGGGGAGGGGGAGAGGGGAGGGGAGAGGAGAGGGAGGGGAGGGGGAGATTGGGATTGGGTTTGATATTTGTAGGGAAAATTGGAGATTGAAATGGAGATTCTGTCCGAGGCAACGAGAAACGAGGGATAGGGAATGAGAATAGCAATCTGCTTTTCTTCTCTTGTTTTTTTTTATTGTTTTTTTTTGTTCTTCTCCTTTTTGTTCTTCTTTTTTTTTTTTTTTTTTTGAAAGGGAGGGGGGTGTTCTCATCATCTATTATTCAGGTTGTAACTGTATCGATGGTTTGAAGATCGTTGAAGATCTAGAGAAGGGATCTCGGGGTTTCCTTAGTTTTTCTTTTGTCGACGGTTTTAGGTAGGTTGATGGATGGATGGTTGAGAGGGTATGGTGAGGATGGAGATTAGGCTGAAGATTAGGGTGGGGATGAAGATTGGACATGAGACTTGTACGTCACTTTCAGAGCCTTTTCCTCGCTTTTCGTGAAGTCAAATGAGGTTCGAGTCATGTTCTTAAGGCAAAGGAAACATTTGGGTGGGCTCCAGAAGACATGTTGCACATCCCCAGACACACGGCTTAGAGGAGGCAGCACTGACTCCGATATCTCCATAGTTCCACAAGAGAGAGAGAGAGAAGCAAAGAGATGATATTTCAAAAAACGAGGCTTCTGGTTGGTAGGATCGGATATTGTGCTTTTTCTATACATTTTGACCATCTGATAGGGGCTGGGTTATGAGGGTTTTTCGTAGGAAATGTGGAATTGGATGATGGTAGGGGTGAGGGTGAGGGTGAGAGGGGTTTGGTGGAGCATTGGATATGAGTTGGAGGGCTTGGGTAAATTACTGAGTTGATATATGGATGGGATAAGATACAGCGATATCAATAGTCAATAGTAGTGAATATCAAGGTCTGACCAACCACAGACCTGGGCCGGAAGGCATAGAATGAAAGGCTGGATATTAATTCTGGAAGTATGGTAGCTGCAACGTATCGACAAGCATAACCACCCAATATTAGTGTAATCGCATTCATAGCTACCAACGTACCTCCTTTCTTTCTCCTCTAGCCTTGCAACTCCCTTCATCCAAATCTAAAATCTAAACTTCGGGCCGACAAATACCAACCCCGTCGCCAGCACCCAAAGCCCCCCAATCCACGCATATAGCATCATCCGTCCCCACCACCCCTGCCCCTCATTCATCCGCCTCAACAACCCCATCCGTTTCCCGGCCGTGGACATGCCCTCTGCATTCTTATCGAGGCTTTCGCTCGCTTGCTCCATAGCCGCTTTATCAGCCTCGAGGCTCTGGGAGAAGCGAAGTGAGTTAGCTTTCAGCTGCGATGCCATGGATGTGAGAGCGCTGGTCAGGTCTGCTTGGGTGCTGTCTGCTGCTTCGAGGAGGTGCGTCGTGGAGCTTTGGTCCGGGGAAGAAGGGGAAGTGGGGAAAGGCGTTGTGCTGTCCATTTTGATGGGCGATGGCGGGCGGAAGCGGTTACGGAGGCCGCTTTGGCTGGCTTCTATATTGGATACGGCAGGGTCGGGGTTTGGCTCGTTGAGCGCTGGTGATGAGGTGGGCTCATCGTCGCTGAGGAGGTCTTCTTCTTGGGAGGCATCGGAGGGCCAGGATTCGTCTAGCTGGTCGATTTCATGGAGGCGGTCGGTGAGGCGTTTGAGGAGGGCGCGTTGGGTGAGCAGGGTTGACTGGGCGGCTTGTCGGCGGGATTGGATTTTTAGGCGCGAGGAGGTGTGTTCGAGACGGAGGAGGAGGGTGCGTGCGTATTCGAGGTTCTGGGTTCAGAGAGTTGAGTCACTACCCAGGGCGAAGGCAGATAAAAAGCTGGAGTAGAGGAAGGGCAGATCTCACAGCAGCAGTCTTGGTACGCTCATAGCTAGAGTACAGAAGCCGTGGCTCGGGGGCGTTGATAGGATCTTGCGCTCCAGACGGTCGAGTGCTCTGGCAAGATCTATGGCTGTGATTTCTGGGGACTGGGGATCGAATTCTGCTGGCGACATGGCTTTAGCCGACAGTATCGATTCATCGGATTGCCTGCTGGAACAGGATGGAGATGCGCGATGACTTGCAGTCGCCAAGGAGGTACGAGGTATTCTCCTTGCGATGGTACCTGGAGCCAGGTACGTCACAGAACAGGAGGTGGATGGGATCGTCGCTGTAGAGCCTGAATCGGTAAAGTCACGGGATGACCCGATGGTTCTAGGGCTGAAACCCCGAAGCGTAAATTTTTTACCAGATTTTGAGGCAAGAAAAAAGCCACAGTCATCATTATTTGTCCTTCAGCTATTGTCTTGACAGACTACCGATAGAGTTCACATTGCCGTCAATGACCATAGCGCTGGGTCTGCATCAGGATTCAGGAAGTACGTAACGCCTTTCAACTGTTAATTGTTTTTGGGATTCATCATGGTGATGCGACAATGGATTCACCTATGTGCGACTACACCCTCTCCAACTTGATTTCATTACTTGTACTTCGGTAAGGTTATTCCACCACACCAACGGCTCTAAAGAAGCAGGCTCGATCGTATGCGGAAATGTATTGATGTCAAGCTGCCATAAGTGAAGTAATGCTACGATAAGTATCACACTTGGCAAGCTGAATAATTACACCAAACGTCCAAAAGGACTTTCAACACCACCCTTACTCATCATTACTTCTTTGGGAATCGTCCCAGGCATTATGATCCATTTTCCGACCACGCTGCTGGATCAGAGATCTCTTTCCAAGTTCTGCAAGCTGCGCTTTTGACAGCTTGGAAAAGTTTACCAGCGAGGGAGCCAGGGAACACGACCTTCAGCCGTTACACTGCATCCTAACGGGAGCTTTGAGGCTATGGACTGCAATCAGCCGTTCACTCCAGAGATATACTCCGACCGAGACAGCTGACCAGTATTCGTCTTACCACACTAATGGAAGGATGGGCGATAGTCGAGATATAATTTCCCAACAGCTTCCTGGATTACGTCTGCAACCGCTCGACACGATTTAGAAGAGTGGTGACACAGGTCAGCCGATTCCTTTTCACCCCAAATTCTGACCTCCGCCGCTGCAGATTCCCTGATGATCCAACCAAAAGCATAGTTCAACTGATGGCCCACGGGCTGGATGAACGAACAAATTGTAATCATCTTTCGCTCCTATCTGAGAATCTGGTTTAATCATGGACTGATGTCTTCGTTTGTTTAAAACCTTCAAAAACTTCTACTGACTCTGGCATCAATCGAGCAGGGATAACGTGCCGGGAACCGCCGCTCTATTCGCAATAAGGTTTGTGGATTGATTGAATATCAGCTCCTACGTGTTTAGAGAAAATATCCAGAATTGCAATTATATGCTTAATATTGTACATTGTTGATCTTGCGCTTGTCCTTGGAGACTGTTCTACTTGCTTGGAGAAAGCGATTGAGGACACCATCAGTACGGTGATGAGCGTTGATGACTTTCCGTGGGTCTTATCCCTAGTCCTTAACTGGATACCACAGTACATCCATCGTATCTTCATTGGTATCGAATGATAGCCTTGATTATGCTGTCCATCTCGATGAAGGTAATGGAGCGTGGGGTGGTCACGATTCCCGGAAGTTCCAGCCAATAGCGAAAATTGCCAGACACCTTCTTCCAGTGCTGCGGAGAAGAGCAACACGCGTGCAGGATAAAGCACGAAAACGCGGGGTTCGTATTCTCTACACATGGTGCTGGAAGATAGAACTTGCAGTAGCTGAAGCTTTATTGAAGCTGCTCTCGAATGAGAGAAGGTTGCGACAGCAAGCTTATGGCCAGCAGATGCACTGTCAATGCATACTGCGGCCGAATCACCAATCTAAATGAAACTCATACAAAGTTGGACGACGCGAAAGTACTCGTGTGTGGTGTAGCTTCGGCCAGTTGGCATAATAGAGCTGTCAAGTCGTGGGGGGAGGAGTCGTGAGAGCATTGACTCTGGAGCCCCGTTCTCACTGGATCGTATCCTTCCCGCTTCGGAGAATAATATCAGTTTCAGATCCACCGGTGTCATCATTGTACTTTCGAGCTCGTCGTCCACGGTGCTGGGTAGGATGCCCCAGATCTCAGTATTTTGCCCTGACGATCCCTTCTATTGTGAGCTTCGGCGGCAGTCAGAATTGCTCGCGAGAACCAAGCACAGCCTGTGAGAGTCTGGCATGCAGCTCGAAAAGGCAAAGGCCAGCTCACGGAAGGGTGCGTGGGATGGCAGCGGGGAGCACACAGGATCCGAGTGATAGATGTGGACGACGGCACGGAATGCATGATGGGTTAACCCGATGGGACAAGTCACTGCCAACCACTGTCAACGCATGACTGCTTCGGAGAGGGTGTTTGTCTGAAGCTGTCCAACTTTTGACGCCCTGGATGGTCGAAGTTCGCTAAACGACTCCTGGGCGGGATTGACACGTCAGACGATCTTCTCCTAAAGGAGACAAGACGATGTGCACGCTCACGCCCGCTGCACTTCTTCCTCTCGCGACTGGCCCTTGACGATCGAATAAGCACCCCGGTTGCTGCACGCATCTTTTATTGCTGTCTCCTGCAAAAGTCATCACACCAGCGATAAGGGAAATGGTGACACTAACTCTCATGCTTGTTTGGTCCTTTCCAGGCGAGGGGAGACCCGCCCGTGTGCTGTCCCCCATCTGCTTTAAGTCTTCCTCCTTCCCCCCTCCCACTTCGGTTTTCCCCAAACAAACTCATTATACTTTGCAATCGTTTGTATCGTGCTCGGATCTCGACCTCTTTCCTGCTTGTCGCTTCGGTTCATAATATATCTGGCAATCCTGCCACTGGATCCATTGCTTTGCTGCTTGTTTTTCCACTGTTTACCAGGATCATCTACCCAAGGATCAAGAACAGCAAGAGAGCGTGTCACTGCAGCCGCATACAGCTCTAGCGCAATTGAGCGTCCGCTCTCGTTGGACTTCAAATGACTATGAGGTATTACCCTTTCTGTTGTTCAGCATGCCACTGGTGTTGTCTTGTTTGCTTTTCTGCCTGGATCGCTTTTGTATGCGTTTTCTTGGTTAGATCTTTCTTTTCTTTTCCCTGGATATCCGTGCCCTCGGCTTCGTGGCTTCTTGAAATGGACCGCTTTCAAGGGACTGGCGCTCCATGCGCTGAATGTAAGTACTGTAATGGACAGCAGGTCCCACTCTGGGAGCCTTGGCTGGGCACCCGGGTCGCCGGAGTAAACTCGATGAAAGCTGGACTACTCTGCCATCTCTTGGAATCGAACTCATCCTGCGAGCACCTCATCACTGGGCGGAGTCTGTTTTTGGGGCAGAGCAATGGACTGGACCGCGCCAGCGGCCTTTTACTGAAGCACATGCATTCAAATGAAGCGTGCCACTGTCTTGTTAGACTTTGGTATTGCCTCTGATGCTACCTTCAAATCCTTCCAATAGTGAACCTGGAGCGACGAAATTTACTTTCTTGTTGTGGGTTTGGACCACAGTCGACAACCAAGCTAGTCAGCCTAACCCATGTCTGGATCCCTCATCGCTTCGTACTATCAAGAGTACTTTGAAATTTGTCTTATGACAGTGGCCTACCCGTGGTTCCTTTGTCTTCGTAAGGAATTCAACCTGCCTTGACCTTGCATCCGCATGATCTTTGACCGTTTTCGACTGCACTCTGGAGATTTGCACCACGGCCCTTTTCAAAGATTAGGCATGCCACTTTTGGCAATCCCTGGTTCGATAACATTTGGAATAATCAGCATATCTTCTAGGAGTATCCAGGGACACAGGGTCTTGCCGCGCTTTCACAGTGGCTTTCTTAGTGTTATTCTTGGGTCCTTGGCTTCTTGTCTTGAATACCCTCACCACGGATCTGGACATCCCCTGGGCGATTCGGACAAAAATTCTGGCGTCCTTCTTGTGTGTGTATATCCCACGCGTCGAAAGTTCCCCAGCTAACAACAAACAGATCTATTGTTATACTTTATTCTGCTGCTTTATTGCTTGTCATACTCAGTAGTCATCGTCAACCCGTAGCATACACTAATCTGTGATTCTAGCTTTTGTAGAAACTCAACTGCCATTAGCAAGGGACAGTCGTCCAAAATGGCAGTCAAGAAGAAGAACCCTTCTGGCACTGGAAGCCGCTGCGAGAATGCTTCAATTAAGCAACGCTCGAAGCAGGCAACTCTCCCCAAGAGACAGGATGCTCCTAAAGGCCAAAGATCCACCCAGGTTGAGCGCTCATCCAGGAATGGGCATACCAATGCTTCACAAGGACTTAGGACTTACTCCAATGACCCAGCCCAGGTCCAACAATGGGCTGCTGGTACTACAGGTTATGCTCCCTTCGAGGATCATTCTGTTCGGCACCAATATTCTGCCCCGTCCAGCGACGATGCGCTTATCACCAGGACTGAGGGACATTTCCCCGGATCTTTTCCTATGTCGCGCTCTTCCGTTTCTCGTTTCTCTGTCCCACAATCTGCTCAGGTGTTCGACACTGGACTTAGAACAGGCTTCGATGAAATGTGTGCCACTTCTTCTGCAAATGCCATCCACCATGGATTGCCTACTTGCCTGAATCCTCAACAGCCTCCTCGCCTAAATTTGGACGTCAACATACCTGGAGCGCTATATCAAGAGGAAATGTGGTCGTATCCCACTCCCGTCGCCGAGGATATGATGTACCCAAACAATGCAGCAATGCCGAGTACGTTCATGGACTCTTGGCCACAGATGTCTTGCCCACCAAATCAGGAAACGGCTGCCACTGGAGTTCCCTGTACCTCAAACCCAATGTCCTGGTCTCCTTTGTCTGCTGTTGATGCCTCTGTGTCTTCGTCATATTCTCAAAGCAGTTATGTTGGCCCCCAACCGGACACACCACTATCACAGGCATTCCAAGATGGAACATGGTCGTCCGACCAACAAGGTAATTTGGAACCAGAACATGCTGCCTTCCAAGGGTTTAATATTGGCGAACCGATGCAATTCCCATCACCTGTGGAATTTATTGAGCAACAAGATGATGGATTAAGGTTGGTTCTATGCCTGAAAAGCCTAGTCTATCAATGTCTAACGTTTCTACAGCACTGTCAAACCTGGACGGCCAATGCAAAGGCTATCACTTTCCGGTGTCTGGCCCCAAGGCGAAGAGGTAACCCAGCCATATATGGATTCTGCTTTCCCGGGGACAAATTTCCTCAGGCGTTCAAGTGAGGGTGAACCTTCAACAGCCAGGGAACACCACTTTTACCAGGTTGGACCCAGAGCCGATGGATTGTATCATTGTCCTTTTGCGGACGAAGATTGCACTCACAAGCCTGAAAAGCTGAAGTGCAACTACGAGTGAGACAAGTGCAAATCATCCCGCTCTAGACTCAACTAATCTCGATCTCTAGCAAACACTTGGATTCGCATTTGAAGCCATACCGGTGCAAGATCTCGGCCTGTGCTGAATTGCAATTTTCTTCCACTGCGTGTCTTTTGCGACATGAGAGAGAAGCCCACGGTATGCATGGCCATGGCGAAAAGCCACATCTGTGTTCTTTCCCGGATTGTGACCGCTCCGTCCTTGGAAATGGCTTCCCACGCCGGTGGAACTTGTTTGACCACATGAAGAGAGTACATGATTACACTGGACCAGGATCATCTAGCTCCAGCAATTCGCCGACGCCGTCTACTGCCAGCTCTTATCATGGTACCGCAACGCTGGCAGTCCGAAAGCGTCGACCTTCCAGTCCGATGCAGGTTGACGTTCCCAAAAGGGCAAAATCCACCATTGGCACTAAAGCTACCGCTGGTGGCAAAGCAACCGTCAAGACGACCAAGGGCCCTGTAGCCACAAGCTCTCAAGGGAAACGTCAGACGATGCAGAAGATGTGGTACGACCAGAAAGCAGCAATCAAAGCCCGATTGGATAACCTGGATCCCAATGATGCACCAGCATCGGAACAGATCAATGCGGACTACGCGGTACTCCAGACCATCGGGATGAACATACGTTTGCAAGAGGCTGGTCAGCTCGCTGGCGTATAAGCAGTGCAAATTACGACAGCAAGCAACTTTTAGGATTAATCTACAGAAACAGTCGCAGAATACAGGCTGCGCACCATGACAACCGTCATGTCGGAATTTCTTTTGTCATTATTGCCTGGAGGCAACCGTGAATTCTACTTCTTGGACCCGGTTATGGTCCAACATCAGCCACCTGGATGGAACACCTTGGATTCACTCGACTGGATTATCTGCGCTTTCTTACTTATACTACAATCTGGAGGACAGCTCAACGGGATACATCTGTCGTGTTACCTGCTCTCTGTTACATGCCTTTGAAAGTTTACCTTATGAGTGACGATGAGTGCTTTTCTGTGTATGCTGACTATATATTGTTCTGCGTTATTCGGAGGATTTATCTTATTTCCTTGTCGTTATCTGATGGAAGGTTATCTGAACAAAAATTTACGTCGTCGGTCGTGGATGGCTGTCTGAGACCTAAGCTCTTGGGATCGTTTTGCTTGTAGAATTAGGCAGTAGTTGCTTAGGCTGGCTGTCTGGTACTTTTTGCGAATGGCGGTGCCAATTGTATTTAGGTCGAACAGTGGGTTTATATACACAAAAGAAGTTCCATTTTTACGTCCTCCAACGGCCGCTTTGTGCGATATATCTTTGAAAATTCAGGACCCTCGTCCATCTAGGTAAGACAGCTCGCGTGACAGGCTCCTCCAAGACTTCAAGCTCTTCTGCCATCTAACACAGATGGGTTTAACGTACATTACTTTGAATACTTCAGCCTGGTCCACCGAGTACTTTCCTGAATCACATGCTAGATCGATGTCATAGCGAGCGCCTGTTGAGATTCACGCGCCCCCTCAGATTCACGTGTTATGAGTTTAGGCAAGAGCATATAAACCCTTTCCTTCTCTACCTCACCCACTCCAGCTTGCTCTCTACTTCCAGACCTCAAATCTACTGTACTCAAACAACTTCTCCATCAGCCTTTGCACAAACAAAGCATATCTGTAAACAATCAAGCAGTCATGTCTGACAGCAACTCTTCTTCCCTCAAGGCCTACGCCGACTCTGCCGTTGGCGCAGGCCAGTCTCTACTTGGGAAGGTAACGGGCAGCACCGGTGACAAGGTATGGCAACAACCTACTCCATGCCTCACCTCCCTGAACTGGAAAATCCCCTCGCGATGTCTACCAGCCTGCCTAATTCTACAAATACTAACAACTCCTCAGGCAAATGCACAGGCAACTAAATCCAAAGCAGAGGCAGAAAAAGAAGAATCCCATTCCGTCGGCAAAGTAGGCCCCATGGCCTTCTCATCTTCAGGTGGTGTCCACGCCGACGACCCAAACCGCTCTGAAGGCTCTTGGAACCAGACGGTCGGCTCTGGTAAAGAAACAGTAGGGAACCTGCTCGGGGCGGAAGGACTCAAGAAGGAGGGCCAGCAGCAGAACGCTGAGGGCAAAGGGCAGGAGGCGCAAGGACAGCTGAGTGATTTCGGTAAGGGAGTCGGTGACCGCGTGCAGGGGACTGTGGGAGGGATGGTATCTGGGATCACTGGGGACAGGGAGAATCAGGAGAAGTATCGGAATATGCACGATGATGGCAAGACGGCGCAGAGGAGCGCAGAGGCGGATATTCAGAAGCAGTCGTAGGGAGGGGCTACGGTCTGTGGTGGGGTGTGCGGGGACATGAGAGTTGATTGAGGGGAGATGGATACCCACGGCCTGCAATATCTCACATAGCAAGTGTCTTGCTTACTTCTGAGAAGTTTCTCAACAATTCAGATTCTATTCGACATACGCGGAGTGCTGTGCTGAAAGAGCGTCGTCGTCATAATCGCCACCGCTTAAGGTTGCCATTGTTTTTCTTCTGCCCATCTACCTGCCCCACTTTCTCCAGTACCGGTATCTCTCAAGCCATGCCAGTACAACATCTCTATGCCTGTATGCAACTGACAGACTTACTGATCACCGTCAGCTCATCCTCATCTCCGGCTATCCATCATCCGGCAAAACCCACCGCGCCAACCAACTCGTCTCCCAACTCAATGCCAAAATCCGATCCTCTTCCGACGCATCCACGTCCCGCCTCATAGTCTGCCACATCAACGATCAAAGCCTCGGCATCTCTCGAGATGTCTACCGCGAAGCCCGCACCGAGAAAGAAGCCCGCGGGGCCCAATACTCCGCCATCAAGCGCGCCTTGGGAAGAGACACCATCGTTGTTGCTGATGGGCTGAACTACATCAAGGGCTTTCGGTATCAGCTTTACTGTGAGGCGAAAGCCCTGAAGACGCCAAGTTGTGTTGTACGTATTTCCTGCTTCCTACGAGAGGTGCTGCGGGAAATGGGGGAGGATGAGGGAGTGACTTGGGCTGATGTTGCAAGAGGTTCATATAGGGACGCCGATTGACAAATGTCGCGAGATCAACACGATGTTGGTGCGAGATGAAGAGCGGGATGGAGGTTATGAGAAAGATGTCTTTGACAACCTGATCTATCGATATGAGGAACCGAATGGCATGACGAGGTGGGACAGTCCGCTGTTCACGGTGCCGTTCGATGATGAGGCCCCGCCGTATGAGGATATTTGGGAAGCCATGATTGGTTCGGAAGGGAAGGCGAAGGTGGTCAAGCCGAACACGGCTACAGCAGTTGTACGATTTCATATCACCTACCGCCCCATCTTTCTCGCCGACTAAGTACTTGACTAACATCCGACCAGCAACCAGCGACGGACTCCGATTACCTCTACGAACTGGACAAGTCTACCCAGGAGATCCTCACCACCATACTGGACTGGCAGAAAGACCATCCCGGCGAGGGCGGCCAAGATCTTGCGCTTGCAGAGGGCGATGTCGTGGAATTGCCAGCTACAGCTGTCTCACTGCCGCAGCTGCAGAGGATACGAAGGCAGTTCATATCAGTAAATCGACAGCACAGATTTCCAAAAGCGAGGATTCGGAGCTCGTTTGTGGAGTATTTGAACAGTAATTTTGGCTGACCTGGGTAGGTCGAGGGTATCACACCTTTCCAATAAGATTGTTATCACACTCGGGTTCGAAGTCGACGCTGGACGACTAGAGTCAGTCTTAGTTCTGGACAGACTCATGAATTTCACATGTCAGAGTCACTCATCCAAGATTATGGACTCTCCTGGGATCGGGACCCGATCGATTCTTGGCCTCGTTTAGTCCTACCCATGTCGATTTACGACTTCAACTTTTCGTGCCTGGTCAGCAGCATGAATACGGGTCTCCGTCCTATCCTGAAGTCGTGTCGATTCCTCACACTGCGCAATTGAAATCACTCTACCTGCTACCGCATCTGTCTCAATCAACACCATCCCTTTCGGTAGCATTCCCTTCAAGCTATGCTGAGCTCTCACACGATTTCTCCTCGTGTCGCCGACCTAGACTAGGGGGTAAGGTGCTGCATAACTTCCTGCCTTACGATCTTGTAGCAGCTCTTGCACCATCGCTTTGTCGCCATATCACGTAGATAGCCCAATCCGACACTGACTTGAAACTCTTTCTCCAGGAAGTCTGCGACTTTGATTTCTTGATCCTGTGGAAAATAGATAAGCATTCAGCATTGGTATTCTTCTGCATTTTCCCCGCCAGATTGTACCAAGTGGTTGATGTACTCACCAGAGGTCGTGCTTGTGTGCATCCGTAACACGCGAAGCGTTCCACTCCCTCGTGCTTGAAATTGCGCTTGTCATAGGTCGTCCTCTTCTTCAGCCCACAACTGATGCAGAATCTTGTCTGTGGGTATTTCTGTGTTACACGCCGATAACGCTGAGAGTCCGAGAACGCACTCGCTGCTATGAGTGATACAAGAGTCAGCTCTTCTCAACGAAGATGCAAGTTTCAAGACACGGCCGGAGCAGCTGATCGACCATTGAGCAAGGAAAACTCTCGTAGAGAGCACCTACGCAGTATCTTGTGGCAGTCCATACATGCCAAGCTCAATAGATTTCTAGGGCCTACCCGCTTTTCATACGATTGCTGCACCTGGTCCCAGACATATCTCTCAACGACCTCCGGGCGGGGCGTCGCTGCGTAGACGTTGCGAGAGGATAGGCGGAAGGCGAGATCGTCGGTGTAATACTCCAAGCTGTTCAAGATCATGTTCAGGATCTCGGGGGAAGCCGCTCGAAAGGTGAGGAGCTGGTGAGTAGTACTTAGTTTCTTTTCTCCGGTCTTTGAAGAGAGTGGACTAGTGGGCTTTCGAGCTCGATTTAGTCTTGCGTTTTCATAAGACTCACCTGATATCCTTGACATCTGCATCCTTGGTAGCCATGATGGTTGGGGGTGATGGTACGCTTTGCCCAGCTAATCGGGCTGGGGGTGAACGTGGAAGAATAGGTAAGATTACCTAGATGGCTCTGCATGTGATGTTAAAGTCTAAGTGTTGACGTAGGTATCACGATCAGACTTTCAGACCCTTAATAACAGAGCGCAAGACCTCCAAAACGCTATCGGCTTTGAGTTATCGCCAGATGCCAAACCCCGTCTTGAACTCTAGCCTACGAATTCCGGGTATCACATTGCCAGAAGTATCTTGATTCTACTGGAAACCATTCCAGGGCAACTGGTCAGCCATGGAGAAATAAAGTGCCAGGTCTAGCGATCAGCATTCTTTCGATTCGGCACCTTAAAAGTGGCTGATGCTCGCGAAGTAACAAAAGCTGCGGAACAAGAGAAGCAGAAGCCTACGTTTTATGTCCTTCCGGGCCTCATACTGATGGCCACCAACTCCTAACGAATGTTCGAGAATCTGTATCCGTTTCATCCTATTTCCATCACACCATTTGCCACCGCATTGGCCGCCAGCATAAAAGCCTACTGCTTACCGAAGTCTGCACCTATCGAAATTCGATATCGAAGCTCATGGTCCCCCCCCGGCCCCGCCTCACAAGTCATGCTAGGATGAAATGGCTGATTGTCAATCGTTCAGCTCTGACTGCCCACGACAGTTGTTGATAGTAGCTCGGATCGCTGCCTGAGCAGGTTCGTAGCATGTCCAGCAGATTCGCTGCGTGTTTCGCCAATCTCTACCCTTCAGTTCGTAGCCTAACAGGGACTCCTTTACTGCCTTGTCCACGTTCACGGTCTCCTCTGCCTGCGGAAGGGGTAGATGTCAGCATTCTTCTACCGTTGAAGGGATCCCCTCCAATTGATATCTGGTCCTGATACTGGATACCCGGACTTTACAAGGAACCTCATGTAGCTCGTGGAAAGATCGAAAGGCTAGATGAGTGGATAGGCAGCAGGGTGGATAGTGCACTTACCAAAGGTTTTGCCAGCTGACAGCTAAAGCAAGCGAAACTGCTCACACCTCCATGGTTAAAGCTTCGCTTGCTGTACACCTTGCGCTGTAAACCACAGCTGATGCAGAAACGTCCTTTCGGCGCCGCATGCTGCTTGGAGTCTGAGAAGGCTTCCGACCCTGTAGGGGTCAGTATTCTGGGATGTTGACTCTGGAAGGAAAGGACCTACGCAGCAATTTGTGACATTGCATGCAAGCTAAACTCAGCAGTGCCTTGACGCCTGTCCTGGCCTCGAAGATTCCATGGAGCCTTTCCTGTTGAACAAGAACTTGGAGTCAGCATTGCTAAGCCCCTACAAAACCCTATCATGGAATGTTTGGAGAAGACTTACCCACTCCTCCGGAGATTTCAACTGTGGAAGACGAGGTGTCAAAGAATAGACGGAACGAGAACATAAACGAAGAGCAAGATGGTCGACTCTTTGTTCATTGCGTCTCGGATAACGATAGTAGAAAATGTCATCTTTGATTGTCAGGGTGAGGTCACCCCAGACATACTCGATTGTGTTGGTCTCGGTTGTGTTGGTCGGTTCGAACAAGATAGCAATAATGTCCGCATCAGCTTCAGGGATTCCATCAAGCAGGCGTGTCTCGAACTCCAAAAAGCCCAGTATCAGGTGAAAAAGCTCTGGTGGGAGCCGCTCGATTGGTGACATCCTGAGGTGCAATGAGTCAATAATCTTAAGTTCCTGAGCCAGACCTGACCTGGGGACTTGATGGATTTTCTCACGTCTGTTTGGAAGAAGTCGTCACTTGCTGAGTATTGACCGCAGTGCTCGGCTCACTGGCTGACATACTAGGACGAGCAATAGTATTATTATCAGATTGAAGTCCATGTGGATGATCGTGGGCTTGGAAGAACCTAAAAAAAAAATGTGAATTCAGTGTGTAAAACGGTATATGCCGATTTATAACATGTAAAGAGAAAAGAGAGGGATCTAAGCTGTGAGTGTCGACGGTCAATGTCACCTCAGATTATTCCATGGTTCTCAACAATCTCGGAAACCTTACACGTACTCTCCAGCTTATGATATCCCAGATTCTGAATCCTTTGCAATGGTCTGATTTTAGATGACGCACAACTCTTGTCAGGTATCCGACTGACGACAACTAAATCTGAAACTCAAATTCAGGAAAAAGTCTTCATCCATGTCGCTCTTCTGTCTCTTTGTCTCTTTCCCACGGCGAGCACACCTCACGTCAACGACATGAACTAATTCAATTCGCAATCAACGGAAGGTCGTTTCTTAAGATCTAGAGGGCTGAAGGAAGTCCCAAGACAAAAGAGTCGAAATCAGATTGCACTTGGGTTGAGGGGAAGAGGGATTGAATAATAAATTAACATGATTGAGTAAGTCACATTCTTTTTTGCGGATTGGCAGGTTTTGCAAATGAGCATCAATAGGGTTGAAAACAGTGCAAGGTAGAGTTTTGAGATATAGGTTTTCCTTTTCATTGATCAATTAGTCGGACAGGAGCATCGAAGAAAATTGACAGAGTAAGCATGACATGAATGTCTCTTGGAAGTCTGATCTCCTTGAAAGCTAAAAGACGAAAACAAGGTATTTGACCCCTCAGTTTTTTGTGAGTATTGGTTCAAATCAGCGTTTGAAGCTCTTGTCAGAGTTGTGTTTTCGATATTCCTTGTCTTCCGATTCCCAGAATGAGCCAGGTATGCACTTCTGTGTTGTTCACAGACGCATTAGGATCCGACCATAGCTCCTAACTTTCTTCTTCACAGATGAACCATGCCTGATCCCATTGCTTCGATCTGCTCTGTCTTCACTGAACCGCGTCCTCTTTCAATGCCCTTTCTTCTTGGTCTTTGGCCTCTTTTGCAGTCTCATAGCAACCACGACAGAAGCGGTCACCGTAACACGGTAAATCGAATAATAAATCCCACACCAGATTCTTAGCACGCCGTCCTTTCACCTCTTCTAGCTAACAGGAGAGGAACGTCAGATTTGCCAGCTCCCTTTACATAGGAATTGAAGACATAGTGCATGGTAGGGAGTCACATACTAACGGTTGCGCCTTTCTGCATCCACCACAGGCAAAGCTCTTTACGCCCTCGTAGTCCATGTTTACTTCACGGGCGGAACTTTTAAATGATGCTCCCCAACAGCTGATACACATTCTCGATTCATAACATTTGAGGCGACGCCTGCCTCTATGTATATCCCAGAATACTTTTAGTGGAAGCAGCTTGTAACAGCCTCCACAGGCCGCGCTGAGCTTTTTACGTGGGTTCCTTTTGGAGTCGTAGTATTGGTTGACGCGATACCACTCTGCCTTACTCAAACGTGGCAAGCGAGACATCATCCCATAAATAGCAGGGGATGCCATTTGGAAAACGAAGCGATCCTCCAGGGATAAAAGCTCGGTGACCATTTTGAAGAGCTCAGGAGCCAGGCGCTCCAGGGGAGAGTTGCTAAATTGGCCTTTTGTCAGTAAACGAAACAGACGTAAGTTCTTCGCTTACCCGGTATCAGCTTTCTTTTTGCGTCGAGGAGCCATTTCTTCTTGAAATGATGAGTAGGTTAAGGTAAATTCATGTGTAAACAGAGACCGACGCTAATATCGATACGTGAGGTTCAGGTTGAGGTGATCGAAGGTAAGAGACTGAATGGCTAATTTCAAAGAGATAAACGCGAGTATGTAGCGCTACAAGTAAACAAGCCCTAGAATTCCAATTCTGCTAAGGAGGGTGTATTCAAGGTACGTGAGGGCTCACTTACGTTGATCAGAAGTCAGTCGTATGCTGTCTGCTAATGATGTTTGTATCGCTGCAGCATCAGAAAGAGGCATCCGCAAGGCGAGACAAGAAGGAAAATACTAAGTCTCGTGATGGCAGTGTCTTCCTCCTGACTTCAAGATATTGAAAGTGTGTGGCTATGCTTAGAGGTAAGAGTTGTCAAGTGAACGAGGTGTCCATCACGTGCTCGCTTAGTCGGCAATTGCCGCCATGTGTTATCTTGACAATCCTCCCCGCGGTTCAAATCTCAAATGCTTCTATTTCATCACAAAAATTTCTGGTTTCTCAGCGTGCTTCAAACTAGATTTTGTTCAAAGTCTTATCGCACCTAACAACAATCCAAATCTTCAGAGCTTCTACCTACTGCACAACGCGACTCTTTTCCCTTCGACAGAAGGCGTAGACTGCAACATGGCCAAATTCACCACACTACCCATCGAGATCCTTAAGCAGATATGGACCTTGGTGGGTTTCAGGGACATCGAGAGCTTCTCGCTGACCTGTCGGATTGCTCACAATGCTGGGGCAGAACGGATCGCGGAGCACCTTGCTCGGAAAAAGAGATATTCCGTACTCCACATTCCTATAAGATCGGAAAGGAACCAGCAAGGACACCATGGAATCTCTCGTAGAAATAGCGACGACTTCCTTGTCAGCGTCTTGTGTCAGATCTACCAAGAGCCCGTCTTGGCCGAATATGTCGAACATTTGGTTGTTGACAATTTGCGTCATAGCTTTTCTGACGGCCGCTTGGCCGAAGCTCGATATGAGCTTACAAAGAACAAACTCAGTGTACTGGCAGCGATCATCGACAACCTCCCGTATTCGGTAGATGATGAATGGATCCAGAGTATCGAAACTGGCGGAGAAGCGGCTTTGCTTGGACTCCTGTTATACCTTCTCTGCGATGTTCAGACGCTACGCTTCGAATTTGCATCTCCCCATGATCGCAAGTCAGCTTTTCGCATGATTTACCGTATAGCTCGTGATGTAGAAGCTTCGGCTCTTTGCAAACTACACCGACTCCAGATTTTTCAGCTCGGGAACCGAAACTTGGAACATCTAGCAAAGGCGCTCGTACTGCCGTCTCTGGAGTCCATCATGTTAGAAGGGCTGATTGAGAGCGACCTTGTTCCTAAAACTTTCAAACCAAAAAGCTCAAACGTCAAGGAACTCATCCTCGAGAATTGCAAGGAAATCTCGGGAAGCAGTCGAGGCTTTTTCTGTATTTTCCACGGCCTGGAGACATTTACACTCGTACCAAGCAACGAGCCTGGGGACCTTGACGTACGCCGCATCGTCGCCGGGTTGCTTCACCATTCACAGCACTCTCTGAAGCATCTGAATCTGCATGCTCGATGCCGCAAACGCACATGGATGGGCCCCCTCTCTAGTTTCAAGACGCTACTATCCATCCATACAGACTGGCGGTTGCTAATCAACGAATCGGACCCGTCTTCTAAGGGTCAATTAGCGAAATCCTTGCCATCTTCCATCCAAAGCGTGCACTTGAAAGTCGATTCGACATTCGACACCAATAGGAGCAATCTGGATATGATCTCTCAACTAGTGGACGTCCGAAAAGAAAAGTTCGAAGCCCTAGCTGATTTCAAGTTGGTACATATTGAGGCAGAGGCCGCGAGTACTGTCTTGCAACAGCCGTTCGTGAAGGAAGCGGAGGACCAAGGGCTGATGATCACGTGCGACACGAGTATTGACCCCGACGGCGCCCGGAGGGCGGAACATGCGGTGAGAGAGAGATATGAGCGTCTATCCTTGAGTGGCCGACTCGCGGCTTTGCATCATTCGGAGTAGGAGTTGCGTACTCAACGTCCACGAAAAGGGGACAGAACTCAAGGTGGGAAAGGCATCGAAGCGGACTGAATCTACTATCTCACCGACATGCAGCAAAAGAAATGTTTTTGTAGAGAACAACGAAACCAACTGGCCTCTCTCCACCTATCAAGCAAGGCAATCCAGCAGCGTCTCTCATCCTTCGTCTTTTGCTTTCATTTCCTCTCCCCCTTCGTCATTCCTTTCATTTCCCTCTCACACGGTCAATTCTCCTTTTTCTTACGTATCCGTCTACGCTTGCACTCATCAGCCCAATCAACACTCCAAATCCCTCGCTTAGCTCCCCACCGGTAATAATGATCTATTCCGCCGTGAGGAGTTCCAGTATTATCAAAAACCAAGTACGTCCCACAAAGGACACGCCACTGCTGCCACGAAAGAAAGCAACAGCTCAAGAGATCTTCTCTTTCCCTCCAGTCTACATACTGTCTCGTCTTCTACTTTGGGGGATTATTTGTGGATATCGTTGGTTCTTTTTTATTTTGAAAGTGGGATAAGGGAGGTGGAGGTGCGGTGGGTTGTCAGACATGGACATAGGGTATTTGAGGTAGCTTTTTGGCTTTGGGTACGGTTGTTTGGTTCTGGGTTGGGAAAGTGTATGTTTGCTCTTATGCTTACTTGAAATACAAGCGGAGATTGACACGTCCTGAGGAGACGAGAGGGGATTGATTTATTAAGGTAGCGTGATAGATGTGATGTGGAGGAGACTGCGTGGCGTATCGGATCTTTGCCTTTTTGAGTCATTACTCGTGTTCGATATCATTGAGGTATGATACCAAGACAGGATAAGTAGCGATCTGTACTGGTGGCCCACTGTCTGTGCCTCTCGTCCCCGTCATTAGAAATTCCATTAACAAGCTATATCCCCATTGTCCCTTCTTTCCATCTAAGTTCATACATGAAGATAGTTCGCCGCAGTTTCTCATCCTGCAAAGTACTCTCAACGTCAGCAACCAGTCCAAATCACCAACTCGCGAGTCGGCAAGTGCCACCAACCTCAAAGCCGTGATCCTGAATCCTCGTCCTGACCCTCCCGTAGGAAGAAGCACTCACCCCCGGATCGTCGCGAAACATGACTTTCTCCGTCACTTCCTCGCCTATCTTCTCCACCGCCAACCCCCCCTCCTCAGCCAAGGTGAAGAAGGCCAGATCAGCACCGAGAAGCCACGGACGGTACGGCGAGAAGAAGACCAGCGCCCGAGCCGATGGCGTGGGCGCTAGGGTGCGCTGGATGGTGGAAACCAATTGCGCGTGGCAGTGGTGGTTGAAGAGCAAATCGGCCAGAATCAGGGTATCGAATCCCGCTTTCCGGTGGTCCGGCTTTTCACTCAGATGCGCCAGTAGGGGCTCGGGGGTGCCCCGAATGCATGGCCCTCTACTGCGATGGCTGAGCGCTGCGGAGGCGTGAGTGCAGAGCAGTTGTCCACGTTCCAGCGGATGTTGTCGACGAGGTCTGCGTCGGGGTAGTCTGTAATCACCACGCGTTGGGCGCCGAGGGTCGTTGCGACTAGACTTGGAAGACCTGCTCCGGCGCCGAGCTCGAGGGTTGTTTTGGAGTGGATCAGTCGTGCGGCGTTGGAGGGGGTTTGTAGGTAGGCGGAGATGGAGTGAGCGGCGTTCCAGACATGGTGACCCTGTCTGAGCTTAGTAGGCAGATCAACGGCAATAGGGCGTTCATTCGCATTCTCGAGAAGGAAAGGGCGATATGGTGAAAGATCGATATACCCACAGCGGATTGTGCCCGACCAGGCGGAGGTTCAGGATTTGACCGGATGCTAGAGTGTAGGAAGTGAAGGTATGGGGTGGAGGAGGTGGGAAGTAGTTGGGAGGTTCTTGAAATAGATCAACGGGAAGATGATCCTCGTCTGAGGATACCTCTGACATGATTGATACCAAAGTCTTGAATTTAGTAAGCTTGAGAGTGGCGGGATTCAGGGTGAACAATTCAATTGATGCCATGTGCACCAAGGCTCGAGGGTCCTCCGCGTCATCGCTCGAATCGGATTCGATGAATCCCATCCACAGCAATACCATCAACACGTAACAGCTTCTGCAAGAGCATCCTATTTCCGGCCGAAGCTCAGCGATAGTTCCATGGCCCAATAACATTCTCATCCTCCTCGCTCTTGCTACACACTAGCTATCACCATGGCCGCCGTTCCTCAGAAAGTGCTCAACTGGATGTACAATGTCCTGAAAGGGGTAGACTTCGCCGAACACCTTGAGAACATGTGCTAAACTTTGCAGGAATATCATGACCCTGATCGAACATATTCGGACGTTGCTCAAACCCTTGCACAATACCCCAGCCTTTCAGTCCGCACCAGCGTGTACAGTATGCCGCCGCCTCGCTCAATATCCAAATCGCATCGATGCCCGCGCTGATTGCATCAAGCTTACGAGAATGGCCGGCCATCCCTTCTGTTGAATCTTTCAGGCACTTTACCTACCTCCTTCCGTGGTACGACGTACATGTTCCCCATATCGCTATGGATCCCTCACGAATACCCGAGAGATGTCCCTATGGGCTTCGCAACCCCAACAAAGAATATGGTCGTTAGAGCTGGTCAATATGTGAGCGGAGAAGGTAGGATATACCACCCGTATTTGGCTGGGTGGAGAGATGATGTGAGTATTTTCAAGAAGGTTGAGCTCAGAAGCATGAAGGAATAGGGGCGTTCGGAGCTTCCGTTGTCCTTCGACGAAATGATAGGCTAATGGTGACTTGTCTAGAGATCCAATCTGCTTCAATTTGTGTCGATAATTCAAGAGATTTTCTCTCGGGAGCCGCCTCTGATTGCAAAACACGAACCACCTCCATTACCTTCTCCGCGCCAAACCAACGGAGGGCCCCCACCTGTCCCCCCGTTACCACCGGAGATGGACAGGTCTGGTTCAGGTACTTCTACAGGTTACGGGCCACCACCACCCCTCCAAAAGAATATGAAGGGACCTCTCAGTCGTCGATATACCAAGGTGGGGACGGCCCGCCACCAGTACCGCCACGTCCACAACAGGATAAAGATGCTGCTGGGGCAGGAAGAGATCGATTATCAAGCATCTACGGCAAACCGCCACCTCCAATACCATCGAGTGCTCCGCAAAGGACTAGTAGCCTCAGACACGGCTTCGGCCCAGAACCCTCGGAATTTCGAAACCCGTCGTTGATGCAGCAAAGCCCCAGATTTGATATCGGTGACGGGCATCCTGGACCAGTTCCTCATGGCGAACCCCGAATATCACCACCTCAATACGTCAACCAACGACTGGCCCCACTGCCAAACGGAGATCCACCATTAGGTTCAAACCAGCATCAATTCCCACGCCAACCACCTCAGCAGCCTTTCAACAATCACTACTACCAACAACCCTCACACAATTCGCAGTTTCAAAGCTCGAATGAGAGATACCCGCCGCAATCCCAAACCCAGCCTCCCCCTCCGACCTCCCAGCCAAAGAAACCACCCCCAACCGACCTCCTCACCTCCCCCTTCGACACCCCCTCCCACCAACAACCCCCAATCCACAGTCCCCGCCCCACCAATCCCGCCAAACCCCAAAAAGACGCTCTCCTCTCCCACCTCTCCAGCACCCTCACCACCCTCGCCACCGAAATGCACACCTCAAACAGCACCGCCCTGCCCGCGCTGCTCGCCCAACACCGCGCCCTCTCCAGCACCCTCACAAGCATCAACTCAGAGATCAGCTCCCTGGAAGCCCTCTCCAGCCTCCTAACCAGCAACGAACAGATCCTGCACTCCTCCACCGCGTCCGCGGACGCCGTGCTCGCGGACGCGAAAACCCGCGCCGTGCCGGATATCGACGCGGTGCTGGTCGCGCCGACGAGGGTCGAGGGACAGCTTTATGAGGTTGTTTGCGAGGAGCGCGCGGTGAGGGACTCGAGGGCGTTTTTGGGACGGTGTCTTGATCGCGGGAGGGTGGGTGGGGAGGTTTGGGCGAGGCAGACGAGGGCGTTGGCGAGGGAGGAGTTTGGGTTTTTGGTGCTTGGGAGGAAGATTGCGAGGGGGTTGGGGTTGGTGGTTGAGGGGGTGGGGGAGGGATGGGGGATGGGAGGTGCTGGTGCGGCGGGGGAGAGGGGTGGTATAGATGATTGTTGTTGCGGGATGGGTGAAGGGGATATTGGGCGTGCGCGTGGGTAGATTTGTGGTTTCTGAGCATGGTCATGCGGCGTTGCACTTCTATGGATCGAGGAGGAGCCGAGTGTCCAAATAGAGTATATTTGTTCTAGGTATTGAATGAACAGTAAAGGTAAAGCACCTCCAGCTTTAACTCCCTCCCCTCTCCTCAAACCCTCGAACACACTCAGCACAAGGGATGCCGCTAAAAACCACAGATACGTCAACAATACTCTTTCTCAATTCATCTTTACATAGTTCCCTACACGCCACAAGTTAGCAATCTCTTTTCTCAACCCGTACCTCGTTCACAAGGAAGACTTACCGGGAAACTGCCCCTGCCTCCCATTCAGCGTCCCCGTCCACCACTCATTCTCCGTCGCCCCCTTCTGCGTCACCTCAATCACGTCCCCCGTCGCGAAACTCAGATCGCCGGCCGCCTGCGCCTCGTAATCATACAGCGCCGTCGCGGTCGGTAGCACCGGGCTCGTCGGCGTGCCTCTCAAGCCCGACGGTTTCGGCTTCGGCGGCGGAGGGGCGGCGCCCTTTTTCTTCGCCGCGGCGCCCCATTGGCTGCCCGTGCTGTTGGCGCGCGCTATCGATGTATCGCCGTTCAGTAACGGGGAGGAGTAGGGCGGCGGCGGGTTTTCGAGGAAGTCGTGCGTTTGTCTTCGCGAGGGGGCGGAGTCGAGGGATTGGCGAGTTGTTGGGGAGGTAGGGCCTTCGATGGCGAGGGTTGGGAAGCGGTTGCTGAGGAAGTTGATTTGCGGCCTTCGAGGAGCCGCTGGTTGCTGCCGTATTTGAGCGCGGGTTTGTTCTTCGCGCCGGTGGTTTTGAAGTGGGTGATTGCGAGGGCTTCGGTCGCTTCGCGGATGTCGCCGCGTTTGCGCTCGAAGGCGTCTTCGATGTCCAGGGTCAGGTCGAAGTAGCCGATGTCGATGCTTTGCATCTTTTCGTGCAGGGTGTAGAAGACGTTGAGTTGCATGTAGTAGAAGGATTGGAAGAGGGGGCGGATGAATTCGCGTTCGAGGGCGAAGAGGCGGGGGAGTTCTTCTTTGAGGAGGTCGTTGAAGTAGTTGAATTCTTGTGTTGCTTGCTCCACTTCGTTTTCCGCTTTGTAGAGGGCTTTTTCATCCTTGAGGGACTTTTCTTTTTTGTCTTGGATTTTCTTCAGGGTGGCTCGGCGGCGGTCGTAGTCCAGTTGTTTGTGGGAGCGTTTGAGGGTTACTTTCTGAACCATTTTTATGACAGTAAGGAGTTCGTCTGCTGGGCCAATAACGCGGGCTTGGATCATCTCCAATTCGGGGGTTAGGGTGGCCTGGAGTTCACGGACGATGTTCTCATACTCCTCGCAGGCTTGAATGCCTTCTGGATTTCCTTCTGGTATGACAGAGTCGGGATCTGAGACCCGGCCAGAGATTGGCTTGTATATTTCTGCTATGGCCTTTGAGAATTCGATCTGATGGTTTAGCATGCCTATCTAGCCGGTCAATTGGCGGAAACCGGGAATTGGTACAAAGGTCTGACCATTAATGGCATCGAAGTATCTATGGAAATCAGCATACCATCAAGCAAGTATGTCCGTTGCTAACTCACTTTTTCGATTCATCATGTAGCTTTTTCGTCTCCTGTTGCCAACATTGCCCGTCAGCGTTCGCCCTTAAACGGGACATTTGAAGCTCTTGCCTTTTCCAGCTCCTCAAATCTTCTTTCGGCATCAATATAGACAGCATCTTTGGTATTTTCTCCCTGTCGAGGCCCAAGTCGTCAGCGGATGTCGGAGTGCCCTTTGACTAAACCAGCTTGTCATGTGCTCCGGTTGGGCATACAATATTGAATCTTTGCTTGATGGTTTGTGGAGCCTATGTAAGATGTGGTTTAGCACCAAGCTCCCCTCAAGATGTTTCTATTGACTTGCCCGCACGGCGGCCTTTCCAAAGCCCTTGAAACTCATCCCGCTGCCCTGCAGTATCTGACAAAGTGGTGGACTCTAATCTTTGTGCCTCTCTTGAGCAGTTTCGAAAGATATCGTTCCAAGCTCTTTCTTCGAAGAGGCACAGCCTGGGAGACCTGTGGATGTGGTCGCCTCTACCTACAGTAGTTAAACAGTCCAAGCTTGGCGGTGGGGCTTCAGCGCGCCGCAATGCTTGCGTCACCGTTGGAGCATGTGGCAAACAATGTTGTAATCTAGGTTGCAGATTCTAGTGCCGTTACCCGTCTCTCTCTTGCCGGTATTGACAGACCAGATGAAGCCCACCGTTTCACACAAGAATCAATAATAGTGACTTTCATGAAGGTC
Organism: Physcia stellaris; assembly: GCA_018902385.1. Taxonomy (NCBI): domain Eukaryota; kingdom Fungi; phylum Ascomycota; class Lecanoromycetes; order Caliciales; family Physciaceae; genus Physcia; species Physcia stellaris. Next base: position 167,632 of record JABSSW010000001.1, on the reverse strand, counting down.
TCCGGCATTTCGGCTTTTGCTGACGGTTAGCGCGCCAAGATATCCGCGATCGGGGTTTATCAGATTATCAGTTCGCCTCATCTTCATCCTGGATCGTCCACTACACTTACTCCATACTGTAGAAAATCAAATGTCGAACTTACCACCTATCGCCCTGAGGCAGGCGCTCAGAGCTACCACCAAGCGACCTTTCCCTTCCAATGCTTTGTTTCGAACTCCTACCGGGGTTCGAGCGCCACCAAAGGCCATAGGCCATGTTTGCCAAAGATCCTACGTCTCAGAGTCGAAGCCCGCCAGAGCACAGGTCAACGTCGATACCACGATCAAGGCAGATCAGCATGCCTTCACTTCACAAACTGGTCTTTTACCAGAAGAAGCCATCATGCCTGGCACGGGCATGTCAGCAGACGCGATGATGAGCCCAGCTGCTGGCATCCTGAAGCAAGCAACAGTAATGGACCAAGGAATGCGGCCAATATACCTAGATATGCAGGCCACAACGCCTACAGATCCTCGCGTTCTTGATGCCATGCTTCCTTTTCTTACAGGCCTCTATGGAAATCCGCACTCACGGACGCACGCTTATGGATGGGAAACAGATAAGGCTGCAGAACAGGCTCGAGAGCATGTCGCGAGTTTGATCGGAGCCGATCCGAAGGAAATTATCTTTACAAGCGGCGCAACAGAGAGTAACAATATGAGCTTGAAAGGCGTCGCTAGGTTTTTTGGTCGGTCTGGGAAGAAGAAGCATATAATCACAACTCAGACGGAGCATAAGTGTGTGTTAGACAGCGCAAGGCATCTTCAAGACGAAGGCTTTGATGTCACATACTTACCAGTCAAGAATAGCGGTCTCATTGATATGCAAGAGCTGGAAGCTGCGATCCGACCAGACACTGCGCTTGTCAGCGTCATGACAGTTAACAATGAAATCGGAGTCATCCAACCGATGGAAGAGATCGGAAAGCTTTGCAGATCCAAAAGGTCTTCTTCCACACCGACGGAGCGCAAGCCGTTGGCAAAATGCCAATTGACGTCAATAAGTGGAACGTGGACTTGATGTCGATTTCGGCCCACAAGATCTATGGGCCAAAAGGGATCGGAGCTTGCTACGTACGACGAAGGCCAAGGGTCAGACTTGATCCTATCATAAGTGGCGGAGGCCAGGAGAGAGGTCTGAGGAGCGGAACTCTGGCGCCACCGTTGGTAGTAGGGTTCGGCGAGGCTTGCCGGATAGCTAAGGAGGAGATGGCTGTGAGTCTTTTAGTGGTTTAGTGAGGTTCAAATACTGAATTTTGTGGCAGTACGACACTCGACGGATCAAAGCCTTATCAGATCGATTGCTGAAAGGCCTGCTGGCTCTGGAACACACATCGCAGAACGGCGATCCCACACGCTTTTACCCTGGCTGTGTGAATGTTTCGTTTGCATACGTGGAGGGTGAATCGTTATTGATGGCGCTCAAGGACATTGCTCTATCTTCAGGCAGCGCATGCACATCAGCGTCGCTTGAACCGAGCTACGTTTTGAGAGCGTTGGGGAACAGCGATGAAAGCGCACACAGCAGCATTAGGTTTGGTATTGGGAGGTTCACGACGGAAAGCGAGATTGATTATGTGCTCAAAGCGGTTACTGAGAGAGTTAGTTTCTTGAGGGAGCTGAGTCCACTGTGGGAGCTGGTGCAGGAAGGCGTGGACTTGAACACTATTGAGTGGAGCCAGCACTGATAAGAGGCACAAATCTGCTCTTTTTACCAACATCAACATAGCATACACTAGCAGGAATCAATGGTTCAAGTCGAATGCTAGACAGTAGAGATTACTCAAGACATTTTTAGAGGCAGTTCCTAAATGTTGGTCACGTGAGCGGCGATGAAAGCCAAATGCGCACATTTTCCCCCTGCATCAAGGGATTCGTTTTGGCGCATCTCTTCAGCGTACAGCAATTCCCTTACAACACCTTGATCTGCAACGATGGGGAATACGCAGCCAAGACCAGCTCATCATGAGCGATCTAGCAGCTGCCTTGAGTTTTCGTCATACTCCCTTTACCCGGAGTCGGGTTTCCCTCCGCCGGTCTCGGTCGGAAGCTTCTTCCTCAACGTCCTTGTCTTCCTTTCTTTGCGGAACGCTATGAGCTCGAATGGAAAGTTCATTGTTTCCTTTTCCTGGTAATCATTTGGAAGACAGATCCGACCGGCCTGACGCGCCGTGATCGCTCATGTGCATGGTTGCTGCCCAGACTTGATGACTGACCAGGCTGATTAATAAATGAGATAGCGGGCGGAAAACTCCATATCTTACTCCCAACACTCATGCGATTCTGCGAGTCAAGGTCCTCTTCTTGACCAATTCAGATCTATTTCTTCTTCACATTATTATATTACGTGGCTGTTGCCCATTGCGATCGGGCTGATTTTCTATTACGGCTGTTTCATCTCCATTGTGGTCGACCAAGCCTACAACATCAATTGCTTGAATTGCCACAACGCTGTCGTCATTTATTCTCTCCAAAACTTTATGAATTGTTACTACTTATAGAACACAGCAAGTCATTTTTCTTACAGCCATCCCTTCTTCAGAATTCTCATCAGCGGCATGATTCCACCTATTCCCACTTTGCAGGATTACGGCATCTCTCCGAGTCATGGCTTCCTACCGATGGAGTTGCCATTGGATGTGCTCCCAGATCCTTACTACGGACGATGGGAGGCTATAGCAAGCAATTTGCAAGCGCTGATCCTGAGTAAGCGTCTACGTGGGGTGATTGACCGCCTCCCAATCTTATCGACTCTAAATCTTCAACATCCTGCGGAATGGCGGCGGGCTTACTCAATCCTTTCTTTCATGACCCACGCCTATATCTGGGGAGGGGATATACCAGAGGAGGTGAGTCTTACTCCAATCACTGTCAAGTTGCTCGCTGATTGCAGCTAGAGAGTACCGCCGCCTATCTCGATACCTTATCTTAAGATCTGCACCTACCTTGAGCTTCCTGCCGTTGCTACATACTCCGCCGTTTGCTTATGGAATTTCAAGCCGATATTTGCGGATGAGTCTATCAATACCTTGGATAATTTATCTACACTCTCTACCTTCACAGGGTCTCTGGACGAATCATGGTTCTATTTAGTATCAGTTGCTATCGAAGCACGAGGAGCGCCTCTCCTTCCGCTCATGCTCAACGCCATCGGAGCTGCTCGTATCAATGACAGCAGGACGGTGACAGGATGCCTCCATATTTTCGCAGAGACACTCGATGAGCTGGGAACGCTGTTGACAAGGATGTATGAAAACTGTGATCCTCATGTCTTCTTCCACAGAATAAGGCCATTCCTTGCTGGTGGAAAGAACATGGCAGAAGCAGGGCTACCGAGGGGTGTGCTGTACGACACTGGAATTGGGAATGAACCATACCGGGAATATGGCGGTGGAAGCAATGCGCAGAGCTCACTTATTCAATTCTTCGACGTCGTCTTAGGGGTCGAGCACCGGCCGACGGGTGAAAGACGCAACGAAAGCTCTGGAAGCGAGCAAGAGGGTACCGCGCCGCCATCACGTCATAACTTCATTCACGAAATGCGCTCCTACATGCCAGGCCCACATCGTCGGTTCCTTGAGCACGTTGCCACCATCGCCAACATCCGCGAATATGTCGAGACTCACACTTCAGATAGAGCGTTAAGCATTGCGTATGATGCATGTCTGGCCATGCTCCGCTCATTAAGGGATAAGCATATCCAAATGGTATCCCGCTACATCATCGTCAAGTCGAGAGAAAGCCGTTCGCATTCTCGATCACTTAGCCCGCGTGAAGCACCCAAGATGCAAAACCTGGCAGCGGCTTCGAAGCAAATCGCCCGAGACACACGGCCTGGAAGCAAGAAGCTACGAGGCACAGGTGGCACAGCGCTGATCCCGTTTCTCAAACAAGCACGTGACGAGACCGGCGAGCCAGCCATCGACGCTTGGGCCCGACGGATCCTGAGCAATGGACCGGCCGATGGGGGGGCCAATTTTGCGGCCTTGGGCAAACTGGGCGAGCATGCCAATGGAGAGACGGAGATTGTTGGGCTTGCCGGGACGTGGGCGATGGACGAGGATACCGGAGGCATTTGCCATTGGTAATCGCGCGGTGGGTGTGAATCGAAGGTTCTGACGAATTCGGATTAATTGGAGGGGAAGGTGGCTTTTGAATAGATAGAAAAGTACGAGCATGGCGTGGATGGGCATGATTGGATATAGATCTGATTTGGGGGACATGAATTGATTCGTAGATGAGTAATTGACGCACAGAAGGTCGTTCCACGACGATTCACGGTGCAAGGCTACCAATTAGTCGCGCAACACATGGCAGGGCAATCGACTCGCAGTATGGTGAGAGTGTCAAAGCGCAGGTGAAGGGACAGTGGAAGGTTCAGCAGAGCCTCAGCATTCCGATGGGAGTCTCGATCTGGCGTGCCAGCAGGGAGGATAGGATGATGAAGGAACTGGGTGTGTGCCGTATGTGCATCATAGGTGCAACCACACTTGCACATCGCAAGAATTGACGAAAGGAGAGGTGATTGAATGGAATCGGCTGGTCAATTGTACGAGCTTTTGAGCCTCATGGAAAGGCGCAGCAAATGCAACTTCGCCTCCTCCGACGGTCTTGGCAGAGTCGAGTGGGAGCAGAGCCGCACAATCGTCGTCGCATCTTTCTCCCATCGTCCACCACCTCCCTCCATCACCCACATCCAGAGCTTTCAAACATGTGGCTGCAGCGGTACTACCATCCCGCTGTAGCTCCGTGCATTAATCATCCTCTAAAAGATGCTTGTGATACACCACAGGCTCTAATGCATCCCTCCAGTATCTCATCTTTAGATGGTCCTCAATGGGTCACCTCAGCCTTGGACTACTCAATTGGAGGCTCTGCACTTCCATTACCTCCCACTATGTCATCTTTGTCCCAGTAGTCATCATCTGACTTTCAGATGTTCCCCCATGTCATCTCCCTGTTCATGAATTTCACGTTAGACTGGCATCCACTCAGTCCGGGTCCCTCCTTCTCATCTCTCTTCTCGTGCGTTTTTTTGGACTAGCTAAATTTGGAGTGATATCGCACCTTTATATTATACTCTCCTGGTAGTTGAGCTCTTATGGAATCCATTTGAGTGCATATATTTTCCCATTAAAGCTGTTTACCAGCATCATTAGAATCCAGTAACAATTAAAGTCATGACAGTCTCCAGGCTCGAAGCGCTACCTCCAGAATTATTAGTACATCTTGTGCTTCTTCTGAACTTTGAAGATTGCATGAGCCTTCGCTGCGTAAGCAAGCCATTGCGTAATCTCCTGAAAGATGAAGGCTTATGTGAGCTCATGACCGAGGTTACTTACCCATTTCACCAATCGAGATTCATATTAACATAGAATCCAGCAGCACATCCCATACTCGTTTGAAGCAGAGGATACGGCGAATAACGATCTCCATTACTCAAATGCCGTTGTGAATGCTTTTCTGCGTAAACAGGCCTTTGCTCTGGGAAAGCCCTCTTCGGTGGTGAACATTGGCTATGGCAGTTCTCTCGCATACAGAGCTGGCTATCTTTGTTATTTATCTGGCCGATATGTAAGGATCCTGGATGTTTTGTGTAATCCTCTCCGCGAACAAGTCATCGACACCGCGATCCTGAACAATCAGATCAATAACCCTGGTCAGACGATTGGGACCGAGATCCTTTACCACAGCAATGACCTGGTAACTTTACGCTTCACGCAACATCCACCCCAAGGCATCCGGACCCACCTCGTCATCGCCGTCGAAACGGCCGTTGTCCGCCCTTGCGATGGCCCTCTTGTACAGATAATCCCTTGGAACACCCGCCAACTTCTCGTCAGAAACGACGGTACTCACATAGTCGTTGCCACCTACACGGGGACTTTCTGGCCTCAGCGCGGACTAAGTCGGCATGAATGGCAAATCCGATTCATCGAGCGGCCTGGATGCTCTTCCGGGGCGTTTTGGTCACACCCTATCCAACTGCGCGATTTCTTCGGCATCGACGTTGGGCAAACAGTTGCGTTCGAGATATTCGACGGGCACCTGTACGCGGTTTCTAACCAGTCGACGTTCGAGGTCGAGGAGGTCGATTGGACGTCGTACTATCATTGCTGGCGTATCAACTTGTCCGAGCCTGATAGAATTCAGCATAGACGGGTATGGCGGCGGCAGCACCGAGAAGGGCCGATTAGGGATGATTTCACGGATCTCAGCCTGCGCAGGGATGAGAAGACGGGTGTTGTAACTATCATTGAAGCGCGGCGGGAGTGGCTCGAAAACAGCAGTCAATCGGCTCGGACTTTCTACTTCCAGCCTCTAGAGTTCGGTGATAGAGAAGATAATGTCGTGGGGTGTTATGATCCGGCGGCAGGGGCCGTGATCGCGGTACCGAATTCTACGGATATCAACAATACACCAGCAAACGACGTGCTCGCCAGGACCCTCACCAAAGACGACAAGCCCAACTTCGAGGAGGTAAGCCCCTCCCTCCTATACCCCTATAAATACCCAAAAGAAAACCCAATTCAGCAATCTATCTACAGACCTCGAAGCTGATATCCACCGTCCTAATAGCCACCAATCCGCATCCCCTGCCGCTACCACCTCGAACCCCACCCCCCACCCCATCTCCCAGCAGCGTTGCCAAGCGCACACAAATACCGCACCTACATCCCCAGCGCCGCCAGCTCTCTAGATCTCATTCAGGCCAGCGGGAGCCCGCATATCAGCCTCCGTATCTCCTCGCGCTATCTCGCGTGGCCTGTCGATCCGGACACTCAGCTGCTCCGGCCCCCTTGTGGGACAAGGCGAGTAATATGGTGATAGAGGACTCCGAATTAGCGTTTATTAATCGTGAGACGGTGGTGTGGCCTCCGGCTGATGCGGATGGGGTGCTGAGGGAGGGTATGTCCATTGAACTTCTCGTTTGACAAGGGCGACGCTATATGCCCTTGCAAAGTACCGCGTCATGGGATTGGAATGCTGACTCTAGCGACTGATAGTGCTTAATCCATCTGGTGCGGATGGGCCGGATCCCGGGATCAAAGCTGTTGCGGATGAGAGAAGTATTGTGATCATGGGTGGAGGCACGTTCGGGTCGCTGGGGTGAGTTCTCGAAATATCTCCTTTCTTTCATTCTTCTTCATTTCCCTCCTACATCATCTTCATTTCCTCCCAGAATCATCTCTTCTTGTCCTCCCTGATCTTCATTTTCTCTCTTGAGTAGATTCAGCCTTGAAATATTTCCTCCAACCGCAATGTCGTGATTGCGCCGACATTCCTAAGATCAATACTCAAACCCCAAACAGACAAGCAATAACCCTCATTTCCTTCGACCGCACCATCGGCTTCTGCAAACACCTCTCCTATTTCTCCTCTTCCTCCATCAGTACCAACACAAACACCAACGCGCCAGCAAGACTCAAAGCCCGAATGGCGGATTGGAGGAACAGGATGATGGGCGCGGGGTTGGAGGCGGGGAATGTGGTGGACGACGAGGTAGATGACGAGCATTACACCTTAATCAACGGCCAGGACAGGAGATGGATGTGGTCTGAGCGCTGTTGGGTCAGGAGCGGAGTCGGGGCAGAGTTTCGTCTTTGATGGTGGTGGGGTGGAAAGATCGAGCATTACACTCAAATCAACGACCAGCGCAGGAGATAGAGGTGGGGTTTGAGCTTCCCCCCCGAGCGCGCTGTATAGGAAACCGGTTTTCAAAGGGAAGAGGACGTACATAAGGGAGATGAAGATATATCCAAGAGTCAGCCTTATCATTCTCCTACCTATCGTACAATCCATTGGGAAATTTTGTTTTAATTTTTCTTGAAGGGGTTTGCGTTTGAATTTTCATATCGAGTCTTTGACGTTTTCTTCTTCTTCTCTCTTTTCTTTTTTCCTTTTCTGATTTTTTTTCCTAAAAAGTTCTTCTTCTGCTATCTAAGTGGAATTTCACATTCAAAAACTCTTCTTCTGCCATCTAGGTCGGACTTCACAATTAAGGAACTTCATCTGCCATCTAGGTGGGACTTCATACCCAAAAAATCTTCACCTGCCATCTTGATGAAACTTCACAACTAAGGAACTTCATCTGTCATTCAGATGAAATTTCATACCCAAAACCTCTTCTTCTGCCATCCAGAATCCAGGTGAAACTTCATACCCAAAAAGTCTTCTTGTGTCATCCAGATGGGATTTCGCAACCAAGGAACTTCATCTACCATCCAGGTATGACTTCAAAGATTTTCGCAATTCTCTATATCGAACTCAAAACCTCCAATAAATAGGAAAACAAACCAAAACTCATCTATCTCCAAGTCCAAAAAGCATATTTCGAAAAAAGTATCATAATCCTCCCGTGCCCAAACAAAAAACCCCCCATCTCGACTTAAAGGTTTTTACTACACCGACCCCTCTCTCCACTCAATTAAAACGTCTCCATCAACCAACAATGAGCCCATGATCTCGGAATACAATACCGAAGATTCTTCGACTTTTCCATGCTGGAGATCTGTTACATGGCATTTCCCCCTTCCCTCTTCGTTCTGAGTTTCGAGCGACGATTGGGTTGAATAGATTGAGGTAGGCGGATGGGATGGGGGGTGGCGATTTGGGGATGTCGCGGGGGTGTCGGGGTAGGAAAGTGCAAATTAATGAGTAATGGGGAGAAAGGAGGAGAGATGAATTAGAGTAGGGTTGGTAGCTTTTTTTTTTTTTTTTTTTTTTGGTTGGGGGAAGGGGAGGGGGAGGGGGGGGTTGATGTTTTTTTTTGGCTGTTCTGAGGCGATATCCCATCGAGTGGAGATGTGGTATATCACATGAGCGGAATTCTTCTCTAGATGCGCGGAGAAGTTTTTTATCCTACGGCAACGACCGGCCAAGAATTCCCAAGATTTTTTTCGAAAAGGTTTTTCGATGAGCAAAAGGGTAGTGTGGGGTCCATAACATAGGTATTTCTTGTATCATAGTCAATGGGAGAAGTATGCAGATTTTCCGACAAGAAACATTCTAAAGCTCTGACTTCGTTACAATAATATTTGAAACGAAGAAGTCTTGTGAGCGGGTTTATTCAGCCCTTCACGTCTTCTTCGCGGCTTTCTCTAGTACCTCTTCTTCGTTGGGGCCTTGAGGAGTTCTGGCGACGGGCGAGGGTTGAGGGGAAGATACCTGGATGGAGGACGTCTGCGTTCGATTAGGCCCTCATTCTTATTCGCGAACATGCCTATCAGCAGGCGTTCTGAGTAGGGGCGGCAGAATGGTAAAAGGGCGGGTGGTCAGAAGAGTCAGGGGGATGTCAGTGTAAACCGTTCAATTGATAGAGGCTTAAACTTAATTGGGTTGGGAGGATGAAGAACGGATGCACAACAATCGAGAAAATATTAGAGAATGTTCGGAACTGGATGCCTATAAAAACCGAGATTCGTGTTTTGCTTCCCATTGTCTCTGTTTTGTTTTGGGTTTTGTGGTTTACTTTACTCTATTGTACAGACAGATTTCGATCCTTCTAAAACCATCTTCTCGTAGGCAAGGCCTGATTTGCTGGGTTCATATTAGAACCTGTATTCCATAGAGTGCCCCAGGCCAGAGTAGCGCCCCGCCCTGCCATTCCTGTCCGGCTTTTTGGTCTATAGATATGCTTCTTTTCTTCTTGTTTAGAGAGGGGAGGTTTATTATTTCCCAGGGAAGAAAAGCGTTATGGCAACCCCTCTTCCCTTCCTTCCCTCCCCCTCTTTCCCCCTCCCCTCCCCGTACCACCCCCTTCAAAGTCCACACTCCCCCATATCCCTAACCACACACTCCATCTGCGCCCTCTTGGCCGCCTCAGCTATTACACAAAAGTCTTTCCCAGTTACCCCCTCCTGCGCCCTCGGTATCGGCTCCACGAAACTGGTCCGGTGTCTGTGGCGGGGCTGGGTGGGGTGGGAGAGGTGTTGCAGCGTTGTGGAGGTTGAGGGGTTTGAGAGGGATGTGGAGGAGGAGGATGAGGAGGTGGAGGAGGTGGTAGCGGAGGTAGACATGTTGCTCGGGGGAGGGTGGGAGGTTTGGTGGGGTGCTGGATTCGGTGTTGGTGGGGGAGAGAGTTTCGGTTTGGGAGGATGGATGGTGGTGGTGGTGAGGTATAGTTGAAGGAGGAGGAGGCAGGAGCTGATTGCTGCGTCGCTCTCTGAGCGAGAGGTACAGATCGTAAAGGATTGTCGAGTAACGAGCGGTCTCGAGCGAGCGGTGTTTTTTTCGCCGTGTCTTTCCTTTAAACAAACGAGCTCACAACATACCCTATGTATGCCCTTCCAATCTCCAGAAAAGTAAAGTCCGTGAGCAGTCAATCTCGACTAATGAGCTGGGCAGTGATTCGAACAAAGAGCGAAAACGAGCCAAAACCAAGGTACTCCGACTCGAGACGTAATGAGGGCTCGAAATGATGTCGTCAGTATATCTCAGAGGTCGCACAAAAGCAGGGTCACAGAAGACGAGATGAAACAGAAGCAGGGCAAAGGTCCAAGCTGCAGGAGATACTTGGAGCTTCTCTCTCGTCCTCTGATTTCTGTTGTCGCCAGAGAGAGAATGGGAGATCAGCGAATAGGAAGCCGACAGAGCGTTCCCCGCTTCATCCGAGGTCTGAGCAACATGAGCATGTGGGGAAGTGGGGGTGACAAGATCGACCGGATCGAGATCTCTACGTCACGTGCCGTATCCATCAAACATTCAACCAGTATTTGCGGCGAGATGTTTTGCTCGAAAGACTCGGCTCATCATAATTTTTTGCAGATTTGCATTGATCTCGTCCCGAATATACAACCAATTGAACCTCACACAAATACCGCCACAATATCGTGAATTTTCCGTTCCAAAACATGGGTATCAAACAGATACGAGTACTCAGTACTTATCCGCCACCTTCCTCTCTCTCAACTCGCCCTCGTCCTTCATCCGGTCACTCCCACTAACGCTCTCCTCGTCAAAAGGCCCCTCACCCGCCCCATACGCCACACTAACATTCCGGATCTCCTCCCCGACTTCATTCCAATACGTGCTCGTCGCCGGGATCGGGAAGAATCGCGTCAGGAGATAGTACGTCGTCCCCGCCACGAGGAAGCCACAGAAGAAGTTCAGATTGTAGATATATGTTGCCCCTTTGGGCACCGGCTTGCCAATGGCCCCGACGAACCCAACGATGTTGATGAGGATGCCGCAAATGTAGGCCGTGTAGCCACGCCACGAGAAGCCGAAGGTGTAGTAGTAAGGCGAGTGCGGTTGGGCCGAGTAGAGATCTTTGATCTGGAGGTAGCCTTTACGGACGACGTAGTAATCACAGATGATGACGCCTGCGATGGACGACAGGAAGACGGAGTAAGCGCTGAGATAGGTGGTGAAGTTGTTGGAGGTGGAGAGGAGTTTCCTGGATCGGATGTTAACGACCCTAGCTGTAAGGATGTGATTAGGTTCGAGCACTTACCAGGGGCACATGGCAAGACCAACGGCGGCACAGATATAACCACCGCGGCGGATGTTGAGATAGCGAGGTAGCAGTGCAGTCATGTCCGTACCAGCCGAGACGGAGTTGGCAGCGATGTTTGTGCCTAATTGGGCCAAGGCGAACGCAAATGAGATAAAGAAGACTCCGAACCGTGCACCTCCATTTGCTCCGTCAAGGAAATTGCTGAGTAATGTGAGCGGATTCCAGATAGGGTCACCTCCATAGATAACCGTCGACGATGAAGACACAATGATGCCAATGAAGGAGGTAACGGCAAAGCCGACGGGAATGGTGATGAATTGAGACCAGAGGGCATCCCTGGGCTTTCTTGCGAAACGGGCAAAATCCGGGTCGTTGACGATCAATGTCGCAAAATTGGCGATTGAAGACATGATACCCTGAACCATAGCCCAGCCAAGTGCACTTCCACTCTTTGACGACGGTTGATGCACGATTGGTCCAATGCCGTGAGCTCGCACGATAGCCCAGATAAAGAACACCAGACCTGCCACAGGGACGATATAGGCCTTGGCAGTGAAGAGATGACGGATTTGATGGACCGGGAACCAAATGGCTGGCAAACTGAAAAGCCAGAAAAGGAAAAAGCTGAGGTAATCCCTCGTATTTGTGCCGGAGCTTACGGGCATGGAATTTGGCACATCCTTATATGACGTCCAGATAGAACGGAGCATAAGAGTGACGCATTCACCTAATACTTGTGAGCATGGTCTTTTTAACGTCTGAATATGCCATACCTCCAATCCAAGACTGAACGCCATACCAGATACAAGCCATAGCGGCACGATTGAAGACAGGCCACAGGGAGCCCCAGATGCCGAAAGAAGCTCTGCTTACGACCGGGAAAGAGATATGGTAGGTCGCGCCTATTCGTCCGGTCATGCAGATAAAAGTACCAGAGATAGTGTAACCAATCCAGACACAAAGCCACGACTGCCACCAGGAGAGACCGTTGGCAACCTGAGTCGAGCTTATCATCCAAGTGTTCTGTAAGTCTTGTAAGCGATGGTGCTCGCTAATATTCGGCGTTCTTCACGTACAATATTGAAAGAATCCGCGATCCAAAAGCCCACAAAGTTCCAGGCTCCCCATTGACGACGTTCAGGTTCAACTGCGTGACTTTAGCTTTAGGTAGTTTCGATTCTGAGCTCAGGCTGTACCTGGCTTTAGATCGTGGTTCGTCAACATCAATTGGGCGTTGGTCAATCCATCCTCGCTCTCTACCTCAAGCTTCTTCAGAAAGCGCCCAGCTTTGCTATCGTTGATTTTCTCCATAGCGGCGAGAAAGCAAGACTGCTGTGGACGATGGCGATTTGATGGAGAAAGGGAGTCTCTGCTATGCCTAACAGAGCTCAGGTTTATACTTCGGAGAGGATTAGCCAGCAAAGGCTCAGACTCGACGTCGTGAGAGATGTCTATGGACGATCCGGCTTGGCGATGCGAGGAGGCGGTCGGTGGATGTTCCTCAACCGGGGTATCACCTATTGGAGGTCGCACGTTCAGACGGCGAGCAGAGGGCATTTATCAAATATACCCAGTGACCTGAGCTCCTGGGGGGGCTGGTGATCGGCGTTTCCCGCGGTTGATAAGATGGTGATCCAGCAGCATGCCAAAGCGAAAGCCGGGCATCTGGCCCGGCAGGTCAAACTCTGAGAGGTAAGAAAGATTCATAGCTTTGCAGTAGTGTGCTGTACGGTCGCCATTGGTGGGCAATGATTTCTATCACCTGCCCTGTGCTCTGCCAAAGTATGTAGCTCGAGGGGAGTTTAGCTTGGCTTGGAGGTTTGCTCGGCGTGGGGTAATCCTTATCGTGCCGATAGTATCTGATTGCTTTTTCGGCCAAAAAAACCAGAGCCGAATTGAAGCACGGGAAAGGTTCGAGGACTGAACATGTCGCATACTCGAGCTGCACGTTTAGATCATAATACTTCCAGTTTGTTCCAGATGCCGTGATGGTTACGTCCACGGGCGGTTCTGGATCTTATCAGAGGCGATTGACAGCCGATCAGTGAACCAAGCTAGGGCTAATTCCGGTAAGGCGGCACGTGCTACTAGTAGTTGCACAAGCCTTATGCACATACATCGCATAAATTGTACCTCTCCCGTCTCGACTTTACACCATCTTATCAGCCGCCACTACTGTTCTTCTTCCACTGTCCAGATCTTCGGTACTCATCGTACAGCGCCTTGAAAACGGCCCGACTCGCAGATCCCATCGATGCGTTCAGATTGCGCATCACCCCCTGACTCATGACCTCAAAGATCGCCCACAAGCCGGGACTCAGCGCCACCTTCATCTCCGGGAGCAGGCGACCTTGCAGCTGACAGATGCAGAAATCTTCGACGACATACTGCAGATGCTGGCCCGCGATACTGCGCGCCTTTTGCGTCTCGTCGTTGAGCTCTTGCCGTGATGTTTGCCGCGACCGGCTAACGGCGGAAACCGTAGGGTCGCAGAGTGTCGTGAGCAGGCGAGCATACGCCGTTGCTTGAGTCTCCCCATACCCGGCGTCGGCCATGATCTCTTCTGCCGTGGTTTGGCTGTGCTCTACGTTTTTGTAAGGTACAAAAAGGCAGCGCAGCAAGCACTGTAGCGCTTGAAGGATGAGGTGATAGCGCCCACCGAGTTTCGATCGCTGTAGGACGATGCTCGTCTCAAAGAGCCTACAAAGCCCTAGATAGACGCCTCCATCACCAAACTCAGGTATTTGACGGTTCATGGCTGATGATTTCACTGTGATTGCCGACATTAGGCTATCGATATGAAACTGCGATATGACCTTCCCCTAGATCAATTGTAAGCTAGTTGTGCAACTATTTTGAACCCTTGCTGTCATACCTGGTAGCGCAGGATGATGCTTATGCAGCGCATTGCCTGAACAGCTGCATGGCAGTCTAGAGATCTGTGCAACATGTCGCATAATCTCGCAAGTACTTGAGACAGGCTTGACCCTAGAGTATCAGTAGATTGATGCAAGCCTGAATAGTCAGCACAGTTAGGATGTAAATATTTTGATCAAAGTCACCTTTTAGACCAATCAATACTCTTTCTAACAAGCGTAAGATACTGAACTCGTGCGTATTTCGCCCCAGGCTGTCACCCTGATCACTCGTATCGCGAGGAAGCTTTTGACAAAATGCTCGCAGGAGTGCGTCCTGATCTCTCCTTTGCGTTACGCCTTGAAAGGTATTGAGTAAGTACTTCTCCTCTTCGGGAGTTTCTACTGCAAACAACGTTAGCCTAGAGGTATCCAGCTTGACACATGTCACCTACAGCCGTCTAGAGTAGCGAGAGCTTCGTCGATCAACGGTCCATCCTCTTCGGAAAGTAGATGCTTGCGTCTGAATTTCTGCGTCCTGAGGATGCCTTCACTGTAATGGTCTACGGTATATAAAGATGTGGGACCATCCCCAGCCGGCAATGGCTGGCTCTCAGTGAGTGGTGTTGCCGCCGCTCGCTGTGCATCTGTGACATCGTAAGAAATGCCAGTAATTGAGTTTTCGTTCCCCGAATCCAACGCTATTCGCTCCAAATTATTTGATACTTCGGTTAGCTTGCTTCGCCACCCATCCATCCTCTGGCTGAACTCTGGAATCAATTGTGTGACATGGTCGTAATTCAAGATATAAAAATTAACCATTGTTTGAATAACGCTTATCATCGATATGTGAGTGACACCGACAACTTCAGCTGTCAAATTTAATTTTTGGTCTACCTGTTGGTATATCGTCCGAAGGTACCCAGCTCTCGAGCTTCCCGTTGCCCCGAAGCAAAGATATCTAGACTAAATTAGAGCAGTTTAAGGGGTTAGTAAGGAGAGTGAACCTACTGTAATACTAGATCTGTGAGGTGCTTCAGTTGTATGAGAGCTTGGACATCTGGACTTGCCGCGCTTCCAATCTCGTCAAGCCACGCTGCAATCTCGAATAGCCATGTCGTGGAGATGCCCTGGCTATTTGACCGGTTATCATCTGATGTCATATATGGCTTCTTCAGAAGAAGCATAGAGCTACTGGGAGTCTTGGTGAAGAAAACTAGTAAATTCAATGCCCCGGCAATTGAGCTAATGCCGATCGATTTATTGACAAGCACTTGAAGCAAGCGATTCGAAAGATTGATTTTCTGTGTCTTCGTGAAGAGATGCAAAGGTGTTGTCATAAGAAGCGTTAGACAAATATCATGCCACAGGACTTGGTCGCCATGGCCGTCAGCCTCCGGCATTCCAGTGTCTGCGTTGTCGAGAGAGCTGTGCTGCAAATATTTCGACACTTGAAAGTCGCGATAGCAAGCTGTACTCGTCAGCTAAAGGATCTTTTGGTACTGCTCGATATCCTTACCCGATAACTGCGAGTACTCGTCCAGCATCATAGAGCGGGAAAGTCTCTGCCATAACTGTAAAGCGGAGACTTGACTACTCTCATTGAAGGTTGTCCACCTTGAGTCTTCAATAAGGCCTTCGCTAGAAGCTATCGATTCTTCTTTCAGGCCAGACCACGCCAAGGACCATATATAGTGTAAGAACTGAAATTGTATGACTTTGTTCATCAGACTATATCACGTTAAAGAAGTTTGCCCTGATTGCAAATGTCGCAAATGGGGAACTTACTTGAGTGTACGAGGTATAGTAGTGAGTTGTGCACAGCAGGCAAGACCAAATAGGGACCCTTGAGTGATAAGGTCATCTTGTCCATTCCATTTTAGATGATGAAAAGTCCCTGGCCTAATACATGCGCTACTGTGATCTAGGATATGCTCAGTGGCGGTTCCCATAGCTGACCAATATGCGTCCGGAATAGCGGTCTCGACGTCTGCCAGGCTCAGCATGAACCGAAAAGCGTAGAAGCCTGCACTATATTTAGGGGATGGTCGCTCTAGATCACATGCGTCATCTATGACATTCATGATCAGAGTCTTGGCTGTCTTTACAGTATTGATCTCGAAATCAAGTGACTGGTGGGGTAAGGACCATCGATCATTGATAATGGTCATGATTCTCCAACAACTATTTTGAAATTCTTCAAAGTCATTGCTATATTCTGTAATGTCTGTGGTCAGTCGTGATAGGAGCTTGTATAATACGAGGACCGGCTCTCCAAGCTGTTGTAAAGTCCGGTTGCTAGTACTGCCTGATAATAGACATTCTAATGTCACTGCTAGAGAAGTCAACTTTCCAAGAATGGCTGGCTCAGCACTGGTTTCTCCAGCTATAGACTCCAGCTCGCCCACAACTACATGAAGTCTTTTCTCGATCTCGCTGATTGATAAAGCGGACTCGACAAGGTGCGCAACTGCGTGCAGGAGTTGGTCGTCCCTCCATATACTGACGTTCTCGTTATCTGATGAATAGTGCTGTTCAAGTTGCCCTTGCCAGATGTCAAGGAATCTGGGAAATTGTCGAGTACGAATGAAAGCATTCGCCAGTGGCATGACAACTGTGGAGCGTATCATGTCATATGGAAGTCTTGTCTCTGATTGTAGTTGAGAGTTTGTATTGGCCAATAGCAGCTTTTGGCCATCTCGAGTAATCTGATTCAGAAGCAACGACAACAAGTCGCTAGGCACTTGCTGTAAGCACTCTTTGTTGACCTGAACATTCCCTGAAGGATTTACAAATATAGTAGCGTCAAGCTGTATGCATAAACTGACCACTTTCCACTCTTGTTCAGTGAATATCCGCTGATGATGAAATAAAGGCCGTATAATCCTTTCGAGAGTCGCTGTATCCAGGGTTACCTTGGATTGAACGCATGAATCTAACATCTTCACTGAAAAATCAACGGTGATTATTTGTCGTTCGTCATCTAGGTCATAGTAATCGAAAGCATGGGCTCTTTGCATGATGTGATTCAGCAATTTCTGTAACCAGGCGATCTCGTTTCTCCTATCCTTGGGTACGACTCGCATCGAATGTTCGGCCGCAATCTCAAACAAAAAGGCAACGGACTCGAGATTGTCTGATCTCACTACTTCATCCACAATCAGGCTGTCCATAAGTGGAGTTAGGAGCGTTTCGAGCAGTCCTGTGGGGATGTCTGGATCCCGAACATCTCTTGGCCGTAACGCATTCAGACAAGACGATCGAGCCGGACTCAGAATGTGATTGCGTAGCAAGTCAACCAGTCTAGCAGAGACTGGCCGTATTTCGTCTTCAGGTTCGGGGTTTTTGTGGTATGAAAGAAGTAAATGTAGAACACTCTGAAAGCAGTGTTTCGAGAACACAAGCTTCGAAAGTCAATTAGTATGAAGCATATGAAGAGATGGTTTCGACTAACATTGACTGATTGATTCAGGTCCTCTCTCAAACCAGGCAACTGAGATTGCCAAAATTGAACCATGGGCAGTACCCAAGCGCCATCATATCCCATTTTTGAGCGATCACATCTGTATCTTACAAGAAAGCCAACAATAATGGCAGCGCAATCCAGGGTAGAGGCAGCGATTTCCATTGGGCACCTGAGAGCTGCTTTGAGATGCTCAACGGCGTATCCTTGAGAACTGTCTGTAATGATATCTTGCATTTCTATGAGGTTGCAGCAGATAGAAGTATACAAAATCCGAACATCTTTGGCTGTCCATATTGCAGTAACCTTCGATTGTCCATCCCGCTTCCTTTTTCTAGACGGCTGTGAGAGGCTTCCTGGTGAGGCTTCTTGAAGAGTTGAGTCTGGGCCCGACATGTCTGCCTCTGTAAGCCAGAAGAGGTCTTCCGGTATGGATCTGCATTTTTCTGCTAGCCATTGAAGCGTGCTTTGGATGGTCCGTGTCAGCTTATGAGCGCTCAACAAGCGGGCGACGGTTGTAAGAGGAGTCCGAAGGACGAGCTCGCGAAGAAGCATCCATGCTCGGTAGTCTAGACACACACTGCAAGTGTCAGCCGGGCCATTGTCTGTAAGATTGTCGAATACCGTCTCTCGTACCTCCCAGGCCGTACTTCTGTCGTCTGCATATTTTTGAGTAGCCATCTCAGCGTCCAATCGATCCGTGGGTTCGATCCCTGGCTTCTTCTACTGTCATCATTCTCATAGAGAAGAGTGAGGCCATTTTCCTCCAGCTGTATGTCGAGGATTTCGCATGCTTCATCGATCAATGTCGAAAATGGGGCGTCGCTCTTGTCGAGGGAGAGGATGCTGCGCTGGGAAGTTCCGCCGAGTGACGACTATCACGACATTAGCACTGAAGATTATGGATGATTGCTCGAATCATGGAGAGGGATGTACCATAGCTTAAGGTGCCAGACTGCTTCCCTAAGAGTTTGTGACTCGCTTAGAGAGCCATTGAGGGCGCACTCTGTCACAAATGCCATTGGAAACTCGCCAAAATCAGGAAAAAGAAATCCCAATTTGATCCTGAGAGAAAGATAATCTTTCGCGACCGAGTAAATGAGAATCGCGTATCCTAAGCTCTCGGAGTGAGCACAAAAATTTTTGCTGTCCCGCACGCTGATTGGCCCGAAATTTCGGACCTGCAGCCGGCTGTTCCTGAGCTTCAACTTCGACAACAAGCACCTCCAACTCCAAGCTTTACAACACTCATCCAAACGCCCTAGAAGCCATCATTCGTCCTGCCAACCTTGCGCAGCACCGCCCTGAGCTCTTTCACCACCCTACTCCCCACAATGGCAGATACACCCGCCTCCACACCCCCCCTCCAACCCACGCGACCCTCCAGACCCGCCAGCGAGGCATTACTCAACGACAAGGTAACATCTCACTCTCTTTCTCTGTGCGCCCGAAAAACCAGTCCGCAACTCGAAGCTCTGCAAGCCGCTCCTGTGCTCGTCCCTCTACATCTCCGTTTCCGCGCGCCGCTTCTCACGTAATAAATCCAAAAGGGTAACCTAAAGCTAACCCTCTACCTCATTCAGTGGGATCACGCGATATCCTCCTTCCTCGTACGATCTACCCTCGGTCTCTCCTTCGGCGTTATCTTCTCGGTACTGCTATTCAAGCGAAGAGCATGGCCTGCCTTTGTGGGATTCGGTTTTGGGGCCGGACGGGCGTGGGAGGAGGCGGATGGTATGTTTGTCTCTTCTGCTCGTGGCATGCTATTGGAGAAGGAAGTCGTGGGCTGACTTTTGCGGGAACAGCGTCATTTAAGAGGGGTGGAGTTGGGAGGGAGGGGTTGAGGGTTGCGAGGTCGTGAGAGAGGAAGGGATGGGGAAGGCATACTTTACTTTCTATTATCACAAGAGTTGTGGGGCATGATAGACGCCGGGCTGTGGTCGGCTGTACATATTCTGTACTGGTAGTCAAGAGGCTCAGATCGGGTAAACTTTCTGTGGAATGAAACCCAGAACGATAGACTACGGACATCAGGTGAAAAGGACAATAGAGCATCCATAAGCACGCAATTGACTCAGAAGCGTTATTCTGGTCTTGACCATCTCTGATATCAAGACGAGCACTCTACATGAATTTTTGGGTATCTCGTTAGAACAAAAAGAAACAAGACCGCTGAAACTGAGTATGCTCCTAACATCCAAAACACAGAGAGTTCGAGGCAATAGGGCTTCATTCCACACAATACAACGCCGACACTACTGCTCACCGTTCCCAAGCAGTGACAGAGTCTCCCTCAGCGCCTCGACGATCTTCTCCTCCAACCTGCTCTCCGACTGTTCTTTCCTTTGTGCCGGCATCCTTAGAAGTAGCTCCTCGCTCTCTGTAGTAGGTACGATAGAATCTCGCAGCACTGTCCTCTTCCCCAACCAAGTTTCAATATCATCTTTGACTTGCGCTCGGTCCCACTTTACTTGCGCAACATCAGCTGCAACAATCCCTGCGCTCGCACCAGCCTCCCTAAAGGTATCGAGGATAGCTGTAATCACAGCCAAAGTCTGCGCCTCGGAAGTAAGGCTGAGTGTTAATGCAGATGATTTAGCGTCAGCATCGAAAGCATTGGAGGCCCTAGCAAGCTGTTGGGGAAACGAGTTAAGCACTCCTGCAATTTCTGCTGCCATGGGTGGGCCCACGGAATGGAGGAGATTGAGAAAGAGAGGTAGAAGGCCGCGAGACCAGATCTGGTATATCCGGACAGGTGCGTCAAAGGGCCCGAGTGCTTTTTCTTGACGCAAGTATCTCATCAAGTTCGTGCTGGTGATGTGTGAGAGGACACCTTCTACTGCAAGAGATTCAGCGATCGAAGGGACGTTGGAGAGTTCGAGGAGAAAGAGGACGCTCAATTCTCCATAGATGGGATCTTGATTTGTGGCTAGTTGATCCGACCACGAAAGAAGAGTACTTGCGCAACGCGCGGTAGACGCATCTGAGAACGACGTGAGGAGATGAGCCGTATTGCGCGTTATGCCTGGGATGGAGAATGCTGTCCGCAAGATAGCAGTGACCAGGGCAAAATCTGACGGTTGAACGAGTGAAGCATCCTCGTGTAGGAGGGTGATCAAAGCTCGAAACCCTCGAGCTACCACAAGGTCTAAGATTTCAAGAACGTTCGATTGGGTCGCTGGTGTTGAGCTTTCTGTGTCCGGTGCTATTCCGATCGTGTGACCTTCAAGTGCCAGGAGCAAAATCTTGAGAAGGAGTCTGTAATAATCACAACCTTCGCCTCGTAACGCAGCTTCAACGTCGATGTCATATTTTCGTAGCGTATCCCAAGCTGCAGGTAATATGCTCTTCAACTGCGTGTCTTCGCATTTTGCTTCTATGAGCCGCTGCAATAGCGTAAAGGCTAATTCTGCTCGTGTTTGTGCCAGATTCTCAAAAACAGCCAAGCTCTTGCTGCTCTCATCGAGGTTTTCTCTTAAGCAATCTAGAATGACTCCGACAATGACCTTCTGGAAATTTGAATCAGTGGCTAATGATCGGCTTAGCTGGATCGCCAAACACTTCCAGCTGTATAACAGGTTTATCTGTGCTTCAACGAGGGACAAGTTGATATTGGCCCTTTTGAATTCATCTGCAAACCCCAATCCAGAACTTCGTCGTCCAGTCCACGCAGGATCAAAAGATAACATTTGGTTAGCTATTTCCATGTCGTAATAGAATGAACTCCCCAGCAACGGTCGTTTGAGTGTTGTACGCTTAAAGTTAGCTATAAGACATACAGGGAACTTCGACTCGAAGTTTCGACGTAGATTGCTATGAAGAGAGCTATTGTAACCGGGCGAACAGACCCCGTTGGTGGTGAGGTACGTTAATTTTGGTAGTATGTTCTTGGTAGATGAAGGCGTGCCAGTGTGTTGGGTATGATGAGTGGTGATTGCTAAGATGTCCACAATGTGAGAGCAAATCTGAATTTTTACATATTGGCTGAAAGTCTGGGGCTGTTCGCTTGAGGTATTGCTCATACTAGCAACAAAGTCCTGCAGCGCAGTCAGGAAATTGGAGCGTTGCTCAACCTCGTTCACGATCCACGGCCAATTATCAACGGCACGTGCAACGAATTCTAGCATGCCCAATACTTTCTGAGGATGCAATCGTTCGATGTTCGTAAGCTCGTTCAAAGCAACATTGAGAATAGGTTCAGGATTTTCAGGCCTGTCAGCATGTTTTCGGTCTTTGAAGGTCTCTCTCGGTGATGTCCCTGTCAAAACGAAGATAGCGAACCACTGCTGACGTTTACTAACAACGGCAGACAAAAATCTCCATATACTCACAGACAAAGCGACGTCAGTCATGGGTCGATCAAGCACGGAAAGAACCTCAAGAAAGTGGCTGGCTGTTGCTTGACCTAGATGAGCAAGCAATGATGGCGGCTGCTCTTCACTAATGGCTGCTTCTTGGACGACAGCCTCGAGTAAATCAAGGACTGAGCGTTTGTAGCTTTCATGAGCAACATACAGCTTTGCTAATATTGGAGCGGCTTCAAGAAGCTTGAGTGGGAAATTCTTTGGTCGATTTTGAAGTAGACTGTTGATACGAACCAGGGTCGTTGATAGATTGAGTGCTGCTCTTACTTGGGCGGTCAAAAAGGCAAGCACAGGAGTTGCAATGATTGTATCTGGAGGATTTGCGCCTTCGGTGAAAATCCGTAATAATGGACTGGCAATGGTTTCGACGTTTACTGAGAGGAAAGTATGCACAAGAAGTTCAGCTGCGGGCCCCAGGGATTCCGTGAGTTTATGCAAGATTGCCAGGCTGTCATCAACTGCGTAACAATGGCTGAGTATCGTTTCGAAAACTGAGCATATGCAGCTGTTGAGCTCGAGCCTTTCTTCCTGCTTTACAAATTTCCAGGTCATCGTACTTCCGAAGACATCCAGCATTGACCGGGTGAAAGCAAGGAGAATTTTCTTCACGGCTGCCTGCGACACGCCAGTTCCTAAGGCGTCAGTACTTCCGAAACGAGCGACTGCTTTAGTAGGAACCTTTCGAGACACGGCGTGGGTGATAGCATCCTCAACAAGTCTTTCATAAACATGGACGCAACCAAGCAGAAAGTCATACTGGCCTGTGACTATCTCTGTTGCAGCAATAACACTGCTTAGTTGGCTTTCGCCACCATCGATTCCAAGCAACCCACTCCTACCCAGGAACGGCCAGACTCGGTCGGGCATTACAGGTAGAAGGGCATACGCAAATTGAATGCATTGGACCAAAATATCGTTAGGACCCTCTGTTTCGGAGATCTTTCGCCGACGGTACAGTTCATCCTCGAAGATTTCGAAAACAACAGTAATTATGTCTCCGTTACGATCCAATCCATCGCTGAGATTTTCGATGAGTTTCCTTGCGGCCTCAGCGTTATTGTCGCCCGATGTGCTGAAGACATCAGAGCGCATAGCGGACATAGTCATGGTATTGATGAGCCCAATGATCTCTGCAACCATATCCCTTGACTGTAGCGATGTAGAATTACCTGTAAATGTGTTGTCATTCTGTGAGGCCAGCTTGAGCACCTTTCCTATAAATTCCAAGCCGGGATAGTCCAGACGCCAAAGCACTATAAAGGGTCGGGACTCGGAGACTACCCGTCCAATTGTTCCTCTCGGTATGACTTGCAAACAAGGCGACCAATTCGATAATGGTAGGGCACGCGACATCTTCGTGGACCTATTAGGCTTGATGGAAGCGGCACCAGTACGAGGACTGACGAAACTGAAGTCCTCCGTGAGCTGTATGTAGTTCGAATCTTCGTCCTCCCTGATTAATTCGTAGTCTTTGAAGTCTGAGGGAAGCGCGCATGTAAAAGAGTCTACTGATAATAACCTCTGCGAGACTGGAGTGAATTGGTGGACGTTGGAGGGTGTGTATGTCGCTAATGCGTTACAAAGTTTGAAGAATGGTAAAGACTCGTGTGGAAACCGAGATTGCGCAGATATAAACATTTTCTGTAAGAATAACTCGTCTTTTAGAACGCGCTCGGTAGATTCAGAGGTTTGGGGTTTCGGTTGCCAGAGATCCCAATATCGCTCAGCACCAGTCAATACTGCCAAAGCAGCGAGAAGAAGCTCTGGCTGGTATGGTATCCAATCGAGTGTTACACGGATAAGGTCCAGAAGCACTTTTCGCATCACTAATCCAACTTTACCACCATGTTCACCTCCAAACGGAGTGCAAAAGTCAACCGCTAGTGCCGCTATGACATCAAGAACATGACTACCGTCGACTGCACTCCTAGCTAGATAACTTATAGGATCCTGATCGAGGGCTGTATCCATCACCCTATCAAGGAGTTCTTCAAGGAAGGAAGATTGCTGTGAAGTATCGCTACCAGTTGAAGAACGTCTAGACAGAGAGCCAGTTCGCCGCTGTGTAGCCTTATCCCCGCCATCGGGGTCGTAAGTATCTGCCGTGCCATACTTGTCGACTGCTCGCTGAGACTGTCGAAGTTCTCTTGATTCTTTGTTTGCAAGAGCTAATTCTCGCATAGTCTGCATAATGATCCCCCAAGCAAGGACTGCAGGGCTCGCGCTCAACAAGCATACAGAAGCTGACTCAATGAAAACATCGTTGACCTCATCAACTGCTGCTATATTCAGAAGATATGGGGCCTCGTCTGTCGCATTTGCTGCTGATACACCTGCAGTAGCCAGCTCCGATAAAGTATCAAGGGCTGCTGGTACCTGAAGCATGGCCACTGAAACGAGGCTTGAGAGTGATTGCAGCGGTAGTGAGTACATCTGGTGATACTCGGGCAATGGCTATCTAATCAGTCGTGTTGTCTTCCAGGAAATTAGCACATAGACTCACCGGTTCAAAAGTCTCAAAGAAGCCGACACTTCCCATGAATCTGAACCATGTAAGAAAGGCATCCGATCTCGTCAGATCCGCCATTGACTCAAGAAGTATTAGCATTATCTGAAGGATGTGCAGTACCTCCAACAACTGATTCCTTGCCCATGCTAGCTCGAGGTCTTCTTGGAAGTCATCCTCTAACCAGCCGCTCCCTTTTTCTAGACCGTGGAGTCGTGACCTTAATGCCTCCACACTTCCGACGAAAAAGTTTTTCTTGCTATTTTGAGACTGTTCTTGGATATTCCATATAGAGAGAATACCGTTCCCTAGATTTTCGAGCGGGCTACTTGATTCCGGAGCCTTGCCTTTACCACCGGCCACTAATGCAGCAAAAATAACATGCTGGGAAACCCTAATGATGTAGCGTCGTTCTGAAAGATAGATTTTGAGTAGCATTATCCGTCTGGCCTTCGAATCCTTAGAAGAGTCCGTGTTACCCACAGCTTGCGTTGCACTTATGGATTGATTCAGAGACTGGGATCCTTCCAACAACTGCAGGTTTATGCCCCCTACTGTGGATCTGAAGCTGACTTTGTTCTCGGAAACGCCACCTTGCAACAACGTTAAAGCCGGCCTTGACTGCCATTCCAGGACGGCTATCCTTAGCGCGGCCACCTCATCAATGTTCGTCTCTTTGCTGAGCCAGAGGCTGTCTTCCCGTATCTGCTTGATATCATATCGCCCATGCGGCGAAGGCGAGACGTTGATCGCTGAGGTCCTCGTTTCAAATGAGGATTTGGTCTGGGGACTGGGAGGCTCAAAGGACGCGAACGGGGTGGAGAGTATCTGGAATGCATGAGGGTTCGTGAGATGTTTTCGTAGGTATGGGTCCTCTAGAGGTTTGTCAAGCTGAGATAAAGCTGTATAAGTCGCCTCCCAAGATCTGCGCATATCAGAGATCGACCAGGTACACGTCCTAGCTAAACTTACAATAACTGATGCTCCCCACTAAAACACTTATCAAGTGGGGGTAGATAGATGTCGCTCTCTATAGGCGCCATTGGGCTTCCCTAGGAGCCGAACAGGCAAAGACACGGGGAGCGATTGAGGGTGAAGATCCATACAGTAAAATATCGTGAATTGATGCTGTTTTACTATCGTAGTTTCGCTCTGTCTGACTTTGGGCGACGCGACGTTCCACACTATGCTTGAGTCCTAACCCTAGTTCTAGTGAAATTTGACGGCCCGAGGGTTCCGTGCGCTACGACGGAGTATTCCGGAACGCCCTATGGCATTCAAACCTACAATTCTCAGCCATGCGAGGTCAATCACAAGTACACATTCATAATGCTCGATGTGATGAATTCCTCATCGCTTGTGGATCACTCTCCTCAACAGCCTGAAGCAGCTCCACGGCTTGCCAGCGCCTCAAGGCTTGTCTTGATAGACAATTATGACTCATTCACATGGAATGTGTATCAATATCTACATCTTGAGGGTGCCACAGTCATTGTCCATCGCAACGACCAAATCACCATTGACGAGTTAGTGGCAATTGACCCAACTCAACTGGTGATCAGCCCAGGACCTGGCCACCCAGAGACCGATGCAGGAATCAGCTCCGAAGCAATCCGGCATTTTGCTGGCAAGATACCCGTGTTGGGAGTCTGTATGGGAGAGCAATGCATCTTTTCGGTTTTCGGAGGAAAGGTTGAAGTCACGGGCCAAATCCTGCATGGTAAAACCTCGGAGCTAATCCATGACGGAAAAGGTATTTATGCAGGACTGGCGCAGAATATTCCCGTCACACGATACCATTCTCTAGCGGGTACACACACCAGCCTACCCAGCTGTCTAGAAGTATCGTCGTGGATTGCAGGCAAGACCGAAGGCTCTCAAGGCATTATCATGGGTGTACGGCACAAGGAGCTACTTGTGGAGGGGTTACAGTTCCATCCCGAGAGTATACTGACGGCTGAAGGAAGATCTATGCTTAAGAACTTCCTTCAGATGAAAGGAGGAACCTGGGCTGAAAACAACAAGTCTCAACAGTCCAGTCATGTAAACGGAACGACTCAAGTGGATGGGGCTGACAAGCAGTCTGAAACCACGTCCCAATCCTCCAAGCAAGAATCAATACTGGAGACTATTTACCGTCACAGAAAACTTGCAGTAGACGCACAGAAGTTGGTACCCTCTTATAGATTCAATGACCTACAGGCAGCCTTGAATTTGGATCTTGCACCTCCACAGATTTCTTTTCCTCAAAGACTAAGATCATCCCGCTATTCTTTGAGTTTGATGGCGGAGGTGAAGCGTGCGTCTCCAAGTAAAGGAATAATTGCGTTGGATAGTTGCGCTCCGGCTCAGGCGAGAGAATACGCAGTAGCTGGTGCTGACGTTATTTCCGTACTGACTGAGCCTGAGTGGTTCAAAGGCAGCATCGAAGACCTTCGTATGGTTCGGCAAAGTCTTGAAGGCATGCCTAATCGACCCGCTGTTTTACGGAAAGGTGTGTAAATGACCAGCCCCTTTTTGTCTATAACGCTAATCGGACATAGAGTTCATCTTCGATGAATGTAAGAAATACCTTCCAAAATGGCTTGCAGCCGAATGCGCGTATTGACAAAAGTACAGATCAGATACTTGAGGCTCGACTTGCAGGTGCTGATACGGTACTCTTAATCGTTAAGATGCTAGAGGAAAGCCAGCTACAGCGGCTGTACGATTACTCTCGTCAACTAGGAATGGAGCCTCTAGTTGAAGTAAATAACATCCCAGAAATGACCATTGCAACAAAATTAGGGGCTTGCGTTATTGGAGTAAATAACCGCAATCTGACCAATTTCGAGGTAGATCTTGACACAACTACGCGGTTGATGAACATGAAAACCGACAACATGATCATCGCCGCACTGAGCGGAATCTCCGGTCCAGAAGACGTCGAAGCGTACAAGAAGAGCGGAGTAGACGCCGTACTTGTTGGTGAAGCTTTGATGCGCGCCAAGAACACTAAGGATTTTGCTGAGAGACTTCTGGGGTCACCCCAAGTATCCACTGGCCACCAAAAAGCGAGGTCTTAGTCAAGATCTGTGGAACGAGGACTCCGGATGCCGCTAAAGCAGCTATCGAAGCTGGTGCTGATCTCATAGGAATAATTCTGGTAGAAGGCCGGAAGCGTTGTGTCAATTCAGAAACCGCCCAGGCCATATCCAAGGTGGTACATGAGACAACAAGGCCTATGCGTGGAAAGGGGCCTGAAAATGAATCAACAGCTAATCTAGAGGCTACCGATTATTTTGCGCACAAATCGGCATTCTTTAGGAACAACAGTCGAGCACTTCTTGTTGGTGTATTCCAAAATCAGCCCCTCGGTTACATTTTGGAGAAATGCAAGTCAGTCGATCTTGATGTCGTGCAACTTCACGGGTCCGAGCCGCTT
The DNA here is from genome assembly GCA_018902385.1 of Physcia stellaris. Taxonomy (NCBI): domain Eukaryota; kingdom Fungi; phylum Ascomycota; class Lecanoromycetes; order Caliciales; family Physciaceae; genus Physcia; species Physcia stellaris. The sequence continues at coordinate 139,523 of JABSSW010000001.1, read as the reverse complement.
GAATGGGCTTCGTTGATTCCAGTCCCGGTAATCCGCCGGTTCGGTCCTCAAGACAAAGGACTCACTAAAAGAGGATACCACGCATTGCCGTTGATGGATTCAGCTGCTGGTGGAACAGGCGAAAAGCAAGATCTTACCGCCGTCCGGAGACGACTTGAAGCAGACCATGGGTTGCGGATTATTCTTGCTGGCGGACTCACTCCCGAGAATGTGAGAGAGTCCATTCAACAAGTCCAAGGCCGCCATTTCAGAGTCATATCAGTTGACGTTAGCAGTGGGGTCGAAGAAGATGGTGTGCAGAGCTTAGAAAAGATCAGACAGTTCATAACTGCTGCTAAAAGTGCAACATGAACTGGTCAGGCCTGATCTTTGAAGGTTACGCCTCTATTCTTAGCTAGTATGTCAAAAGTATCTATTTGCTAGCTATATCGGCTCAATTCACAGTAAGATTACCGAGTTGCAATCCTCGATTGCTCTTCACGTCTAGCATTTCTTGGGCTTGTGTCTACGCACTTGAATATTGACTTGAGGCTTGTTGATGCGGTCACATCATATGTATCCAGGAAGTAATTGCAGGCTTTACTTCTGATCCATATTCACCAGGTGAGTCACAGCCTTTGATTTTTCACTCATCAAGCACAGTATAAGAGACAGCCTGCACGGGTAAGCCATCTAGTCCATGGTCGATTGTTTCTGGTGCCATGGTCCACTCATTTTTATCTGGTCGCTTACACGTGTGTCACCAGGAATCATCGTCTCTCTCTCCCGCGAATCAGAAGGAGGTTTCCGAAAGCTGCTGACGTTCCATTTATCTCCAAGGGAGATCACAGAAAACATCAAGAGTGCTTCAGCTCATCACCTCACTTGTCCCTTGGGCTTTTCGGGTCGCTGCATCTTTCAACTGTATTGTAAAATTGCGCCAGGGAGTTGAAGTCAAGATCATCCGACATGGTCACATAGCTTCACAAAGCCGGTGTGGTCTCTGAGGACAACCACCGGCCTCACTGCTTTGACTAGCTCGGTCAACAAAGCTGGGTTACTTGGCTGATAGCTAGTTACATCCACGACTCGGGGAAGATGAAGTATCCTCTTCGGCAACTTACCATCGCGGTCACTGGCGATTTCGGAGGAGTCCGCACTCATGATAAATTGAAGCAGTGGACAGAGAAGAACGGAGGGAACTTCGTCCGCACGATTTCCGAAGATGTTACGCATCTCATATGCAGTAAAGAGGACTACAAGGACGAGGCACCTCTGGGTACATCTTGTGCTGCGCATTTGATGCAAGCCTTTAACATCTGTGGTAGTGCTTCAAGCGAGACGCATATCCTCCATAGCCATTGTCAGTTACGATTGGCTCGAGGACTCGCTGATGCTTCGAAGACCTCAGCCTGAAGCGTCATACCTTATGAAACCTCGGAGGGCAGAAGCAGTCAAGAACCGCAGAGAGAAGAAGCAGCAGCGGAGGCAGAACATAAAGAAAGGCTGTAAGTCGCCTAATCCCCTGGTGAAAGAACTGTAGCTCATCAGCATGACAGTAAAGCGTTTCGAGAGTAGCTGCCAAGAATTTAAGGAAGTAATGGGCACAGGTACGTCTTTCTATAACCTTTTCAGCTTCGAACCCTCATCAGAGGAAAGGCGCACATAAAGCTGAAGCCTTCAGCAGACGGTTATCAAATCTACCGAGATCACACTACCTTCCTCTACGACGTTACCCTCGTCCGCGCCAACCTCCTCGAAAACAAAAACAAAGCTTGTCACCTCAAGGTGCGCCCTCCCCCTCTACCATCATTCTTTAGCACCCCCATATTCCCCATGCCACGGCCCCCCCATCTCTACCGCGCTCGCGTGCACATCATCAATGTCCGTGCTCAACGTCTCCAGCTCTACGAATCGCATTCCGTTCCCAAGTACTACGCTTGCTTCGTGCGGTACTCCGAACCCGGATGTGCGCGCTTGGCCGACGTGCTTGCCCCGCCGGGATCGGGCTTTGAAGGGGCGATGAATGCGTTCAAGATGTTCTTCTTGCTCAAGACGCATGTTTTGTGGGAAGATAGACTCAAGTCTAGGGGCACCGATCCGGAGGCGTATCAGTATAGACCGCCGGGGGAGGGGGTGGCTCAGGGGGTGGTGGAGGAGAAGATCTCGGAGCGTGATGCCGTGGCGGTGGAGAGCGTCTGGAGACAGGTTGTTGGGCGGGAGCTGGGGATGACGAGTGGTGAATACCCGGATGATCGTCCTAAGCTTTTCGGGTTGGGCTCATGAGGCCGCTGATACGATTTGCCTTTGGTCCTGGAAGGCATCTTTGGAGACACACATTTCGGAATCTGCGCAGGCGGTCATTTCCGCGGTCAGCACTCAGTTTTCACGTCTCGAAGACGGCCTGGGTGGGATTTGGATGCTACTTCCCGTATTGGAACGCTAGCGAAGTTGGTGCTAGAGCTTTGGGTCGCATACTCTATTTATACTAAGCGTACATCTTCAAAACAGGAAGTTACACCATCTCACCTTAGTTTTTCTATTAATTAGCTCCAGAACAATCGTTCATCTTATGTCTGAGCTGCTCCTTTTCTCCTGGTCATTAGATGTCCGACTTTGATCACCCAGCGAAGCCAATCAGAATCGAAATAATCTGTGCATCTTAGGATTCTGTCATGTATTTCCCGATCACGATTCAATAGCATCAAGACATATCACCTTACCTTACTCTTATCCCACACCTAGGTAGGTAGGTAGCAAGTTATACCCCTTTTTCTATACGCTGGGATCTTACATTTCCCCAATTTGTGAGAAATTAGGATGGAGACGACTCGGTACTTTATCACACTCCTATGTTCTGTTCCATTGAAAGTTTAGGTGTGAGGTCTAGCGCATCGTATCTGCACAGCACTGGGCCATGAGATTCAGAAGTTCATCGTGGGAAAAAGCAGAAGAATATCAGGTTCTTTGCGGGAGCGGAAGATTGGCTACAACGTAGGGTCGAACAGGGTGACTGCCGATCTGCTTCGTGATACCCGGGGACGCGGGCTGGTTGTTTCTGGGCTGGCTGCATGGTGGGAGATTTGTAGTCGTGTGGATTGGCTGAGTATGTAGCCCTGCGGGAATTGATGCTGATATTTGGTTCTAAAGAGCGGCAAAGACTTTTGATTTGTATAATGTACAAGGGAATATTCGGGAGGATTTAGTTGCCAGAAGCACCTTTAAAATCTCCCCCTCACAAGTCCTTGCAATATCCCCACCCCAGCTTTAACACCATCCACAACCTTGACATCCTTCCCCCTCTCCTTCACCTCCTCCCGAACCCATTCTTCCATCCCCGCCATGCCCGCACAGCCCAGGACCACAACACTCACCTTACCCTCTCCATCTCCGCCACTTTCAATGAGCCGTCCCGTGGCAGCCTGCACCTTCTTCTTCACATCCTCTTCTCCCTCTCCGCCGTGCAAATCACCCGCATTGAGGCCCAACGTCTCCACGCCCGCGAACACCTTCTCCGCTTTCTCTGCTCCGAGCACCTCCTCTCTCATCGCATTCCCTAAGATCTCACGCCATACCTTCCCCGTCGAGACAATCCCGAAACGCTCTTTATTACCGAGGAGAGCGATAGCGGTTGCGACGCTGGCTTCGAAGATCCCAAGCACGGGCTTCGAGGTATGTTCTTTGAGGGCAGGGACGAGTGGGTGCGGAGAGTAGCAGGCTACGAGGAAGGCGTCGTGCGTGGAGATCAGGGGGAGCACGGTGGGTAAGGTCACTTCGGAGGATTTCTCGGCGTCGGCGAGGTTGTTGATTGAGGGTGGTGAGGGTGCGGGGGCGGTGTGGTACGTGTAGGTTGTCTGGAGGCTGTGGTGTCAGGGTTCGTGGGTTGAGGGGCTGGAGCTGGAGGGGGCATACGTTGTTGTATCCGAGTCCTTCGATGGGTGCGTGGAGGCCGTCGGTCATTGAGGCGTTGGAGTTGGGATTGATGATTAGGATTCGGGATTCAGACATGGCTTGAGTTCTTTCGGTGACGATGTTTGGGATGAGGTGCTAGTCTTACGAGTAGGTAGTAGACGCTTCTCATTCATTATTCTCCATTATTCTCCATGCATCAACCGTCAACGTCAGAGCCTCGGATGGTCGACACTAGCCATGCAGCACGAGCATAGCTTCTGGTCAGCCATTGGCAATCTTTTCATCTGATGCACGACTGGTACGGTTGAATGTTGCTGTGCTCGCGTGCGTAATTCACTGACCAAATTTCATGATGTACTCGGTACGCAAAGCTGGATTCAGACACCCTGACTGGCTGCCCAAGATCTGAAGACGACAGCGATCGCGATTGCGCGCTAATGCCAAAAGCGCTAGTAGGCGCGTGCCAAGCATCTGGCGTCTTGTGACTTTTGGTTTGAGATTCCACCTCTCGAAATCGAGAAATCGTGAGCATTTCATGTTCACTCTCGTCTGGAATGCATCAAGCAAAACTGTTGCTGTAAATAATCGACTCATCAAGCTTTATGAGGTAGCAGGTCGTTAAAGAGAGCTTCATAGAAAGATTCTGGCGATGTCAATATCTCACGACTATGCTTCGTTCGAAAGAACAGATCAGAATCCCGGGTCTCTATGCATCCTATCGAATGCGCCTCAGGCCACCGCCCCTATCACACCATCTACCTCTGCTTTAGACGATGGTCCCTTCAATAAGCCCCATGACAGGAAGTAGAAGGGGCTACTGTCATCTGACGGCTACCCAACCTAGGCTTCCTAAGATAAAAACGCTCCCGTCTTATTCCATATATTCTGCCCCACGTTCTGGATGGCGTCTTCTTACAGATGTAGATTGTGATCCTTGTTCCAATGCCACTTTTTGTAGCGCTATTTAGCAATAATATGCACTTTTCTCCAAAGAAGCCTTCTTCCACGTCAGCATTTTCAGATCATGTTCCTCATCAGTTTTTATCACCACTGTTGTAGATAGAATCGGATTCTGGACAGTCGCATTCAGGCTATAAGTTCATCGATTCCGATGTTTTATTGCCCGTTTTTACTCGTACGGATTTGAACAACCTCTACTTTCGGGTGCTTCATAATGCTTCATAACATTTTCTGTTTGAGCCTAGTAGAATCTCTGGTCTACCACTTGTGTGAGATTGGATGACCACTATGACTCTCCTTGTCTTGGTCTTAGCCAGCCGTTTTCACAGATTGTAGAGCAGACTCTCAAGTCCTGTGCCGTTATTAGGGTCGATCTCGCGCGATTTAGATCCTGGAAGGCTTTTTCACATGTCGTTGAAGTCCGTTAACCTACATGCATAAAGATTTTCGTAGATCTTGTTTCGAAGAAAGCGGAGGACCAGTCACTGTTGTCTCCAGACATTTAATTTTCAAGATTATCAATCGTGGAGGCTGTAACTATACACCTTGGAAGGAGCTCTGATACATTATAATAGGGATTTGATAGAGTACAAATATAATCAATCTAGAAGACGTTTGAAGTCAAAGCCGAAAAGTAGGATACTTCTTCGTCATTTTGATCACTCATATGTATTGGCATCACATCGCCCTCGTTTCTCTAACATTGATATTTGAAGGGTTAAGTAAAATTACACTTACTTAGAGTTGAGAGATATTTGGTAGCCGGATGTTCAACCCTGAGATAGCCCTAAGGTTTGCTTTGCTGCTGTCCAACTCTTGGCGCCAAGAGCTGCCAGAACAAATCGTCATTCCCGCCCTCGGTCGGCTTGGTCATCGTCATCTTCTTATTGCGCCAGAATGACGGCTTTCACCAATGCCGTTCACGAGGCGTTGGCTTTGCAAGCGGCAGCAAAGTCTCCAATTGATACTTTGCCCAATCCTATCCATAGTCCTGTTGCGCACCGAGTCGCGCAGCCAAGGATAAGGTGTCTTCGAAATTTTCTGGATGCGCTAATCAACACTCTTATTCAACTTCCAGAGTCTAGCTTAAAGTCACATAATACTTACGTTCCACACACCGATTTCATATGGCCGTGTCAGACGTTTAGTAATCCGGGGTGAACTCTTCGAAAGCCATCGGCTGTCTTTGAGAATCTGTCCGTCCGCCCTCGTAAAGTTTCTTAGGGATCTGAACATCTCAACACCTTGACCTTTCCACCATGGGACTTTTGTATGTCTTATAGCACCCAGCTACGATAGCTTACAGCTAACTCGTACTTCGTAGGGCCACTGGTACACCTCTAGCTTGGCCAGAAGCCAAGCAAAAAGCCAATCAAGTTCGCGAATGGGGAATTGAGGTGTGAATGTCGCTACACTTACCCTCCAGCAATGGCTCATTCGACTCCAGCAATTGCTCGCTATCTGGAACCGTGCCAAGGGTAAAGAGCGGGATGCACTGTTATGGGGAGATGAAGTACGGAGAATTTGTCACATGAGAGTATAGGGAGGGTCTGACACTCAATAGATCGAATACCTAGTTGTGGTTTACGATACTGAGCACAAAAAGCCAAGCTATCTTTACGGCAAGCCGATATTCTAGATGCACTCGCAAAAGATGAAGAGTTGTGCAAGCAGGGGGGATGCGTGCCTGACCTCCAGTCTGTTGCCAGGTAGGAAGCATCTCAATTAATACTCAGATAAAGTTCTGACGGTCGACAGCCATGGCGATGCGTTACCCATTTTTCACCCCGAGTTTGGCCGTTTCATGTTGGAAGCAACACCGGGAAGGCCATGGGGAATAGGTTTCAAAGATCTTCTCGACGTTGAGCCGAACATGAAATGGCGGTTTGTCAAAAGCTCCATCGCTATATTAAGGCGGGTGGGGCCTGATTTGGTGCTACAGGCGCGAAATCGCGATCGATCACATGGAACCCAACGAGTATCCTATAACGTTGACTACCTTCCCTCGACTGGGTACAAGAGATACTTTCACTACACCCTACTATCCTCCTTCCGGCGAGAGGCTTAGGTCGCAGTTTCTGCCGGATGAGATCGCGAATCCGCACATTAGATTTCCAACACTGGCTGCAAACATTAGGTCCCGAAGAGGACGGAAGGTGGAGATAAATGTCCCAATTTTCCAGGACATAAACACATCTCGTCCGTTCAACGACCCTACTGTGGAATATGACTTACACAAGTGGCCGGAAGACGACGATGTGAGGAATGGTGCTGCAAAGGAGGATCACATTTACATGGACGCTATGGCGTTTGGGATGGGGAGCTGTTGCTTGCAGATTACATTTCAAGCTAAGAACATTACCGAGGGTCGACGGCTTTATGATCAATTGAGTCCGCTTGGCCCTATAATGTTGGCCTTGACCGCTGCTACTCCTATCTATAAGGGCTTTCTTGCAGATACGGACGTCCGGTGGAATCAGATCAGCAGAGCGGTCGATGATCGAACACCAGAAGAGCTGGGCGAAAAGGTATACCGATGACTTGTCCATGTCCTGGGAGGTGGTTTGCTAATGCGTCCTAGCCACTGAAAAACGACCGTTGGAGAGTACCAAAATCGAGGTATGCCTCTAATTCAACATACATATCTCAGGACCGTCGTTTGCGGAAGGAGTACATGGACCCAGACCTGGTTGTTGACGAAAAGTTGAAACGGCGGCTACTGGATGGTGGAATGGACGATCTCCTGGCTACACATTTCGCACATCTCTTTATACGGGATCCTATCGTCATCTTTGGTGAAGACTTACAGACCCTCGACCTTACCAAGACGGACCATTTCGAAAATCTGCAGTCAACCAACTGGCAGCACATGCGCTTTAAACCGCCTCCTCCCGACAAAGATACGGGCTGGCGTGTGGAATTCCGACCCATGGAGATCCAAATCACTGATTTCGAGAATGCAGCATTCTCAGTCTTCATTGTTCTCGTCACCCGGGCGATCCTCAGCTTCGACCTCAATTTCTACATTCCCATACCATTGACGACCCAGAATATGGAGACTGCCCACATCCGTGACGCTGTATTGGATCAGAAATTCCACTTCCGCAACGATCCACTGCCTCCGAGGCCTGTCAAAACGAATGGCAGCGCATCCGGTACCTGTACGCCTGCTCCGGTCTCTCGACCACCAACACCTACAGGCCCTGTGGAAGACGAACACTCCCTCATGACGATCAATGAAATCATCAACGGTCAAGCAGGCGCGGGAAGCTTCCCTGGGTTGATCCCACTTGTTGAGTCCTATCTCAACAGTGTAAACGTCGATGTGGAGACCAGGTGTGAGCTTGCACGATATCTTGATCTGATTCGAAAGCGAGCTTCCGGGCAGTTATGGACGGGCGCCAAATGGATACGACACTTTGTTCGCAACCATCAAGAATACCAAAACGACAGTGTGGTTTCGGGAGAGATAGAGTACGAGCTTTTGAAAGCTGTGGAAGAAATCACCAGACAGGAGGGCAAGGGTCGAGGAATTGGGAGGGAAATGCTGAAGGTCGACGACACTGCGGTAAAGCCGAGCGGCTTGAGTGCTTGTGGTTGAATCAGGAAACACCAAGGATAGAAAAGAGACAGGCTGCATCTCGGGTGATATATGGACATGAAAGGATGTATCAAGCATCATGATCAGAAAATTGGAGTTGTTGGTAGATTCCGTGATACTTTAGCATTATTCTCTAGCGTTGTTCTAGTGGCAGAGTTGGACAGGATCATTCTAATCTTGCATCCTGATGCATTGTCGTGACCTTTATATTACTAATTAGGATTGCTCATCGAGTAAAGATGGAATCTCATGCAGTTGAGCGTGGAATTGGAAGCGAGCATCCTCTCGCCTCCCCCGCTTCACTCGGGGTACTTTAGCTACCTCGTACTTAGCCAACCGAGTCAGCTCAGCAATCGGATCCAACGTCGCACTCTTGGTCATCCCCCGATCACATCGCCGGATTGCTCGCATGTCAAGATCGCTTCGTAACACCATGTCGACAAGCACTTTGCCCACGATATGTTTTCGACAGTCACACCATCTCCAATGATGTAGCTCGACCCCGCTCGCCGAATCGCCTCCGACTTCTCACGAGACGCGCGAGTTGCTGGAACTGCCACTCTGAACAGCTTTGGACGTCAAATATCATGGAGGGCATCCATGGGGTTGATGTCAGCTGGCTGCACCACACGAAGAAAGGTAAGCACAATGCCCATGAGAGATGACCGAGAGCAAGAGTCGAAGCTGGGATAGTCTGTCTACCGTTCTGGAATGTCTCGCTGATCACTTCGCTCATTAGGCCATCCTCATGAGCACATAAAGACATCAGAAGCAGAAACAAGTCCCATCGCCGATGCGCCTACAAAAGAGGAAACGCCGACCCCAAGCCAGCGACAAGACAATTCAATCCCAGAAAAGACCAGCAACGGAGATGTCTCGGGAACGAACCATGCCAGTCATCATATACATCGACCTCATCTCCCAACCCGAGCGAATACCGACAAGGATGCGCCTTCAACCCCAGCACAAGCAGCTCAGAGAGGCACCAAGGATCCAAAACCCAGCCCCGCACTTTCACTGGGTCGACGGAACTCATGGATGTCTAGTATCAGCTCTAAATTCTCTTCCAGCTCGAACAGCTCCTCCACCCCTGCGTCTCCGGCATCAACTTCAACTTCAATGACAAGCCCAAGTCCGCAAATTGAGTCTCCGAATTCACTCAGCGTTCCTAGCTCTCCAGGTCCTAAAGACGTCAAGAAGTCCGAGTCCCCAAGTCCCTCACCGTCAGCCACACCACCTAAATCTAGTCATCCGTCTTTCTTGTCAAGTGCGCTCAGAAGATTATCATCCAGTGGTGGAGCAACCCTTGCCGCGAAACCTTCAAGCACAGGTGGAATAGTCCCACGAAAAGTCATGAACGTTGATCCATACCGTGAGCGGTGCAAAATTCCAGATCTAGCGGCAGCAAAGTTACGGCGAGTCTCGTTCTCAGTCGATGTGGAGATTGCTGCTCCAGCGAAGTACAGCGAGGAAGAACCGGATGAACCTTCACCGCCTCCACCTCCACCAGGGCGAAGACCAAGTCTCACGGTTCTGGAGAATCAAGTCGACTCCAGAAAGCGGAAAGATCAAAAGCTTAAGAAGGGTGAAGGTGCTGCGCTGAAAAACCCACAGGCGGTTACATGTGAGAAGGAAGCGGAAGGAGTGGTGAAAGAGTCGGGGGAAAATTTAAATTCTCAGAATTACACTGCAGCAGGCTCAGTCGAAGGTGAAGCAGGCCCAACTCGAAAAAGGGAAAAGAAGAAACGGTCGGAAGCGGAGAGAAAAGAAAGAAAGGAGCGCAAGCGAGCGGAAAGTATATCCAACGGTGAGAAGCCTAGAGAAATTAAGCAAGAAAGCAGCAACAGTAGCGACGTGGCAGAATCACCACCTAATGGAGCCAATACACCGCCTAAAGCTTCGGACCGCCCTACCACCGACCCTCTCCGGATTTATCGACGTTGCTGCCAACTGCGAGAGACGCCAATCTTGAAGCGGATCTCAGAGCAGATCTCGTCACCAAATGCCTGTCCAGTTGCTACTCCAGGAATCGTATCATGTCTGGATCTATCTGGATTCTGGATGCAGCTGCCGGATATCATTACTCTCAGTGACTATCTGGCTGTTGTTCCGGTTAAGAAACTGATACTCGAAGATTGCGGTTTGGGTGATGAAGCTGTGCGAGTAATTCTTGCTGGACTCCTGGCAGCAAAGACACCAGAACAAGCCAAGCACAACAAGAAGCTTTCTAAAAAAGCGATTGAGGACATCAAACATGGTAAAGCAGAGAAGCTCGGCGTCGTCGAAAAAGTCTCGCTCAAGAATAATCCCAAGATAGGCAAAGAAGGGTGGCAACACATCTGTCTCTTCTTGTACATGTCTAGAACCCTCAAAGCTATAGATATCTCCGGCATAGCATTGCCGCAGCCAAGCACGGGTGCTGAAGGCACACAAGGCGCTATTGACGTATCTACACTTCTGGAAAAGTCGATTGCAGGACGGCTTGCTGGATCACATCTGGAGGAGCTAGTAATGGGTGAATGTCGTCTGCCGCTTGGTACGGTCGAGAAGATTGTAGACTCAGTCATGCAATGCGGTGTGACAAGGCTAGGTCTTGCAAGTAACGGCATCAATTTGGATGGATTCCACCACATCTTACGATATGTGAAATCTGGGAAATGCGAAGGACTCGACCTTGGAGGAAATGATCTTAGTGAACATCTTCATCTTTTGGCCGATGCACTGGACGAGAAGAACCCTCTGTACGCTCTAAGTCTGGCAGACTGTAATCTCAAAGCGTCGTCTCTGGAACCTCTGTTCCCTGCACTCGTCAAGCTTCCGAATTTCCGCTTCATCGACCTGTCCCACAACCGTGATCTGTTCGCCAATCAGCCGAATGCTCTCAGTCTTCTACGCAAGCATCTCCCGCAGCTGCCTATCCTTAAAAGGGTACATTTGATGGACGTCGCAATGACCCCCGACCATGCCATCGCTTTGGCGGAGGTACTACCGGAAACCAAAGCACTTGCACATCTCAATATCCTCGAGAATCATCTTCTGTCACCTCTGGCTTCTGCAAAGGATGAATCCACTCAGGAAGAAGCTTGTGCTCTTTACGCTTCTCTAATGGCTGCGGTCAGAGTATCTAGAACGATCATCTGTATCGATATTGACGTACCAAGTGCAGACTCGAGTGAAGTGGTCAAGGCACTGGCGAAGCAGGTTATTGCCTATTCTCTGCGGAATCTTGAACGTCTTCCCCTCAATGAGAATAACGAGGCTGCGGTCGCCGCAATGAATGATGCACATGAAGAAGATAAACATGTCACCGTACCTGACGTACTGCTGCACATTGTTGGCCATATAGAAGATGACGATCCAGATGTGGGTGATGAGCCAGCACCAGACGATGACTACATCGTTGGAGGCACCGGTGTAGTAAAGGCGCTGGGAGTCTGCCTGAACAGGTCGCGCGATGGACGACGAGGCTCGCACGATGTGTCCCCAATGGCCAGCGGTACAGCAACGCCGAAGCACGTTCTACAGGGAAGCCAGGTCAATCAAGGCAAAGCGAAAGAGATGTCGAAAAATCTTTTAGGCAGTGCCAGGAAGATTCAAGCCCGCCTTCAGCCGTCTCTAGTCAAAGAAGCCCGAGCCGGCGACGTAATGAGTTACAGTAAGCCTTCCTTCTATCCCCTACCTCAACAATTACTAACGCTCCCCCAAGGACGTCTCCAATTCCTCGACTCGACCCTCTCGCGCATGATCGAACGCTTCGAGAACGAATACCCCGAATGCCGCCTCTCCCCAGCGCACAACACCGCTCCCCTCCCCTCCCTCTCCTCCTCCGACCCCTCCGCTCCAGAAATCGACACCAACCCCCTCTCCCCCTCCTCCCGCACAACCTACCGCACCGAAGCCTTCGCGCCAGACCAACTCTCCCCCTCCCCCTCCTCCCCATCCATCGTCCCCATCATCTCCCGCCGCCCCTCCGACACCTCCCTCGCCTCGCGCCAAGCCGCCGAGGAAGGCCGCATGCACCGTTTCGGGCAGCAGCTCCGGCGCGACATCCTGCGCCCCCAGACGCTGGATTACGCGCACGGCACGACGGGCGAGGAGGAGCCGGAGGCGCAGCATTTGAGGGAGCTGAGGGAACGGTGCGAGGCGCTCACGGGGGAGGATATTAGGCAGGCGTATAAGGAGGTGGGGATGGAGGGGATGCTGGAACGGTTGGGGACTACGGCGGAGGAGTTGAGGGAGTTGGAGGAGAGGGATCCGAGGGTTAGGGAGGGGATGGTGGGGAAGTTGTTGAATATGGGGAGGATTGGGGGTGGGGGTGGGGAGGTGGGTTCCTAAAGACCGGGGGTGGTGAATTGAGAGTGGATTACTTTGTGTTCTTCGATGGTCTATGGAGCGGGCGTCGCTGGGCTGTGGGGATGTCATATTAGCGCTGGGGCTATGTGTCTGCGGCGTCTGGTTCAAGCATGGAGTATTCAGCGTCACTTGTTACATCCTCAGCGGGAAACTTCAACGTTCGTGTGTATGTATGTGTGTATGTATAAATGCTTCTTACCAAAATCTCCCTCCCCTTGTATTCAACCTTTAGCCCGGCTACGCTGATTGGCATCGGTGTTTCTATGGACCGCTGGCACGCTTTGTGTTTTTTATAAATGCTCTCGCTTACGGCATGCTGTTCTCCCTTCGCTCTTTCCCTCCTTATCTAGCTTCCCAAGTCCTAGTCTTTGCCACTCCACCCGGAGCCCTGATCTTTCTCCTACTTGCATTTCCGCTATCGCCGGTGCTAGCAAGGGGAAGTGGGTTCTGGGGAGGAGTACGCTGGTTGTGTCGATTCGATTTCTCTGGAACAGGAAGAAAGGAATGGAAGTGGATGCTTTTGCGTATTGAGTTGAGGCTTGAGGCTGAGGGGAAGGGGAAGGGGAAAGGCGCTCTGTTGGGTTGGGCTTGCGGGGATGGGTTTGGGGATTGGAGGGGGATGAGGGATAGAGAATTGTTTGTGTCATTGTGTCGTTGTGGAGTTGAAGTCTGGAGAATAACTCCCATGTTCACGCAGCCCACTTATACGTTCCGTTCCGAGGATACCTCTTGAGCTGCTTAAAGCGGGAGAAAACTGTGACGGAGCTTGAAGTAATGGAGAGATGAACTATCGATGACGAGATAATGAAGGACTGATTTTGGAGGGGATTCAAGAGGAGGTGGATTCGATTGTACGATACTATCAAGGAAGGCATTAGCATGAGATAAGTGCGGATCGTCATGCGTGGTGGGTGATGCTTAGGTATCAGTGAGAAGAGGGAGGAGTTAACATTCAGAATGCTTTCCTTGGCCGTTTTCACTGAGAACCACACCTCGCCCTGTAATGAGTCTTGGTGACATCCCCATATATATAGCTTCGCCGTCTTCTGGTCTGTCTTGGAATATTGCTCTCCGTTATGGCCTTCCCCCCTTTTTTTCTTGCGGAGCGGATGTTTGGAGGGATTTCAGGGGCTTCAATACTGCATTGGGGGTTTCAGCGGCTGCGACTGCTGTAGCTTTATATTCTGTGTATTTTTGGCCCCCTGTGCATATTAGAGGAGGGGGAGGGGAGGGAGGGGCGGGGGAAGAGATTGGGATGGAACTCTGTCATGTGGGACCTGATTTTTTCAGGAAATTGGGTTCGCTTTGGCTTTAGCTCGACTTTTTTTGGGTTGGATATCACACCTCTGCCGCTCTTCGTTCTCTTTGCTTCTCGTGGGTGGAGGGGGAGGCGTAGAGGGTGTTAAGGAGGAGGACTCTTCCGGTAAAGCAGCTGACAAGAATTGAACGACGGGCTGGAATATCGAGATTGGCCGTCTCAAGTGGATTTTCTGGATACTGTCCGGAGATCTCCCAATGCAGGATACTAAACTCTGGTTCCTATTCGTTCTATGCGCTCGACGGTGGTGTTTGAATATATGTAGGCATGGGTATCAATTCAACTCATAGACCCAATCTCATAGGCTACTTGTTTTAGCCCTTGCCACCAGCTATGATTCTGGTTGGTTATTTTTGTTTTATAACTATGACACTGGAAAGGACTGCACTGCCGAAAGGAACGGTCGTGGCTGAGACGCGGCTTGAGTTAATTTGTCTGAAGATGCGGACTAAGGAGGAGTACTACCTACCGTACTTCCGTGGGCAACTTCTTAAAGGGATCTATGGTTGAGGGTAGGTTTCCAGGTTGTGGAACTGCCGAGATGGCGAATGGTGGATCGGTTTCTAGAGATGATATGGTATTTAATTTGATGATTTTTGAAGCCGAAATGATGTCCAGAGAGTACGTAGGTTTTGTGTTAAGCTGAATTATTGATATTGAGCGTTGCAGGAGCCAGGTAGACCTCGTGTTCTCAGTGGATTGGAGAAGTCGGTATGGTGGGAATAGGGGGACGCGGATCTGTACGCGGAGGTAGTCAACCCTTCAGCATTTTCTCGGGCATTTGCAAGCAACCAGCAGACCGTGCTATCCACCATGAATGTTCATTGACCGAGCAGATTAATCATGAGCGTCCCCGTCGTCTCCCTTTCCCACGTCTCCTCTTCACCTTTCCGTCATTCCCATCCTCGTTCAATTTCACATCCTCATCCATCTTCGCCATCAACTGAGTAGGGGTAACGTATTTCTCAACAGTATCGTCTCTCATCGGCCCGTACCAGAACTTAACGGCGGTCCAATATTGCTTCGCAGTGGATTTGTCATAAACGTGGACACACTGAAGCCGTGTGAGCGCGGTGGAGATGATAAACCGCGCCAATGCATCGTCTCGATCTCTCAGCGTGGTGTTTAAGCTGTCGTAGATGCCCGGCAGGTTTTCCTCGTCGCTTTCCTCCAGGACGTAGAGGACTCCGCGTGCGAGCAGGTACATGCGAACTTGTACTGCCCATGTGAGATAGTTGTTGGGATGAGACTCCAGAGATTGGATGCGAAGCTCTGAAACATAAGGGCGTTGATTGAGAACCTCGCTGATAGAATAGTCGATCTCGGGATCGGGAATGGCTCCTGTGAGAAGATCTTTTCGCTTGTAGCGCAGTTCTTGTTTGACGCATTTCTCAGTCGATTTGGAGAGTTGCTGGTGCTCTATGTGCTTTAGCTTCTTTTTCGTTTCGAGAGTTTGACGCTTTGTGTCAGATTGACTTGGGCGTTCGCTGCTGCCCTCTGCTTGAGTATCTCGGGCCGCAAGAATGTCTTTGTCGATCTGCTCGATATCTTTTTGCACAGATGCTAATCTTGAGTGGACTTCGGCTTCCTTTTCTTCTAATTGTTTCCTGAAGCTATCAAGCTTCGCAGCACGGGACTCTTTGCCCTCGGTCCCGAAGGAACCTTGATAAACTTCGGGTACCAACTCGAAAAGATCAATCAAATACTTTAGCAGACCAACACTAGGTTCAATTTGCTTCCATAGATCTTGTGACTGCAGCATAAGTTTCATTTGGAAGGACCAATGGTTGTAATTATCACTACCATGGAGTTTTTCCATGTTTTCAAGTACTAGAAGCGGCATGTTGAACGTGTAAAAGAGGAACCCCGGTCTCCTGACAATGCGTGCCCTTCAAGAAGACTGATGCTGACTTGATTTCGCGGGTGGAGTAGGTACTTTAGAACTCGAAGTTGTTGTGTTACCTAAGGGGGAAAGGAAGGAGAGGATGGTAATTGGTCAATAAGCGAAACGTCCGTGCTCAGCCCTAAATCCTTGGCACTAGGATGTTCATGCATAGACGATCAGTTAAAGATATTTCTCCCGGAATCCTGATACCAGAACTCATGCATAAGGCCTAATAGGCTCCTATTCTAGACGTCCTGCGTATTGTTCAAGACCTCCATTTCCTTACCTACTCCTTCAGTGCCCTCTGGACTAGAACGTTTTTTACTTGCATAATTTCTCGCCATGAGCTTTGTGTTCCCCTAGTCTCGTCCTTGTCACTCGCCGTTCATAACCCATGGACGAACTCAACTTGGAGGGAACTTTCGGGCCGCCACTCGAAGGAGGGCCGGCACTTTATTGCACTATATGTGGCGGTCCCATTCGCGACTCGCCCTTGTCTCCGAAGACCAAATGGCTGAGTGAGGCCGTCCTTTTGAGTTCTTCTGGCGAATCCGAGGACTGTCCATCGCCGTCAGTGAACGAGGTTACTCTACGTGGTGGTGAATATTTTCGAATCAGGCATACTCAAAAAGTTCTTACACCTCTCGATTTCCACTTAGATACAGGCCTATGCATTCTCTGTCACCAAAGCTGTTTTTTACTCGCTCAGAAGGCCTTGGCCCATTATAAAATAAATCCTATCCAACAAATATGGAAGACTTTGGAACTCCGAGCGCCTAAGTCACCACCGTTCGTTTTGCAGCCACCTGTCGAATGGCCGGGTATATGGAAGTCTCAAGCATGGGAATGGCAAGATTGGGACTCCGACGAGGAAACAAGTGTAAATAGTATCCCGTTTTCACAAACTATTTACTGACTCCGCTCAAGGTGTATCAAGCAGATCCTGGCTTTTTTTCAACCCGCGATACCGGACTCCTCAAAGATCTAACAATCTTACCACCACCGATTTCAAATGAGGATACTTTGCCAAGAGACGGTATGGCAGCGTGCCTGCCACAACTGCCGCCGGAAATCATAAATTGTATCATGGAACACCTGCATCCCTTCATGGATCCGCCAGAACATTGCACCTATCTAGTATCTCCGAACTATTGGCTGTATGCATTGAAGCGGCATGATGTTCTACCGTGGCTTTCGGACTTGGATGCTGCTGCTCTTGAGGAAAAAGAAGAGCAGAGGCCGATAGGCAAGATGTGGGACTGGGAATTGTTTGTCCGGCGACTAGCTCAAGAAGACACTTACGGACTGGGAAGAGAGGGGCCAGTTTGGGGGAATGAAGGTCTCAGTCCTCGGTTGAGAAATCGCAAAAGAATATGGAGACTCGCACTCGATATGTTGGATGAAAATGCCGAAAGTTTGGAGCGTGATTGAATCTAGCACGGAAATAAAGCTCATGAACTCTACAATATAGTTCCAGCCTCGAGCTGGACCATAAACGCCCTTGATTGGCCGGTAAACTCCCTCAAATAACAGACGTCAAGGTTACAAGCAAACGGAGCGTCGGTCTTGTAAGGTTTGACAAGGCAGATGTACTAACGCAGCTGTTACTCTTGCTTTCTCTCTAAGTAGGCGATTGGAGCACGTGAAGAGCAAACGATATTAGTAAATGGTAAAATCTTCAAAAAAAAAAGAAATATTGATTGGCTGTGACGATTTACTGGGCCGCGCAATAGGCGGCTCCCAAGGATCACAACCTCGACTGACACAAAGTGACAAGGGAAGCGACTGAGTGATAAAATGGACGATCTGGCTATCCCACGTTTCCCAGTGGCCGCAAAGAACAGAAGCGATCATGCGCCACGCGATTGCGCATCTACACAGCCGTAAACTATCATCTCATCCCCAACTATCGACATCTCAGAAGCTTCGACACACGCTAGATCACCCGTCCAACTAGCAGACTACTGGCTCAATCAATCATTATGTCGGCCACTTGCTTCGGAATCTGGCCTGCAACCTCGCCGAGCCTCCTCCTGGTGCTTTTTCTGTTAGCTGTCAAGCTGGGATGCGCTGCGCCTGTAGCCGCCGACAATAGCACCCTCGGTTTATCAGGCATTGAATGCACCCGCAATCCAGAATGGATAGGCCGGTGGTGGAAGCCAGATATGGTTCAACACTGCAAAGCAGCCCTACAGCGACTCGAATACGATGAAGTAGTCGGACGAATCAACCACCTACACGAATTCCTGCCCGAGGGTGAGACACCAGTATATGATCTACCGGTCGTGCGAACGCCTCACAAGACAACATGGGGTCTGTCCCAGATTTGAAACCTTTTTACGCCGCTTGGGAGTAGCAAAGCTGATATGTGATAGGTCCCTGCACAATCGCAGTGACAACGCTCAAGTCGCTGACGCGAAAGGGTTTAGAGCCTACACGGGAGATCGGTCAGGGCCCGTTTCCGGACTCGGATCGAGCGAGTTGGGTTACGATGGTGAAGTATGGCAAGCTGATACTGTCAAGCTGCATCGACTCGCGTAGACCCACGGCTGGAGTATATGCAGCTGGTAAGTTCTCTCCTTTGCACACTCACCACCAGCCAAGATCGGTCATTGGGGCCTGCACGATTCACTACTCTTGCTTTCTGCCTCCCTTCCCCCGGGAAAAAGCTTTAAGCTAAGTTACTGACAGATATGCCAGGGGTGATGGAGGGACTGGGACTCTTCATCTACGGGACGGGGTCCCGAATGGATTTCAAAGTGGGTCAAAGCGTCAGTGAATTGAGTCTCCCAGGCTCCAATGCCACAAACGGCGATGGCGAGCTTGCGTTCGGTACTAGCTTCCTCTGATCGAGCGAACGGAGCTTTGGGTCTTTCTATGCAGATAGACTGTAGCTGCTAGGGGTGAGGTATCGAGGTCTCTCCACGACGCTGCAGTCTTCGTCGCGTAAGCTTTGCGTTTGGGAATGTCCTCAATTGGCTTCAGTCGTATAATCATCCCGTAGCAATCTTCCCTCCGTAGCCACATTGAGCAGTACCCTCCATGCATCATCCCGTCCAATTCACAAAGTGCTTTCTCCCCACCGTCGCCTTTCGTTATGAATGCGACCGATATCTCAAACCCGGTAGAGGAGAGTCCTCGATTTGGTAACTCCATCGCTCCTTATCTTTATCCCGTGAAGATCCCCCACGCGATCAGGCGCTTCTGATCAAAGGGCTATGATTGTCCTGCGCCTGCGGGTGAGATGCTCATCATCAGGTATTTCTTTTCCCGTGATGTTAGGAAACGGGACGGGGGTTGACGTACGCTCTGCCAACGTACATATGAAAAGTAATATATCTCGCCCCGTCGACGGGCTGTTGGTCCTGAGAACTTTGGGTGCCCATGCTGTTGGGGGTGAAGACTGGGGATTGCGATAGCGAGCGGGGAATTAGACGTACGTTTTTCGAGGATGGTGCGGTGACGAGTTCTTCTCCTCTCCTCTACTCTACTCTTGACACGCTGAGAGTTAACGGTCTTGATGACGACATTGGATGACGACATTGGAGAATCGAGCTCCTCTATACCGAGCACCGGGGCGGTCACCGGGGGGGTTTCTGATTTCAGAGTGCAGTTACTGTTGGCTGCACTGTTGCTTGGCGATATCGGAGCTGATCGTTGTGCTATCCTTGTATGGTGGGAAGGGGAGGAAGGGGTTTTCTGGTAGAGTGTAGATTCTAAGGTTAGACGGGGGCTTTGTGAATTATGGAGCTGATTATTACCTCTTTGGTAGGTGATGGAGTTGAGCTATGAAATGAGGCGTGAGCTGAGTGGGAGAGTTGTGACGAATGATGGTAGATAGATAGTGTGGTGTTGGAATAGATCACCCATTAGCACCGAAGTGGTTCTATCGATCTTCTACGTCAAATGAAGATTCAAGGGAATTAGCGGAGGAAATCATGGACCTTGTTTGAGGCAGACTCCTGAAAGGAAACATGGAGAGAGAGGATGTCTTGCCTGCTGGTTTCACTATCTCAGACGCAGACTTGGACCGAATTACTTGCTTCTCACATCCCCTTTCAATTACTATCTCTCTAAGCCGTCTTCATTATAAAAGGTTTGGGACTTTCGTAATTCGAGCCTAGGCTTCGTCGTCGGGTCTCTGACTAGGTCAATCGCTGTATTTTCATTCCTTATTCCGTTTTTTTTCTTCTTTTCACACACCATGATCAAGAAGACAAACTCAAAAAGGCAGACATATAGGATAAAGGGCAACAGCCATGCGCGGGTTTTCAATGTCTACTCGTCAAAGCTGTCTCCATCGAGTCGTCAGAGTATGTTGGATGTAAGCATCTGACTAAAGGGGGTACAGTAATACTAATCTCGTTGCTTAGCCCGTAGCTAGTATTCACATAGGCCTGGCTCGCCCGGGTGGCATACTGATATTGATAATTCGAAGCTTGTCCTTCAGCGCTTTGTTACCAAGATTGCGGAACTTGGAGATATCCTGGACCGAAAATTCTTCTTCTGTAGCAGGCGGGTTCGAGTTTCCGGCTTCAGCGCTATCAAACTTCCCCCAAAATTCAGTCTCGGAGGACGACATTCTGCTGCGGTTGATCCTGCCGTGTAGCTTCCATAAAGCAGGTTGCCAGTCCTTGAATGAATAAGGGACGATAAGTCACTAGGCAGGCACAGACGATAGCGGCGGCAGGTTCGATCTGGCTCCATGTGTACTGAGCGGTTAAGCTGTCTTTGAACGATGTTAGCAAATCGATCTCAAGATGGTCTGACGCAGATATAGACAGGAGATGTCTTTCGTCTCTATGTCTTGAATGGTCACGATGCGCATCACTCCTGCCACACAGGAGCTGAAGTAGTTGATTGCTTTGCTCCCCCGCAAGAAACCGGAGGGGGACTGCAATTCTCGCAAGGACTCCTGCGGCAATGCCCACTTGCACCATTTGGTTGCCTCTCGGATTAGAGTTGATCATCTCATTCGAAGACATGTTTCAGTGATGCGAAAGATGGAGATCGATGATCTTTACGCTTGTTTCACTCGCGGAAAAGTATCGGACGAGCGAGAAGTATGAAGAAAAGTGCAATCTCGCACATTCGGAGAGTGTGGGGTGTGTGAGTGTGCCACGCTCGTGCATGAATTAGGCAACCTTGCAGCTCTCTGAAACTTCCTCTCGGAAGAAAGGCCTCTTTCAGAGGCAAGCCATTGGGTTTGAAAGCCTATCCAGGAAGGCTTAGAGCATGCTTTGTATGGAAGAGCCTTAAGCAAACTCTAGTAAGGACTTGGAGATGCAGGGAGAATTTTATTTGGAGTCTTCAGCACTGAAGATATGGCACACAAGCCTTGAAGCGGCTAGATGACGATCAAGCGCTCATTATTTTGTGACAATAGCCTGCAATATCAATGCTGCTTGAGATAAAACAAAACTCGATCCAATCCAATATTGACGGTTTGAGAATACTGGCGAAGAATGATACTTGCAACGTTGATAGGTACCATAAGTTGCTCTTCATCCCTTGTTGTTTCGGTTCCCTTAATTCTTTGAGATAACCAGAACCCCAAAGTGTGGCGCACTCAGATGAGTGTGCCAGTACTCTCTCGTCTGACCTGATGTCGGAGCCTCCATCTCCACTTTCGGTAGCTCTATGGGTCTCCACGCCATTTCCCCTTTCAATCCTCCTTCTCTTGCAGACATCTCGTAGACGACCTTTTTCAGATAATAAGCATCAAATTCAACCTTTCCCGATTGAAGTATTGAAACTAGGTGCGTCCTGATTCCATCGGGTACCTCATTTCCGGGGAGAACGGCGACTTCGTTGAGTCCTACAGGCCTCACTTCTAGGATCTTCTGGAGGTGAGCCTCAGGATCCTCAGACGGATGCGGCGCGACCCCGACAAAGACGCCATCGTCTTTGAGATTCATCGCTATCGTCCGATACATATCGGTCATCTCCTGCTTACTCGCTGCGTAATTCAAGAGCCAGGCACCAAGGACCAGATCGTATTCTCCGGTCCCGAAGATCTTGGGTTTGCTGCAGTCGCCCACTTCGAATTGCACACTCTCGGAGGCGACCGTGGCCCTCGCAAGGTCAATCATACTGCTCGAAAGGTCAACTCCAAACACTTGGGATGCACCCCATGAATGAAGGGCTTGCGTGTAGAGGCCTGTTCCGCATGCGAGGTCGAGGACCTTGGCGCCTTTGACGAATGGTGATACGGCCACTTTGACGTTGTGATCCACCAGTTTTGCGGTGGGGAGCTTACGCATTTCGTTGTATGAAGCGGCGATGGTGTCGTACTGAGTGGCCATCCCGCTCAGAGTAGTGAGTGATGAATTGTTTGGTGGTGTTGACCTTGAATCTACATCAAACGCTGTGATCTACGCTCTGAAGAGATGATTTGTTCCTTGATGTCATGTAGTGATGATCTGCGCTCTTCGCACATCATTGGATAGTGACAGAGCCGCATGAAGCACGTCTGATCTTATTAGGGATTGTTTCATGTGATCGGTGGATTGATGCATGACGTCTTGCTCGCCACAGATATTCATTGAGTGGAAGAAGGTCACGCGCTAGTGTACGGAGTTATCTACGGAATTAGCATTTGTTGACTCTCCTTCGGTCCTCCGTAGTTCTACATACACAGCAACCAGAATCCTTGCTCTGTCGGCGCAGAGCATGCTCGCATGAAAGCAATTCGTGCTCATGGATTGAGACCTCAACCATGAGTCGGTATATTCTTCCAGGGGGAAGATTTCACCCTTACCACCACTTGCACCTCCTTTGCCCGCTCAAGAGCTCGTGAGCCACAAAGATCCGCAAACCCGCGAAGATTCGGGCATACTCCTGGAATAAACATTGAGGATGCCGGCTTTCTCTCCGGACCACTTGCAGAAGATATCGCCGCTCAAGCAGGACACAACAACAGCTGTTAAAAATTTCGCAAGACCAGCTACTTTTTCTAGGGCACGGTCAAAGAGACAGCCACACTCTCTCAATTACTAGACAAAGAGGCGGCTTCAAGAGCTACAAAGCCTGCATAGATCATAGGATACTCTCGCGAGCTATGGGGCCCGTATCAGGCTCTCGTCGCTGGGTCACGGGATGCAATGGTAGAAGGACTGGCGTATGGAGCTGAGGCTAAGGCAGACGCAAAGAAGCTTACCGATTGCGAAGACCAGCGCCTACGAAGTGATACCCTGCAGAGTATATTTGGATTCGTGTCGGATAGTCGTGAAAGCAACACGAACTTCGGTTCCACCTTCGCATACGCCGGGGATCTACCAGCTTTGCAAGAGAAGGGATGGGACCACAAGCTGTGGCTTAAGGACATAAAAGTACAATTTGGATATAAGGTGGTGTCGAAGATGTTTAAAGAACAGAAGAACCAAGCGGCAGAGCCCTGAATGCTCTCTTGGTATTGGGCGTTGGCCCTCAATTCCAGGAGGTCGGATGCCCCCAAGACCCTGTCAAGTTTATGTAACTACTCTTGGACCTTAGCCAACTCCTCAGTGGTGGTTTTGGGAATAGAAACAGAAGGAAGGATAAAGCTAGATGATTGACGGCTGGACGGTTCTATCACTACCTTCCTGTCACCGAGAACTTTGAGCCCGCAGAGCTCAATGGTTGCCGAAACGCCCCACAAAATGGCGGATCTGGCGTATAATGGTCGCAGCATTTCTCTAGACTATTTGGCGGTCCTGAAGTCTCCTTTTAGCATTGTCTACAGATTTCCTCAATCTGTATTGTTGCCAGAAGCTGATGATACGTCAGGCTTACTAAGCAATTCCGGCTGGCACGTGAACAGCTGCGACCTTCGGATCAGTCAAGCGAGCTCCAAATCAAAAACGTGCTGATATTCTTTACTTGCAATATCACCATATTCCACAAGGTTAACCTCGGGCGAGCAGCCTGATCGTAGTGAACTCAAGGTCTGCTACTATGGCCGCAACAACGTCCTACATCATCTTCCTCAGCCCTCCATTGTCTACACCCGAGCAAATACAAGACATCGCCAGACTGCCGCAGCGTCCGGAGATTAGAGCGATCAACGAAGAAGAGTCAGACGCAGACGAGCAAGACGAGTACGGGGAGCAGCCCGCCGCTTCGACAAGCTGCTGCGTAGTTGACCGCTCAACCAAAGATGCAATCGTTGAGTGGGCAAGATCGTCCGGCGTGGTGCTCAAGCCTATCATCCCTATCATTCAGACAGAGTCGGCCGATACGACAGTCGCCCACCAAGATAGCTATCCGGTGCCATACTTCCTCTACGGTAGGCTTGATTCTTACGCTTTGCTCCGAAGCATCCTTGGCTTGGCACAGCCACCGACTCTACAAAGAGCCTCCGTCAGCGATTACGAGACCAAAACCTGGGACGGAAAAGATGCCCTCATCCCTAGTGCCACAGGTAGAAGCGTTGAAGGCCGGGTGTACATGACCATATCTTATGACGAAGTTGAAAAGCTGGCTGATTACGAAGGTTTCGCTTTCGAGGTTAGCAAATGCCATATCACCTATGCCAACGGGGAAGTGTGTGAAGGAAACGTCTTTCGGTATCGTGGTGATCGACTTGGCTTGGAAGACCTACACGAGCAGATATAAAGAGCCCAACATCGAATTTGTCGAGTCTGTCTTAGCGAGGAATCTTCGCATCTATCGTTTCCTCCTTCTCATATTCATCCCATCTTTAATACTTCTGGTATGGGTGTTGCAGCCAAAGTTGAATCAATCAGTCTTCTTTTTCATACACCTCCACTCCTTGTTGCTGCTTATTCCTGTAGAAGCACACGCCAACTGAACACAAATTTTGGATGATGAGGGTTGCGCGCAACCCTTTCTTGCATGTTGAGTGAGAGCTGTGGTCCGCCCTGCACCTTCTACAAGTAAAAACAAGCAGAAACTCAATCAGATTCTGTCGTGCGGTCGGTAAATATTCCCGGGTACAAGAAGACCAAAACAAATGTCTAGAACGCCAAATATCTCAAACGCGGGCTTGCATTGTTAGAAGACCGGACAAGCCTTGTAGTACATGACCGGACGGGGCCTGGGAAGAACGGGGCGTTGCAACTACAGACAATCCCGATACTTGCGACATCTACCATTCGGTAACCGACGAAGAGACATTCACCAAGTTAACAATGCTCAGAGGAAGGAATTCAAAACCTAAGTGCCTTTTCCCAGCGAGTTGCTAGCTGCCAATACGTAGTGTGCACTTACTACTGGGAGTTTGAATCCACGCTCAAATACCCCTACCTGGCCACCAAGTAGTCCTGGCTTCGCTGAGAGCACTAGCAGTTCACTAAAGAAAGGGCTGTACTATTATCCTGGCTAAGCCAGATAGAGGCTTCTCAAGCGGAAACCACCCGGCAAAATCAAACCGGCGCTGCTCCATCCTTGGATGACTCGATGAGAAGGACTTTGCTATTGGAATTGAGACTACTAACTGTACTAGTACATAAGGATACAAATACTGAGTTCACTCAAGATGCCCCGAGTTAGGAGCTAAGCGAAGCGCAAGCTTTTCGCAAACAGGAGTTGCTCATCCAGTCCACCACTCCACCAGTCGCCAATTGCCAAATCGCGGATATCGTGTTTTGCTGGGCTAAGACGCGTATTTCGAGAAATCCGTGAAGCCCATTGAATCTCCATCTGGATTGTAATCTCCTGGCCTCATTCCTTTCTCTACATCCTTTTGGCTGCTCAAGCTGGATTTGTGGAGGTGCTCAGAGCTTTGAGACGTAGTGCCTATCTTTGTTGATTTGGAGGATGTAGAGCCTACTTTAGTCGATTTAGATGACTGGTCAGATAAGTCGCTGGAGTCATTTATCTCCTTGATCTGTCGCTGTGGCGGTCGGGTCGACTCAAGGAACCGCGGAAAGTACAACGCGAGCAGTGGCCGACATGCCGGAGCGGATACGCAAATCTAAAAAGTGAGTTGATTGATCAAGTAAATTCGAGTAGGCTACTCACAGTACCAAGATCGACCTCAACTGCAGAGCATATCCACAATGGCCAACTGATCATTCTGGTGAGCGAGTGTTATGAAAGAAGCTCATGGTGCCGTCTTACCCTGTCCATGTTTCATCGTACGATTTTACCAAAGCCTGGTCGACAAAGTAGGCATGGACGACGCCTGCTATACAGACAATGATACCGCCACCGAAGATACCAATGACAGCCAAGCGCTGCTTGCGCGGGAGCTGTAGACTCCACACGATTGGGACGGGCAAGAACAAAAGAATGAAGTCGAGGAAGATTGTAATGACACTGAAAGTCATCATCAGTACGTCACTATTGATGCAATGGTGCTCGTATGTTGCAAGTGGCTCCCAGAAGGCCTTGAGCGGACTTTTAACAACATGTCAGTGCCCATCCCAAATGTTATCAGGTCATAAACTGTACTAACCGGCATGCTAAAAGGACTACAGTGAAGTAGACTAATGTCATCAGGACATGGAATACGATTCCACCTCTGATTGCCCATGTGTACCACGTGGGTGTGTGAGGTCCACTCAAACGCCTGTAGAAGCATAGCAGGGATACTTTGTTCAGGCCTGCCGCCCAGAAGAATAGCACTTGAGCACTGATGCAGAGTTTATAGCCTGGTGGTCCTCCCTCAGGATGTAAGTCCCAAGAGTGTTTATCCCATCCGTAGTTGTTGTCAGCAATCAAGACAACGATTGTCAGTCCAAGTATGGGAATCTGTTAATAGAAATTAGAGTTCAATGGTTCAACAGCAACATCCGGTTCGAAAAGGGATTCGATAACAAGCTCCTACAACATACTGTGCTAATAAGCAATACAACTTACCAGCGAAATGGCAATCATCCAATCGTCAAGACCCCAGCTCCGTGTAATCCGCAAGCGGGTGTAAAAACGGGCACCGGCAACAAGGAAAACCAAAATTATGAACAGGATATTGACGACGGTGAGGGCCCAGCCTCTGGTGACTGGATTGACATAATTTGGAGCAGGCCAACTGGCTATGACCTCAGCGGTGGGATGCATAATTGTGCGATGGACTGATGCGAAGTACGGATCTATTCACTCGAACATTCGCAAACGATGGCTTATGTGCGACCGACGTAACAGCGCAGCATGACAAGTTTTCGTGGAGAATTGGAAGCCTTGATATAAAAATCCAGGAGGAGTAGTGGATTTGGCGCAATGACCTCGCATGATCAGCCCATGTTTTCCACGTGTTCGGTGAGCTTGTTGAAGCTAAAACGCTAAAACGTAGCTCGCATGCAATCGGAATATTCTTCACAGCGAAAGCAAGAATCCGTGGGATATGTACCTTGCATGTGGCAAAGTTAAACAAGTCAGGAGTCGATCGTCTGAACTTTCAAGTGTGGCTTCAGGGGTAAAGGGCGGACTAAATAGCAACCAAGAGAGTCCGCTCCTCCCTTGGCATCATTAGCCATCACGCCGGACAACAACAGCCGAACCTTTTCAATTTCAACCCCCTCGTCGCTTCGCTTCCCCAGCTTTTCCACCACGCTTTCTCCCTGTGGAACGTCGGTGCTAGACCGATCAACGCATGACAGCATGCACGAATTCACATGAAACACCTTCGGTTGACAACCCTTCGGCTCGCTAGATGTCACCTTGACGGGGTTATATCACCCTTGAGAACTGAGACTCTAAAGCATAATGCTGACTACGAGGGTCAAAACTTAGGCTACTGACAATCTGTAGGGTCACAGGGTGTAAGGATCAAAAAAAAGTCACATGCCAGGCATGTTGAAAGCCTTCCGAACCGACGTCCATTCCGCTATTTCGTAAGAGCGTTATCACGCTGTTTGCTCGCTCGTTGGGTAGGCGAGGTGGGCGTTCCTCATACTAGGAGCCCAACTACATTCGCTTCAAGCTAAAAGACTCCCGGCACATGCCGATCTCAGCTAGAACTTCTTTGCTGGTTGGAACATCAGAAGAAGGCCCAAGCTTCGATTAAATTCAGTCCGGCGCTCAGGGCGAGCTGCCTCTTAAAAACCCTAGGACCCTTCTGCACGGCCGTGCGCAGGTACCCAAGATTTTCGTCGTCTCAAGTTTACGAGAAAGTTAGGACTGCATCGGGAAATGCCAAGCAAAGACGCTGTTCCCTCAGTGGTACCCCAACCGTCGATCGAGGGGTCTCACAGCCTGCTCTACAAATTTGCAAGGTTCTATGAGATGTGAAGCCTTGAAAAGCCTAGGAGAGGGGTGATCTCGGTTCTAGCAAGCCCACAGAGTCGCCCGATGAACGGAACAGCCATCTGAATGCCGTCGATTCGACAACGTACCAGTCACCGTAGCGATGTCCTAAGAAGTCGACGATGGATCTGAGGGCCACAGCGGTATGTTAGTCTCACTTGCACAATCTTCAGACCCACTGGCAGTCATATCGCATTGTACCGCGATGTCTTGGGCGGTTTCTCCTTGTCCTGCAAGCGGATCACGGCACAGTCTCAAGGCACTGAACTAGGTAATCTGTTTTCGTATCACCCTTATCTTCTCCAGATGTGTGCCATTATATCTGAAGCATGATTGCTGAGATGTGCGATCTGGCTTCGAGAGTGTAAGCGCCAGCATTGCCATTGTGGATCAATCACTACGAGTAGCCATTCCCTAATAAGCCTCTGTCTGCCCACATCTGTTTCGAAGCGTAATCAACCACAAAGAATAGAAGTAAAAGTACTACTACTCTAGAATGAATCCATACCAATTATCCAGGATTTCCATCTTGGCACTCGATGGTGTTGCACATCATTAGCACACCGAGCTTGATTCCACGGCCCCTTAGCAATCAATTCTTTTCTCATCACCCGAACGAGCTTGTTGAATCGAATACCACTCGCCTCGGACGGAACCGAGTGTGGCAAGGCGAGGAGGTCGGTATTACTGGTCAACACCTGATAGGCTGTTTTGGGACTGCTAACGAAAATTTCGTGGCTGGAAGGGAGCTTTAGAAATATTCCTTCGGCTGATATCGCATGTCCTCGCCATATCGACGCTTAACTTTGTCTGAGGCGACTTGCCTTTCAGGCAGTTCTCAACGAGATGGAACTACCATCAACGAAGGACTTGAGAGAAAAATCTGATGTGACATAGGATCAGAAGTATTTCGGACTTCTTTATTGAAAGTCCTCTCCACGCATATTGCCAGAATCTCTCTGGAGCTCCAGAGCCTAACGTGCAGACTGTGCTGCACTAAAGGATGGTTCGTAACTAGTTAACCTCGCAGGAGATCCAAGCATCATGTCGCCAAGATTCTTAGTGGTCGTCCTACCGGACAATTTTTCTTATTGGACCTCTCTCTCAAGTACCCCGGAATTTAGCGTCTGCATGTCCAAGCTCTTGACACATCTGTTTGACTGTTACAGCATACCATCCATTTCCCCTCTAGTTACGAACCATTTCGAGATCTGCAAGCCAAGGCTAAGTCGAAGCGTTGAGGAGGAGCGTTTCACGAATCACAGTGGATGATTGTACGCCCAGGCGAGGAATCCTCTACTCTGCAGGTTCATTTCCTGGTACAGTCACACTTGCTTGCAGCGAAAAGCAGCTAATGCTT
The DNA here is from genome assembly GCA_018902385.1 of Physcia stellaris. Taxonomy (NCBI): domain Eukaryota; kingdom Fungi; phylum Ascomycota; class Lecanoromycetes; order Caliciales; family Physciaceae; genus Physcia; species Physcia stellaris. Next base: position 109,969 of record JABSSW010000001.1, on the reverse strand, counting down.
GCTGCTTACTTACCACATTCCACTCATATGTGTCGGAGTGCAGACCTTAAGCATCTGCTGTATGCGTGGAGCACTCACCTTGTCACCCAAAGGAATGTCGTTGCTGGACATCTCATCCAGCGTTCCAAATTATTCTGATTGCTTCCTTCCTTTCAATATCTATATTTCTGGCTTCCTGATACATACGATTCACGACACGATCTGGCGCTCGTGTTACTACTTGTCTCCCATTGCGCGAATCTCCTGCTTCCGTTCTCAAGCCTTGTCATCTAGGATGACCTTTACCATGACGTTGTACCCAGTGGCAAATACGCCTAAACGCTTGCAGAGTTCCACAAAAGCATACGGTAGAGTAAAGAAGGTTATGTTCTGCTTCTCACATCATTCTTCATGCATCGTTCGCTAATGTAGCATAGGTCCAATTGTTCGAGTCTGTCCTGTGGAGCTTCACATCAAGGATACCTTCTATTACAATGAGCTCTACGTCCGGGCTACTAAAGTCATGTATGACAAGATGAATCGATAGGTTAGTAGCGGCCCCAAAGCACTTAGTGAATAAGGAGTCTGACCACTGTGGTAGATGCGAATGTTCTGAGGTGTTGGCGTCTTGCTGTTCACGACCGTGCAGCATGGACCACAAACATCCTCAGGAAGCCAATAAGATCAATTGATCCTTTTCTCATCCGACAAGTTAGCCCATTACCAGACTCGGGGGAGTTCATCATATCAACTCACCTCGGACTTCGCTGATTGGGGAGACCACCTCCGCCTACAGCTTTTCGAATGGATACAATTCCCCCAGCAAGCCTGAGCTTGACACAGACCACTACAGAGCCTCAGTCTACTGCAGTTGGACCTTTTCATTCCTACCATCATTGCAACTGGCTTTAAGGCATCATGAAAGTCATGCCACTTCAGCCTCAATATTTTAAGTCAACCTAGTTGCGAGAAGCGTCGGGCGAACATGCTCATCAGTTGGACTATGCTATAGCCACAGGACCACAACACAACAATGGAGGTGAAAAGCGCAGGGAATACCGTCCATCACTGCTTCGAATTTCTCTCCAGTGGATAGAAGAACCCTGAAAGGATTATCACCAAAGCCGAACTCGCTATGGCTGCCGGAACAATGACAACGACCCCTTGTCCCAATGTAGCAACCCATTACTCTTCCTACCAACGAGAAAATTCATAGCAAGACCGTGGACGATTTAGTTGAGGGCTGCTCTCCTCCCTAGGTTCACCTCCAAACCGGACCAGTTCGAGGAGTGTCTTTGTTGTACTCTCACTTCAGCCATCCTCACGTGCTCTTACCATGCCATCGTGGAGCGGCATTGCAAATGCTGTCGCCAATCTTTTGTCAGCCGTAATCAGCCATTCATCACCCACCTCAAGCGCTGCTGACCATAAAGGGTTCAACCCTAGCGAAGACCCTGAAATGGGACCCTGCATTCCGACTCGCCGACGATTCGGATGGCGGCTTCACGCTTGCAGTAGCTGCGTTAGCGTGGGGTCCTGAAATGTTGTGTGACTTCAAGTTCGGATTTCTGAACACTAACAGGACATTGTCGTTCTTTCGGTCACATCATAATATGGCTAATTGCTGATCGCTCAGCATTGGCTAAGACTATGCAGTCTGCTGAATTCTACAGAATCCTTCGGACTGAATCAATGATGCAGAAAGGAAGCGTCGATGATGGAATGGAATACCCATATCGACAAGTATCCAGTCCATTGATCTGCTTTGTCTGTTAGGCGTACAATACACGACAAATGCACTTGTGATCCACCACTTGTCAAACGAGGTACTACATAGAAAGCCAGGCTCTCACGTCGCGGCGGGGTCGTGGCTATCCCATGCACTGCCAAATTGTGGTGTTCGTGGCTTGGCATCACTATATATGAACGATCTCGCCAAGCCACGAACACCACGGCAGTGCATGGGATAAAGAGGCATTCCGCAGATGATGGGGGTCGTTGCACGCATAGAACGAAGCTGTTCATCATCACACTATTATACTCATAGTAGCCTATAGGACCTAGAGGCTAGAACTGTTAAGTTGGCACCGAAGATCTTGGATCGGCGTTCAGCTGCCCGGCTATGTTTCACCTTGCCGCAGCGGACACTAGCTACGCTTTGAGTCACCGAACATCATGCAAAAAGCCCCTGTGTGTAACGGTGTCCCTAGGATAACTGAGGATTGGAGGTATTGCCAAGGTTAATTCACTTATCGCCTTAATTGAGCCCCAATGTCACCCCATATTCCAACCCGATTGGAATAGCCTCTACATAGATGACGAGGCACAGCAAATCTACACCGAGCACTCTTCAAATGTGGGGCTCATCTTAAACATGGGTATTGTGCTTAAATCATGGTGGAGTCCCACGGCTTCCTCGCAAGCAGCTTGCCCTGTTCGGAGTCTCGCATATGATCCTTTGGACTCTGCCATTTGTACCTACCTCGGTCACTCAATATGCGGGCTTCAACTTTTCTGGCTGCCTCTATGATTCCCTTGCTGACTTCAGCGCTCCCAGCGGTCGACGTCGAGGTCATTCGGGAAGTAGACCATCGAGGTATTCATCCACGATGCGGTCCAGTGTCAGCATATTACGGCCAAACTTCGTCGGACTGGGCCAGCAACAACCTCGACTCATGGCTCAATGACTGGTGGAGTTCTCATCAGGCGAATATCACAGCGGGTGGCTCGGGCTTTGCCGGAGCATGGGGACTTTGGGCTCTTGGAAACCCTGACTGGACCTGTCGAGATGATGGATCTGACAGCAACTGCGATTTCGATCCCTGCGACAACCGCGTCTTGAATGATAAGGGGGATGAGATTCGCCAAGCCTATTATGTTCTCGAATCCATCACTCGATTACATTCGTACTTCACAGGACTGAGTGAGGCTTTCGAAGTCAGCGCGATCTTTGCTGCTTTGAGCAAAGACTCCTGGGCAAAGACGTTCTACAAGGATAAGGATGTTAAGTCCGCCAACATTCTGAAGGAAATACTCAACGCTGTTGGTGCAGTCATTGGCATTGGATCGGCCTTTGCAGGCCTAGCAGGCGCCGGGGTAGGCGCTGCTGGAGGCGCCCTGAGCGCCCTGTTTACTGGTGCTGTAGGCGCTGCAACACCCTTGATCGGCCAACAGTAAGCTTCACACCTTGTCTATCGAGTTTTCCCCAGTCAGAGGCCGATCTGTAGTGCCAAAGTTTCCCTCAGTCACATATTAGCGAGACCTCGAAGTTTGGCCGCAACGCTAATTATAATTCTAGTCAGGACGACACCTTCCAGAAATCAGCTGACCTCGGCGGCATTCTCGGCAAAGTCGTAATTGGAGCCATGAAATCCTTTACCAGTGCCAACAACATCCTCATGTCTGGCGGCAATTACGACGATACAGGTGACATCCGCGCCTACATCAACGGCGGCCTCTTCGTCAACTTCCCCGGCGTGGATAAGAACGCTCTCATTGACGCAATGAGTAACCTTCTCATCGGCCAAGCCATCAACGCCCTCTGGCGAACCCAGAAGGTCTTCATCATGGGCGGCGGCGCTTGCGGTGACAATCAAGGCATCGGCTCTGGGCCTCAGGCCGCGTCTATCTGTCGCGATGGCAAGGCATGGTACCTCTATTTTTGGCAAGAGAACGACGTTGTTTCTACCACGAGTCACCAATGGGGCTGGGTCAACCTACCACCAGGAGCGGATCAGCTGGGGCAAGGAGACTACTTAGGTGTCACCGTTCAGGATGTCATCAACTCCTCCCTTGACTCTTACAACGTCGCAGGCTACAGCTATAATGCCGATACAGCCGCTCAGCGCGCGAAGTCGGCGCTTCAGGATCAGTGGGCAAATCCGGGCTCTCAGGGACCGAGCTGGGAAGGCACGTTCACAATCCCGGTGTGCGATGTAGGTGCTGCTGTCGGAGCTGGGTTTCCGAACGGGGAATTCATCCTTCAAGACTATGGTCATGATAGTCGACCGGTCTGGTGTGGGCCCATATGCGGTAACAGTGCGGACCAGACGAAAGCGTTTATTGCGGCGGCCCAAATGGAAAATTTTCAGAGCCCAAAACATCTGTGTCCTGATGGTTCTGCTCCTTACTAGTGATGGTATTGGTCTGTGTATTCCAAGGGCCGGTCTGTGAGCTCTGAATCATACAATTCAGGGGGTTCCAAATTATGATACCTTCTACTATACGATCGATCACAATAAGGCTGTTGTTTTAATTGCTGTCAGAATCCGGAATGCTAACAATGGCACGTGAGGCTCAATATTGATACTTCCTTTCCAGAAAGGCGAAGAGGATTCCTACTTACCTTACCGACTATCCATTTCATATACCGATCTAATGCATGGGACTCGTTCAAGGGTCGTTGGCGTTAACATTTTGGCATATGAATTAGGGTTCCGTGAAGATTAGGACTAAACCTAATCAATGAAACGGCACATCCCGCCCGGACTTCGTGCTTGCTTAACCTTTCTTCAATCTCATCGTCAAATGCTGCAGCAGCTGCTTATAGACCTTACCTTGTGAGACATGATGGTGGTAAGCTTACTTCATCCAAAATTGCTGAGGTTTTAATGATGTTCAGGTAGGAAGCCGCGCCCTTCGGCTCCCTTTCGAGGTCCGCCATCGACTTGCACGCTCCCACCTCCCATCGCTCACCTTGAAACATCCTAAGATCGGCAATCCATGTTTTACATCACCGTCACACCAAATACGAGAGGACTCCCATCTTGCGTACAGTGACAACACTTTGTTCAATTTCGAAAACACAAAAGAAATGGTAGACTACCTCAGCAGCATCGAAGCAACTACTCTCCGTCAATTGAGACACATCTCCGTCAGAGCCCATCCTTTTCCCATCTATCCGGGAGCGCCGGGTGATAAGACTAGGTCCACAACCTACAGCTTCGGCTCGGTATTGCCTCTCTTTCCTGGTCTGCAACTGTCTACTTTCAGAGTCCGAGATAGCTATCACCATCCTGGGACTCTTAGCGACTACTTTGGACACGAGCAGTCGTATAGAGACGTGGAAGAGTTGATCGAGAACGATGGATTTAGAAAACTCATCTACGTCTCGATAGATGACCGCTTTTTGAAGGCATATCTCGATCCTAAAGCTACTTTGGATACGAGACATCCGCAGCCAAGCACATGGGATAAGCTCATAAAGAAGCGAGATGGTGAAAACTCTGGTGCGGGCGTGGAGATATTCCGGCTCACTAAAGATGGCCCTATCAATGTCAAAGACGAGTTCGAATATGTGCAAAGGAGCACCTGGAAGGAAAGACGTGAACCAATTGAAGTTCACGTCACGCAAGGCAACAACGCAGAATTTGTGCAATTGGGGAGATGCGTGAGAGATTGGAATCAAGGACTATATGACCTTTTTCAGAAATTTAGCTGGAAAGAAATCAAAGAGTTGGAAATGGATGCTGAGGTGTTCAATGATGACCCTTCAGTTCATCTCTGAGCACCCTAATATCTATGCTCAAGGCTCATAGCATTTGATGTATCAAAGCTGTCGGAAGTGATGGTTGTGTAAAGACACCCTCTACTCTATACCGATCGACCTAGCAAACAGGAGACACCCTACTCTGTCTATCATACTCAGTATTACCTGCTCTGTGGAAAGATCGAGCTTTCGATCGATTCTGAACGCCCTTCTCGTGTCTCAAAAGAGATGCCTGTTTGACTTGCGGTGCAACAAGTGGCTGAGAGAGATACAGGTCTGGCATCGATAAATTCTCCAAGCTCGCTCTTCGTCTCAAGAGCCAGATAGTACCGGTAGGTTCGTTCGGTGTGCTTTGAAATCTGTGGTACTCACCTCCTCAGCTGCCTAAGCGGAGCACTCGGTACCATAGCTGTCCAGACTTGATATCGGCACATCTCTCCTCATGGAATTGCACGCTAAGCACTTTTAATAAAATTCTATCTGCAGCTAATAAAACTCAACAGCAAGTTCTTAGGTTTCTGCGATCTTACTTGCTGAGATCGGTCTGCCAACACCTAGATGCCCTTGTGAGGACATTCTCCTCGCGTCAGGTGCGGTACTTCTCCGATCGGCAATCATCAGGTCGCCACCGAAATTCCCCACTTTTACCTTCCTGATATGTCCATCCTCTTCTTCGAGCCCTTTCATGATCTTGACATTATTTATGAGCGACGAATCGATCCTCACAATCTTCGCCCACACCCTTCTGATGCCTTCCCTCTTCGGATACTCCAGCCCTGCCAAACCCCTGTCCAGCAGACAACCTAGATACACCCTCTCTGCCGCCACCGCAATATCATGCAGCGTAAATTTCTCAACAGCCCAGATATCCAACGGATCGACATCCACCTCCACAGCGCATGTTGAGGGCGGTCGCCGCCCCTCGATCCAGAAGAGCTTGGGCAGGGATTCGGAGCCGGAGTTGTGGGGTACGTGACGGCCCCACGCGCGGGTCTGGCTTTCATGAGGAAGGCGCGAGATGTAGTAGATCCCGGCGATGACGGCACGGCAGTCATGGAAGCCAGGTAGGAGAAAGGGTGTCTCGAAGCATTGGTACGAAACAGTAAAAGTGGGGAAAACTATCAGGACGGTGGTAAGAAGCAGGTGACACAGTTTCATGATTGTTTATGAAATGCTCTGCTAATCACTTCCAAATTCTGTTAAATGGGAGGTCCAGGGGACGGCAATGGTGTTTTGGTGCGCCTGTAAGTGACGACAGCGGGTGTACGTGCAGCTCTCGTCAAATTTATTCGCGCAGTGGGAAAGCATCCTCCACTAGTGATAGAAAGAAAAGTGCGAGATTTAATTTGATGGCAGAAGAAAGGATTGTGAGTCCTCGGCTCCAAGCGAGCCTCATATCTGACACATGAGCTTTCAAGACGAATAGGGACAATTGCTTGGCGCAGCACTTGCTACACAGAAAGACCGTCATCAAATAATGCAGAGGAAAATCTTCGTATGAGCGAATTGCCGTTCGCTCCGCTGCTCCCGTGATTTCGAAGAAGCACCAATCACCGTTCCGTCAGCGAGATCGGATGAGGTCTAGAAACGGTCAAAGCCCCAGAAATGAAGAATCCTGTGAACCTGTCTTGTGGGCTATGTAGTAGATAAATGCGTCTGAAGACCCCTAACTCTACCCACTCACAGTTCGTACAAGTAGTAGACGACAACAGTTATAAACAAGTTTTCGCTGGCAGAATCGCTCAGAGCCGGGCTACTAACACCAGTACCATCAAGGATAAAACAGTCGCGGGCTTCATTGTTGACTTATCAAGTGCCATTCACCTAACCCTGTTGATAGGAAGTATGGTGCAGACCTCCGTATATAGTAGGGGTCTACCGTTTTCGACAGCAGTGACAAGGCACGTCTCCACTTGGGGAGCATTTCTGCCTCTTGCGTCTGCTCCCCGTTCTGCTCTCCATGTTTGCGCAGATGAATTGGATATGTAGAGTACAGAAGTACAATTGAGGCATAAAGGTGGTTGGTTATTTTTGCGGAGTAGACCTGATTTATCGGGAACAGGAAATGGGCATTCCTGCACATTACTGCCGGTATTCCTGCCGTCATTCCTGCCATAGGCCTTCATCTTAAGACGTTGTTAGGGGCCTAGCACTGTGACAGGCCCACATGTAAATAGCACCTACCAGTTGAAACGAACCAGACAATGATGCAGCCATGATATTTCAACATCAAGGCATTACTCTAGGTCACAAACGCTCGAATCTGGGGACGCTGATGCGGCAAAATCCGTGTTGGTAGCAGAATCTGGCGTGTGGTATCCAGTCGTTGCCGGGGAAAGTGCGTTCGGGCTCAGTGGGACCAAGCTGGCCGAATCGGGTGTCAGTTGTATCTCAAGTCGGGGAAGTTCTTGTTTCTTGCTTGCACGGCGCTTGTGCAAGGACTCTTGGAATTTTCTCAAGGCTCTCACTGTCACCGATGATCTCAATCCACCAAAGCGCACCCGGTGCAGAGGAAGGGTCTTGCGGTCTCCGAGGGTATTGCGGTCGGAAATGCCGTTGACATCCCGTCCCAGGATCTCAATATGGCTTTTCGAGGGCTTTTCAGCAAACTCATAATGTAATGTCACTGTATACTTTATAGGGGATCCCTCTTCTTAGCTGATTCTGTCTCGGCTACCTTTGTAGCCTCGGTGTCGTTTCGGCGCAGCGGATGAAGCATGATTCGACCTGCTGGAGCGGGCATGTCACCTCGCTCATTGAGCACAGGATGCTGATCCTTTGGAAAGTGTGGTGCGTGATTTGTGATTGTCCTTAGCAGCTCAACGGTAGTGAATCGACCTCCTTCCTTGTTGGCGAGCAAATGGTCCAGGGCATGTATCAGAGCTGAGGTGAATGATTCTTTACCCGGAACAGCGGTTTTGCCTTGTTGCTTGGCTGCTGCGAGGAATTCGAACAATCTAGGATTCGTCAGCCGGGATCGGTTCGTTTGACCATTGCAGACTGACCGATCTTCTCCTCGGGTGAGTCCCACCGTTCCTGCGTAGCAGCTAGCAATCTGGTCAGTTATTGTTGCTCGACGTGATGTTCAAGACATACCAATCAAAGATTTCTAGAATGTCTGCTTCGGCTGGCTTCAAGAGCTGCTCGGTTTTGTTCCAGACTATGAGGTCTCGTGCGCGTTTTTGAGCGTCTCTGCGATCATTTGGCGAGATCATTCTGTACACATGTGTAAGCTTCGGACATTCAATTAGAACGTCCTAATGGGCATACCCGAAAAGTTCAAGGTCGCCAAAGTATTGTCCTGGCTTTCCATGTCCTGCATAGTAGACTATCATCAGGGTATTTGGCCCGTCGTGATCTTCAACAAACTTTGCCACTTTGGCATTTACTTGAACCTGCAATCTTTTTTGTGCGTTTGCATCGAGCTTAGCTACCGTTGCGTTGTATCCAAACTTATCCACGAAGACTGCCCTGAGTGATTCGACTTCCAGATGGGTAGCAATATCGGCTGAGCCTTGATCCCAACACAGTAGCAACACTTCGACTTCGTTGTACCCGGACGGTTTAACATAGTTACCTTCGTCCATAACATTGGACCAAATGATCTGATAATTTGATGCGTCGACTTCATCTGCAGAATCGTAATCCACAGCCAGACCATCTTGTAATTTTATACTAGCCGCCAGCGTCTTGGAAGTTCTGGCTTTGTGGTCCATGACAGCAAAATCAAGAAAGATGGACCAGGAGTTAAAGGATGCGCTTTCGCGGACGTGTAAATAATATCCGAAGTAGATATCCAGGTCCAGTCGTCATTGGATTCGAGGAGCCCATCTGGGTCTCTAAAGGCAGCATGTCTTCTTTATTATCTCCAATAAGATGGAATCAGCCACGGAGTGCTGTGTACCCTAGCGCTTTACCTGTTTGATTGTCGACGATGGAGTCTCGAGCTGTGTCTCTTTGCGCAGTCATGAAGGCATCTTGGAAACGCAGAACTGCGCCCCTTCAAATGCTCCGACCAATTAGGCTGGCTCACCACACCTGCCGGGCGTGTGTAGATAATGCAGCTTGGCGTGCATGATCTCCAATCACTTTGGATTCTCGTCCTCGATACGAACCCCGCACTTATCGCTTGGGCGTTTTCATGAGAGCTCGTCTCTTTGTGGCGTTCTCGTGTCCGCTCGTCATTGGCAATCATGCGGAAAGACGTGAGCAGAGCCTCAATGAGGTACCAGGGAGCATCCAGAGGAATTGCGACGGATGAAGAGCCACAATGCTGGGACGAGTACAGCAGTCCAGACGCTCAAGCGACCAGCTGTAGATAAACCATTGTAGGCTTCCCTGCGGCCCTGCGCCCATCTTTTCAATTAACCTATGCTCTGGGCCAACGTTCAAACCCTGCAAACCCGAAGCATAGCCTCAGGCACTTTTGCGACCATTGGCCGCTCTCCTTGTAGTGCACAGTCGGCCAAGCTGTTTGTAGGACATTCAATAAGGCTGTCCCCAGCTAGCGCTTTATTCGGCCTCAGTCTCACCTGATACCTTACATCGCTGTTTGCGCCCGACGCTTAACATGGCTGACGAAGGATCTGTGAGCAATGTCACCATGGTCACACCAGCTGCGTTTGCTGATCGAGCAGTGGAAGCAAACTCACGAACGCGTTAAGCCGAACCCACCATAAGCAGATGTCAGGCAAAAAGACACCAGTACCCAACAAGTAAGGCGCATACGCCCGGACATTTCAATGGTCCAGTAAACGTTGCGACTGACTCGTGCTTCATTATCTTAGCGCCCTCGGGCATACAAGGACGGCCAGACGCTACGCAAGAACAACGAGCAAGGCCTACTTGAATTCGTTGTCACGGTGGTTTCAGCAGAATATGATTCGGTCAAACATTGCTGGATGTATACTCTGAACGATTTCAATGGCAAACGTATCGCAGGTACGACCGAGGAGACTGATCTTGGGTGAGACGGAAGGCAGGAGCATGCAAGTTGCCTTTCGTACGTGTCTGGGCGTATCCCTTGCTGTCATGTGGAGAAGCCAGCCTTGCATGAGGTTTTAGAATAAAGGTTCGACGGATGGCACGACTTTTAACGAGGGATTATGTCTTCTGCGATTAGTATATTTGCTTCAAGAGAATGTCAATTTGTCACCTTTGAAAACTTTCTCCCAGCATGGTTTCCGATGGAATGCTACGTGATTTGGAGAAAGGACCAGACCAGTCATCTCCTACCACTCTGCCCGCTACATTGATAGGGCACGATGGGAAAAGCACTATCACAGATGCGACTCCAAGGGACTGCGAGAGCAGCCTTGCGTACGGTCAGATTCCTAGTTATCCCAATTACTTCGTCACCAAATCTAAGGTTCTTAGATGGATTTTCCTTTCGAAAGCTGTTCGCGTCACTCGAATCCTTCCGTCTGCGGTGGTTTCAGAAGGCCACTCACGGGTTGCATGCCCACAGAGATATGGGTCAGATCAAAGTGAGACGTCGTAAGTGGTTCGACCTTCGAGCTGTGCAGTGTTAATGAGTGTGATAGTTCAAGATTTCCCGAGAGGTTTCCCGAGACTTGCATGCTTTCTGGATAGTGATGACGCATTTATGGTCTACAAACGATTTGGAATTGTCTTTTCGCGCCTGATCCTGAACAAGCAGGACGAGATTCGAGAAATGGAAGCTACTCTGCATGCCATGGACCGCACCGATAATGAAACAGGTAATGAAGCGTACCTCATGTCACGTACTCAAGACGTCGGACGTGAGAAAGAAAGCGTACCCAGTGTATGGCCAGAAACAAGAACTCAATTGTTGGAGAGATTGGAGAAGAAAGCTCTAGAATATGGTCAGATCGTCGCTCACCTCCTCGTCCATTGATCTGACCAGTCTGCTGCAGCGGAGCTCATACTCAAAGCACAAGAACTCAAAGGTCTTGAAAGCCCATCAAACAGAGATTATCGAAGTGTACTACATTTCATGGAGAACGACGGGGGCCAGGTTTTCAAGCGAGAAAGCGGTTGGATTTACGAGAAAGAGGACTTAATCACCTTGAGACCTAGCAAAGAGCATGCCTGGCTTGACGGGTTCCTGGAGCGTATTCTCCGAATATGTCGGTGTAGACTTTTAAGCGTGCGTTGTGTCCATGCGGGATGGGTTATCGCTGACTGTACGTTCTAGTACCTCTTCTGTAGCAAGGTTAATGGCATCTTTAGGGTATCGCTGAGCATGACTAACGCGTTTTAGGAAACGAGGGAGAAGACCGATGACGAGGCTATACGTTATTACGACCGCAAGCGAATCTCAAACTGTGTGACAATGATTGTTAGTACGGCTGTTCTGATCCTCCTGATGGTTCCCGTGGGATTGCTGTACAAAATCTCGATTGCCGGGACCATATCAAAAACTCCTGACGTAATAGTTCTAATCTTTCTCTCTACCATGGTCTTCTCTGCTTTGTTGTCGGCTTTCACGAAGGCTAAGCGACATGAGATCGTCGCAGCGTCTGCAGCGTAAGTCGTTTGTTCACGATGTTCAACCAAAAAGTACTGACTGCCCCGTGAAAGGTATTGTGCGATCTTGGTGGTCTTTCTCGGCAACATAAACAATAATCGCACCTAGAGTACGTGCCCTTGAGGCTTGCTTTGTAGACGGGCTATTTTGATTCCAATCAGGGTAGTATACAGTCCATGGCGTGTTAGCTCGTTAGGGATCGAGGTAAGATATAATAAAAGCTTAGGATAAGCGAAGGGACTCATACGATATTTGGAATTATCGTGAGATCCTTCATTTACAGATTAGTTCAGAACATTTTTGAACCGAGGCTAAAACAGTCACCGGCGACTCTCTTGACGCCTAGTTCCAAGTGCACTTTTCTTGCTCCCATCTCTAGTCAATCAACCGGATACACCAAGAGAGCGGAGTGAGGCGATAAAAGTGCCGCTTGCTTCTGAGAATGACAGGGACGAAATTTCACCCTCGGTCTACCGTTGCTATCGTTGCATAACAGAGCAAAAAGCATCCCCAGGTGTGCTCTTAGTCGAGACTCCCACTAAGCCAAAAGGCTCATTGAGTATTAGATATTGCGAGGTTAGGATGATCACCGGGTATTCCCCGATTCAACATATTTTGATACGACACCGGAATTCCGGAGTTTCTCATCTCCGGTTCTCGGTATTTCACTTGATATCTCTTTCAATTGATGTATCGATTCACTCTCTCTATATCGGGAATTGATTGATCAAAGTGATCATTGGACGCTACTAACTACAAATTAGTTGCGAAGACAATGCTTCATTGTGCGATAAACCCTTTCTTAGAAGCTAGAAACTTGACATACCTCCTATAACCTTGATTTTTCTTCTCCCGCGTCCACAATTAAAGGAACCAACCCAAGACCATGCGCCGCTCGAAACAGCAGTATACGATTTTCTGTATCACGAGTCGCCAAAGGGGACAACTCGTCTTTAGGCACTGCTAACTTCAATACTCAAGTCACTCTGATAGTAAAACTCACTTACAGCTCCACCGTCACCTAATCTTCAACTCCTCTAACCCTCTCCTCCACTTAAGCCACCCACCGCCAATATCCCCCTCCCCCCTCCTAACAACTTTAAAGCTCCACTCAAAAAACATCTCATAATCCTCCATCACCATCCTCATACCCCAAAGCGCCGTATCCCAAGCCCACCAATTCATCCCCTCCTTCGGCACCAAAATCAGCTCCACATGTTCCGTGACATATCGCAGCGGTTGTTCGATCCACAGCTCCCCGCGGTGGGTATTTGCTTCGTCAGAGGCGCTGTTTAGGAGATGCGTGACTTGGGCGCCGGGGAGCCAGGCTTTGTAGTCGTAGAATTTGAGGGCTTCATTTGAGCCGGGGCGGTACCAGGCGAAGGGGTCGTTCACGGGACTAAGGGAGGGGAGATCTGAGATGAGTTGGTTCGTTTAGATGTATGGTGTGGAAGGGACTTACTATGGGGACTGGGTGACGTTGCTTGGTAAGTTTAAGGTTAAGGTTGATGAATTGAGAAGCGGGAGGGATGCTGTGAGCTCCCTTAACCACAGATGGAGGAGTACAAGATACCATATCTGTTTCCGGGGGTGATGCATGAAGAGGTTGATGTTACACGGAGATGGTAGTACATCGGGGCTTTTAGAAGCAGTCAGCGGCTATGAAATAGGCGCATCGAGTGCCTGGGAACATTCTCGCTCTTAAGAAGTGGTGCGCATGTTTCGATCGCTTGTTGAATATGCAGGACGGGAAATTCCTTCGCCCGAAGTCAGGATCCTGCTTTCAATAATCTAGGAAGGTTCGACAAATATCCGCGAGGCATTAAAGGTGAGTCGTGAACTTATAATGTCAGACACCAAAGTCCGGTTTCGACTCTTTCAAGCTTTAAGACCTGTTCTCCGCATATGACTAACGACCACAATCAACCAACGCACATCACTCCACAAATGCTGAAACGACTGTCACGCACATCCGCCACATTCCAACCTCTTCAAGCCTTCGCTCTATCCGATCGCCGCAAACGCATATACAACGGCGGTCGCTCCCACAGCAGGTAGAACCGCTGCCCTACATTCCACCCCCGACTGTCGTCACAAAGCTCGAACTCGAATTCGAGCAGCAGGCGGGTGAGGATGAGGCGCATCTCGGCGTAGGCGAGACTATATGCACACATCAGTCCCACGCCGTGCATTCTCCATAATTTCGACCATCAAAGAGACCGATCAGGGAAACAAAAAAACAAGAGAACAAGAGCACTCACTTCCTCCCAATACAACTCCTCGGCCCGACCAAAAACGGCTGCATCGCCTTCCGATCATCCCCTCCCACTCCCCCCCACTCCCCATCCAACCACCGCTCAGGCCTAAACTCCCCCGCCCCTCTCCAATTCCGTCCCGACGTCGCCGCCGCCAGCGTCGCGACACCCACGCTCGTCCCCGGCGGCAGCGCCTCCCCGCACACGACGGCGCCTTCGGGCGGGACGACGCGGGCTTGCGCGAAGGCGGAGGGGGGGTAGATCCGCAGGGATTCTTCGAGCACGGCGTTTAGGTAGGGCAGGTTTTGCACTGCGGAGAAGGTTATGGGGGTGGAGGGGGGAAAGGCGGTGCGGAGTTCGGAGAGGAGGTGGTGGAGGGTGGTGGGGTGCGTGAGGAGGTGGTAGAGGGCGCCTGAGAGGAGGGTTGCTGTTGTTTCGGAGCCTGGGGGAGGGGGTTAGTTGGGGGATTGGGAGGGGTAGAAGGAGGGGAGAGATTGGGGAAGGGAAGAGGAAGAGAAAGACGTACCGGCTACGATGATGATGTTGAACGAGGACTCGATCTCAGGGACTGTCATACCTTTTTCATCGTTGGCTCTGGATCCGATTAGCTAGCTTTCCATCTCCAGCTCAGAGTCTGTGCGAGCATCCAGGGGACGCACCTAAGGATCGGAGACACGAAATCACTACGGTTGGTCCCTTGCTCCAGACGCTTCGCAACCCTCTTAGCCGAAAAATCTTTGTCTTTCTGCAAATCGCCCAGCATGAAGTAGCTCATCAAGGCGACGATGCCTTTGAAAATCGGACGCGGGAGATGCGCCAGCGCGGCGAGATAGACAATGTCTCTGAGCGAGGAAAACATGATCTCAACCCATGGATGGACTTTGCCGGCTTTGAGACAGCCGAATGGCTCCCCGAAGGCGAGATCCCCGACGATGTCGAAGGTGATGAAGTTTAGCCAGCTTGACTGGATTGAGGCATTGAGGATCAGAATTTTGGGATACTGAAGCTAGTGAGGATTCTTACAATGTTGACGCGGCCTTGAGTAGGGCCGTCGACCTGTTCATGGAGCTTAGATAGCAGTGTGTCGATGTGGGATTGTATCAGCTGTTCTTGCTCGCGCAATGCCTTCTCTACAAGCCAGTCAACAGGGCACAGAATGGGGAGTCCCGCGCATTTATTTACCTGAGAAGGCATGAGACAGCAAGCGGCGAAAGCGACTATGATCGGTCTCGCTAGAGAGGAGCTATCGAACGGTCATCAAATGCATACCTCCCTAGTCTTCCAAGTGACTTACTATCGATGGCGCTCGATTAGGCAAAGGCGGATACACACTTGGATCTCTCTCGAACCAACCGTTCTTGTTAGTTGTTCGATGGCCTAGATACTAGATATTAAACATATGGTTCATATAATCACTAGGTCTTTTACGTACCGTGAATATCGAACCAAGCCTGGCTTTTGATATACGACAAGTCGTTCGGCGCGATGCGTATAACGTCGCCATACTTTTCGTGCCACGCGCGAACGCCGTGAGGGAGGTTCCCCGTGACCTGTTGGTAGAGGAATGGAAGGCGTGATGCACGGGCGTACCATGGCCCTGGATATTTTCGAAGTGGGTGGAAGTAGACGTTGTAGATGCCTTTGATAACGAGGAAAAGAAGAGTCTAATAGTGGAGGTCAACAAGCAGGGTCAAGATCAGATTAAGCCGATGGAATGCCATACCCCGATGAAGAGCCCGAAATTCAGGTAGCAGAGACTTTTCAATGGAGTATCAAAGAGTGCTGTCCTGAGGCTCGTCCAAAGGTTCTCCATATCAGTTGATGTAGACGCGAACTTTAGTCTACGAATTTTATGAAGTGAATTTGGGCGTTCCAATTGACAGATGTTGTAGGGCTCAACGATCTGTAGAAGCTGTCAATCGCATTGCATCCCAGGTCGAGCTCGTTAGTGACTGAAGCGGTCTAGGGCCTGATTGTCTCCGTGCAAGTCGAGTCGTGCCTACGGCTGAGGCTGAGTGCTGTCGCACTACAGCAGAAGTCAAAGGAGCTGCAGTAGTCGCTACGTAAGCTAAGGAACAGTCGGTAGCAGATACTGGCACCTTCCGATTCTTCGCCAAACGTCGGTTTTGATTTTCGAAGCCATGCCACCGCCACCATCACCTCGCCGCCGAGGGATGCGGAGGAGCCAAAATTTCAACATACCTGTTCTATCCCCGTTTGGCGAAGAACCGGGCAGTTCACAGGACTAGTACGGTCCAGGCATGTGTTCGATAGGATCTGCTAGCTCATGGAGCTAACGTCCGGCTTCGCGGCGCAAACATCATCCTTCAAATTAGCTTGGCATTAGCGACTTCCAGCTGACATGCACGATGATCCTGTCTTGACCGCACGATCATGAACGAAACTCAATTTAGCTGGCAGGATCAGCTGATGTCCAGGCGACACAAGTTCGGTCAAAGGTGTGTCCTTTTATGGTTTGTCACCTGACTTGTAGACTATCTGGTACAGTACTGTCAGAGGCGTAGAGTGGAAGACTAGGTATGGTCCAACAGCTTGCGCGAGCAGTCTCCGCCGTCAAGACTCGGCGAGGGTATCTCACGACCACTTGTGCACAGAAGATATGGTACGAGTACCTTGGCGTCAGCCCATCTTCCGTAGTGTCAAGACTATGTTGAGACAAACTCAGCTAGATGCGATTTGGGGTACACTGGATAATTGTACATCTGATCAAACCGTGGTGACCATGGCCTGATCGCATATCGTACATCGCACTCGTATAATAGCTACAAATTACAAAAAAGCACATGCGATGCCACATTGACTCTTGCATATGGATATAAATAGTTTAGTACACAAAAACCGGTCATCGTGATTGACTTTAGTAGCAGGCCTATAGAGAACCCCCAGGAAGCGATTTAACCACCTGAAGGTCAGTCGTCTTCCTGATAGCTCGGTTCGGCGTAACGACAACTTCAGTGAGTGGGACATGGTCGTCTGTACTGCGTTGGTCGTCCAAACGATGGAAAGCACCTGGTTCCGAGCTCTCACTGTGAGGGACTGACCAGTCGCTTGCTTTCTTGGGTTGTTGGTTCCGTGAGCTGGACATCAATGATCCCTTAAGTCGGGAGAAAAGCTTGCTTGTAGCTAGCTTCTCGGTGACAGGTTGGAGGACAGGTAGGGATGCGTTGATAACGCCCAAGCAGGGCTCGAGCACGCTGTAAACTCCATCTGGAACCACGCTGTAGCTAAAGTCCAAGAGGTCTAAGTCCACTATAGACTTGATGCGTACAGCAGAAAGAACACAGATCCTGTTTTGGCGCATTAGTCCGTCAGTTTTTACTTTACTTTGTCTGACGTTGGCTTCAATAGCAGGCACAGGGAATAAATCAATGTCGCCATAAAGGGAACAGCTTTGGGCAAGCCGGCACGACCCACTCTACAATTGGAGAATTCTTCCAAACCTATCCGAGGGAACCTCCAAAGGATGACAAGTGAAAGAAAAAAGCTGTGACTCACAAAGTTCCCATTCCAAAATCGCTGTCAGCGCTACTTTCTTGCGGGTAGGTAGCTGCAGACTCCACAGCATCGGCATAGGTAGGATAATAATTATAACGTCAATGCCCATATTGATGATCGCCGAGGCCAAATATGGATCATCTACACTTGCACAGTGGCCATCGATCGTCTTATCCCAATTGTATGCCAGTGGTCGACAGATAAGTAAGTTTTGCAAGATGTTCGTTAAACAATAACCTCCAGTCAGGACCATAACAGCGTACGAGGCCCATCGAAAGTGTCTGACCCGGAATATGGAGATGTATAGATGTAAGATGGATATTTTGACAGCTGTGTTCGCCAATGTCCAGACCAAAGCCAATGCAAGTGTGATCTCTTTGAGTCAGCCGAAGGTGTCGCGATACGGCAGGGACATTATGTACCTTCAGTAAGGTTTGCATGACTGGGAGTACATCCTGCTGATGCTGTCCAACTCCCCATTGACGACAGCTACAAGCTGTTAGTGATAATGCATCAATACAAGCGGGGACCATACCCGAAAGTGTAAGACACGCATTTGTAACTGCGAGGACCTATACAGACATCAATAGGGCCCAGAAGTTGGCCGGGACAGCGCATACCGTGGCGACTATTACCGCGTAGTCATTGATCTCAAGCTGCTTTCTTTTGATCCTCCTGGCCCAAATACGCAAGCACGTGGACGTGATACAAAGCGGAATGAAGATCGATACGAAAACGACCAGAGTAATGCCTCCACCTTGAGGCCGTAGAACAGCCATTTCTGCGAGACGTGGAACGAGGCAGATCAGCAGTAACAAAGGAATGAGTAGAGCGATTCGTCAAAAGATGGATCCGGTTCGCAATCTGACTGTCGCAGCAGGACTTTAAGACCCGCTGACATGCTGAATCCACCAGAGGCAGTTCGAATGGCACAGACCACTCCTGAAGGATCCTCTTCAGCTCCGTTAGGGTCGTATGACGGGTGCATATTGGTTAATTTGAGATGGCTGCCAAGATGCAGCACAGCGTTTCAGACTTAGTCTGGGCTGAAGGAAGACGGCTAGCAATCGATGGGAAGCACGTAATCCGGGGAGCCGTACTCCGTATCACGGACGACTGTCTTTGAGTTTAGGCATCCGGAGAGTAGTTCGCGACACCTTATTCTTAGAAAGCGAACCGGAGCCAGCAAAGATGGTTGCTTGGATCCATGACACAAAGGCTATGTTGCAGTTTCGGCGTGGATAGCTGCTTCGTAAGTCCGAATGCTGTGACTCGGTTGGCAGTCGCCAATCGCCATGGTCACCTCTGGGACTAATGCAAAGCATCAGAGCCAAGGTAATCCTTCGCAAAACATCCCCCTTCAGGCATATGTAGACCGATAAGCCGTACCCTGCTACTTCTCACCCAAATGGATTAATGCAGTCAGCGTGAGCAGATATATCCAATCGAGGGATCATACTTTCATGGTGGTGGCTGTGCTGTAGAAGTTAGTCTAGAAGTTCTGCTTGTCGTTAGCCGCCGATAGTCCGTACTTGATGCTTGAATGACGTTGCAACGGCGCGGAAGGATCTCGTGTTACACCAGCCGTAACGGCGCTTAAAGGCGCTAATATAGCGCTTACTGTAAATTACGACAGTCAATGTGGACGACTGGAGCAAAAAAGTGTGTTTTCACCTCAGCACGATAACATCAGCTGGTCGCCTCGGTAGTACCTTTACATCAAAAGTCTAAGAAGTCGTGTCTGATGTTCGTGTCATTCATGAAGACCTGGGAACGTGATCAAGGGGTGACATTGACTTGCCAGCTCCAGGCTAGGCAGATTTCAATTCTAATTACTGCGTATGTGACTTATGATTGGCAGCGTGTACAGAAAGACCATCCATGCATTCCAAATCTTGAAAGTTGTCTTGTCGTCAGAGACATCTCTCATCGTCAATGTCCTAGACGCAATGACAAGTCCCATAGTGGTGAAGAGCATCCACTCAAGGGCGTGTACACTCCAAAACCATGGGCTGAAGAATGACCAAAAAATTACTGGTAGTGCCGTCATCCATCTACTGGTCGCGTCTCCAACAAGCAGAGGTAGAGTCTGACGTCCACAAGCTCGGTCTCCAGCTTGGTCGTACATGTCTTGTAGCTGTACAGTCGAGAAGACTACACCCCCAATTACCAGAAGCCATTTGAAGAGTACCGGTTTCATCGGCAGAACAGTCCCAAGAGCGACTTCCAAGGCGCCTGATGCGAAGCAGACGAACCCACAAGCATTGATGAAGTTTCGACTGAAGCAATTTGCCGCACCTCCGCGATCATTGTACCAGTACCCTAGCACCATCAGGCTCACGCATTGCCGTAAACCGCCTAGACACAGGCTTGCAAAGAAAGCGACTGTATACAGGAGAAACATCAGTAATTTTGCTTGTTGTGGTGCGAGTCTTTTGGATGGCATCGGTCGCCATGGTTTGTTTAGTCTGTCTTCTTCGACAGAAGCTGGCTGTCGCTGGTTATCAATAAGAAAGGGGAGAAGATTTATGTAAGTCCAGAATGCCGTGCATAGCATTCCTCTAGGTGTTATAGATGAGGTGGCGGCGATCTCGAATATCGGAGCATGGAAGCCATTGAGGATCCCGAAGATAGTCTGGGGTCCTGCAATAGTCTTCAAGTCGCTAAGTGTGAAGAGCCATATGGTCGTCAGATGGTAAGAACCTCTGTCTAGTCGCCGAGAAATCAAATCATACGTTTCAATAGGTATCCCTTCAAAGACCGAGCAAAACCGACACTTGAGCGCTGCTAAACGAGAACGATGTCGCTGCATAATGGCTAATAACTTCTATTCCTGATCAGCAATGCTTATGTGACTGTACAAGGAAGATCCGAACTGCTTACCAATCGTGATCAAGGCGATACCTTGCTTAAATGTAAGCGTCTACGAGTGCAAGGGCAAGGGATTTGAACATTTCTCTTTGGAAGAGCTGCTGGTAACGGATCGTGTCTTGTGGCCCCTGCGGAAAATCCATATCGACGCATCAACTCTGGTCAGGCTATTCTAGACACGTAATCTGCTTGAAAGAGATCTAAAACGAGATCGAATTAGAAACGCGCAAGTAGCCTAGAAATCGATCAATGAGAAGCCGAGACCGAGAGGCGCATTTGAAAGTAGGCTTGCTGCCTTGAAGGGTGAACCACAAAAAAAGAGCACGGCCACGAAGGAAGGGGTAGTGAAGCAATCAAACTCAAGGTCATCGCTAGAAGCAGATCTATCGTTGTTGGTGTTCATTGCCGACAGAATATTCTGACCCCTACTCCTCGCTCAAAATTGCTTCAACGGAAGGATGCACGATCCATCGTGCTTCATTTTGCCATGGATTGTCAACCCATTATTCACTCGCATTGCAGACCTCCTGCATGATTAAATCGCCCGAGCTGGCATTTCCTTCGGCGTAGAACAGATGCACCAATCATCTCGCATGACGAGGCTGTGGTCGTGGAACTTTGACAGGTAAGTGGACGAGAGACTCGTTCAGCTGATGCACCGATGACTGGCACGTGAAAAAATTTCCTCACTACGCCTCAATGGACGATATGGGCTGGTGTAATCCTTCCCAAGAATCTCTAACGGAAGGAATCCGACGACGCTAGGGTACAGCCTTCAGCACCAGTTCCCAGCACCGGGTCCTCATTCAAGCTAACAACTAGGCTTGCTGCTCGCCGTAGTTCAAACTAGTTTCTTCTATGGGCCGAAATAGTTTGGCAGGAAGGGGCGGCAGCTCCTGAATCACACTCGATATCTCAATCTACCCTATCACCGACTAAGGTCCGCAGCCACCGGCTACATCATGTTTCAGACGAGGCAGATCGTTTTGCGCCTCCTCGATGAGTCCAGCCAAAGTTTATGATTCACGATAGCGCACTACCAAAGGCACGGGTAGACAAGTACTGGAAAACGGTTTCGTTTCAATGATCCTCTGCCTTACTCACACATTCGACAATTCTCTAGAGTTACCCTTCTGCGGCAGTAACTGGGCTAGTTGATCCGCAGCAAATTTCAGAAAAAGATATCATTAATCCGGACTAGCGAGCGCACACTGAGACGAGTGCACTGGGAGCTGGGCATTCGGAGGCATCCCTGGAGTCCTGCGTCTTGGCATATTAAGATAGTAATGTAGTGTTTGCATCCCGCGGTGTCTCCTCAAATTATGACGAAAAAGTCGTAGTCGATTGATTGCAGCATAGAAACTAATTCAGACTTTGACGATTCCAAGATGCATTTATCAACGAAACCCATACTGGCGGCTGCCGCAGGCATCGCGTCCCATAATCTCCTCTTCATCTCTGGCGAATGGCATATGCAAGCCCCGCGACTTCTACGCATCTATCTCGTCCTTACTTTGATTACATGTGTGGAAGAACTTCGATATAGCAGTGGTAGTGCTACCGAACGACTGGAAAGTGCTTTACTCATAGTTGGCATCTACGCACTTTCTTTGCTCGCCAGCTTGGTCGTCTATAGAACAGTCTTTCACCGTCTGAGAAATTTCCCAGGGCCATTCTGGGCTCGGGTTTCGAAGTTCTGGCATGTAGAAAGGTGTATATCGTCATCGTCTCAGAACCACATCGTTCTCGACGAATTGCATAAGAAATATGGAAATTTCGTACGAACAGGTGATAGTGGCCCTTGACCCCTTCTTCATTTTGGGTGGAAGGGCTAAAACGGCACAAAGGCCCCAATGAGATTACCATCTTCCACCCTGACGTCTTCGCAGCGACTGATGGCCCCGGGAATACTTGTAGTAAGGCTGTATGGTATGATTTCCTCCTGCCAGAGGTCGCAGTCAACACCACACGCGACAAGCCCGCGCATGATCAAAGACGAAGAATCTGGGATCATGGGTTCACTAAAAAGGGTAATCAGATCACAGCACTACTTTCGCTGTCCCGCCTAAAGACTAACAGCGCAATAGCACTGGCGCAGTACGACGAACGCATCCGATCATATGCCACCTATCTAGAAGAGCATATTGCCAAATCTGCCAAGCAGGGGCATAGCGTCGATGTGACCGCATGGTTCTATTGGTTCAGCTTCGACGTGATGGGCGATTTCGCGTTTGCGAAATCTTTCGACATGCTGCGAGACGAGAAGTGGCATCACGTGGTGCTACTGCTGCGTAGAGCGATGAGTTTGCTGGGACCTCTGAGTCCTGTGCCCTGGCTGGCGCAGATCGGATTTAGTCTTATCCCGGGGTATTGGGTTGTTAAGGACTGGCATTCGATGATGAATTGGTGTAAGAAGCGTATGACGGATCGCATTAGTGTACTCCTGCCCTTTCCAAATCTCCATGACTCTGGACTGACAGTAAAACCCGCAGATGGAGCCCGATAGGTTAGACGTTTCTTCCTATCTCATCGACGCCTCCATAAAAAACAACACCCTCGAACAAGACCGCCACTGGCTAAACGGCGACTCGATCGCCATCATCATCGCAGGAAGGCTCGTTCCCCCTCCACCCCAAATACTCCTCCAACCACTAACAATCTCCCAGCGACACCGTAGCGCCGACCCTGGTCTTCCTCTTCTACGAACTCGCCCGCCACCCCGCCCACGCCGACAAACTGCACGCCGAGCTCGCAGGCATCGACCTAACCAACAGCCAAGCCCTCCAAGACCTCCCGCACCTCAACGGCATCATCAACGAAACCCTCCGCATCCACCCGCCCGTCCCTTCAGGCGGCTACCGCGAGACGCCGCCCCAGGGCCTCACCATCGCGGACACGTACATCCCGGGCGGCACCACGATCGTGGCGCCGCGCTTCACGATCGGGAGGCTGGAGAGCTGCTTCGAGGATGCAGAGCAATTCGTGCCCGAGCGGTGGTACAGCCGTCCCGAGATGGTAAGGAATAGGAAAGCGTTTGCGCCGTTTTCGCAGGGGCGGTATTCGTGCGTTGGGAAGAATTTGGCGCTGAGCGAGTTGAGGTATGTCGCTGCGCTGCTGGTGGGCAGGTATCATGTAGGCTTTGCGCCGGGGGAGAGTGGGGGAGGATGTGGAGGGGAAGATGAGAGATCAGTTTACGGCCGCGCCGGGCGGGTTGAGGCTTGTTTTCACGAGGAGGGAGGTTTAGAAGAAGGACATGATTTGTATTTTAGACTAGCGTAGGGGAGTATAAATCAATTTCTAGATGAGCTGCTCAATCCATTGCTCTAAAAGCGGTTCGTCTATCGCTTGTAGTGTGGCCATGGTCTGGCTTGCTTGCATGGTGTTGTTGACCGCGAAGACCGGACTGGCACCACACTCCTGATACTTGACCAAAGCCTGGAAAAAAGCTAACAGTTTGAGCGCTGGCATGTCACGTAGATGCTTCTCGCTAGGCTCATATGTCTCTAGGACATCCACCCACTCCTTTAGCGGGACGACCCTTGCCCCAGGGAGAGATCTGCTAAGTGCAGATGTCAGCGCCGTCCAAGATGAGGGTCTCGGATTGACGCAGTTGTAGATGCGCAAGGGATCGTCAACAGCTCTTTGGTGTATTCCATTGGCTGCTGGGCTTTCTCCAAGCGCAATCTCGATAATTATCTGAGCGAGCTCGTCGATGGGGATCCAGTCAATAGGTACCTGCACGTCGGGGATCAACCCCAGAGCTTTGGAAGTCGCAATGAGCGACGGAATCCACTCATGTTTCGACCAGATAGCCTTGCTCGTCGCGACCCTGGGACCAGCGATTTGGCCAACACGAAGTATATCGACTGGGACTTTGCTGCGGTCGCTCGCTAACGCTAGGATACGTTCTGCTGCTTGTTTAGATTCTCCGTATCCAGTGTCGACTACTTCTCCGGCTGGGAAGATGATGTCCTCGGGAATTGTCTTCTTGTTGTGGGCTGAAGCCCATGCGATAGCATACGAGGTGGATGATGCAAAGACTATTTTCGCGCGGCGCTCGCTGCTGGCACTGAAGTCTACAAGCGAGCGCAAATTGCTGAGGTGGGGGCTTTCGTATGATTGGAGGGAACGGTTGAAGTTGACGTCCCATGCTAAGTGGATTATCACGTTGACGTTGGAGAGCAGGTCGGCATACGTTCGGTCATCGAGGCCTAAATAGTCTCTGCTGAAGTCTGCTTGGATGTACTTCAATTTTTGCACAATGGTTTCCTGTGTCAGTTCCGATCCAGCCCATGAATTGGTGTAGCTTTCGACCGGAATTGCCGAGCGTGTGAGGCAGTATACTGTCGAGACTTCAGGCTTCATAAGGAGTAGCGGCAAAAGTGTGGATCCTAATGAGCCGGTGGATCCAGTCAACATAACACTGAACCTTTTGCTCTTGCGAAGTCTTGGAGGTGGCAGATTAAGTGTGTATTTGTCCACCAAGTCTTCTAGTTGCGGCCGGTTTCTTATATTCGGGCAAACTCCTGACGAGCTTTCTAAGGTAGACAAGATTGAAAGCGCCAGGTCTGAGATAATTGTATGGCTGTAGACCAGACTCATGGTAATTGGAGATGTGCTGATTTTGACGTATTGACTGGTACCACGCCTGATAGTAGTGACGAGCTCAGCTACCTTTTCGGAGTTAAATCCAAGCTCAAATAGGTCCGTATGATCACTCAGATGTGCATTCGGCTGGATAGAAAGGATACATTCAAGCAAGAAAGCCTTCATATCCGCGAAGGTAAGAGTCGCAAGTACAGGACCTTCGTGGTCAGTAGAAGCCTCATCATATAATTGGTCAATTTCCTTTGAGTATTCCTGGATTGTCAGACGTCGGACGATAGTGCCTTTTGGTGCACGAAGAAAAGGTCGTTGCTGATCACTGAATACGATCATTGACTTGGATATCTTGGCATGAACAGGGGCCTTCTCATTGGCCTTCTCAACTATTGGCCATATCTTTTCCATCGCTTCTGTGCGCTCGCCGGTAGGAATGCTCGAGCTCAGCTCTAACAGTAAAGCTGGTCGGGTTCGCCCGCTGCCGATAACGATGGCACCTGATAGCCAAGGATGTTCCGATAATGCCGACTCAAAAGCACTAGGATGTACTTTGTGGCCATTTGACAGAACGACTACATCATCCGTCCGAGCGTGGAACTGCCATAAGCCTGGCTTAGTGGGATGAGGTTTGAATAAATCTCCAGTTCTCCACGTCTTGACGTCAGGGAAAGTGTGGCTCAACGAACGGTGGGGCGAGAATTTGGGGTCTTGATGGAGAACCATCTCATACACTCCCTCGTCCGTAGGCTGCATGTCTACCTCTTCATACGGATTCCACTCCATGTACGCCCATTCTCCTTTCTGCGGTACCAGCAGCTGGATTTGACCAGCCTCTGCGGAACCGTACATCTGGCAGACGTCCGTTACATTACTTAGTGAATTACCGACATCAGGAGCCAAAGGCCCGCCACCGTAGAGCACGAAATTGAGCTGTTCAGCTTGACACGAACCCTCTGGATCCCTAGCCCACTGCTCAAGGATCGATGGTGGTACATAGAACGCCTTTATCAGTTGCTTTTGTTGACGAATGATCTCAATCATCAGATGACCGCTCGGTGGCACGCTAGGGTGCCCAAGCACAACAGTTGCAGAAGTGGAGAAAATGGGTAATATCAAGGTCGCTTGAGTACCAGCCAGCTGTTCACAACCCACTTAGACATCGTTCCTGATAGATAGAAAGATAGGTCAAGCACTTACGTGGTAAGGAGGAAAACACGAGAAGAACCTACCGCCACCCTCGAAGTTGAATTGAGCGCCGTTCTGAGCTCTTCGACCTGGCGGTACAGGCATATTGCGATCGTTGTCTGTGACAGAAAACGTAGCATGAGTCATTTTAATCAACTTGGGGTTCCCTGTGGAGCCTGAAGAGTGAAGTATAAGAGCGGGATCATTGCAGGCCTCCGCAAATGTCTTGTAGTAGGGATAAGGCTGTGATTGATTGGCAAGAATCTCATCGAGTGGTTTTACTGTTTTAGCTGACAGCTTGGACGTCTCCCCTTGGAGCAACGTAATCTTGTCAATTAGTTCTGCTGTATGGAAAAGAAGGCTGCAGTGAGTGCGCTCCAACAGGCTTCTATTCTGTACTACAGCATTATGAGGTGACAGAAGTAGAACCTTGTATGAATTAGTACCATAACCCTGGAAATCTACGAGAATGGAGTTCTGTGCTACCTGCCATCCACATTTCATCCCAGCCAGGCACAAGATCGGATACCGCAGATCAGAGACTCCCATGTAAGCCAAAGTCTCGAATTTCTCGCTTTTTCCAATTTGGCCTTCTAACCACCAGGCGACGAAGTCTACAGCACACGCCATCTCCCTCATAGTCACATCACGAAACCCCTGCGCAAGGTCAATCGACCTTGCAATGGAGGCATATACCCTCTCTGGGTCATACCGCGAGTGTTCATCGAGAGCCTGAGGGAGGAGCCTTTCTCCATAAAGCGTTGACGACGAACCCATGTTTCCTACCAAATAACTCTAGCACTCAACGACAGGTTTCCCTAATGTTTAATGCTTAGAACGTATGCAGAAAATCTTCAATATCATCGAAGGACAGCGATTGCCGACTGAGCTAGCGGCATCTGGTGATAATCAGATCTAGCTCCTCATAGCCTGCCGCACGAGACCGGCAAGCGGTGTACGATGTCTCGACATTTCCAGAACTTTGACAGAGCTGAACACGACCTAGCTTGTCGAGCAGGGTGTTGTCCACCAGACGCGATTGCATGGTGTAACAAGGCTTTCTCCTCATGGCGCGACACACACCAATCACAGTTGATGGAATGGGCTGTAGGATCGCTATCCCAACATCCAGAGTGAAGTCAATCTCGACATTGCCTCATCTAAGGAGTTCCACACAACTTTGCAATTGCGAGAAAGCACAAGAGACGTTAGCATTTTGACTAGTGTTATGCGCCGTGTATCAAAACCTGAAATGGTCTGTAATTTATTCTGTCTCACATCGTTCCGTCCCATCTTCGGCTCCTGAGGATGCTTAATTGGACATCCGCTCCTGTCACAAGCACGCAATGCCGGCGATCCTTCTGAATCCTTCATCCTAAGGCTTGGTGTGCAATGATCCTCGAGCTGAATCATCCCGGAGGAGAGGTGCATGCGTCTGGGGGCTGACAAGGAGCCGAGCTGTGTTTAGCGCTCCGACAATCCTACTCTTTTCATGCCATCCGGCGCTGGGCTCGGAAGCTGGGGTGACGTTGTTTAGGAGGATCGAGACGAAGGATGCACGAAGGATGAGAGGTGAGAACTGAGAAGGTGGAGTCGCGTCCACTGCACACCATCACGCTAGCGCGTCGAGGTTGGACCCTGACGTGCGAAGTGCAGGACACACTGCCCTCGTGCAACGCCGCTGTCCTGGGACAGACGATCCGTTTTACTGCCATGGGATCAGCCTTTGGCAATGAGCGTTGCCTGCTGCGTGATTGTGGCCCGGAGTGAACAGACTCACACTTGGGGAAGAGCCGAAACCTGGGCGAGCCTTGTCGTTGGGCCCCTGAAAGTGTTGGCAAGATGAAGTAGGAGAACGAGGGAAGCCACGGTCTTCTCGATCACCGACACCATCGCGAAAGAAGCCCTCTTATACAGAAACTCCAGCAAGACACATCGCTAGCCACAACCGTTCTCTACTAGCAAGAGAAGCACGCTTCAAACAACGTACAACATGGGCGCCTACAACGCAGATACCGAGGGCAAAGACGCAATTAAGGACCTCGGGCAATACGCTTCAGGGAAGACCTGTATGCTCCGCTTTCTCCGCATTCTAGATGCTTCAGCTAAATTTTCATAACAGTCCTCATCACAGGTGCAAGCCAGAGCGGTCTCGGCGCCGAAACCGCCTTAATCCTCGCCTCCGCAAAACCCTCCCATATCATCCTTGCCGGCCGTTCAGAAGACAAGATTTCCCCGGTCATTGAAGAGATCAAGAAGATAGACTCGTCTGTCAAGGCAACATACGTCAAACTCGATTTGCTCGACAATGGCTCCGTCCGCAAAGCAGCGGAACAAATCAAAAGCTTGACCAAGAAGATCGATGTCATCATCAACAATGCTGGGATCATGGCACCCAAGGAATACGCGACATCGAAAGACGGGATCGAGAGCCAGTTCGCTGCGAACCATGTCGGGCATTTCCTCCTCACAGGCCTGCTCATGGAGGAGGTGCTTGCTGCGGGGGAAGGAGCTACCATCATAAACGTGTCAAGCTTGGGTTATCAGCTCGCTGAGGCGAATCTGGATGACCCTAATTTCGACGTAAGTTCTTCTAAATACATCTGCTTCAATTCCTCCTCCAAGGACCAGTGGGGTTTTAACTTGCTTTACTAGGATGGCAAATCATACAACGGATGGCGTGCTTATGGGCAATCGAAGACCGCAAACATACTCTTCTCAACAGCATTGGGTAAGAAGCTCGGCAGCAAAGGTATCGCCGTCTTCGCCGTCCATCCCGGTGGTAAGTATCCAACTGCAATCGCCACGAAGAGGAAAGCCTGACAAGTACCCAGTCATCATGGAGAGTAAATTACTAGCCAACTCCGGCGTTACAAACGAGTATTTCATGGAGGCGTACCAGATGGCGGTGGAGAGAAATAACGGTACGCTCCGCACTTTGTCCACATCTTCCCTCTCACTAACTCCTCTCCGCCCAGGAAACCCCCTCCCGCCTCAAACCACCAAAACCCTAGGACAAGGCGCAGCGACCATCGTGATTGGAGCACTGGATCCCTCTTTCCGAAGTAAGCATCAAACTCCTTAGGCATTGTGTCGTAGCTCTACTGACACTCGCGAATCACTAGACTCCTCCCCTTCCCTCCTCGTCGAGAACCAGGTCGCGGAGGCGGCACCCTATGCGACCGACGAAGCAAACGCAGAGAAGCTATGGGCGCTGAGCGAGAAGCTGGTGGGACAGAAGTTTGATATCTGAGCTCTCAAAGCTTAAGTCAAAAGGAAGGACTGGGCACAACTTTAGTCCCGCAGATATAGAGAATAAAGAGCATGATGGCTTGACGATGTGCCTTCAGTCTAGACCGCATAGTAGCGTTAAGCTGTTATAGAGTAAATAGCTTTTGAGTGGTGTTACAGAATAAAAACTTGGAGCAACTGGACTTTGCAGCTATTCCCACAGATGATTTTTCTTGAGCCTTGAGTTCAGACAGTGTCAGATATAGAAGGAAAAATTACGTTGCTGGGAGCAAGCGAGGTCACGCAATCTGTGTCCAGTTCAATAAATCAATACTTCTTTCCCCATCGCCGTCCTTGGTATATTGACCAAATAGTACAAAATGCAGAACGAAACTCCAGCTCGCGATGATGCAAAGCGCTCATGTCCCGAAAAACCTCCATTCATACAACCTACTATGCACATGCAAATCAGAACAAAGTCCCAACACCACTCAAATGCACCATCACCACCACTACCGGAACTCCATCCCATCTAACACCACTAAGTTCCCATCAAGATATCATCCGCGATCTTCTCGGCCAACATATCTATCAACGAACGTCAGCACCTTCCCACTTCAACTCCAGAAAGCGCAAGGGGAAAACTCACAAACAGTACTCGTCGGATGCCCCGGCGGCAAAAACGGAAACGCAGACGCATCCACAACCCTCAACCCCCCAACCCCAAACACCCTGGCCCTAGAATCCACCACCGCGCCCTTCTGCCCCTGCTGCCCCATCGCGCACGTCGCCGCAGCATGATAAATCGTATTCGAGCTCTTCATGAGCATCTCCCTGATCTGGGCATCCGAGGTGACGTTCGCGCCGGGGAAAGCCTCGCTGCCAACCGTAATCGTGCGCAAGGCGGTGGTATTGAAGATCTGCCTCGCGCGGCGGAAGGCCTGGACCGCGAGATCCATGTCCCGGGCGTCGCCGAGCAGGTTGGGGTTCACGAGCGGGTTGAGGGACGTGTCGGTGCTGTTGATGCTGACGTTGCCGCGGCTGAAGGGCGCCACCAGCACGATTACCACCGAGGCGTAGTTCTTGCCGTCCAGGGGCGCGTCGAGGAGGAAGTCGTTCAGCGTGCCTGAGTAGCCGTCTGGGAAGGTGAGTTCCAGCTCGGGCCAGTCTGGGGGGAAGGTTGCTAGGGAGGCGAGGGTGTCGTTGTGGAGGTTGGCGCGTAGGTCTTTGGGCAGCTTTTCCCAGCCGAAGAAGTCGGAGGCGGAGTTGGTCAGGAGGCCCGTTTGAGAGGTTGTGTAGCTGCTGATTTGGGTCGCTGCGAAGGCTGGGTCTTGGAGCTGGGAGTGCGTGGGGAGTTTTACGTTGAAGGAGGGGCCGAAGAGGGGTTGGTCCTGGCGATTGTCATTTTGGTTAAATCAAAGGTAGGAGTGGATATAGGATTACATACCCACATGTTCTGCCCGACCCCGGGCAAGTCGGAGAGGACGGGAATGTTCAACTGCTGTAGAGTGGATGCAGGACCAATCCCGGAGACCATCAGTAGTTGTGGCGAGCGGAACTGCATCCTGTGAGTCTAGATCTACTAGTTTTCGATAGCTGCGAGACTTACTGCTCCGGCTGAAACGATGACCTCCTTTCTTGCTGATAACGTGTACTCGACTCCACCAGTGTTGACCAAAACCCCTGTCGCATGTTTCTCTGAATTAAAGATTATTTTCTTAGCAAGTGTCGATTTATATACTAATAGATTTGTCGTGGTCCTTAGAGCCGTCCTTAGGAAAGATGTTTCGGAAGAGCTTCGAGACTGACTATCCCGATCGAGAGACTGAGCGGTATATTGATACCCGAGCAGGCCCCCGCTCATGAAATCCTGCCGCTCTTTGAGCCCAAGCTCCTTCAACGCAAGCTTTGCCCACGAGCTGTACGGATTTGCGTAGTTCGGATAGGATACTCGCAGTGGCCCGCCTTTGGCGCTAAACGCGGATTCTTTGTAGAGGGGAGTGGCGTTGGCGGATCGGATTTCGTTGTTTGGGGGCTGGAAGTTCACGCTGCGTTTGAAGTAGGGTAGAAGCTTGTCGAAGGTATAGCTCGGATCCCCGACCTCGTCGGCCCACTTCCTGAAAGCTTGTTTCGTAGATCTGGAGACAATTAGCTCGATGGCTTGCTGAAGGATCTGGGTCAAGCGAAAGCATCTCACCTGTGAAATGCGAGAGAATTGCGTGCGCTTCCACCTCCAAGGGTTTTGCCTTGGGTATAAAGAGTTCGTTGACCTCCAAATCCCTAATTCCCAAATGTCAATTTATACAGTCCTAGACACGCATCGAGCAGCAACTAACTGGCATCGGTTCTGTGAAGATTTCCCAATCGATTAACGGATTTCTGGACAGAGGAGATTTGCCAATCCAGTAACCCGCATCGGCAGGAATGGCAGTCAGATTCCCATTGTCAAATTCAGACCACCCCCCAGCTTCGATGACAGCGACACTGTTTGAGCTATTCTGAGCTAGTCTTGTTGCAATAGCCAGTCCAGCGGTGCCGCCGCCGACCACCACATAATCGAAGCTTGCGTTGAAGAACGGTATTCCGAAATGGGAACCTAGGAGACCTTGACCGGTTATGGAGTCGATATAGGAGACTACGAAATTTACTTGAAAGGAAAGCGTTATACAGATGAGTGCAAATGAAAACATGATGAATTGTGTAATGAACGGTGGTGTGCTCAGGTGCACGTTTCCAAGCAATGCAAAGGAATAGGAAAGCAGATCTCCAAGATGTTGAAGATATCTGGAATAGAGAGGGCTATGAGACTATAGGTACTCCGATTGCCACCATCGTTTCGTCTCATCAACGACAGGCATAGCAGCTAAGATCCGCGAGGGATGGCATGGTTGTGCCGAGGCCGTTGTTGTCCTTGGCAGATACCTGATCCGTGCCGTCAAGCTGTGAAGAAGCCTCAGAAGGTTTCCATAATAAGGGTGTCATTGACGTGGCTTTGAACCTAATCTGCCATTTTAGAGATCTATCTATGTTCAAAGAGGAAACACAGGATCGAACGAGGATTGGTGGAGTGAGGATGGTGGGCGGTTAGGGTGCAGATACAAGAATAGCACATTCTCAGCCTCGGTCTCTCTAAAGACCATTGCGGTTTGGAGTCAATGTTCGAGGTTCTGTAAAGGAACAGTGATATCAAGACCAATTGTGATGATTCACCGTAAAGTCGTGACGATGGGACAAGCTGATCTTTAACAGAGAGCAGGAGGATTGCAACCGTGCGGGTGTACAAAGATTGCGAAATGAAAATCCGAGCAGCTGGGAGACTCCGTCATGCCTCATTGACGCACAAGCAGCCAAATCACAGGCGTAGTGGAGATAGATCAGCTTAGCCCACTCACAATCAAGCGACGAATGAAGACTCCACAACATTGAGGCTGGAGTTGTCGGGATTGAGTTAGTGTCCATGCAACATGTGCTAAAAAGACCGAGGAACCTGGCAGGATCAAAAGCCGCACCAAGATTCAATCCAATGCTCCAAAGCTATCGTGATTGTCAAGCAAGTACGACTTATGTAAACTTTATGCACGCCACTATCCAGGCATTTTTAGGCTATTCTTACCCCCACCACCCCCGAAGTAAACAGTCTCGCGACCCAGATAACGCGCGCACAACGACTTTCCGAAAATGGACACGTCCGAGCAGCTCAGGTCTGCAACTCATACGATTCCGGATGAGGCAGAATCATCACCGCGATGGATGGTAGAAAAGGGCTAGCATTCTCCAGACTGTGACTAAGTGGGCACCGCCCCACTGATCCGTGCGCGATGGATCAGATCACTTGGGAACAGTGGCGGGCGATGACACGGATGTAACACAGCCCAACGGCGCCGAAGGTCAGCAAAGGCTTTCAGGCTGATGACTTGCATTGACGATCAACTTGGAAACCACCCAATGATCCCTCGATGCTCCATCGTTGTCTGGCGCAGGTCAAAGATTTGTGAAATATCAGGAGCCCCGTTCTTCCCACCATGAGTTTCGATATCACGTGATATTTATGTACGACGAGCAACGACAATTATGTTGGCTTTGAACAGTATCATGGACCCTAGCAGAATATCGCTTCAAGATGGCCTCCTACATCCAGTTCTTATTTTCTGGTTCGAGGCTTCGATCATTTCTTTTGTCGTAGGTTTCACCAGGCCTCACTCAATCATTCGGCTTGCTGCCTTGCCCCTGGTGATATGGTGTCCATACGCGATCATCTTTTCGGCTCTACAACTGATGCGTGCACACTGGGCTTCTCTGCTTTCTGGGACAGCAGTCGGCTTCGCCTTACAGTATGTGCATTTGGTGCTACTAAGCCAGCGAAGCTACAAACAAGATGATACGATGAAAGTATCCCGTCGACAAGGATCTCTCAACAGAGTCTGGAACCGTCTGAAATTCGGCTTCTCGACCACTTTCTCTTTCCGAGATATCAACCTCCCTACTCAGGTCAAGAACGTCCCAGAATTCTCAAAAGGTGTTGGTCAGGTTCCGCCACGCAAGGTCTTCATCTTCCAGCAGACGATCACGACCCTCATCTGCGGTCTCGTACTAGACATCTCCGCTAGTCAGCCTCCGCCTCCAGACTATGCCGATGTCTTCGCTTGGGAAAATGTCCCTCTTCTCGCAAGTTCCCGTAATGTGACAGGCCCCAAAATGAGCCTAAAGCTCCTCACTACCTCTGTGTACTGGGTCAATATGTACTGCGTGATGCAGTTGGTGACATCTTCATTTGCAATTATCGCTGTGGGGCTGGATATAAGCTCTGTATCTCAGTGGCGTCCGTTATATGGGTCTCCGCTGGAGGCATACAATTTGCGGAGGTTCTGGAGGTAATCGACTCCCATATCCAACATATGGCTTTATGGCGGATAGCTTGACTGACACAATGACAGTGTATTCTGGCATCAGACTCTCAGGCAAATACTGACGAGTCCCGCATCATTTATTTGCCATCGTTTGCTCCATCTCTCGCATGGACTTTTACTCACCCGCTACCTCAAAATCCTACTCACATTTGCTCTTTCTGGAATGCTACATGCTCTCGCCGAATTTGGAGCCGGCTTGGAACTCCAGAACTCTGGTACGATGCGTTTCTTTTGCACACAAGTAGTTGGCATTATGATCGAGGACGGTATGCAGGCGTTATATCCTTACTTTTTCAGCAGATCAAACACCGGATCACAGCCTCTGTGGGTGCGATTAGCTGGATATCTGTGGGTAGTATCATTCTTGGTTTGGTCTACGCCTGCGTGGTTCTATCCGAATGCAGCTCAGGGACCTCAAGAGGGCTTTCTTCCATTCAGTGTGGCAACAAGTGTCCTGATCGCATAGCTGATTGCCGCAATCATTCTCTCTTCAACAACACATTCTTCTCATATGCATGGCTCTATATATGCCTCCCACGACTTCTCTTCAGTGGGTCTGCCACAGCACGAGGTGGGACTGGACTAAGTGACTGAATGGTCGATGTTGGTGGCCGTATGGCTGTGGAGGCGAAATGATCCATGGAGTTCCATATTGGAGGACACTTTGATTGGTGTAAGCTCGGAAGATCTATTCACTCTATGGACTAACTGCATATTTACCAAAGATACCCCTTATATGGGTGACTTCTCGTGGCTTTGACGTGGTGGTAGCCGATACTGTTAGTAACAAAAAGCAAGATCTCATCGTTTCGATTAGCATTCTATGTTTTTGCTTCGGTAATATCAAACTCTGCCCTATTGGATGCGCACAAGGTTGAACGTGATCCAAACGCGGTCAGCCTTGAGGCTTATCTTAGTCAGCCGTTTCAGCCATCTCTGGACCCATTACCAATACTACTTGCCAGGATGGGAAGATTTATCCGGAAACTTATCCTATCAAAGAAGGAAGCAAACGACCCCTCACTCTCACCAGCAGATCAACCTTTCTTGGCCGATACTAGTTTGTATGGTCATGAAGGTCTGGCCGACTCCGACCCCCTCCGTAGTGAAGTGTGGCATACCTCGCATCTCGCTTAGCGAAACGAAAGAAAAGAAATGTGGATGCCCAGCGCTAGCAACTTCAGTCCTTCAACATTTCGAAGACGATGAAATTATTTTCCGATTTATTGGTTTTCTGACCTTTGACTTCCTTAAACAGAAAATCAGATATTCCAAGTCAAGGGTGATACTTTTCCGGACACGCTTGAACCGTCACTGAAAATCTGTTTGGCGCCAAAGTCTGCGTAACTGTGGCATACTAACATCTCTTCTGAGCACTTGTAAAATCATGTGGTGATGGTTGCGCAATTCTTTGTTCAAGATCTTTTGGAGAGCAATCAACCCTTTCACCGTTCAAGGCAGTAATCCTGATGCTGACGAGAACGAATACGCGGTACCCGAGTGCGCGGGCTCAAACGAATCCACACACTGAAACGAGTGCGCCCCTTGCAGCTAGACATTGGGGGGCGAGTCTGGAGCTCTGCGTCTGAGCATATTACATCTTGGCTCGAAGTACGAGTCAGATGTCTTGACAAACACCAACCACGGTTTATCCCGAGACGAGATGAACGGACATATTTCTAGTTTACACTAGTCGACCTAGAGAAATGTTTGTCGCTACAAACCCTCCACGCTAGACATTTGGCGTCGGGCATGTACTGCTGTTATACGATCGATGTAGATCTGGATGGGCCTTCGAGGACGTGAGCGCCATCTCGTTGTTCTCGAACATCAACCAAATCTGGTTGCCGCTAGACGCGGCACGATGTGAACCGCTAAGACCAATATGGCTTAATTCTTATCTAACACGTGCAGAATTGCAAATCTCCTTCCGATTTATTCTCCGATACTCCGTAGTGCGCCTGCTCACCAACTGTGGGCTGGCTGACGTAAACACAAAGTGATATCTAAACGAACGAGAAGACCTGTCTGAGCTAGCCACCAATCCGCATGTGTGACCCATTTCCAAGCGAGCATGAGTATGCGCAGTGCACCAGAAAGGCTGAGTTGAGGTTTGGGATATCAGCTCCAAAGATATCGAGAGTGGTATCGTACGAGTACTTCGAAAGCCAGGAGATGGATAGACTCAGGGAGCCTAAGGTACTCCCTCGACTCAACTCTATCAGACGGTCCCACTGCGAGCCACTTTATACGAAATTGTGATGGCGTGTCGCTCTTGCAAAGACTGTGGACCCACTGAACCCGCTGTGGTGGAGCACCCATCCCTCCATGGAAGAATTGGCTGACGTGATCACTCTACAGGTTAGGATCCAGCCTAGCCCCATCTTCTCGACGTTTCCTTCGTTCTTTGGGCCATCCAGATCTAGAGCTTGACTTATAGACATCCTTGCAAAGTCCTCTTATGGCGCGATGTTCCCGCCCCACTCGTTGTGCTATAAGATCCACTCCTCGGCCTCTGATAAGATGATAAAAGTACAACTGGAATTTTGATTCCCTTATCTTTGTACCACAATTGTGTAACTGTCCACAAACATGGATACTGGTCTGATAATCAACTCCGCTAGACTCGCCCAGCTGATGGGGGACCTTAATCACCAAGAGAAAGACACCTTCACTGCAACGGTTGTCGAAGTACCTTCTTACGACTGCAGTGATGTTGAGTCCATGGATAGCCATTATGAAGATGATGCCACCGATGGCCTTCTCCAGGTCTCCCAGCCTGCCCCGCGATGTCCTTTCACTGGCATGAACATATACACTGAGGCACAGAAAGAATTTGCTCGCATACGCACCGCTCATCGAACTTTAGCCCCCACGGGATGCACTGCTGACTTCTGTCAATCCGGTCGTATGGTCCGCATTAACGAGCCACGTGTTGGCAGAGATCGGCCCCTTGCGGAGGTGCAACAGGAGGCGGTGGACTTCCTCAGAGAGTGTCGGGATCATCATGTGATCCAGTCTGATAAGGCGCTAGATGAGCGGATCAGAGAGGCTTTGCTCCAGATCTCTAATACTGCAATCTTTTCGAATGTGACGGACCGCGACGGACACGTAAGCAACGGTTTGGCTGGCGGCACGTGGTACCAACACCCGGAGGAGCTCGAATACGGCGTGAAAGCGTCTTGGAGAAACGCTCGACGCTGCATCATGCGATCTGAGTATGAGCATCTGACTCTGTGCGACCTAAGACGAGTTCGGTCTAGCAAGGAGATGGCCTGTACAATCGCAAAAGGCATGCAAAAGGCTTTCAATAGAGGCCATATCATCCCCACTGTGTTCATCTTTCCTCCTCGAGATCCGGGCAAGCGAGGTCCTATGATCTGGAATCGCCAGATATTGGCGTTCGCCGGCTATCGCCTGGAGGATGGCTCAATATTGGGTGATCCTGCTAATGTCGATCTCACCGAGCACATGATGGAGTTTGGTTGGATGCCACCTATCGACAAGTCACGATGGGACTTCCTACCATTGATCACCATGGCGGAGAATGATTCGCCATATATGATGGAGCTGCCGGCTGAGCTAAGGAGGACTATTCAGATTACACATCCGCGCTACGAGAAAGAGTTCAGCAAGCTTGGGCTTCGTTGGGTCTCCGCTCCAGCCTTGAGCGGACTCGGATTCGACATCGGAGGTAACCAGTACACGGCAAGTCCCTTCATTGGCTGGTTCATGGATGCCGAGATCGGCGTTCGAAATCTTGCCGACACCTTTAGGTACAATGGTAAGTAAATGTAGATACTTCCGGTCCTCTGTGTCGAGTGCGGCTTATCAAAATCCACAAGACGTCTCTAGAAGGCAATACTGACTCTGAGCTTTACTTAGCCCTTCCAGATGTTGTCAATGCGTTGGGTCTCAGCCCCGAACCGGAAACTCCTTTGGACGACCTGCCAGAATACATGCGTATGGTGGCACTGGTGAGTCATGGTCAAGCTACCCAGTTCAAGCAAGGCTGATATTAAATAGTCTCGAGCGCAAGCTGAGTTGAATTTCGCGGTCTATTACTCTTATCTGCGCGATCACGTCACCATGGTCGATACCCTCTCGAGTTCCATCGAATACAAGAACTTTGATGAAGATCGCAGTGCCGAGGTTGGCTACAGATTGCCTGCTGATCCGTACTGGCTGGCTCCTCCACAAGGATCCATCGTCCCACTCTGGCACGATGGTGGTGCTCCCAATTATCAGCCGAAACCCATGATCTGCAGACACGTTCAGGATCCGATCAAAGCATGGCTTAGAGAGACTCCTGTACAAAAGAGACCGTCGCAGAAGGGCTTCATCAAAACAGCGGAGGCGAATGAAGGCCGTCCACGAATCAAGATCTTCTTCTGCAGCGCCGGCGTTAATGCTGGTAAGATGGCTCATAGATTACATGAAAAATTGCGGAGACTCGTTCATGAGCTTCACAACGCATTCGAGGTCGAACGCGAGAAGGCACTGAATCAGCTTATCCTTTCTGAAGCAGGGCCGGAGGATATCATCCTGATTATCGCTAGTACTACCGGACGTGGCGAAATCCCTCGTAACTCACAAACCTTCGTCCAGCGACACGAATTTGCCAACCCGCTGCACAACCCTCCCCGCTTCTCTTGCTTCGCAAACGGCGATAGTACCTATGGAGACTCCTATAATGCTGCGGGCAAGTTCATTCAACAGCTTATGACTAAGATGGGTTGTAGACCTCTTCTCGGCCATTGCTTCGAAGGAGATACGGCACTTCATAACCCAGACTGGGAGTCTTTCAATCACTGGCTCGAGAATATTGATCGTCTTATCCTCGGAAACCACTACAAGATTGACCTACCTGAAAACCTGAGAGATATGGAAGAGAAGACTACAGTCTTAAGAGAGATGCCCACTGCGAAGCTTGTGAGGATGCAGCGGTTGGACTCTAATGGTTTGCTTCAGATTACTCTGGACATTGGCGACCAGCAGTATAAGGAGATGGACCATATCAAGATCTTTGCACCCAACCCGGATCATGAAGTCGAAAGCGCATTGGCTGCGCTTGGGTTATCCTCGGATCAAATCTTCGACTGGCATCATCAGCCTGCTGGACAATTCCTCAGCAGATTTGTCGATCTTGATCACAGCTTCAAGCATCTTCACTGGTACCCTGGTTTCAACGAACTACCAGTGGAGAAGCAAGAAGTCTTAAAGAATTCCAAGGCAAGCGCCATATTTGCTGAGTTAACAAACATTACCTATGACGCTGCACTGGTAGAAAATATCTGCAAAGACTTAGCCAGCATAGTACCGCGTTTGTACTCAGTAGCCTCCTGTCCTGCATACGCCAATAGCAACGCTGTCCTCGAAGAGTGCAGTGGCAACATGGTTGATATTATGGTCAAAGTGAACCCGGGCGGACGCTTTAGTGACACATTCCTCTCGAACGCTCAGCTCGGTGCTCAGATGCGTTTCAGCTTGACTAGTCCCGACACCTGGGACATGATCCAGGATCAGAAGCCAAATGCACCTTTCATTGCAATCTGTACTGGCTCCGGGATTGGTCCCGTCCGAGCGCTCTTACAGCGACGTATGATTGACCTCGACCGCACAGCGGGTGATGATGGTCGTCCACGCACAGCTACAGGCGCAGGAGTATCATCGGTCAGCTCAACGCCGCGCCGTGACTCAGCTAGTAGTTTTCGATCTGGCAAATACCGCGGCGCCAAACCAATCAACCACCATGCTCACCTAGGCGTTGCCAGCACCCGTAAATCAGTCAACCTCTTTGCTGGCTTCAAGAAGGAGGACGCCGATCTCATTCAACAGATTATCCTTCCTGCTTCACAAGTGGGAATATTGGATATTGTGGAATTATGCCCAAGCAATCCGCAAAAGATGCGTATCCAGGATCACTTAATAATGCCGCATGTTCGGGGACAATTACAGCGCAAGCTGAGGGATCCCTCTTGTATCGTCTTTGTTTGCGCGAATGACTCGGCTGCTGATGGATCGGTGGCAAACTTGAATGAGATTGTGGGTGGGG
The DNA here is from genome assembly GCA_018902385.1 of Physcia stellaris. Lineage (NCBI taxonomy): Eukaryota > Fungi > Ascomycota > Lecanoromycetes > Caliciales > Physciaceae > Physcia > Physcia stellaris. Next base: position 69,369 of record JABSSW010000001.1, on the reverse strand, counting down.
ATGTGAAGGAGCTCCTTGGGGACAGGTATATTGAAGAGATTTTCCGGAGCTAGGCCTTCTTAGGGGAAGGTTAAGTTGCTTCTGCTTGTGCCTGAAAGTAGATCAGCCTATAGAACATCAATAGAACATCAGCCAATAGAACTAGTTGCCCGGAGCTGTAGGTATTAGATTATCTTGTCCGCTCGTTTTTATCCGATGTAAATGCATCTCAAACCAATCTTCTCCACCAGTGCAGAGCTTGTCTTTCGCCCAAATCAAATATCTCATCTCCACTCCCCAGCCAAAGGCCATCATCCCAGCAACGCTAAAGTCCCACACCAAACCATCCCCAATCCCCAATCCCCAAAAACCCCACCCTACGGCAAAAGCAACCAAACCCACCTCAACCTCCCCGCAACCCGTCTGAACTCCTCCTTATCAATCCCATGCCTCCCAGCAACAACATCCAACTTCCTCTCTTTCGCCGGATTAACCACCTCCCTCACATCCCGCCTTCCTTTACAACACCCCCCCACAACGCGATAAAATCCCCACCGCAGCGTATACTTCGCGATCATGTAGCTATACATCAGCGCTGACGCCGGTGGGAGCTCGGATTCGGTGAGATGGAGAGGGCAGCCGTCAAACGCAGCTCGATGTAGGGCGAAGTGAATGTCGCTGCTTTCGGAGAGTTTTGAGAGGGGGGTGGTGGCGTGGCGGTATTCGTGGAGTTCGTCGTGGAGCCGGGAGAGGTGCCATGATTGGGCGGGCTGGGTGGGGAGGGAGAGGAGGCGGAGCCAGGGGGTTAGGAGGCGGTGGGGGAGGGGGTGCATGGTTGGGGTTCTTGGGGAGGGGGGTTTGTTTGGTGGGGAGGGAGGTTTTGGATGGTGGTGGTGATGGGTGTGAGGATTGGAGGTTTGTTGTTATTGTTGGTTGATTGTGAGGGTTTTGGAGACCTGGGGGTTTTGATTGAGTTTGAGAAGAAGATTTGGGTTGAAAATATCGAGAATGATATTTGGAAGTGACATGTCTCATGCGTTGACAAGGCAACCGTGATTTATAACACAAATATAGGAATTGACAAGATAAAGGCAATGAGAACATATAGTGTTATATATCTCTCAGTGTTTTAGATGTTATGTGAAGAGTCAAACAAAAGTAATCTCCCCTTCATTTGCCATAGGTCTTTTCATAGAGATCTAAATGCATCGGATTGGACTACAAAGACACATCCAGTCAAAAAAGTAAAGATGATACGCTAATCGGGAAAAGTCAGACGTGCATGTCATGCAGACCAAAACAAGCCGATGGACCTCTATGCAGACGGCATCTAGATATACTTCCGCGCTCTTGATCCCTGAGATGAGAAAAGCAATCTAGAAGTTGTAAGTATTGAGACTGATGGGCTGTGAGGACAAATTTTATTCAATGAATATTAGTGCTTAAGCTGAGTGGTCGTTGCGTGTAAGAGTGATTTGATTCTTGGCTTTGATCGTAGCTCAGCATCACACAAAATCTCGACGCCTCCTTTTGACTTCTTAGGTCAGGAAATTCACCAAGGTATCCTTATGCAGTAGTGTAATCAAACAAGAGACATTTGGGGTTAGAGTCTCTGCATGATGGAAGTTTGCATAAGTTTGATGTTCTTTGTTCTCTGTGTTTGCTAAATCTGGTCTACAGCACTGGGGCACCATAAAAGGAACAGACTGCTATTCACATCTCAGTGTCTTCTTCATCATCACGTTTCAAAAACTCTATCACGAGTTGCTTATATAACAATATAACTCATAAAACTACAGATTCATTATACTTCTTCATCACTTCACTATAAAGTACCCCCGAGCTCTTTTGTTGTGAAGTATGACAAAGACTTCAAGAGTGACTGATGAGTCACAATGTCTTTGTGTCGCTTCACCAATGATTATGTATCACTCATTCGTTATTATTTATACGCGTCTCCACCACTCTCTACTATAAACCTTCAGATATCCCAAGATTCCTTTACATCCTTCAAGCTCAACTACCAAAGACTCCTTGAAGGCCTTCTATTCGACAGAACCCTTACCCACAATCCAAAATCCTCCCTCTCCTATCGTTTCCCCACAACGAGCAAAATGGGAAACAAGAACAACCGCGCAGGGCCTGCACAAAAGGCTGCTTCAACGACAAAGTCTGAAGCTTCTTCAGATATGAAGTCCATCGAGCTACCCCCATCTCCTCCTCAGTGCACAGACCCGCATTGTGAGATCCGACAACGCCACAACGATACAACCTACATCGTCGGCCAGCCCAAACTCCCCAGTCTGGTCCAGGCGAAACATACCGCCCTGGACGAAGCTCTCGAATCCAACAAACACTTCCAAGCTCGTCTCGCCCGGGAGTGGCTCGTGGGTTTCTACACGCTCCACGGGCTATCCGCCGAGATTGCCTCGAACGGACTACCTGTCGTCCCTCCGCCGCCACCGAAGCGATGTCGCGACTCGAATTGCCCGGTCACCCAATTCCATCACGAGGGAACTATCAGTACCTGGGCCACTGATCTTCCTGACATGATCATGAACGGGCCCACCCGACTCCACAACGCTCTAGCGCATGGTAACTACGAACACGCTCTCTCCATTCACGCCTTTATGAAGCGATTTTGGATGAGGCACGGGCCTGCGGATGGATCAGCCCTTATGGCGTTGCCGAAAATGCCTCGCCTGTGCACCGATGACAGGTGTACAGTCAAAGCAGAGCTACATGAGCAGAAGACGTATGGGCGCTGGGTGAGGGACAAGAGTCTTCCGAGCATTGTAAAGAAATATGAATGGGAAGTCACCAAGGTCCACGATCGCTGGGACCCGGCTTGGAAGGACATGAAGGAGATGGAGCTTTTAGATGGGTTTTTCGCAGTCCATGGCGTGGAGGAGTAATATGGACGATGATGTTGAATGAAAACTAAGCTTACTTGGTTTGGGTGGACTCCTCAGCGGAGGGTAATGGAGAACTTGTTGAGAGAGCAGAGAGCTTCAATAATGATATGCTTGGACTCCTTATCCTGACATCGAGATGCTACAGAGCCTTGGCGATGCCCATAGACGCGCTTAGAGTAACTAATATGTGATGTATCTGTGACGTCCTCGAAGCACGACTTTAATTTGTCAGACAAGGGTGTTCGATGCCTGAAACGCTGTGCTTGTTGCGTAGCGTGAAGCATTTCCATGCCTCGTAGCTTCGTGAGTCCGTTATAAGCGGCAAATTCTCTTGGTATTTTTTTTTGGTCTTTTCAACGCCGGCGCGAGTGCTTCGTCATCCTAAGCTGGAGTGTTATGCGTCGTGCTTTCATCGGGTGGATGATGCTAAAATTACGACGGCAGCGTGGAGCGTAAGCAGTCCTTCTATTGCAGCCCTAGATGGGCGTGTCTGGAGAATGGCATATGGCACTTTTCGTTGCGTGTTCGACAGCAGCAACTGCACGGCAGATCCAAACATCACCAGTCTCAAAGAAGGGCTGCCTTTAACGACGATAGGCGTTCCACAAAGCTCCTCTACCCTATCGTCAGACGATGCATCGTCCATTTTTTCCACTGCCTCTTCTCGGACAGTATCTCACAGGCCGGCGCCATTAACCACTTCGACTGGCCTGGCAGCTTCGAGGTCCTTGCAGACTGCTGGATCCGCTGCCAGCCCCACCGACTTGACGACTGCTGCACCAGCATATCATTCCCTACCAGGGTCCACGAAGATCACTCTTGGTGTCACCCTGCCCATAAGCGCCTTTACCATCATGATCATACCTCTTTTCTTCTGGCTCAAGCGGCGAAGAGGATCGAAAGCAGCTGAAGAAGCCAGAGTCCTATCGGCCAAGCAGCAAAGGCCAGCGTCAAACGCTGCGCCAGTGACCAATTACGCAGGGCTTGGCCACGCGCCGCAGGAACTCGACCATCCCAAAGGGCTGGACTGGAAAGGACGTGCGGAAATGCCGCTCAAAATACGGACAACTTAAGCAGAGTTGATGGGCTCTACTGCTCTGCAGGAACTCAGCGGTGAGGATATGCTATTTTCACAGGCATCGGTCTGGCGTGAAGTCGTCGTCGTCTCATCTCACTTGAAAGTCTTTGCGAAGCTCCGTCACCTCAGGATGACCTCATTAGTGGCCCTTTTTTAAACCTACCGTAGGTCTCTTCGTATTGTTCTCATTATCATCCTATGCCTTGGTGTGGCACTCGTTTGTTTGGGCTAGAGTAAGCCTAGCGCGCGTTAAAGATAGCCTGGAAAAGATACTCAGAAAAATTTGCCAGGGCATGAGATAGTATTTGGTAATCCAGCCACATCACTTCCCTGGTTTTTACGTTATATAGAAAGATACTGATGGTGTGGCACTTCGATTCTAGGTGGCACTTAGCTGAGGGCTAGCGAGAGCCATGCCCGGAAGCGTTCTTAGAGCGTTCCGCTGCCGGGAGCGCCTTGGCGCGAATCTCGGATTGCCACCCTCTACAGGTTTTGCACATGTAGACCATGTTACTGCGTCCGAAGCTAGCCACGTGAAGCTGCCATGTCATCAGGACCCTCTCTTCCACACTGTAAAGATGTCGTCATGGATCGGCTTGTGCATCCGACGGCGTCTTGAAACTAGGCAAAGCTAAGCTCCTCCAAATTGGGACAACTCTATGGCTTTCTCCTCGGGCTAGCATGTACGGGTGCGTTTGAAGTGGAGCGGTCTGCGGAAAACAGACAAAGAAAAGCTTTTGACGCCGGCTACATGCTGCCGAAAAGCATTGAACGCGTGCATACTGTCGACTTTCGGATGCTCGAAGATGCCAGTCTCTGGATTAATTAACCTGTACAGAGTACGTAGCTAGAAGTAACTCGCTGATGGGCCAAACCACGCATTGAGCAACTTTGGAAAATCTCATTAGGAAGGCTTGACGCTGTATGGTCCCAAGTCTGCTATTCTTTCTACGTTACTTAGGCGCGTGGATAGTGGCGTACGTATAAATGTTTGCTCAATGTTTGCGCTGCCTTTGCAGTGACGGCTATGCTGAGTTCTCGCTTTGTCCCAGGCGGGATGTTGCGCGAAATCGGATTTCAGAGTGAGGACACATTTGCGATTCGTCTGTCTGGACACAAACGCACCTGAGAGTACATATCTTAGCCAAATGGTTTCCCCAGACTCCAAGTGGGAGGCAGATCTTCTTTTGCCTTAAGTTCCATACAAAAGGAAGACAAGCACACGTCAGATAGCAAGCAATAGGAGATACCAATCAAGCAACATGTCGCATCCTGTTCCAGGCCCATCTGAGAAACCCAGATGCTACAATTCTCTCAACAAGCCAGTCATCGTTGGACTTTATGGCGTCTCGGGTACTGGCAAAAGCTTCTTGATGAAGCATCTCGAACAGCAGCTTGGACAGGGCTCGTGGCGCTTTTACGATGGTTCCGCTATAATAGATAAATATGCTCCCGGGGGCTTGAAGGGGTTCAAAGCTATGGAACGTGGAGCTCAGTATTATCACCGTGGAAAGGCCATCGAAGATGTTGAGAAAGAGTGCCGCAAAAATGACAAGGCTGCCGTTGTTGCTGGGCATCTTATGTTCTGGGAAGAAGATCGCTCAGAGGAGAAGGGTCCTGACGACGTGCATACTGAAAAGGACCTGGCAGTCTATACGCACATGATCTATCTGTGGAGTCATCCAAAGGTGATAGTTGAACGCCGGAACCGCGACCTCAGCAAAGAGCGGCAAGAAATCTCTGAGGCACGTCTGCTCCAGTGGCAGAACGCAGAGGTGTCAATGCTACGCCGACTTTGTCTCGAGCATGGTATCCTCTTCTCGACTATTGGCCCAGGAGATGAAAAGCCAGGCTCACAGCAGGAATCTCCCATGGGCCAATCGGAGCAAGCGGTGATTTTGCTGGGAGACTTCCTTAAACACACAGAGAAACACAACTCGCAGAAAGCCGAGGACGCTCTTAAGAAGGCTCTGGAGTATGGCCAGTCTGGTAACAAGACAACTATTCTGGCCCTGGATGCGGACAAAACACTGGCAGCAGACGACGCAGGTCGACTGTTCTGGGATCGCCTGACGTCTAAATACCGGCCTGAGCTGATTGATAAGCCATGGTTAACACAGAAGGTACCGTTTAAAGAGCTATTCGATACCCTGGGCTACTCATATACGGCTTTCCGTCAGCTTACCCTACTCTCTGAGGACTTTGGCTCCGACCAGCTCTATGACCAGATCTGTCAGGAGATTGCGGACAAGATCACTATGCACCCGGAGATATTGACTCTGTTACGTCTTGCAGCAGGACATAAAGATGTTGGGGCTGTCGTCATTACTAGCGGCATGACCCGTGTCTGGGGTAAAGTTCTGGCTCGAGCAGGTCTCTCCCAAAGTGTCAAAATTGTGGGTGGAAACCGTGTTGCGGATGGTTACGTGGTCACAGGTGCAGTCAAGGGAGACCTGATTGCTCATTTGCGGAATGTTGATAAGAGGCGAGTCTTTGCATTTGGTGATGGCCCTCTCGACATAGGCATGCTGAAGAACGCCAATGAGGCCATCGTCGTGGTTGGCGAACAAAGCAGCAGGAGTAAGTCTATGGAAAGTGAGTTGGAGAGTGCTATAGATCAGGGGCTAAGGGCACGTCAAGTGTTGCTACCGAGCCAATCTACGATTCGACTCACTGAGGAGCAGCTTCCACTTGTCAAATTTACTGAGCCTGAGTTCCTCGAGTCCATATTCGCTTTTACTATCACAGGGACCACCTTGAAGACTCGTCTTGCGACAGATCGACCATCTACCAAACTTCTGATGACGCCTACCCGTAAGAAACAGATTAACGGACCGGAACTGAGGGAGTCCCATCGGCTCATAGGACGCTACCTCGCAACAGAATTCCTCACCGAGCCTGACATCATTGGCCTGGAACATTATGCCATGGATCATGTCCAGGGCAACAGCATCTTAGGATATCGACTCCTCGATGAGAGCAAGACAGTCATTGTGGCGCTCATGCGCGGTGGCGAACCCATGGCGCTCGGAGTCAATGATGCATTTCCACTTGCTAGCTTCAAGCATGCCAGTAGCCCCAAAGACATCGGGGAGATTGATCTCGATGAGAGAGTTACTGTCATCTTGGTAGACTCCGTCATCAACACCGGCGCGTCCATGATAGAGTTCCTGGAACACATCCGTGCTCTCAGTCCTACCATCCGCATTGTCATAGTGGCTAATGTCATCCAGAACGAATTCATTGATGAGGAGCGTCTGCTCAAGGTGCCTAAGGATCTAGGGGCATTGAGTCTTGTGGCTCTCCGTGTGTCGACCAACAAGTACAAAGGTACCAAGGACATTGACACTGGCAACCGACTCTTCAACACCAAGCATCTTCCATAGACAGTGAAGAATCTGCGATGCAAGAGTCATCGTATATGGAGAAGGCGAGAGTGCCAACTCTGGACAGGAAGGTGGTGGATGTGGAGTGGACAGAGCCCATGATAGCGTTGATAGAAGTTGATGAATCAGTGAATTAATGACTTCGGAGCCAAGTGCCCACCTGCCTCAATCGAGATGATCGTAAGAAGTTGCCCCTAACGAGGGGCGGTTGAGCTAGGAAGGAAAAATTGGGTTCAGAAAAGCAAAAGGACTGGTGTGGAAGGGGATTAATTTAGAAGCTTCCCTTTGCTTCAAATGCTCCGAGTGGTCCGAGTGGGCAAACCCAGCGATCCGAGCCATCAAACTGATAAGGAAAAATCACGAAACATCTCGTATCGATGACTGTCTGCTGATCCGATGAGCCGTGCGTGCAGCAAATTGCGCGATTGGGAAGGTGCCAGCGGTGCTCAACGGGGCCTCGGCTGCACTACCTTAGTGCAAAAATTAGTGTAGTCAAAACCTTCGCAATTCCTTGGCGGGATGATAGGTTATCGTCTTGGGTTCTCAGTATATCTTTAGTCGGGAGACGCAAGGACTGTCATACCTCCATCTTAACAGCAGCTATTATGTCTTACTTGACGATATTGCCTTTCTTATTGTGCGTTATCATTTGTCACCCAAAATATTGTTCAGTCAATGGATCGTTGGAGGGTTGCAATCGAGGAAGGGGAAGCACAACGCCAAGACCTTCGTCCCAACCTTTTTGTCGACGCTAACTCGGCTGTCCCGCTGGAATTGATCGGCCGCTCCCCCTCCCTTGCTCGCCTCGGCATTTCTCCTCCTCTCATTTCTCTTCTTCCATTTCGCACTACAGCAGAGCTCAAAGTGCCAACGGCGATCAAGCCCGTTGCGATGATGGTGTGCGGGCCTCACAGTGACCATGCTGCTACCCCAATCTACTACCCTGTCGACTTCCAATCCCGCCCATTTATACACCTTCATCCTCCCCACCCCTCTTAAAGTATTCCCCGCGTCGAACCATCACCTCACCGTTCAACAGCATCTAGTACCATGACCAGTGGCCCAAAAGCTCTTGACCTGGCAGAGGTCTCCAAGGCCAATGCCCCTCAGCTCCAGGATGTTCCCGCCGCTCCGGGAGAGTTCAATGAGAAACAGGAAAAGAAATTGAGCGCTCCAGCGGATGACTCGTCTCTGTCCGCCTCCGACGTTGTCGGTGACGATGGCAAAGAGTACCCTACACCGGAAGAAGTCGAGACATTGCGTCGGGTGGCTGGAAGTATCCCGTGGAGCGCATTCACGATTGCCTTTGTAGAATTGTGTGAGCGCTTTGCCTACTATGGCACCACCGTAGTCTGTAAGTTCTTCTGAAAGGTGACGCTTGGCTGTGAGGGAAATCAGAAGACTGATTCAGAGCGACAGTCGTGAATTTCATCCAAAACCCTTTGCCCGATGGGTCCACCACTGGCGCGTCAGGTGCCGATGGACAATCCGGCGCATTGGGTCTAGGTCAGCGCGCATCGACCGGCTTGTCGACTTTCAATTCTATGTGGGCCTATTGCACGCCTCTAATAGGGGCTTATGTGGCCGATCAGTATTTGGGTCGTTTCAAGACCATCCAGATCTCCATTGGGATTGCCATCGTCGGTCATATCTTACTGATTATCGCTACGATCCCATCAGTCATCGCCCATCCTAATAGTTCTATCGGTGTTTTTTCCCTCGGTCTAATCATTTTTGGCGTCGGAACAGGAGGTTTCAAGCCAAATATCTCTCCGCTCATCGCCGAACAGTATGAGAACTCCCACCCGAAACAGTACATCAAAGTAACGAAGAGTGGCGAGAGGACCATTGTTGATCCGACGATGAGCGTTTCTCGCATCTACATGTACTTCTATCTCATGATCAACGTCGGTGCACTAGCTGGCCAGATTGGAATGGTGTACGCGGAGAAATACCAAGGTTTCTATTTATCCTTTGTCCTCCCTACTATAATGTTCCTATTCTGCCCCCTGGTCATGTACTTGATGCGCAATAAATACGCCAGACGACCGCCGACCGGCTCGGTTCTTGCAAAAGCACTTAAATTGTGGGGTCTGGCCATGAAAGGGCGCTGGTCCATCAATCCTGTGAAAACGTAAATAACCCTTTCTTCTAATCGGTGAGTAATCTATGCTGACTCTTTGATGTAGAGTCAAGAATCTGCGAGCAGATGATTTCTGGGAGAATGTCAAACCCAGTCACTTGGGAGAGAACAGACCAGCGTGGATGACTTTTGATGATGTCTGGGTCGATGAAGTCCGCCGAGGTCTGAAGGCCTGCACCGTCTTCTTATGGTACCCACTTTGGTGGCTTTCATACAATCAGATGACAACAAATCTGATCTCCCAGGCCGCCACGATGGAACTCCATGGTGCGCCTAATGATCTGATTAACAACATAGATCCCATCGCCCTTGTCATTTTTATTCCCATCACCGATCTGTTTTTGTATCCGGGTTTGGAACGCCTTGGGATCCGTTTCACTCCACTGAAAAGAATTGCTTGGGGTTTCTTTCTTGGAGCTTTCTCGATGGTTGCAGCAGCCGTCACCCAATACTACATTTACCACCTCGGTTCATGCGGCGATTACCCATCAGATGGAATTACAGCGGAGACTTGCACTGCAGCACCTATCAACGTCTGGGTTCAAACTATCCCATATCTCCTAATCGCCTTTTCTGAGATTTTCGCCTCCATCACGGGGTTGGAATACGCCTTTACCAAGGCACCGAAGAATATGCGCTCTGTGGTTACGGCCGTCTTCTTGTTCATGAGCGCTATCTCTTACGCCATCAGTGAAGCGTTCGTCGGATTATCAGCCGATCCTCTGCTTACCTGGAACTATACCACCATTGCCGTCCTTGCTTTCGTTGCTGGATGCGGCTTTTGGGCGGCTCATCGTGGTCTGGATAAGCAAGAGGATAAGCTGAATTTTATTCCGGAGAGCTCTTTCAAGGGAAGAAGGAAGAGCCACGGTGGGATGCATGCTTGAATTGTTATAATGATATCCATGTCTACACAGGTGGAATTGTTATCTTGGACCATGTAAGAAGATAAAGCCGTTTTTTTGGGGGGAGATCTTTCCGTAAATCTAGTCTTGCGAGTCGCCAACGCGACGGGCGAGCAAATGAATATCTCTATCATCTGGACTGCATGTTTCACCGTGAATTTGTTCGATCTGTTGACCCGAGTGAAAGAGGAACTGAGGACTGATGACGACGCAAATCCCAGACGCTAGCACCACCGTGCCTTTTGGAAGGATGAGAACGATCCAGGACTGGGATTACTCTTTGGAGTGCTTTATGACCACTTGCACGCTATCCCATACACTGGTGAAGGGTTGGCACCTTTCTTCTAGCGCCTGGAAGCCGCCTAGAGATTAGTGCCCGGTGACTTCCCCTAGCGTAGTCTTAAGTAGAGCCCGGAGCGTGTTTTGGGGGCAGCTTCGGGCCTCGGCTTACCTGGACCCAAAATTGAAATAGGGGTGCCCAATACCAGTGCATAGGAAGGAAAAGTCTGATCGTTGCTGAAACGCTAGAGACATTAGTCGCTCAGCTGCCAAGTATTGTTTCAAAAGAATTACGCACTCGTTAATAAGAGTCTCTGCTTCGTAGGTATAGCTGACGCAAGCACTCGAAGCCACTCCGCGCTCGCTTAGCGCCAACACCTAGCAGTAAGCACTAAACGCGTCTACTCTGTGTTCAGCCGCGCTCAAATCATCAGGCAGAATCCTTCGCGTTGTCGATTGGCCTTGAGCTTAGCTAGGACCTCAGCCTCAGGCCAACCGGTCTCTAGATTTCCAATCTCCAGATTTGTGATGACCTTTTCTGGTCCGTATTCAGGTCGGATCTGCCTTGCAATGCTTGTCCTACTCGAGATAGTACATCTTATTAGAAAACCTTTTAGCGTGATATATGGAGCGAATCTCAATGGGGCAGATATCAGCTTCTGTGAAGATTCTCTAGCATCCCCGAGTAAATTTGGAGGTTGGTGCAATGGACCCTGTGCAATCCTTCGATGCTGGCTGGCGGCTGGCGGCATCTATCTCTCTTGCTAGTACGAAACGATCCAATTCATTGGCACAGGCAAGTTCTGAAGAAGACCCATACGTAAACATCGAATCCTCCATCGTTAGTCGGATTGCGTATGCGATCAAGGCTATGATGATCGCAATACTCGTCAGCAACAGGGAGCAAAGCTGCAAACCCGGACGACTCACCCTTAGCATTCCCAGCTGAAGATGTCAAATATATAAGGAAGCACAACGACCCTACAGAATGTCTCCCACCAGACTTCGATCCACTCCCACAACTTCAATACCAGAATCTATACCAACAATCTCCCTACAAAATCAGTCCCAGCATTCATCTCAACCCAACAAACCCATTCAAACCACCAAAAATGAAGAGCATCTTCACCTCCCTCGGCTTCATCGCCCTCGCATCAGCAACCTGCTACCAAAGCGGAGCCCCCTGGCCCGACGACCACGCCGGCATGGTCAACCAGATCCAGCTCACCGCAAAGCACTTCGCCAACCAAGGCCGACTGGGCAAAGGCGAGCACGTGCACAATGTCAACTACAAGGGCAAATGCCTCCATTTTATCCTCGACAATATCTCGGGCAGTCCGCGCTCGATCACGAAGCATGATGCTGCGGATGGGTTTTTGAAGGAGTATACCGGGTGCCATAATGGGGGGATAGCAGCTATACTAATTGGCGCTTTGTGTGAGTTTTGTTCTTCCATCTCCCTTTTTTTCTTTTTGATTTCCTCGCTATGGAAAGATGGTATTTTGGCGCTGTGTGGGACTTTTAAGGCTAATTGATGTTCTTGTGGATAGGGGCGATCCCAACGAGAGTTGCTAGAGTGCCAATATGGAGAAGAGCGGAGAGTGGGCAGCAGCCAAGAGATAGTGCCCAGTACGCTGTACGATAAGACTGATATTAGGGACTGAGACCGCAGGAGACGTTAAGTGAGGGAGCCAATAAGCCACTGAACCCTTAGCTAGGAAATGGCTTTGTCAATCTGAATACTCTTCTTCTTGACGAATTATTCTATACCTCATTGCTGTGATACTTTCAGCCTTTTGTCAATGGATAGCATCATCAACTTTGTGGTGTTCATGAGTTTCTTTCTCATCTGGCTAATGCTGCGTACTTCCTTCATTGCTATGTACAAAAACCTTGGTGTTTTGGGCCTGGCCGGCCTGTAGGCCTCCTGCATGAGCGAAAACAGCCCAGCAGAGCAGCTTTCAGAGCCTGGCTACTCCCCCTGCCTCTGCGACTGGGTTCTGGAGCGAAAAGAAGAAAACAAAGCCTCATAAGGAGGTGAAAACGCCGAAGGAGGCCAAGGAGTGGGTGGGCGGGGCAAAAGAAGAGAGGAAAGATGAGGAATGGAAGGAATGGGGCATTGACCTCCTATTTAACTAGGAGGCCAGCCCCTCCAAGCCCCTTTCATTTCGTCATCCCTGCATTAGCACCCACGTCTAGCCTGGACGAACATAGAGCCTGCAACACCTACCGCAGACTTCCAAAATGTAGTATTCAAACCGCCTTTAGATCGTCTGTTTTCGTACCCTTCCCAAGACTCTGCTACCACCTCATTAAGAGCTTTCGTCAGATGTCTACACATAGCCATCGGTTTGTATTCGCAGCATTTAATACGAATTCCTACCTCTTCTCCTTGATACGAGTGATCTGAGGTTATCTCGTTTACCATGTAGAAGAAATTGCCTTCGACACTTTGCTTCGTGGAGGGATTGGGCCCTAGTCAACGGAGCGAAAGCTAGGGAGTACATCGTATTCCTTGATATTACCAGGACCTGAGCAAAATTCCTCAATGTTAGCGATTCGGATGTAGAAGACTAGAAAACTATTTATTCAGTTTTTGCATGTTTTTCGTGAGGCCTCAATTCGCTTTGTGCGATGCATACGATCTCATGGATGGCAGAGCAAACGTTATGCCGTTTGGAATACACACCCTAGCTCAAAAACGACACTATTCAGGGGGATATTCAATCTAGACGCCTAATTGTGCCAGACAACGGAATGGAAACTTCCACATGCTATCGGTGCATCGCTAGATCGTATTGTCTCAAGAACTTCATCAGCTTCACGAAACCCTATCCCCTTCCCAACAGGCATCAATCCACCAAACCAACTAACGAACCACAAGGCCCCTCCACTGACGGCATCCCCACTCGTCCTCTCCCGTATTCCAAGACATAGTTCAGGACCGCGTTACTAATTAGCCTCCGCCTTGGTAGAGCGGGAAAAGAGACAAAATTACACTCTGCTCGTCAGCCTTTTAAGTTTCCGGCTCGGCTTCGCGCTTCCAGTCAAGCTCTGACCAAGTCCGACCCTATAGATCCGGGACTGCGGCGTGCTTCCAGTCCGGTGGGTATTTTCGTTCCCCCAAATTCGGGACTGCCTCACGCGGCACAGTCCCCCTCTCACAAGCTCATTTTGGGATGCACGGCTGGGGCTCGGGGTCCGCAATTCCCTTTGCAAGAAAATCGTTGGATGTAGGAATAGCTGTCACCTCGAAAGTGAGAGCCGAGGAGGTGAGAAGCATGCGGGCGAGGGACTTCTTGATGATGATTATAGAGGATGTTTCATGTGCTTGATTTTGGTGGTTTGGAAGGTAAGAGAGCCAAAGAAAGATGTTGTGGTGAGGGTGATTCGACGAAAGGCGCAGTAATTCTGGTGGAGAATTCCTTGTTCCTGGCACAGGGCATGCTTTAACAATTTTGGCGTAAAAATTCTGTTGAAACTTTGTGGTTTGGAAAGCGGTGGATTAGCCTTTTATTGTGTAGAAGCATGATGTGTGTATATGAATTAGTCACGTAGTTTGCGCCTAGGCACTACCTCGCCAGCGCTTCGACCCCTACACAATGCTTTAACAATCGCGACCGCTCCGTAAAGAGTCGGCCCCAGTGGTCGCCCATCACAGGTATGGATTCTCAGCGGATGCGTGGACTAGCGCTGTATTGAGGATAGGAAGATGGTCAACGATGAGTCTTTACGGTGAGTATTTCTGCACTAAAATCGGATTGGTGTCAAAGTGGTGGCCAACGTAATATGAACCCAGACTCATGTAGAGGATGAGTAAGATAAAACTCAATAGACTAGTCTCGAATATTGTGTTTATAGGATTGTATTAAGCATTAGTAGACTCGCAGATACCTTACTTTGGTACTTCATGCTACCAGAAGAGGATGGTCATATGCATTTAGCCTCATATTCAAGTAGAAGGATAATTCTTAGCATCGAATAAATATCCATGTTCTCTTCCATCCCATCTAAATCATAATAGCTTTCGTTCATCACTCCAATTCTGCATCTCATCACGAAGCTTCGATATTTTTGTTCAGGTCGTTTTTGATGTTATCGATGCCCATGGTCTCTTTACTTTTCGTGTGATATGCCACATGTCTAATCCGACTACGCTTGTGGCGCAGGAGGGTTCTGACCTTCGGCTACCTGTCTTTTTGTTGATGGTCAGCAAGTAGGATTGCGATCAACTTCTTTTGACGTTGTTTTCGACGAAGACAGCAGAGTCGGCTTTATGAAGTACACTGTGGTTCAAGAATGATGGTTGGTAAATATCTTGATCAGGAACTCGAGTGATTCCGAATCTTGCACCGATATCAAGTAAGATGGGTTGGAGAAAACATTATCCTGCTATTTGAGTAGACTAAAAAGAATGAATGGGCCAGATTCTAATAGAGAAAAACCTTCCGGACTCTCTGTGGCGCCCGCAGAATGCAAATTGTTTGTCCATAGTACGAATGGCGGGCGTGGCCATAATAAAGAGATAGATCAACCCCGTAGGTTCTTGATCAATGCATGTACTAGATTGTACCTGATTTCCGACCCGGGCAAACATAGAGAAGAGCCTATCCTTACTTATCTGATCTGTTGCGACGCCGCCATTTTCGATTTCCTGATCTGTCATTCGATGCATATGTTTCCCATATTGTGTCCAAGTATAAGGATAACACAGGGCTGACATTCGCTGAAAAACTTGCTTCCTGCTTCGAATGATTTCTCTAAAGCAGCAGCTAATGTTAGGTAGGTTACCACACGGCAAACCAAAACATTTCCGATCACTTCGCATACAGGGTTCTAGAACATACAAATTATTCTTGGCTCTGGCAAATTCGTGTGGAAATTGGAAATTGGAAACCAACCAGAACCCTAGAGTAACCCTTGATTCAGACTAAATGACGTAATACTTTATGTGAAACATTGACCCCCTTTCTTGGCGCGGAAATTTCCCCTTGCTTTTTGCTGATCTTTTAAGCCATCGATTCTTTTCCACCATGGACGATCCAGCTACAGTTATCGAATCATCATATAGCATGGTATAATTACGGTCGGATGTAAGTCTGTTAAAGGAGAATAACACTTTGAATTCCCAATTGTAATCGGGCGCACCAGCAACTGGCGAGCTCACAGACTCGGTCCAAATCTCGACGAACATATTGGGCAGGAATTGGCTGCTACTTCGCTGGCCTGTGGTGTTACCTCCATCTGAACGGAGCAGCTGATATGCTCGATTTGGAAGCGATTTCCTCTACTCCGTATGCTGCTTTCCTCGGTCATGCTTGTACATGCATGCATCTCCCTATTCGGTGATAATGCATCAGTCTCTTCGCTACGTGAGGTGTTCTTTAGCCAATCGTTCCAGCGGATCCCCTTCAAGAAGGTTCTTATCTTATCTCGCATTGTACCGATGCACTGTACTTTAATGTCCCCATCAGGTTTATTCCCCATCTGCAATCAAGAACGTCTGAAATGAGGGGTAGAAGTGTTGTACAAGAGTCTGGAGATGTTGATGTCCCCTAAGGTACCGAATATGATTGGTTGAATAATATACCCTTCCTTCCTTGGTTTACAACATCACCTCGGTATGTCGTGCGTCCGAGATGCAGGTTACACGCTTCTTAGGATATGGAAACCCTCATTCACGTGGATGATTCACATCGAAAGATAAGGCCGAGGTCTTGTCATTTCCTGGAATGCGCTAATCGCAGAGCTTCCCTGTTGCTGGTCTTGATAACACAAAGCCCATTTAAAACTCAAGTTTCTCTTGATCTTTCCCAACCTTGATCCCTATCGCCATAATGTCATTCCTTACGAAACGGCTTGGCTTCGGCCAGAGCAAGTCGGACACAGAGCCCACAAGCCCTGTCTCTGGCTCAAGTGACAGTATCGGTGAAACGAAAAATACTGCGCAAGCAAGCGGCGCAAACGTGACGAAGGAGGCTGAGCTGGAGGCCAACGCCCAACTAAAGCAGATCAAGGAGAAGCATCATTGGGACCCTAACCTGCCTGAGGAGCTCAAGGAAGACATCGTGGAGGCTACTGAAAAGCACGATGCGCATCAGGAAATAGGTTTGGTCGACGGACTGCTTGAGAACTCTCCATACCCTGAAGTTCGTGCTGCAGTGAAAAATGTAAGTTTATGACTAGGATAAGTCGCGACTGCTGTCCAGCTACTGACCAGTACCAAATAGTACGATGAAGATCTCCCTATCAACACCATTCGAGCATGGACCTTAGGACTGCTCTTGACTACTGTCGCCTCAGGACTCAATGCATTGTTCGCCCTGCGACAGCCCGCCATCGTAATTACGTCCCTCACAGTGCAGCTGGTTGCCTATCCGTTGGGAGGTATGCCTCTGCTCTCTACTCGATTCTTTCTCAAATCGCTAACGCATATTCTGGCAGTGGCCTGGTACCATGCGCTGCCCTCTCGGAAATTTACAGTACTCGGTCACTCCTTCTCTCTCAATCCAGGCCGGTATGACTCCATCGTCCTACTGCGGTTTTGTGCTAATACAGGCCGTGCAATTAGGTTCAATATCAAGGAGCATACCTTGATTGTTGTCATGGCTAACGTCAACGTCGCTGGTGGAGTCGCCTACGCCACTGATACTATCACAGCCCAAAGAGGCTTCTATGGCCAGGACTTCGGCTGGGGTTTTAATCTTCTGTTGTGTCTCTCGACTCAGATGACTGGATATGGGCTTGCTGGGGTCTTTCGGAAGTTGCTCGTCTGGCCTGCTACCATGATTTGGCCGTCTACTCTCATCAACACCGCTTTGTTCCACGGCCTACATGACCAGTCCAAGACTGACCCTGCGCGAACGAATGGTTGGACCATTTCAAGGTATAAGTACTTCCTGATCGTCACAGTCGCGTCTTTCACATGGTACTTCTTCCCAGGCTTCATCGCCCCCTTCCTCAGCGTCTTCGCCTTTGCCTGCTGGATTCGCCCCAACAACGTCGTCGTCAACCAGCTTTTCGGTGGCTGGACTGGGGTGTCACTACTTCCAATAACATTCGATTGGACCCAGATTTCTGCCTACGCGTACAGCCCTCTGATCCCTCCTTGGCATGCGATAGCAAATACGATGATCGGAGTTATCATATTCTGGTGGCTTGTGACTATCCCAGTCCACTACAGTGGCACGTGGTATGCCGACTATCTACCGATGTCGGACAGCCAGAGCTACGATAACACAGGAAACCTCTACAATGTCAGCAAGATCCTTACTCCAGAGTATACTTTGGATTTGAAGAAATACCAAGCGTATTCGCCTTTGTTCTTATCGACAACTTTCGGTCTGACTTACGGGCTGTCTTTTGCTGCTATAGCATCAGTGCTTGTGCAGACTGCCGTCTTTCACGGGCGGGATCTCTGGCGTAGAATGCGCCTCATCAAGTCCGATGAAGATGATGTGCATTGGCGTATGATGCAAAAGTATAAGGATGTGCCTCAATGGTGGTACGCGGGGTTATTCGTCGCGATGCTTGCCATGGGGTTGGGCGTCTGCCTCGGGTATCCTACAGATATGCACTGGTGGGGCTACTTCCTCTCGATTATCATTGCCGTGGTATGGTTTGTTCCAATCGGCCTCATCCAAGGTATGACATCTATTCAAATAGGATTGAACGTCTTCACAGAGTTCGTCACTGGGTATGCCCAGCCTGGTCGACCCGTTGCCATGATGCTATTCAAGACATACGGCTACATTACAATGGCTCAAGGACTGTATTTCGCCCAGGACTTGAAATTGGGCCAATACATGAAGATACCTCCTCGAACTATGTTTATGGGCCAGACGATTGCCACAATCTGGGCTTGCATTGTGCAGGTCGGAGTTTTAGAATGGGCTCTTGGCAATATTGAAGATATCTGTACCAGGGCCCAGAAGAACAAATTCAACTGTCCCAATGGTCGGGTGTTCTTCAATGCTTCAGTCATTTGGGGGTTGATAGGTCCGCAAAGGATCTTTTCTCCAGGCAGCATTTACGCAAACCTTCAGTGGTTCTGGCTTGCTGGGGTCATGGCACCAATCATTGTCTACATCATGGCACGCATCTGGCCCCGGTCAAACATCAAGTACGCCTCGCCAGCTTTGTGGTTTGGCGGCAGCGGTCAGATTCCTCCAGCGACTCCATTGAACTATCTCACCTGGGGCATCGTGGGCTGGACATTCAACCGCTACATCAAGGACAACTATCGTGGGTGGTGGATGCGCTTCAACTACATTACCTCCGCAGGCCTGGATGTTGGCTTGGCGCTTTGCACGATCCTCATCATCCTCGCCTTGAATCTGACCAACACTAGTATGCCGTCTTGGTGGGGAGTGTCTGTGGCTAATAACAACGCGGACAACCTTGGCACCGCAATCAAGTCCCCGAACCCTTCACCCTCGGCTACGGGTAGATTCTATGGCCCTACAGTATGGTGATGTAGTTGGAAGAGATAACGATTCTCCTTCGAAGCTCATAGAGCTTTGGATTGGAGTCATGAATAGATGACTTGCATGTATTATGAGGCGCGGAGTATCACGGATCACATTCTTCCAGTTCAGCTCCGAAGATCGCTCCGTTTAGCCAAGCTATTCTAGACTTTACGTACTACTAGAAGATCGGTGAGAGAACATATGAGAACAAGCTTATCCCGGCCCCAAGTTCATGTGGAACATCGTAGGTCAAGGGTATGAGAGGACATTTGATTGGTATCGCAAGTAGTGAGTTCGCGCGCATCCTCAAGGTAATTCTGAGATCTCTCTTTTGCCCTAATAGTCAATTCGACTGCTTCTCACCTTCTCCACCTGTTCTCGACTACCCCACCTCATCTCTTTGCACCCCCTGCTCAAAAACACTTTCCGCAACCACCCACCCCCCAGCTTAGCGCCTACCTCAATTTTCCATTTCCTTCACCAAGACCCTAAGATATCCGCGCCTCAGGATCACAACCGTATCCTTCCAGTCCATATCGTCTTCTGTGGTCTCGAAGAGCTGCAGTTCGTATCGACGCAATAAATGTGCGAGGGTGAGATAGAGTTCGCAGTAGGCGAGACTATCGTTTGGATGTTAATCTCCAATGCTCTTCACCAAGAACGTATGCGAATATAGACAGACAGCCTCAGTTGGACGCAAGGCTAGATTAGTGGCTATGGGGGACAACGCGATTGCGCGAATGGCGAAGGAGCAGCAGAAAGGTATGAGGGTGGAGGGGGAGTTGAGGTTTGGAAATGAATGGGCTACATACTTCATCCCGATACACGCTCTCGTCCCCCTCGAAAAGCTGCACATATACTGATCCAGCCTCGGATCTCCGTCCAGCCAGCGCTCAGGACGAAATTCATGGGGGAAAGGGAATACGGAGGGGTTCATGTTGTGCATGTAGATGCCTGAGGATACTATAGTCTGCTCAAAGACGTTATTTAGAGAAAACGGATGCTACTTTACGCCTCTAGCAGCTGACCTAGTGGATGAGGAGATCGAGGAAAAGTGGGGGAGCGAGAGGGGAATGAGTAAACTTACACCAGCCGGGACATGTTGTCCAAAGAAGACCGCGCCGCCCTTGGGGACCTCGCGCGCGATGCGACCGGGGACGCCGTAGCTGAGGCGGAGGGATTCCTTGATCACCGCCCTCTACTCCATTCAGAATAAATGATCAGCCAGCTCGCTGATAGGCTCATAGAAGCTAGATAGCACATCGACATACCAGATAATTCAATTTCTCCAACGTATACCAATCCACCGTTGTATCTCGATCAGATATCACCTCCTTGAGCTCACTCCTCAACCGTTCAAGCATATGAGTTGGGCCGTGCAACAGGTTGAAGACAGCAGTCGTGAGCACTGTGGCGGTAGTGTCGGTTCCGGCAACGATGAATGCGAAGGTATCTGCTGCTAGATGTTTGACTGGAGGGGTGAATTGCCCTTTTTCGATGTTGGGGTGGAGCGTGGTATCAAAGACACTTGTTGGGCGATCTTGTCCTGGGATCCCGGATTGGAGGTATGCGATGCGATCTTGGCTCATCTGGCGGGAGGCAGAGTAAGTGGAAGGACCCAATTGTTCGCGGCGGACTTTTGATGCTGTCTTTATGCCACCATCTTATTTGAAGGAGAGGTTCAGAACAGACAGGGACAAAGGGGCTGCAGAAAGGGAATCACCCACCTCCAGGTACTTCTTCTGAGTTACGAAACCTTTAAGCCACCGTTCAAGCGCCCAGTCGGGAAACATCTCTACCAGCTTGAATATCGTCTTGAAGAGATTAGGGAAATACTCCGGCCACAGCGTGATGGCCGTGAAATCATGCACCGGTACCGTAAACTCGCTGTCGAAATCCTCAGCATCAAGCGCTCCAAAAGGCTTTTGGAAAATCTGCTCCATGACACCATCATTGGTAAGGCACAAGAATCCCTTTGACAGATTTGCAGGTTCGCCGCTTTGCGCATAGCGGCCGAGCTTGTCCAGGAAGCGAGTGACGTGCTTTGCTATTCGAGGCTCGGCGCGGCGAATGCTCTCGCGCGTGAAGCTGGGTGACAGCATCGCCCGACGTGCGTGAGCGTTTTCTCGCGGATCAAGGACGAAGCTCCCTGCAATTGGCGTGTTCTCATAGAATGGAGCCCATTTTTCGAACTTGGACCCGGTCTTGAAGATCCTACTCTGGTCAGAGAGTCTTTGGCGGGGTTGAAAGGGTGAAGACAGACTGGCTATGGCCCTCTAGGTCCCGAATGTGCAACTCATTTGGCCAAGCACGGATGATTGGTCCTAATCCGATTAAGCTGGACAGTGGTTACACAAGAAGTAGCACTCACCATATCTTTCATGAAGAGCAGGGAATGTCTTGATGTAGGATGGGTTGCCTGTCAAGTCAAAAGAAGCCCCATAGAGGCTGCTAGCAGCAGCAAGTTTTGGTCCTGGGAATTTCGCAAGAGGGTGCCAAGTCAGGCGATAAATATACTTTGAGGAGATAGCAATAACCAATAGGAAGACTAAGCCACCTTTGATCAAGTGATCTTGAACATCATTCGAGAAGAAAGAAAACATCTTTGCTTTTCCCTCGGCGAGCAATACCACGTGGTGAACGATATCTTTTCTGCGACAACAAGATGGGGTCCATGTCTTCTTTATATAGGTAAGCTGTTCCAACCATTTTGAGGTCGTCTAGTGCACTGTAGAGCTAGAGCAGGCACATGGACGGAAAGGTTTAGTAGTGCAGTTTGGAAGTAAAGCGGCAGTCAAGTCTTATTGACATCTTGGCAAGAGCTGCACCCTCCTGAGTCATTGCTGTGGTTGAATTTTGGTCACCACCAATGCCGTATCTTCATTTGTTTACGTTTTCGTGAGGTACATGAAACCCCTCACTGCCGCAGATCAGCCGCGAATGAGAGAGGGAGTCAAGTCACCACCAGGTCTCATGATGTGTTGCACTGCATATGTCCATGCATTGCATTTGTTGAATCATGGCGCAAAAGCGGCAACACTTTTTCGTGCTCCTGGATGCCAAGATCGATCCCGATAAGCGACTGCGAGTCTGTACGGAGACCCGCACCAAAAGTCCTGATGTGCGCTAAAAACAGGGGGTCATGAAAGGGGCCAGAAGTAAGCATCTAAATAGATTGTGGGGGTATGCCTAAGCTGCCAAAGGCCCGCTGCCGGGGGCAGCTGTTACTCCTCTAACCCTAAAAGTTCAATCATCTTGGCACATCAGGACTTTTGGTGCGGGTCTCCGTAAGCAGGACTCTGCACATGGTTGCATACTTAATTATGAGGTCAAACATGGCATACGCCCAATTGGCGGACGAAAGTGGAGCGTTACGTGACGCTGTGGAGGTACTGCTATACTTTTACGTTCGTTAGCATCGCTCAATGATGACAAGAAAATCGCAATTA
This sequence comes from Physcia stellaris, assembly GCA_018902385.1. NCBI lineage: Eukaryota > Fungi > Ascomycota > Lecanoromycetes > Caliciales > Physciaceae > Physcia > Physcia stellaris. The sequence continues at coordinate 46,767 of JABSSW010000001.1, read as the reverse complement.
AGTCGAAAGCCTACAAAGCCTGATTGGTGGTATAGTCCGTCCATAAGCAGACCCCAGCTAAGCTAAGACCAGCCTCCGACAATGAATTCATTCGTATCTAGTATATGAAATGCATCGATCAGTTTTTGAAAGCACGTATACGATATGGAAACAGTGTGGGAGACAGGTAGTTCGGTAACGACAATTCAAGATTCCTTGCATAGTCATGAGGGGAGCTTCACGGACGTTTTTCCCGCATCAGTGGCTAAGAGAATATGGTTCCATAGTGCTTCTCTACAAGTATGAAACTCCTAGTGACTTGAAGCGGCTCTGAATTACAGCACATGCTAGGTTGTAGTTATACACTTCATTTATCAGTACTCCTGGTCTCTACCTTCATATTTACAAATTTGTAACCAGAGCAGCTAACTTTATGGTATTTGTGCATGCAAAGCACATCAATCTAGCTGTATAATTAGAGGAAGACTCAGGCTAGACAGGGTCTCCTCTGGTTCTGAGAGCTACCTGGAGAACGTTCTCAAAAATCGACCTGTCGAAAAGGTATTAAGGTGCTCAGTCCTCCTTCGCTGTTGGAGGGTTCACATCCATCAAATGCCTTACGAAGAAGTCCCTCCATCGCTCTCTGATATGCGAGTCAGTCGTTCCAACGCAATGGCCGCCACCAGGCACGACCACCAACTCATGGTGTTTCTTCGCCTTATTCAGTGCATTGACAACCTGCATCGTACTCGCCGGATCCACAATCCTATCTAGCTCCCCAACGACTAGCATCAACTTTCCCTTTAGCCTTCCCGCGTTCACAACATTCGAGCTAGCTTTATAAGCCTCCTCGTTCGCGGCTAATGGACCCATAAATTGATCACTCCACCACAGCATATTCATCCGCTGGTCATGACATCCACAATCTGCCATCGCAGCCTTGTAAAAATCCCCGTGCCACAGCAGTGCCCCCATTGCATTCTGCCCGCCTGCTGAGTATCCATAGATCCCCACTCGACTGAGATCCATCCACGGATATATGCGCGCGGCAGCTTTCATCCATGCGATACGATCTGGAAAGCCGGCATCCTTGATGTTCTTGTAGCACACGTCGTGAAACGCTTTGTGTCGCCAGTTTTTACCCATGCCATCTATGAGGACAATCACAAATCCGAGAGCAGCGAGTGTGTAAAGCTCAGGGTGTGTAGAGAAGGCTTTAGGAACAGAGAAGTTGGTTGGCCCGGCGTAGATTTCCTCGAGGATGGGGTACTTCTTGTTGGGATCGAGGTTGGGAGGGATGATGATGATGCCATAGATCATAGTAGTGTCATCTCGTCCTGGTGAAGAAAAAGGAATTGGAGGTGTCCAGCCAATACTGTGGAGAAGGTATAAGTTAGGACTCTCTTCGAGTTGGAGAATAGCTTGACCATTTTCAGCGTCTAGAAGGGCGGTTTGGGGGGCCATATCCACTCGAGACCAGGTATCGATTAGATATGTATGGTCTCGAGTCCATTTCCAGGTATGTGTGCCTTCACCTTTTGTCAAGATCGTGAACTCTGAGCCATCGAGGTTTACCCTTGCCAAGTGTTTGTAGTAGGGATCTTGTCCTTTAATGACACCTAACACGGTAATCCATATACGTCTGTTATCCTCCTCGATTCTGTCCACCTTATGAACGACCCATTCCCCTTGAGTTAATCTGTTCTTCAAATTTCCTAGCTTTAGGTCGAATAAGTAAAGATGGTTCCAGCCATCCCGCTCGCTAGCCCAAATTAATTCCTCGGTACCTTTGACCTTCTCACAATAAACCTTGTCATAGAAATCGATGAAGGTATCGCTCTTCTCCTCGATAATGTACCGCACATTACCATTAGTGTTTACACCGATAACGTAAGCAATCTGATCGCCTTGACTGTACCCGAAACGGTATTCTTTGCCGTCAAGACTCCACCCTATGTGCTTGACCTCCAAAGGGTTTTGTAATCGTGCATCCAAGAATTCAATTTCCCTCATTTTAGTCAAATCAAACATTCTCGGCCTGTCGGAACGGTTTTTATCACCGGCTTTCAGGTACTGAAATTGATGCAAGCGAGGTTCAACCCTGTCTTTGGGGCTTGACTCAACTTGATAAATCAGGTGCTCTTCTTGAGGCGTGTATTGATATACAACCACGAAAGGCGTATTTGGTGATTCATATATCTTTGATTCGTCAAAGGCATTGTCTTTGGTCCCATTTGTCGAAAGCTGCGTTTCCTTTTGATCGGTCTGTCGATACCAGACATTGTAGTCCTTCACGAAAATTTTTGATGGCTGTTCCGAGCTGAGGTTGTCGTCAGAATCACGTTCCTTGATATTTTGCTTATTTGTGCAGTTGTCCATTGGTTTTGTGATAATTGTCATATCATCTTCAATGATAACGACAGACTCATGAAGTTGAGCAACGAAGCTCCCTATCATGATCCCTGTCTCGGCATCGGCCACTCGCCAGACATGTCCTACATGACTGTGCCTCCGATTGTGTTGACTAACTTCGACCTTTGCATAGGTCACCAGCTCTCCGTCATAATCAATCCAGATTAGCGAGACCGGTCGTGCTGTGAGGTTGACGAAGTCGATTGCAGTAGAGGTAGTGGATCCTTCAGACAATCTTTCTTGACTCAAAGGCTCAGACACTCTTTCTTGACTCAAAGGCTTCAAAATCTCCTCATTGATATCCCCATCGTAATCGCTCAAGCGGCAATCATGGGAGAATTGGAACTTTCTACCTCCAATGCGAAATTTAACATTCTCGTTGCTGGGATCAATCCAAGTAAAGGGAAGTGTATGCGCTTTTGCTTCTATGTTGCGATCGCTAAGCTCTTTGGCGAGCCGATCGTGGTCAAATGCTGGTCTCCTTATGCCCTGCTCTGGGTCGACGAAGACAAAGCATGATTCAGAAGGGCGTATTGTTCTTCGGTACCAGAATTTGTTGCCATCCCCTATCCATATAGGGACTACTTCGGTTCCAGAGTATGCTTTTTCGATACGACCTGCGAAAGCTTCGGACAGAGCGTACTCAGACTCCATGGTCAATTATACTACAAGCAGAGCATGAAGAAGTCTGGAGATGGCGCTCTTTATATGCTAGCCGCCGTCTGATAACTGTAGGAATATGTTCAGCCCCAGGCAGCCACGGATCGAAAGTCAGCTCTAATGAATGGAAGCCGTCGCTAAGCGATGGACAACAAATTACCGGGTGTTACGGCACCTCATGCAGTCCCGCATACCCATCATAATAACTGGTGATAAAGATTGCATAGGGTGGGCGATGAAAGTATGTCAATCCACTGGCAAAATTGTGCTGGCCGGGGTAGAGACGTTTAGCGTACATCGTAAAGTAACTCGCAGTGGTGAAGCGTGACTCATTCGACGTATAGTGACTTTATGAGGATTTCTTCACATCGCTTAGACTATGTTTTTGCTGAAGAAAGCCAGTGAAGCATCGACCCGTTGTGTCATCTCCGTATCACGGAATTGAAGTGTGATCGTCACTTCTCCCGGCTACTTCATTGCAGTGTCCCTCTGATGCCATTGGACATCTCTGGTAAGACAATTCTGTAAAGTGTGACAATTCCGATTCCTTGGGATCTTTCTTCAGCTTCGCTGACTACAAGATCATAATGACTCTCCGCATTTCATCATGTGCCATTAATGACGGCCGAAGTGCTGCAAGACTTCACACCTCCACGATCTGATCTCAAACAGGGCTGCATCTTGCATGCTCTCAACTTACGCGAGACTTTTCTTTGAGGTGATTCTTGAACCTCTTCATGCTCTTCTCATACATCACAACTCAGAAGCAGCTTCTCACAACGACTTGGAATATTACACAACAATGTACTCTTCCTGTCTCTAGCGGTCTCGATGCTATTTAATGTTTTTATTGCCTTACTCGGAGACGACAAATAATTGCCGTCAACTATATTGAGTGGAAGTCTCGGAAAAAAAAGACTATGTGTGTGAGATTGTATCTCCCATGACTGATTCGCCAAGCTGGGTAAGTCACGATTCAGTGATTGCTCTGGCCAATGTTTGCATCAAGTAAAGAATGAACAATTGATACTGGCGATAAGTAGCATATTTCACATCTCCCATTGTAGGAAGATCAGTAAGCAAGAGGTCCCAAGCACCCAGTCATCGACACTGACGATTTAGATTCGACTGATGCCCGACACGTTCATCCCTCGTGGCTGCCCTTCCAGTAGGAAACTTCCATCCAAGAGCTTCACCCTCCTCATCCCATCTCCGCTCTGTCTCAACCACGGCATCCCATTCATTCTAGTCATCTTAACATATGCATGCGCGTCGTCGTTCACGAACTCCAACCCTTCTTGTCCTCTCCCAACCAAGCACCTCTGATACACCACACTCGCTGCTCTCGCGACATCGAGCATCGGGAACGTGTCAACGACCCACCTATCCCGTCTGCCAATATCAACCACAACAGCGCAGGTTGTTGTGGGACGTGGTGATTCAATCCAGAACCATCTTGGTAGCTCTTCCGTCTCTCCGGAGCTGACGAGATGGCGACCCCATCTTCTGGGCGACGGATAAAGCTGGGAAGCGTATGCGAGCGCGTCAGTCAGGGCGAGGCAGTCGGGTTCTGTGGGGAGGCGGCCGAGCGCCGGATGACAGACATAGGGACTGGTGAAGGTAGGGAGGAGAAGGAAGATATAGCAGTAAAGCAAGGATTGCAATTTAAGGGCTGACATTCTTCAGTTCAATGTTGGATGAGCGTGCGGGATGGTGTGGGATGATTGGGGGAACAGGTGGAGGCTTGTGTCCTGGGCTTGGGGGAACTCACAGAGGGGGCGGGAGGGCGGCTACTCGTATGCATGCGTAGCGCTCTCGCACTCAACACGACCTATCAACTACACGGGTCAATTAGCGGATCATACGTTGATCGCGAAGAGGAATGGCAAAGGCTCGGATGCACCTGGGTGCAAAAAGCTGTGGTCTCTCGAAGCATCGAATTATTCACACCGAAAGTTATTATTATTGGAAGCGTCTAGCAGCATTGCCCACGTCGGTCTCAGGACTTTCCGCTCCGTGCGCCGGACAAAATCCTGTCGACGTGCTTTGGGTCTCGTACCTATCAATGGCCGCTATGGTTTCTTTGATGGAGGGTTGGCAACTAGTTGACAGGTTACTTCCTTGGACGAGCGGCGTGAGACCACGGGTCGAGAGAATGTGATCGCGGAACCTGCTCCATGTCTGGTACGGTCTCAGGCTCAAAGGCAAGTAGATTTTGCCCCAAATCACTGGGGGTATCCCGGCGGGTTATCCGAGCAGCCGCTCGAAATCGCTCAGTTGCTTCACTTCTGTGATCATTTTTGGGGATGTTACGATTGGCTTTTGTGTGGTGTAAGAATATATTTGAAACAATGTGCCCAGAGGAAAGCAGACCGTCGATACCGTAATTGCGCGCTCACGTAATTAGTTCTCGATAGCTGGCTGAATCGCTCCGCAGAGCTTGTTGCCGAAGAAATCCTCGGATCCTTTCTTCCGGAATATATCTTGAAATGAAGTTGTATCCGAGGTCAGGATCGAAAAGCTAAAAGATGGTGCAGTCTCCACGACCACTAAAGAAGACACAAGTCAGATCTTGTAAGATCAGATAGCTGTCTTAGATTTCAATGTTCCAGCTCTTTAGAGTAATGCCGGCTCCTTTCAAGGCCGCCCTCATTTCATCCTCCAACGGGTCTTCACCCTCAAACTTGATTATCCGCAGATTCGGCAATGTCTGCGCCTTCTCCTCTGCTAGTCCCTCGAGTATTTCCTGTACCCCTTCGTTACCATTGGTTGGTATCAGTGTCACATACTTGATAGAAGGAGGAAGAATGTCGACGAGTCGATCGAGTCTTTCTTGAAAGATGGAGTCAGCATCCGAATCTTCCCTGTAGAACTCCCCTTCGGACAGAGCCAGAACATCTTCTGACACATCCCTTGTTTCAAAGGCCACATCTTCCAATCGAATAGAAATTAAAGAACTGAACATCTTCAAAGACCCTACATATTGCCTTGGTATATCTTCATCCATAAGTATACCGTCATCGGTAATATCAAGCCGCTCTAAGCTAGCAGCGGCATGGTTTCGGAGCGATTCGACGTATCCAGCGGGGTCGTATGAAGCATAACTCACTGTGGCTCCTCCGTAATTGTAGGTGAATTTCTTCAGACCGTGGATCCTGGAGAGCATTGTGTCGAACGTGTCTGCATCTATGGCACTCCACTCAAAGTTGATCTCGATGACGTTTGATAATGCATTGATGCAGATTGGTGCCCATATAAAACCATCGTCGCCGGCAATGTTCCTACCGCTCAGCACTCGCATTGAAGGTAGCATTGCGAAAGGCCCGTAATCGTCGATGTCCTCGCCACCTTCCGTGTCCGAATGGTACATGTAGAATTCTTTGAGGTGTGCCAACGCCTTACCATGAGAAGGCGACTCGAAATTCTGGTTGGCCTCAATGATGCTCTTGACGATGATGTGGATGTTCTCAATCCCCTCCGGATCAGACCAGTCTTCGGTGTCGAATAATTCAAGTTTGGGAAGCAAAGTGATCAGAAGAGCGATTGCTGCGTCGGGGTCTAACGAGCGGATGATAGCATTTGACCACCACTCTTGCTTGGCCTTGGGAATGAAATCACATTCCTGGACCAAAACATGTATCGCCGCGGAGTGCTTCCTCATCAAAGTCTTGGGCTCCTTCGTGTCCGTCACGCTGGTGCCGCCATCGTTATCTTCTTCCTCCCCATCGCCGTAATCGATGAGACTGCCCAAACTCAACTTTGTAGGTCCCTCAGCTATCTCGGGATCTTGGATGATACTGCTGAGTAGTAGGAAAGGATTGTTTCTGTCGTTCCGCCTAGAGCCTTTAAAATCGTCATAAGCGCGCTCAAAATTACCAAAGCATACCGAAGAGTATCTCTTCATTTTGAGATGTCGTTTTAGGGCTTTTTTGCCAGGGCGAAGATCAATTTATTCGTGTAAGCGAAGGACTCTAGGTCTAGAGGCCTGGCTACTTCTACTATGCGACCAAGAACCTCGTTTGGAAGCGCGAGGAGTTTTGACATTTCGATTGAGGGAAAGAGAGAAGTTTTACTCCCAGGGTGGGCAAGGTTGACGAAGACTTATGATGGTGGAGAGGTTCGGGCAACTCGCCCTCGATCCTCTGAACGTCGCAATAGTTGTTACGTTAGGAAACAATTATCCGTGTGCATGGCAAAAGTACAACCTCGGACTATATCTAACAAAGGTCTCTATAGGTTGAGGGGCCAGGAAATGTAAGAAACTTGTTGAGTGACCCGATATTTCCATGCCGTCATAATGGATACGCGTGACGCGCGTAGATTCGATCCTAATCCGGGGTGTTATTTTTGATCATGCGATAAACGCGCCAATGATAACGATCGCCGCTGATCGTCGGTAGCGATCGTGCCCTCATAGAACATTAAGCGCTCTCTTGGCGCTCATCTCGGATAACTAATGTAGTTATCCGTGCTTCACACGTTTGTTCCTCAATAACCCTAAGACCTGGTGTGCTGGAGATGGAAGCACCATTAACAGCCGGCAATGCTCAATGCAAGTATTCAAACAGACAGAAAATCGGAGCTGTTATAAGAATATCTGACAGAACGACTTGGCATCTCACATAAGCACTTCAGGCTACCTAGGTACTCCGTACTAAGGAAGATACAAGATATCGCACCACACGTGAGATTCAAACCTCTTTTCAGCCCGTTACTCAGTCTGATCTCCAGCGCAGCCCAGATATCTAGAACTATGGGCTCCTGTATAGTTCTGGCCCAAATACTCATAGTAGATTTTTGGACTCATGTCTAGGTCATCATGAGAACTAAGTAAGGGTTAAGGCGCTCGTCGTAGAGATTACCTTAATACTATCTTTCCTACTTTACACGTTGAACTTTCAGTCGGGTTGTTCACATTCATAGCTCTCAATGGTGCTTATCGGGTTAAAGTAGATCCTTGTGTTATTTACGGATTCAAAACCTAGAAGGTATGCCTAGAGAAACGGCAGATTTTAGAAGCAGAAACAGTCTGGCGTTAAATACCTACTAACAAGACGGTTCGCTGATGAAGCTAATAGAAACTGTACGGATGTAGGAGACTTCTCTTCCTTCAACAATGGTTGGAGTTCACAGATCGAAGGTAGGGTCTTATCCTCCCGCAGCTATAGGCTATAGTATCCTGCAACATCTACTACATTTCTGGCCCAATCGTTCAGCCAATGGAAGCTATGCGTCGCTTCTCGCCTCCTACAACTCAATATTGTCGCCTTTCAACCCAACATTTACCCTCTTCATGGAGCTCTCATCATTACTGGAGGTCTCACTGGCAAGCTTCTTACCCTGAGCATCATGTTGCTCGTCCCAAGTCTCTAGCACACCCAATGGGACCTTGGTCAACCTATGCGTTACCTCTCCACCCGGAAGTACGAGCTTTTCGTGACGGATCCTATAGTTGCCCAAACGGGGTAAGATCCAGACCCAAAGAGCATAGTAGATCGCACAGGCGAGTAGACTTCCCATTCGTCAGCATACGTATTCAAGCACATTAAATACTGATCATTGGAGTGTAGAAGGTCGAGTTGAAGCTGGAAATGATTGGACTCACATCCCAATGCCCACAACGACATAAGTTGCATACCAAAAACTAACATCGCCACCCGTTGCCCCCCCGGGCGGTGGATACCAGGGCATAACCAGCAAGTAGAAATTGACCGCGATTGTGAAGACCACGGCCACATCCCAAGCTCTGAAGCCATCCTTGTCACTCGCTAGCCGTGGGAGACCCAGTTTCTTGCGTCGATACCGTACGAAATACAGTCCAAGGGCCATGAGAAAATAGAAGAATGCTTGCGGGTAGGTGTTCAGATCAACGACAAAGTTGAACGCGTCGCCTGCAGGTGGAGCGAGGATTAAGAGGACTGTGAGAGACCATTTGAGAAAGTAGGGGCCGAGGGGGGTGCCGAAGGGGCGGGTTGAGACCCAGAATGATGTGAAGGGGAGGGTGCCTTGACTGCGTGATGCATTAGCGCAGTTGAAAAGGATAACAACTGATCGGAAAGGGGTAAGAGGTGGGCTAGGCTTACCGTCCGCATTCCCTAATCACTCTGCTCTGACCTATAAGCACGGCGACAAGGTTCCCAAAGGCGCTCAGGGCTATCAGTAAATTTAGACCCTTCACTGCCCCTCCTTTTCTGAAGACTCGCTCGAAGAATAAACTCGCCGCGATCTGCTTCGACGCTTTAAGCTCTTCTTTAGGTACGGCGGCAAAGTATGCAATGTTTGCAAGCATATAGAGCACCGCAACAAGGATAAGTGATATCGCCCCTGAGTTTCGTATCGAGCGGACTGGGTTCTTGACTTCGTTGACGACGTTAAATGCGTTCTCGTAGCCTGCGTAAGAGAAGACGATCTTTACAAGGGCATTCGTGATCCCATATCCTGAGCTTGTAGTCGAGTCAAAAGCGTTGTGGAAGTTAGCTGTAGGATTTTTTACAGAGGTGTGCCCGCCTAACACAACCAACCCAGTGATGGCAACAAAGATCAACGTGATCAACTTTACGATGCCGATGGCGTTGGAGAGACGGTAGGAGAAGCGCGTCTGGAAAGCAAGAAGAAGTACTGCGACTGTGTAGCCGGCGACGGCAACGCCTTTGAGTTCCCACGCCGTGGGGGAGTGACCGTTGATGCGGAAAAGATACTGTGCTAGAACAATAGCATTGGAGGAGCTGAACGACAGAAGTACGGTCTGAATGGCAAAGGTCACAGGAAAGAGATATCGCGGTCGAGGATATGCTTGCTCTAGGTACACGACTTCGCTCCCCGAGCGGTTGGGACTATCAAAAATGTCCAAGTTAGCCTTCAGGCTTCCCATAAGTCGCTGTACTCACTGTGTCTGACGGTTCGAGACATTCAGGCAAAATGGGGAGAACGCAACCAGAGTACAAATAACTCACAAATAAGATGCGAACTCCAGGTATACTGAAAGGGAGGAGCCAGCCATTAGGAAGCCGATGAACCAGTAGATCAACGAGAGACCCACGCTGCCGGTGTTTGTTAGAATGGAGGCCGGCGTTGAGTATACACCCGTGCCAACCATCTTCGACAGGTTCAAGAAAACAATCGTAATAGATCCAACATTGTAGCCTAAAGTCGAGTGGGATTCGACGGGAGCTCCGGAACTCTCTTGATATGAGGGGCCGCTGTTGTTTCCCCCTTTCTCGACGGCATACTCGAGACTACCTGTGGAGAGAAAGGCAGTCTCACCGTCGTTGGAGTTTTCGCTTATTGGTGAAGGTGAAGATGCACGGGGTTTCCAGCGGACGGTCACCATAGCGGGCAATAGCTATGCAGATATCGGGACTCTAAGTCAAGAAAGCTGATAATCCGCTCACGTCTGAGAGCAGAGGGCAGACCATATTGTAGAAAGTATTCACCAATGCTTTTTCGACAAGCCGCGGATCCCTGATGTGATCGTATGGCTTGATGGTGAAATTCATTTCGATTCTGCATCGAGGATAACTTCGATTGCGATGGATCTTGCTGCGACGCGATTGCACCATCTGCAAGTCGATGAATTGGGGAGGTACCTATGCCGTGGCACTGCTATTCCGTGCGCGTGCTCCGTGTGGCGAATAACGCCATTTCTCACGTTGCGTTCAGCTTTTGCCAATTGCCAATCGGCTATTATCTTGGTCATCGAGTGCATGAAAGGATGTAAGACGTGCTTTGATGTACCGAAAAGATCGCAGTACCTGTCGTGGAACTGGCCCGCCACCACTCATGAAACATAATCAGTCGATCTAGTTATCTCGGGTTATATGACTTGCTGACCTACGACGGGAAGGATCAGCCCATGTGGAAAAGGTTCTTCGCATGCGTATTTCACACTCAGAACAGTCATCGCCCAGAATTAATTTCGTCGCAGAAGTGAGCATATTGGTTATGTGACCTCAAAGCGAGTCTATTCCTTCTTATCCGCACCATTACTTGAGCTCCTCACATAAGGCTCTAATGGAAACATTTGGCTCTCTGGACTAATGCCATCATATAATTGAGCCCATTTAGCCTTCAATAAATCTGGCGTTTCCCAGGCATTCTCGGGATCGCGAAGCCAGAGTCTGACAAGATGGCGCCTGTAGTAAGAACGGTTAGCTCTTTAGGATCTAACGAGGTAGCACAGAGGAAATGAATAAGTAGGCTTACTGTCGATCTGGGGTGTCCTTGAATTCGTCCCGAGCGTGGAAAACTGCTAAGTTGTTGACATACTGGATGTCACCCTTTCGGAAATCCAAACCCACATTGAATCGCTCGCCAAGAAAGTGTATTGCGTCCAAAGCTTCTGCCTGAGCTTCAGTAATAGCCGGAATATTCTTTGAACGTGGCAACGCCCCAAACCCCGTGAATGTTCTTCTCGCGTACTGAAGAATGACCCGTTCTGGACTATCGTTGGTCGAAGGCTGGAAGAAGAGTAGAGGCTTAGCAGTATAGGGCTGAGCAGCATTGCCAAAGTTATCAGCAATCCAGTCCTTCGATAAGGTTTCAATCAGGTCCGGTCTGGTAGCCGCGAGCTCATTATAAACTCTCCAAGTGCTTGCCAACCTACTGGTTCCACCTTCAGCCGCCGTGCTAAGGGCGAACAGTGAGATAATGTCTCCTATGTCCGTATGAAAAACCTGCTTGTCAGCTGTGTATGCTGGTGCACCAATATGGGCTTTTTCATGGCCAGCGCTGAGATCCTTGATATGGTTCAAGACAACATCTGCAGGTTCTCCATTATATTTGCTGTCTTGACGCGCCCGCAAAGGTGCAATATGAGAAGAAAGGCCGGTGTACAGGATGATATTATCTTCGCGAGAATGATTGTCTACTGGAAGACCTCTAATAACCTTGAATCCGTGGCCGAAATGGAGCTCCTTAGACACCTCCCGAAGCGCACCGTGCAATGTCGGCAAAGGAAATGTTTCCTGACTTATATGACCCAAAGGCTTACCCAAGGCTGATTGATGCTTAGTAGTTACCTGTTTTTCCTAGGCAGACGGGCTCACCTTTGAAGTATTCCAATGCATCCTCCAACTCTTTGATCTGCTCTGGATTAAGTACGTAAGTCCAGTCGTAGCTTTCGGCTAGATTCTCGCCTTCCCAGACCAGGTCAGAGACCAGCTGCTCTGGGAAACCTTCAGGCAAAGTCTGTTTTTGCAGTGGCTCGGTCTGGAGACGGAATCTGGTCCGGGCTTGATATTGGTCGAAATCGGGTTTATAGCTGATAGTAGGCTGTTGCAGAACGGTCCTAGTACCAACTGAGCCCATAATTCTCGATTTCTATAATGGATAACCACCACAGTGTACAATCAGAGAATGAGCAGGGCCCATCAGCACTTATACATCATGCAGGCGATGACGTAATTGCACGCTAAGATGACGTCTTTGCGAAGCAACAACGTCGACTCTCCCTATCTACAGAATGCAGCTCTGCAGGAAGAGGCCGAGAGTGGGGAGATGACGATTGAAGTGGCAGGAGAGAGTCCCGCTTCCTGAATAGGTAAGCCGTGGTTCAGTATCCTCAGTCTGACGTCTTATGTATATGCACTCCTATCATGCGGTAAAAACGGCCATACCAATCGCTAGTAGTTATTGCGACGGTACCCTGTCAAGCCGTTATGTAAGCTCACGACATTTCTCGATCAATGTCACAATGTCTATGGCCAGCATTTTTGTGTCCAACGGTCTCAACTTCCTCGTTACGCAAACCCTTCGTTTTAAGCCTAGAGCGAATCTGGTCAGGTTTCTGCTTACTCATCGTGAAGTTTGTTTTAGTCTCCAGAGTATGACTGTCTATGGTACGATAGTGGTTCCCTGGTAAATGTGTCCCATACCAGCGACCAATAATTCTTCTTTATCTCCGATTGAAGCCAGGCTCAGAACTGCCGAAAGAAAAACAAACAGCGCCACCAGGAATTTCAAATTATGCTTTGCTGTCAGTTCCATATCCCAACTCCGGCCCGGTACCAACTGTGTCCGTTTGCAAGCTGGCAACCGGTTTGCGTGCTGTTTCAGAGAGATTGCGTGATCAAGATAGGCTGAGATGCAGGATGAGATCATCGCTCTACTCAAGGTAGGTAAATAGCCGGTATTTATCACCAACTCAGGCCGGTATCTGCTGTCATGAGAGTCGCAGTGGTAGGTGCAGGTGTCAGCGGTGTGGTGGCGGCGGCACATGCTAGACGCAGAGGTTTAGAGATCACCGTATTTGAGAGGAATAACGCGGCTGGTGGTATATGGTTTGAGATCCCTACCTACATTTCTATCGTTTACTTAACGGTGAGAAGGCTTTACGACGCACGGACAGCCGCGGACCCAACCTATCCGGCGAACAAACCTTCGCAAGCTGACCCGAGCACTAAGCAAGGGGACGAAACTCGCAACGGAACCTCACAGTATGAATTGAACGAAGTAAAGAAGCTACAACACGCGCCACCCGGGTCAGGGGTCCCATATCTATGTGAACATATAGCTGCTAATCGTATAAAGGACAGACCGTGCTACGAGGGTCTTTCAAATAATGTAGCCACGAGACTCCTAGCATTGACGCTGAACCCTTGGAAGCCAGGTACAGCTGACTTTGTGAATCACGCTGTACTAAATGAGTATATACAAGAGACATCTAATAAAGCCGGAGTACATGAGCGGACATTATACAATACGCGAGTTGAGCGCATCTCAAAGGATGGTTTAATATGGCGGGTCCACACTTCGACCATTTCGACAGCTGAAGGCTTGGAGCATCTCGTCGAGAGATCATGGGTGGAGTCAACCAGTACCAAACTCACAATGATATAGGCTTACAGTGCGGTTAGGAATTCGACGCTATTATAATCGCCTCAGGCCACTACCATGCCACACGAGTCCCGGATATAGCAGGCCTTGCATCTTGGAAAGCTGGGTGGCCATACCGAATACAACACTCTAAAAGCTATCGTAATCCGCGATCGTTCAAGGGTCAGGTGAGATACATCGTAGGATCTCTTACATGGTTTGAGCCCTTCCCAAAAATGGGTTGCTGATAGTTGCCCTGTAAGCAGAATGTCCTTTTGATCGGGTCCGGTGTCTCATCTACAGACATTGCTCGAGAAATTGGGCCTGAAGCGAAGACTATCTTTCAAACCTCTCGAGATGGCGCATACGATCTCCCATCGAGTCTGCTTCCACCCAACGCAAAGCGTGTCAGCGATATTTCCCACTTCGAGGAGCGGCCCAGGCCAACAGTAGAACAGCTGGACGATGCACTAAAACCACTTCCAGGGCGGATCTTTCTTCGCGATGGCTTAGTGCTTGATGACATTCACCGCATAGTCGTTTGTACAGGCTATCATTTCTCGCTTCCATTTCTCCCCGATTATCATAGCGACGATACTCAAGTCCATGAAGCCAACGACACTGTACTTGTCACAAACGGAACACAGATCCACAACCTTCACAAAGATATCTTCTACATTCCCGACCCCACATTGCTTTTCATCGGTGTGCCCTACCATAACGCCACGTTTACATTTTTCGAGTTCCAGGCCATGGTTGCTGCTGCTGTTCTCTCCAAGCGCGCGGTTTTGCCAAGTGAAGAAAAGATGAGAGCCGAGTATCGAGAAAGGGTCAAAAATAAAGGCACGGGGAGGGCTTTCCACTCCACAAAGGACACGGAAGTGGAATACGTCAACGACCTGTTGCAGTGGGTCAATGGTGACGGCGCGAAGATTGGAGCAGATCCTATCCACGGGCATACCAAAGCTTGGCATGCTGCGAATGTGGATAGGCTAGAGAGGTTGAAGACGATTTTTGGCCGAGGGTGAGAACATAGACGTCATTGTCCCTACAACGCTACAGCTTGAGTGCATTAGTTGCAACCCATTGGAAGAACCAGCAATTGAAAGGAAGATGACAATCAAGCGAAGACTTTCTCTTTTTTGCACTTATCTATAACCAATAATCGAGTGGGTGATGCAACTTTGGATTGCGTGATCAACCCCGCATATGCTGCTTGCTAATCCGGAGAAGAACCATTTCTTGAGGACAGTAGTGCGATTGAAAATAGTGTCTCTACGAACCATTTGTTTGCCAAAGCAAATTCTTTAGGGCAAAGATTATGGCACCAGGGGCAATCTCACCCACGATCGTAGATGTTGTTCAGCCAAAGAAAGATACACTAGGCTTACCGCCAGAGTGTCGCAAACGACTCGAGAAGGCTGGAATAGATTTATCCGATGGGTATCCTTATCGTCCAGCAAGACCTTTGTATCTACAAGACGTAGAGAAGATCAGGGATGGCTTCCGAGAGCACCAGGAACCGGGACTGAGGGCTGACCGATCAAAGTCTTCGCTCTTCGCAGCGGCAGAGAAAGTGATTGACCTGACAACCCATATTGGTACCGAGATAGTAGGGCTTCAACTGAAGGACTTGACGGGTCAGCAGAAGGATGAGTTGGGGTTACTGATTGCAGAGAGGAGCGTTGTCTTCTTCAGGGATCAGGACATTTCCCCACAACAGCAGAAGGCCCTTGGCGATTGCTATGGAGAGATTGAGGTACATGTAAGGGCAGAAACGTTTTATTATTCGAAGCGGTGGCTGACAGCAGATCAAAAAGCCTCAAGTACCACAAGTCCCAGGTGTAGAAGGTGTGACCGTCATCTGGCCAGATCTCCAAGCGACCGAGACCAAGGCCAGTTTCCGACGACCTGGCGGCGCGTCGAGATGGCATACAGACTTGGTACATGAGAAGCAGCCAGCTGGAGTGACGCATCTGCATAATGATACTGTTCCTACTATCGGGGGTGACACTATTTGGGCAAGTGGCTACTCTGCATACGAAAAGTTATCGCCAGACTTCCGCAAGATCATCGACGGTAAAAAAGCTGTGTACAGGTCAGCCCATGCGTATCTTGATCGTAACGAACCCACTGCTGGCCCGAAATACATCCAACGAACGCATCCACTCGTAAGGGTTCATCCTGCGACAGGCTGGAAAGCTCTCTGGGTAAATCGAGCTATGACAGACAGCATTGTGGGTCTGGATAAAGACGAGAGCGATCTGCTTCTCGGCTATCTATTCGATGTATATGAGAAAAACATTGATATCCAGGTGCGATTCAAGTGGACACCTCGAACGAGTGCTTTGTGGGACAATAGGTATGTTTACTCCTGTGTAGATATTGCGGCTTTTTGGGTGCTAAAGCAAGTGGTATCTTAGGATTACAATTCATAATGCGAGCTGGGACTATGAGGGGAGTCAGCCACGGCATGGTACAAGGGTCACATCTTTGGCTGAAGTTCCATTCTTCAATGAAGATGCGCCCACTCGGCGGCAAGCTTTGGGTCTCTCCACGAGCGATTGATCTTGTCAAGGGCATACCTCACGAAGAGTATTAGAGACATGAATGTTTCTGTGTAAGTAAAGTGTAAAGGATGAACATAATCTGGAAGCCTGCTTCGCTAGCTCTTTCCATTTCGTGAATCTTGCGTTAGCATCCATGTCTAGTCTAGACGAATTCACATCACGTGGCGACAGTTACATGAGATGTTTTTCTTTTCAAAAGCTTTACTCCGTATAAGAAGGCACGACCATGACTAACTCAGACAAGTCGTGGACACGGAAGAAATGATCTTCGCTGAATTACGCGCTCAACTGAACTTTATCGGCGTTTTCATTTGGGTTTGCTTCTTCGATAGCACGGGATGCCATTGGTAAATCAAGCAATACCGAGGTGCACAATGCTAGAGAATTTTTGACATCGAAAATTTTTAATTTTTTTCTTCTTCGCGAACATAAAAACTTTTTCATACTTTCAAAATCAATAGTATAATTTCAGAAAAATGTACAAATACATGTTACATTGTTGATAATACGATGATTTAATTTCATGAAATTTGAATCATTATTGAGTGTGCTGTAATTAATTGAAAATAATGAGCTCGTGAAGGGATTTGGTTCAAAAATTTAAACTCAGTTTAGCGTTTTTTTAGTGAAAAATCGTGCGACTTGACAGCATTTATCAGAGTTATGTCAGGATTATCGCTAAGCAAAAGCTGAAACTGCCGAAAGAAAAAGAAAGTTAAAATTTTTCGATGCCAAGGATTCTCTAGCATTATGCACCTCGGTGAATGACTAAAAATATCAATACAGCGACATGCGAATTAATTACCTGGCTCGTCGAAATCGAGCATTAGTAGTTATAAGGTTTTGGAGGAATATTGGATCGGCCGGCTGAACAGGGATGCTGATGCAGGGAAATCGCATGGATCCCCAACGGCCAGGGGCAATATGATTGCTCGGACCTTTCATTATATTGCGGAAGGCCGCCCGTTGTTTTCCCCTTTCTGTTCCTCATTCTTCAAAACTTCATGTTTCTCGCTCATCCGCTTCTAAAGAATCGTTTCATGATCAACTCCATAGCCCGACCGCGTAGGTAAGAGAGCTACTCGACGATGCTACTGCACAGCAAAGCCCTCTTTGTGGATGTTTTCTTGCATGAGCGGTGCTCGCTGGCCGGATCAACCACCAAAGTCTCTATACAGAAACCTTCAGAGCCATTAGCGCTGTCCAGTTTCCAGTCACTTGTCGTCTTTCGCCTTCTACGTGCGGAGAGCAATCAATCATTGAGAGAATCGCAACAATTTCTAGGCGCTAAAGATAGGTTGAGAGGCTGCATTGTCGATCTCTGCTTCCGACGACACCATCTATTGCGCAAGACTCCTCTCTGTCGGAAGCTAACTGCTAAAAGAGGAAATAGACTTTACCTTTTTCTCATTCGTCTCGGAAAGTTTGTATTCAGGACACAGACAAGGCGTTCAATGATGCAAATCATACGAAAAGGCTCTGCACTAAACTGCACCACGAAAATTTCGTAGCGAATCTTGCTGCCGCACAGACCTTAAACATGTGTTCCGGATCAGAAAGTCGATATAAAGCATGGATGAAATGACCTCAAGTCAGCAATCTCTCATCGTTTCATCTTTTCATCGCCTTTGCAGCAGCTGAAAGATCACACCTCAATTCAACACGAAATTTTCAGCGACATTCTTCGTCAACATGAAGCTCTTCTCTCGTCTTGGTCTCGTAATGACTCTTGCGTCGTGGGCCATTTGTCTGGCGATGCCAGCACTAATCTCAGGTATCTTCTCAACGTTTTCAAGCTTCATATCGGAGGATCGGCACTGACAGCGACTCAAAATGCTTAGAGCTGAGCCCGAAACATGCCATTGCGGAGCTGAAACAGCGAGCGAAATGCTCCGACAGAATTGAGTGCATCGCACAATGTGAAGAAATGGGCACTTACTACATTCCGACCACTGGGGGATGGTGCGACGCTTATGGCAACTGCAAATGCGTGTTCTGTGAAACGAAGTGTTTCTGACTGTACAAGCCTTGAGACAGACTGCGGTTATCTTTGAGATAACGAGATTATGCTCATCTTCTTCAGCGATACGGACAGAAATGATTACTCGGCTGCTTTTCGTAGACGCTTTGCTTGTAATGCGAAATGTTCATTTACTACATATAATCATTCAGCGAATGCTTCAACGGAAGTATGTTCTGAAATCGCTATATTTCTCTAATTTCTTCCACAGACCAAGAGATTATTGAGACAGAAGAGATTCATGTTCAAAGTGATACGTGACAAAATTCCGATTTCCCATGTTCGGGAACAAGATCACATTATCGAAGTTCACGTGTCTTTTGAGCTCGATAACTGCGAAACAAAGAACGTCTATTCTTTCTGAATGATAGAACGACTTCATATTTTTCAAAACGATGAAGTTCTGGCGATCTTCATCTTCTGAAAGTGATATGAAGAAGCAGAAGCTAAAAGAGCAAAAAATGATACAAGTGAGCAATTCCAGCTTCAAACGATTTAATGTGTTTGAACCTAGATGCTGGATTTTTCCCCATTTCCATTTATCAAATCAGTCATTTCTTTCTACGTCATAGCACTACTTCTCGGAATTCTGCAGATCTCCTATTACATGGTTTTGCGCTTCAATATACAATTACAATTGCTTTATCAAGAGTAGATAGCCTACAGTGTCTACCTAGTCTGAAGAGTGTCTTATTTCCAAGTCTGTCTCACAAAGAACCTGGTATCAGTAGTGACCAGCATCGCGAAAAGTCTGGTGAATCGATGCTCCTGCTACAGCAACCGACCCGTCAAAAAGCCGGCATGTCCAACGGGTCAAAAGGCCTGCTCAGACGTGAACCCGGTTGGGAAAACTTGGGTGCCTTTTTAGGCTGCGGCGGTTTGGCGAGGTGCGCGGCTTTTGGCGGGCGAGGGGGGAATGTCGACATTTTTTGCGGGCGAGGGGGCAGTGCAGGTCGCTTTTGGTAGGGAACCGGTCGGTGCTGGCGCTGTGGGGGGAGGTGGGCTTCGCGGTCGTAAACTTTGATCGGGCCGGAGATTTTGGGGCGGGCTGGCCGCCGGGATTGCTTGGAGTGTGAGGATCCCATTGTTTTGGTTTGCCTGTTCAGTGTGACAGAGTAAAGTCAAGTTGTTCGATTGATGGGAGACAAGTGAGTACCAGACCCAAGATGATAGAAGTAGCAAACCGGAGAGGAAAGAGTACCAGACTCGTATATTAGAGATTAATTGTGGTTGTCTGAGAAATCTCTTGCAGAAGAAGATTAAGGAGCCGCGAGGTAATAAAAGTAGAAAGGAAGCAAAAGACAATGTCAAGGACGTCCCATTGTGCTCATTACCAGGACAAAGAGGAGCGAATTGTGGCAGAGTCTTTTTGTCCGTTGAGACAGGCAAAAAAGAGCGGCACATGGCAGCCGCGACAGCGACTTTCGTACCATGCTATCCACAACATCGAACAGCTTTCGATATGAAAGTCAACTGAGTCATCAATGGCAAAATTCCTTGGATATTATTGGTATTTATTACAGATTTCCACAATTGAGACACGGGCAAACTCCTGATGGACATCATATGTGTTTCAGGTCCCATTTGGTTCGGATAGGCTACATCACTTTCCTCACTGATTTACGGCCTGGTGCGCACAGTTCTTATGTCAGCTGATTGTTGCTAATGCTAACTAAATCATGTTTACTGATAGAGCCACTTTCATGGCCACTTCTGATGGCATGATCTCGAGACTGTCGCCCTGGCTGTTGGTTACGACTTCTTCCATGACCTCAAGACTATCGCCCTGATTGTTGGATACGATGCCTGGGTTCATGACGGCATTGAGATATGGTTGAGTTTCAACCTGGCTACTCACGTCTCTGAACACCTGGGTTATTGGAGACAAAGGGCGTGCTAGCGGTTGCTGCACATCCACCCTTGTTGAGCAAAGCTCTGAAATTTTGGCTTCTACAAATTGTCGCACGTATGCTGTTCCGGCTTGAGCCATATTCGCAAGACGGAAAACCTATTCCGGAGTTAATGACGGTTGAGTGGATGGGCACGATTTAGAAGGGAAGATTGGGTATGAACCTTTCGTGTGAACATTGGGTCTGTGTACTTACGCTTGCTTCCTTCTCCATCAACCTTATTTCGCGACGGATGAGATTTTCATCTTCAAGCCACCCAATACTTCTGAAGCCTCTCACTGTGTCCTGGTCCTTCTTCTTGAGGGCTGTAAGCTTACCGTTCATGGCTCGCTTGGTCTTCTTCTGCCATACATCGGCGGCAGCTGTCACCTGTGCATCTGTCGCGTGAGGGTGATGGGTCTTGTAATCCACCTGCCAGCTAGGGCGAAAAAGCGACGCTGAACTAAGAAAATCAGCTTTGGTAGGACCCGCGTACCTTAATTGTGGGCACACGGAAATCGCATTCGCCCAAGCGGAAGTCTTTGAACCATACTTGAGGACCTGGAATATGGAGAAACCAGCTATGTCATGATCTCCAAAGTAGATAAATGGGACCTTGGCGAGTTCCTGGTCCATTGCTAGAAGATGAAGGAACTCTTTCGTTCCGGAGTCAGGGAAGCCCGCAGTCATAACAATGATGACGTGCTCTACTGCTGCGCCATCTTTGAGTAGGACCTCGTCAAGATTTCTATGCTCTGTCACAAGGACGGCGTCAACCTTGCTTTTCTTATGAGGTTTAGTCACCCTGAGATCAATTATGACCTCCGGAACCGGGCGCGTGCCGAAGGTCAACTTATTCATCCGAGAATACTCATCCTCTGGTATTGATCGCTTTATGCGATCATTGTATTGGAAGATATCAGTAATACATCGAGATTCAATCTCGATGTTTGCCGGGACAGATACCTGGCTGCTCACTTCTCGCTTGATACCCAATGCTATTGGGTGGATCTTGACTGTTAGCGCCAGATCTAATGTCAAGCGCTTTGTCTTGTCAAGTTTCATGCCGACACTTGGTTCGACCTGCGTCCATTAGTATTAATCTTGCAAAGTTGTGAGTCCGTGATCAAGCACACGAACGATGCGCGATATTACGGTCTGAGAGTAGAGGACAGCGCAGCCAATGTCCGAAATACTCCCATCAGGCGCTCGGAAAACTGGGCTTTGATGCTCATGCACAACACACGATTTTTCATTGACAGTCTAACATTGTGGTATTGGATGATCCTTCATAAAATGTGCCTCCTCCAATTTGCCAAGGTGTTTAAGGGTGTTCCGTGTGAACGGGTACTACTTACATCTTTGTAGGCGATAAAGCGAGATTTGAGAGCCTGCTGCTCCAATTGCATTTCCATGAGTGTTCTTGCCTGCTGATAAAGCTGATAGAAATAATCCCTATTGGAGGGAGTAGTCCCGCGGCGCACAGTCTACCATCGTTAAGTCAACAGAGATACACAAAACACAAACACCTAAGGGTACACTTACCTGCTTGATGCGTCGCTGCAGCATTTTATTGCCATCGACCCTGCGATACACCAGAGCGCCTTTCGCAGTAGTATTGGAGAGGCACAGACTCACCGAGCCGTTCTGGTCCAGGTGATAGAGCAGTTTCTCTATCCGCTCGATGATTTCGCTAGTTGTAGGCGCCGAGCGCCAGTCCATTGAAATGAATTCTTCGGAAGACATGATGGTCAACAGATCTTGATGGCAATATATGTTGAGAGTGTTGGCAAAAGGAAAGAGAACTTGGGACACAAAATCAAACGTTGTAGGGATGCGCCGAACCGACGCTAAGATTAGGGTATGTTCGAGACCGAAGCCCCTCCTAGTACACTCGATAAGGAAATTTGAGGACGAAGAGATTCAGTTGCATATGGGTAGTGGAGAAGAGATTGCTGTAGCGTATACTCCCTTGGGCTTTATATATCTACTTCAAGACGGACTGCGTAGAGTCCTCGCTTTGATCCGATGAAGGGCAGCGACGAGGTGAGGCCTGCCGGCATCGCGTCCTCGCATTGACGGGGAACATCGTCCCCCAATCTCTCAATTGACCCCCTAGGCGAGCAATAGCTTGCAATTATTATTTATTCCTGGTGTCATACAATGGAAAGCTATCGCTTATTGAGGGGTGTCGTTGTACGGGGTAGGCAGTCATCTCTCTCCCCTACGTGGTGCAAGAGGACCGTTGGCCTCGCAAACGCATCAGGGAGTATCTTAACCGCTTCCATTGAGACGATCCATCAATTTTTGGACCTTGGCAACAGCGCTTTCGTGCTAAAGGAGATAGTTGTACTAATGATGCAATGAGTACACCTGGAATGCTTCTTCCTTTGTTGCGACAATATCATAGAGCCTCCGCGTCAAAATGGATCAGCCTTGAGGGCTGAGGTATGTAGAAACAGACTCCGTTCGCAATTTGTGGCTAAAATCCTTGCAACATGATTTTCCTCGAGACCCGACTCGATCCTGGCCTCATTGGTGAAGATTAAACCCACCTGTGCGGGAAGGCTTCAAAGGCCAACCAAAAAGCGGCCTGTAAGCTGGCGCCATCTCTCGCTGAGGTATCGAAGCACGCCCCCAGCCTTGTGAAGCGATAATGTCTAGAAGAAATGAAGGCCCACAAAGCCCGCTCTTATGTCTATAGCTAGCCACCAAAAGTCTACTTGAAAACCCTGGAAAGTATGGTGGTAAAGAACCAGATCCGCCGCTTAGGCCCTTCCCAACCCCTGCAGTGCCGAGAAAGTTTCAACTGTGCCTCATCTGCGCTTTGCCGTCCAATCAATCTGGTCGAAGCGCTTGAAAGCTGCAGGGTTCAAAACTCCAAAACTTTGACCTCGTGTCGAGCAGCGACACCTGTCAATTCTAGTGCGAAAGAAATACGTTTGACCCATGTGCATTCCCCATCTTAATTCCTTGATGCAATGTTGATAGAAAGTAGTAGACTGGACTTTAAATTGTCTTTGTATGCCAGTAAGTTCCTCATGTAGTCTACCGCAAAGTCTATCATCAGGTCCTAGTCTTCGTATGGCAGTTGAGAGATCTTGTCAAATACCAAGTAATCTCGTTAGCTAACCAACGGACTGTAGCATAGGGCAAGGCTCACTCCAACAATTACAGCCCTTGGCTGTCGCCAGCCTATAATTCCCTGGCTCTTTCCATGTAGTATCTAATATGGATGATAATAAGGGAGCGCAAAGAAAATTTCATCTCCCGGGCGGTTGGCCGAAGGTAAGGTAGTGATTAGAATCGTTCGTGATGCTTCGGTAAAGCGGCGAGTCGAAAGCCCGGGGGTTCGATACCTCCGCCGTCCAAAACTCCTTTATTTTTTTTTGCCTTTGACCTTCTCTGCTCCATGAAAGCACCGATCTTTCACCAATAGTAGAGGTAAAGACTCGATTTCATCGTAAGTACGGGCTCGGTATAATGAGGGTTTGGAATGTTGGGGCCATCGGGCTAGGCGAGGTCAGAAACACCGAACCAAACAGATTACAGGACAGACATGGCATATTCATAGAGATGTGATCACATCGAACTTGGAAATGACTGTGGCACGTGAAGGGCTATAATTTGTCTATATTGCTTGAACATAACGCAGCACGGCTACTGTGCCATGCGTTGGACTGGAATTCTCACTACCCTAAGGAGAGCATGCCATGAAGGTTATTTCAAGGCGGAGAATCGTCAAACTGATCCGGTTGTGGTATCAGTCATAGAACTGCTTGCTTGCCCATCTGGCGTGCTTATCGTTGGCTTCAATTGAAGCAGCGACCTCAGTTTTGAATGGTACAGCATGTTCTAAGAGCCGCTCGATGGTAAGCTCACTGGGTATGACCTTGTTTGCCATGCCGTCTTGCTTGAAGTCTGAGAATTTCTTACAGAATGATCCGTTTGACGTGGATTCACAAGGGCGGAACATCTCAACTCCCTCCAACGTCACCTTGAATGTTATTAGCACAGAATCTGGTTACTAGGAGTCAAACCTACAGCCTGAAAGTAATCTGCTGATGCGATCTCATAAATCAGCTCTTCCCATGCAGCGTTAATCACTTGAGTGATAGCATCACCAGTGAAGCCTTTGCATTCCCTGGCCAGTTGCTCCATATGCTCTCGGCTGACCCTGTGGCGACACTTCTTCAAGCAGCCCTGAACTATCGCAATAAGCTCACTCTCGTTGGGTAATCCGACATGTATCTTGCGGAAACGACGTCCAAAAGCTTGGTCGAGCATCCATGGTAGATTAGTGGTACCTATGACTACCACTCCTCGTTATTTCGACATTGATGCTAAGAAGGTGTTAGTAATTCTGAGCTCACTGCCTTCGGAAGAGGAATTAGATTTTCTGGAACGGCAGAGCCCCTCAACCTCATCCAAGATGATAACGGCCGGTGCGTCGTCAGCTGCGATTGCAAACAAACCCGCGATGTTCTGCTCACTTGAGCCTTGAAACCTGTCGATCAAGTCACTAGTATTCGCACTATAAACGCGGCAATGCTCGCTTTGCGCTGCACTGGCCATAGCAAGCAGAGTCTTCCCAGTTCCTGGTGGCCCATGCAGGAGTATCCCATGGGCACCGCCTCCAGGAATGGCTAAATGTGGAACCTCCGTTGGAATGAACATTGCGGTCTCGATTGCCTTCTTGGCTTGCTGGTTCCCCGAGATCTGTTCCAGCTGTACGACGCTCTTCGCATCGATACGTAGACTTTCAACCTTCGACCTGATTTCTGGCGCGATCTGGCTTACCTTGGCACTGCGCTGTCGCGAGGATTGCGCTGCACCGTATTTGCTGACCAATTCACCAAAGCGCACTTGACAATTGGGGAAGTTCTTTTCTGGTACTTCCAGAGTCTTCCAGCTGACACACATGAGCATCAGATGATCCACGAGCAGTCTCTCGACTTCCTCGACAAGGCGCTGGTTGGTCGCCTTCTCGGCGATAATTTCCAGCGTCTTGACCTTGCGCAGAACCTCTCCCGGGATGGTCTGCCTCCTACTCCCAGTCTCCGGGTACCTGGATGTCCACAGCTCCTCAACTGTTGGCTTGCGATAGTTCGCCCAGGCCTTGTGCATCGCTATTATGCTAGGGGTTGCTGGAGATGCAGCGAAAATAGCGAATAGGTCTTGGTTGTAAATGTCTCGGGAAAAGCCGTGCAGACCCAAGATGTCGCTTGGACGCAATGCGTCTAGTTCCTCTGGCAGCTGAAATGGCTTGACCTCTTGCCATTTACTGTATACGATATATATTAGCATCTCCATATCTGGATTCGGGAGTGGTCTGAAACATACGAAGGCTGTTCAGGCTTGCTGGCAGCCGCAGGCGTATCTGATCGCATTCTGCGTTTGACTGGTGGCAAGTCATCTGGTGAATCTGCCGACCGTTTGTTGGAGTCGGTCATCTTGGTTGATTTGTAGCTAGATTCCTGTCACCGAGAAGCAGGTTCAGCATATGTAGAAGTAAGTATTGATGAAATTGGACCAACTTTGAACAAGAGAAGCCTGACTGAGGATAGCTCGATACCGCATTGCTCTTATCGTCGATCTGGCAGCAATTTGTCATCGACTCCACCGCAAGTCGCGCTAGGCACTGGCGCGTCCGGACGATACATGTATCCCATCATCTCTTTCTCCCATCTCCGTCTTCCTCTATCCTTCTCTTCCTCTACTCAATATACTATATCTACTGCACTACTCAATCTATTACATCTACTCCATAATGTCGGACAACCAAACGACTCACCCTACCCAGGCGACTCAGGATCCGCCTGCAACTACATACAAGCCTACCGATGGCAGAAGGGCCCAAGGCCGCGTTCGCTTCCCACAGGAAGGCCTGAGCAGCAAGGCCCTAAAACGGCTCACGAAGAGCCAGCCATCAGTAGCCGACAAGCATAGAGACTGGACTGCAGGTAAGTAATCTGTCGACTGCTTGCTGGAAGCGCACCGAAACTCCATTGAGCTCATCAGCCTGCGTCGTTTGGTGGCTACTGCTAGTCGCTTCGGTCTGCAGAGGATGCATCAAGCTAATGCCTGGCGCTTTTAGAAGTCTCCAAAATTCAACGCTGCGGCTCGAAAGAGTACCAGAACGGTCTTGGCTACAAGACCATCTTCGAGTACTCTGATGATAAGCCAGGGGAGCGATGCACCCTTGTCGGAGAAGGCAATTTCGAGGGGTTGACATTGAGGCTTGAGAAAGCAGCAGTACATCATGACCCGTCGCCCGAGATCCTCCAACACTTTACTATTCCCGACGACGAGCATCTCGTCAGCGTTCGCCTTTTCGACCAGTCCAGAAGCATGGACATTCACCTTGACCCAAAGCCAAAGAGCAAGTTCGCTACAAAGGGTCGAGGCGAGGGAGACTACTGGGCGATATACTTCCGGGCGCACGAAGAGCGCGAGATCAGAAATGCAAAGGCGATGCTCCGTCGTGTCGAAAATGTCACGCTGGCTATGCCAGACAGGTGGTTCAAATACCGCAATTACTTTACAAAGACCCCAAATGAGGGCAACGTGGCTAATGAGAGTCCGCAGAGCAGCCAGGCCTCTGCCGTCGTTGGTCGCAACATCGTGGAGCTCGCAGGCGGCCGCCACACCTTGAGATTCACTGGTTATCTAGCGACCGCTGAGTGGTTAAGGCTCTCTGGGCACGAGAATATCCGTCCGCCACGTCCAGCCAGCGAAGATGGGGAGAGCGACAGCATGCCTGCCGAGCCTGGGAGGCCATTGACAAGGTCGATGTCGGGAAAAATGACCGAGTTCCGCCATAGCAGCCTCCCAATCAAGGCGAAGCCCGTCAAAGGTATGTTATGCCCTCTCAACTGCCTGCGAGTTGCTACTCGAATCGGTCATTCTACTTCATGACAGTATCCATGGTCTGGTGTGGTGCTATCTTGCCTCCCATGGCCAACGATGCACCCAATATGACAATACTCTTACCCGTGTTTGGCACAAAGCATATGAAGACGGCATGAAGACAACATCATCTTCTGATCCTGCCCCATGTCGGGTAATCGTAGATCTGTTGTTGGATTGTAAAAATTAGCACCGCTCATCACCAGACCATGGGATAATTGCACTGGTCGATAAGTTCAATCTTTGACTAAGTATCTGCTAATTCTGGGCCGACATTAGGAGGAACAAAGGCAGCGAACAGGGCGCGGAAGAGGCAGGAGAAATTGCAGCGCCACCAAGAGGCACGTGAAGCAAAGCTTGCTGAGCAATTTGCAGAACAACTACAGCTGGATGCTCATAACCAGAGCTCCAATGATGACCCGGTCAATAACCTGACTGGGGACAATGAGGACTCGTCTACCAACAGCCCGGTAGACAGCAGCCAGAGTCCAGCCCAATCTGATGCGTCGGGATCCTTCGCCATCAAGGGCATTATCGGAAAACAGGTCGACGATGACAATGTCACCTGGTATCAGATTGACTGGGAACAGGAAGGGTCAGAGCCCTCCTGGGTCGAAGCCGACGATGTTGATGCTGATGCAATCCGTAATTACGAGTTGACATTAGCCGCATCTTCATCTCGTGGCAGAGGTCGTGGTCGTGGTCGTGGTCGTGGCCGTGGCGGATCTCGAGCTCGAGGCAGAGGAAGGGGCAGAGGCAGGGGCAATGCTTAAGAGAATGTGTGATTGCTAAATCATGCGCATCTGCTTGTACCTGTTCTATAGCAATGAAACTTCCTTCTGCTCTCTACAGAGTTTGGCATGCTCACTAGGTGACTACATGATGGACATCGTCGTAGCCGGTTTTGCGAGAACATGAATCACAGGTGATAGGCAGATTTACAGGACAGAAATGGTAGATACACTTGCGTGATTTATTATGCTCTACTATCCAGCAGCCCGGCTATGGTTACTGCATCAAAGCTCTCGTCAGGCTATTGACGATGCAACAAGTCCACTAGGTTATGAGTGAAGTTGCCAACGCTCAATCTCCACAATCATGCGATCACGGAGTTTTGGACAGTCTTCAGCCCTCAGGGTATTGAGAGGCCAGTTCTCGACCATCCAGCGTGCTATGCAGAGTATGATGACTCCGCAATCAGAGTCGTTGCCCTGTATGGGCTGGACCTTTGGTTTCTCCGGCTCAATATTGCCAGGCTGCCAGCCCTGAGAGATAGACATCAAAGTAGATGCGATCTCTGGCCAATGCTGATCCACTTGATCTCGGTACCCATCCAAACTCGAGTAGAAGACCACCCTCCAGCCAGTACCAGCCTTGTGCAGGTGGAACAACGTCCAATGGCTCTCTCCATGACGTGGAATCAAATGATGCTCAATATCCTCCACCTTTGCTTGTGGGTAGGCATTAGGTGGCCAGGACAATGTTACACCTGCCTCGGAACCATCCCAGTAGACCGACCAAGCATGCCATTTAGGTGAACCCTGTCGCACATTTACCTCTCCCTCCAGCCCATTTCCCTTGTTGCAGACCAGCTTGAGGTATGCATCAATGATGGCGTCGTCGAGCCATCCATTATTGAACAGCGTAGACAGTTCAACGCTTCTGACTTGAACGGGGCTGCCCGTCAGGCCTTGGTATGGCACGAGATTGATTTTTGGGTTGTAGCGAGTGTAAAACTGCACCTGCTGCGCTTGGCTTACAGTCAACCTTGTTATGATCTCGTCAGCAGTGATTTGCGGAGGGGCAGGTTCATTCCTCCCTTGATTTCCAGCTCCTTGAAAGGCTGTCGGCGCAGTCTTCTGGGCGCCTAGGAAGCTAGTAGGAGGTCGCCGTGGAGTTGCTCCTTGTCCGGACAAACCTCTCTTTTGCGCCAGTCCGGATTCTGGAAGCTGAACCTTGATCTGACTGGCCAAGCTTCTTATAGCACGCCTGACCTCGTCTGCCTTGATAACAGTTGGATCGGGATCCGTCGCAATGAAGATCTTAACCAACTCCCACATCCCCAAACAGTGGTGAAGTCGCTCGATTGCATTGGGCAAGGTGACTTGCTGGGCCTTGCTTGATTTACCCCAATTCTTCTCGGGTGGAAATAGCTTCTTAAGATCCGCCCGGCCGACAAATACCGTCATAGCAAGAGAGGATTTAAATCCCTTGACAAGGTGTGGCACTTTCTCCAGAAGCCACTTAGCAGCGGCGGCGACCCGAGCAGCGGCACTGGCGAGAAGGTCCCGTAGTCCGACTTCATCTTCTTGGGGGGTTTCGAGCCTTCCTACCAGTTTATTGCGAATGACCTTGAGACCCAGCAAAATTGGGCCAGCGAAGTGATCAAGCCCTATCGTGCGATCAGCTTCTACTTAAGCCCAAAGTCATGCTCAGCGCTGGGGCCCAAGGTCAAATGCTCAGCCAGATAGAGTGGGAGGTGCTTGTGTCCAGACTACGTACCATTCTCTGTCTTGCGCCCGGTATCATACCAGGTATTGACATTGTTCCAGATAGTCAGCAGTTCTGGCTCTTGTCCAGACTCCAGTTCCTTACGACCTCTGGGCAGAGGGAGGGGATTACTCAACTTGCTAGGTTCTGCCATTGTGCTTAGGTTGTATCAAAGACTGCACGAGATGTTGAATGGCATCGACAGTGAGAGGATATGATGGAACATGGCGAGAAGAGCGCGTCGCGTCGGACTTGATTGGGACATTCTGCTCGTCACTCGATATCTGATCTTATCCGGATCATGTGACTTTCAGACAGATGCCTTTTGCCATCAATCATGTGCCTATCCGTTGCTCATATCCTGGTACTTGAGGAAGCCGATGTTGATCTAGCTGCTTTCTTTCACGAGCTCCTCCTAAGAGGAAGACAGAATACGGGAAATCATCCAATGATTGAGGTACAGAAGACAGAACTTTGCCAGAGCATCTACCCTTAGAGGTTCCAACATTCTTCGAGGGAGCTTCCTTTTCGAGCTTTCATTTGCACTTGGGATGATTCTAACATTTGGTGTTTGTTATGATCATAGCGGGCAATATCCCAATGCATCTGGAACATGGCAAAGTAGCTATCAGTGAGCAGAGAGAATGCTTAGTCTCCCTTTGATCAGAGCCATCGTCCAGTCTTCATGTTTTGTTACCGAATCCATACCATAGATAGCACATCAAAGATAAATTGAACTATACCTGCTTCATGCCAATCCTACTTCCGGATTCTTCTGTCTCTTGGAACCCTGACTCTTCACCTTACCAAGTCCTGGATTAATAGCCGTGAGATTGACGTCACTATCTCTCCTCCGTGTTGTCCGATGCCTAGCTTCCTGAGAAGGAGGTTAGCGTGGCGCGCCATCAAGATAAGACCGATGATATTTGCTGCCCACACTTCCCTCTCTCTTTCTCTCCTTCAACCATAATTGACATAACCAAGGAACGTACCTTAATCGCGTGGGTGGCATATTGATGCTGACTTGTATTAGCAGAACTGTAACCAACCTACATTCTACATCTTCAACGTCAATTACCAATTCTGTGAGTAAGTCTCTTCTCTGATCACTGCCGCTAGACGAGGCAAGAGACATTCCACCTATGCTTTTATGGTCTGAAGCCACAAATGACCATCTGCCCATGATTGTTTCGGCCTGCGAAATCTCCATGTTACCTCTTCATCGTGGTTTTGAATGTCTGTGTGCTAACTTGTCCCCGCAGTCAAACATCAAGTACGTAAGTCCACGAACCTTCTTCGCAAGTCCCCTACCAAGCGCAACCGTTACGATGACTTGCCCATGTCTTCCACCGCTAATACAAGGGTAACAGGATGGCCAACGCAGCAGCAGGAGGCATGCCCCCCAACCCGCCAGGGGGAAATAACAATTTAGAGGGGGGTGCTGCCGGTGGCAGCAATGTCAAGCGAGGTAGGTGCTCCCGATGTGGGAACCACTACCACGGCGACAGTGACTGCTGGCCGGCTTGCCCGCAATGTGGCATCCGGCACAACCCAACCCTCCAGGCCTGCCCGCCAGCCAACAATGCGGGCACAGTAAGTCGTGGGGGCCGTGGCAACACCCGGTCTCGTGGCGGTCGTGGAGGGGGCCGAGGTAGGCAATTTGTTCCCCCTTCCCCTTTCCCCGGTGGAATGCGTGCCCAGCATATCCACAATTACTACTACCTGCCTAATCATACAGCGGGTTACGGAGGCTATGGTGGTGGCTACGGCGGCGGACGCGGCGGGAATGGTGTCACGGCCGCAGTCCGAGGCGGCAACATCCTCGGCAGTAGCCATCGAGTGTCCAAATCGGGCACTCAGAGAGGTGGGGGTGGCCAGAGTGCTGGTCGAGGTGGTCAGCGTGGTGGTGCTGGCGGGAGCCAGGCAGGGAAGGGGAAAGGAGGAACAAGGGGGGAGATATCAATCAACAACCCTCAAATAGCAGAGCTGTTCAGGCGGACTCTGGAGACAATGGCCCGCGAAGGGCAAATTCAAATACTTAATGATGGGTCTAGCCAGCCCCAACCAGGAAATCAGGCAAATGATCAGATCGCCGCCGGCGCCGCAAACCCTGGTGCTGGCAACAACCAAGGCGATGGGACTGGGCCCCCTTCCGGCAATAATGCAGCCGCCGGAACTGAAAATATGGAGGGCGTTGAGGAGGCAGAGGATATTCCTCCCGAGCCCGTCAGCGCCGCGACGTCTCCAGCCAACAACCCGGCTGATGACAATGGCAGACCCAATCTGCCAGGGAATTCTTATGGGAGGTATATGCCCCCACATGAACGTCCAGATAACCCGTATCAGGGATAGATTCTTGGTCTTTCGGTTGCATCAGCTAGCAATGAAAGAAGCGTACCGGGTCTCGACTATGTATGACGTTTGCGTGACAATTCGGCACGTAATTTCTCGTGAATGTAGACGCCTGTCATAATATCCCCCTACACCGCCCTCAGCACATTTGTTGCGAATGCTGTTTCTCCGCTCAACGTAAAGCAAGACCGTCATGCGTTGTGTCGCGACGATGTCTTTGAGGCTGCTTTTGCGAATCTATTCGCATTTGAATACCCTTTGAATCAACTTACAGTGGCATTGAAAGTCGGAAGGCTCTGTGAGACTGCCTTGATGTTTAAGAGGTATGTGGAATAGTGGGTAATGATGGTCAGTTCTCTGTCTATCTTTCTTATTGGGCATTCTAGTCACGGTCTAGTAGACTTACGCCGAGCATCAATATTGCGTTCGACGTGTGTGAACATGCATAGCAGCATGACTAAAGGTTCGCTCTGTCAACACCTTTTCGAGTGCTCGCCGGGGTTACGAATATTCATGAGGTTGTAGCATGAGACCATCTATCCAAATAGAAGATTGTCCAGGCTGGACACGTGTTCTATGCATGAATGAAGAATTGAAAGGGGCTTGGGGGACTGGCCCCCATTTGAAAGGGAGGTCAATGCCCCATTTCTTCCATTCCCCGACTTTCGTCTCTTCTTTTGTCCTGCTCACCCACTCCTGTTTTTGACCTCCTTCGGCCTTGTTCACCTGTTCATGAGGCTTTGTTCGTGACTTCCGTTGGAGGTTTTCTTCGTTCGCTCCATCACCCAGTCGCAGAGGCAGAAGGATTAGCCAGGCTCTGAAAGCTACTCTGCTTGGCTGTTCGCTCATGCAGGAGGCCTACAGGCCGGCCAGGCCCAAAAACAAAGGGTTTTTGTACATAGCATTGGAGGAAGTACGGAGTACGGAGCTGGGAAACGGTGCTAAAAGTAAGCCCTTAAGCTGTCTCGTGAGGGCCCGGCACTTCAGACCCTACTTCCATAGAGGTGAGCAATAGCGAACCAGGGCTTGTGGTTGTCTCCAGTTATTCGCAATTGCAAGTTGCGGATCCCACGTCGCAAATCCATGCCTTCTCTCGTTGAGTCGGCTTTGTTCACCCATCCGAATTCGAGCCTGAGGGGTTATAGCCTCCTTCGCCTGATTGTTAGAACAGCAGTATACTATACAATGGGTGTGTGGGCGGTGTTTCTAGCAAGCAGTATGCCCACGGAGACCAGATTACCAGAACGCGCCAAACTGAAGCTGCCACTATGCCGAAACAAACTCCCCAGTCTATGCGACAGAATATCCTGCCGGAGTGGAGCTGATACCCAGAAAAACGACCATTGAGGCGTGGATGGATGGGAAAAGAAGAGAGGAAGGATGCAGAAACCAGAAACTCGACAATTTCGTCTCATTGCTTCAGCACCCTGGTCCAGCCAGTCGCACCAGATGACATCAGTAAAGTCTGACGACGCAAATACAACTAGATTTGGTTCCCGGTACTATGCAGAGACTACGCTTCGGTTCCGATCTGATGTGTCCGGTTCAAGTGGTCCGGATTCAGTGAAGGTCCTTGGACTATAAATACCAATGTCTGGATGACAGAGCGATACATGGATCGGTCCGAGTAGGGCAAAGTCTTGCAAAGAAGCCGTTGTATCCTCAGGACTGTGAGTGACTTTCTCCACGTATCCAGATTGCTCATAAATCTCCACTGTTTCCAGCCTTACGTGGCCATCGGCACGACCAGACCCAAAGCTGTTACTACTTGCGCAGCGAGGCAGTGACGACTTTCGTACACGAGTATATCTGAATCAAAGTTTCACAGCGAGATTGAGCTCTTCAAGAAGGATACTTGGCCGGAATAACCAGTACTGTATGCCCAAAGCCACCTTCAAGACGTATCCCATGCATTGGCTCGGTACTCGTTTTCAGGGGTTAGCTGAGGTAATGCGAAAACGAGTACCATGGAATGCCAGTGTATGGGTTACTGAGCCTGCACAACACTCAAGATAGACCACGACACCTCTTGATAGAGCCACAATCTCATCGGCTGATGTCTTTGCCTCAGAAGCAAGAAAAGAATTCGATTGGCTGGACCGGGGTGATGAAGCAAAGGCGAATTTGCAGTGGTTGAGGCTTGACACGTCTATAGAGGCGACCTTCCCCCCCGAGCTTCTGGTTTCTCCATCTTTAGTCTCTTCTTTCCGAGATCACGGACTATCTTTCCCTTTCGGCATTCCCCTGGGCTGCTCTATGCTTTTTGAGCCAGCGTCGCCTATGGACTCTTCCTTCTGCGGCTTGAGTCTTGGGGTTTTGGGAGTTTGTTTCGACATAGTGACAGCTCCAGCTTGGCGTGTTCTGATCCCGGTCGGCATACTGCTTGCTAGAACGCCCGCCCACGCACTCATACATAGTATCTAAGTTCTAGCAATCCGGCGAACGAGGCTTTAGCCTCGTCTTGCAAGAGCTTTTATTGAATCTTCCGCCAAGACACCAGTCCCACCAGCATTTGAAGAATCGACCCCGATCGGCAAGAGCATTCAGGCAAGGTATTCGGATACCTTCGTCGCATGGTGTTATTTATGCTGAGAAGCAAGTTAGTGTGATACTGGATGTCCCGGCCGTCTGAAATCGCAGCTGTAACCCAAACGCAAGGCACGATGGTTTTGGTGGCGCCTTCGGTCCATGGTCAATCCATTCTGTGCGATCATGTGGTCATCATCCTCGAAAGCTTTCCTGAGTGGCTTCGATAGGATATACGGATAGCTCGTACCTTCTGCATACCCGTTGCCCCACATCCGCAAACGACATTTAGGCGACAGCGTGCGCAGTCCGGAGCCACAGAAGCAGAGAGCCCATTGATGGATCCAGGAGAAGCGCGGTGCTGTCCACAATTGCCTGAGCTGTTTCGCCTCTTTTCAAGTATTGCACGGCCAGATGCAATGCAACGAGAAGGCTTCAGCAGGCTGTGTCCATCGTCACTAACGGATCCTAACCACCGAAGTAGTACAATACTCAATCATATGTTGGCAATACTTCTAGTCTTTCAATAGGCTGCCGCGGAAGCTTGAAGTCACCAAGTCCACATATACAGGGGATGATTATGCTTCTTTTTCATCCAAAGGTCAACCGGCCGATTGAACGATTCGAAGAGACAGTTTCCCAAAATATGTCCGTGAGGGTTCATGCTATGAGCTTCTATAGCTTTGGTTCAGGAAATGTAGCTTCAAGTCTTCTTGAAGTAGATAGGACATCCGCGGTATATCGGTACTGTTATGGCGCCCGCAATTTGGGCCAAAGCAGGCCCCAAGCTAAAGCCTCATTCGCCTCATTGCTGCTAGAACAGGATAACATGGACATGAGTGTTTGGGCGGTGGTCTCCCAGCAAGAGCAGCAGCCCACAGTGAACCAAAACGGCCCAAACTGACTGTGAAACAAACTCCCCCTCTCTATGCGACAGAATCTTCTGCCGGAGTGGAGTTGATACGCAGAAGAACGACCATCGAGGCGTAGGTGGGCGGGAAAAGAAGAGACGAAGGATACAGAAACCAGGGGAAGGTCGCCTATAGGCGTGCCAAGCCCCAGCCACTGCAATTTCGTCTCATTGCTTCAGCACCCTGGTCCAGCAAGTCGAGTTTTGTAGGGAAACTTGCTCCATCTGAGGAACGGCGGATGGACTTCACAATGGGGACTGGTCTATCCATAATACCGATCTATCTCTGCGGAGTCTTCGACTTGATCAGTTTCCGGGTGATTCTCCTCTTCCCCATCTTTCTAGAACATCTCTTTCTGGCTGTCTTAGATACACCAGTGGATGCCCTGGGGAGGTCGTCCCATGCTTATCAGCGAAGTAAGTGGAAGAGCCTGGAGTGATGTCCGTCCCACCCACTAAGCAGGGCATGCGGTGAGACTGGGGATAAGACATCTACGTGTAAGTTCTCCTCATGCAAGGGTTCTTCGACTTCGGCCTTTGCTCGTTTCGAAACATACCCATGGTTGTTCACGTCAGTGCAAACCTCCTGGGACCATTATTCTCCAACTAATGTAACCTCGGCAGGACAATAAGCAATCAATCCCTACACCGATGGGGCTCTCCAGTCGTGAAATCAAATGTCGGTCATCTTAAGACCTTGCTATAGCACAGCGGAACCAGCACCTACTGAGGTATAAGCAACTTTGACAAATCTTGAGCGGTATGGCTACTCCATGCCCTGGCAAGGAGTGGCGATTTTCTTTAGGCACTTGTCGCAGGCCATCCGGATATACTGCTGGCGGACTCTAGGCTTACTTCAGCTCCGATAGTGCCATGTCTGGCGTTTGATAAAGACCATCCTCCTTTCGCAAGCCCTTTGTATTGTGTAAAGTCTCTTAACCACATGCAAACTATACATAGATGGCCTACTGGGAATCTCACCGAGCTTTTCGAGCTGTAAGCGGTAGGTGCCGCAGCTTATGGCAACAGAGTTACTGTACTGTCAATTAGCAAGTTATCAGATTGACTTCGAGAACCCAGACAGCCCGACGTTGACCTAGAGGAAATGCGTTACTGTGTTCCGCATTTTCGACGATCAGCTCGCTACGAAGGCTCTCAAAACGGTAAACAGCCCAGGGTATAGGCTAATCAAGATACTCAAAGAGAAGTATCGGGTTGGTGCTGACACTATGGCTCAGGGTGGCGCTTCGATAAATGTAGGCAGCTCTATCTCGCGAGGTCAGCTCGATGTCTATCTTAACCGGTTGAGGACATCGCCTCATCTTTTTTGCCATGCCCTTCCAAAGCAGATTCGCCGTGTGCCGTCTCCACAATGTCGAGCTACTTTTCGCCTCGTTCATAGGATTACTTGTCCCAGCAGCTCGCAGTAGTCTAGTGTAAAGTGCACACAGACCATGGAACGCTTCAAGTTGAGCCACCAGGCTGCTAAGTTTTGTCCACAATCATGGCATCGCCATCCTTCCGCACGCCAGGAGTGTTTCGACATAGGTTATCGCTGAGGTCAACTATAATTCCACCATAGCTGGTGAGGTTTCTGGACTTACGGTTAATGGCGTGGCGGAAGATTCAAAATGTTGGCGTTTGAACTATGCTGGCTTCAAATCTTCGTTGATTTTGTGCCATAGTCAAAGCTCTGGTCATAAACCAAGCGCGGAGATCCCATGGATAAACCCAGACTCTGTGATCCTGCACCCTGAATATGGTCATCAACCAAATGTATACCCAAAGTCGCAAATACATATGTCATGAGGGGTCCACTGAGCTATGGCACTGGTGGCGACTCCGTCGCGAATGGTATGGCTGGGTCAATGCCGGATAAGGAGATTACGACCGACAAGATTAGCTAGGTGCGATTGCTTGAGTATGAGATGACTTACTTCCAGATACCAAGAAGAGCGAGTACTTCACTGCACCGCCCAAGACGTACAGCCAGGATGCAAGTTCTTCTGCTAGTGGAGAGCGTGTATGGCGAAAAGCGGCCTATACAAATCTCCAGTGGGGAGTTTTGTTCCCGAAGTGGTAAGTCTTCGTAGGCATTGCATCTACATTCTCACCGCTAATGCTGCATGGGCAATTGGTATGAAGTCGTATTGAACACAGAACTGCGTTCCTTTAAAGATTCAGATAGCGGCGACCCAGTCGGTGTGATGTAATTCCCGGCCATTGTGGACTTTACCAGCCGCAGGAAAAACGACGCCAGAGACGGTCACTACCTTAGGATGGTAGAAAACATCTGATTTTCGATAGCATACTGAAAGGCACGGGGTGGCTAAAGTCAATTTCCACGGAATAGAAGATACTTGCGTTGAGTACTTCCCAAGTACAGAGAGATGAAATTTACTGCGAGTGACTCAAAGGAGGTGGTGCTCGCCGCTGTTGTACACATTCTGCAGCTATTCAAACTGGAACAGTAGGAGAGTGCCCAAAAATGGGAGATGAGTGGTCTACATGAAGAGGGAAGGGAAGTCCTCTAAGCCAACGAGTGGTTCGACATACGCTAGAAAGCTCGGCTGGCTGCATCAGGGTGCTGAAGCAAATGAGACGAAATTGCAGTGGCTGAGGCTCGGCACGCCTATATTTTGGAAGGCGACTCTCCCATCCGAGCTTCTGGTTTCTACATCTTTCGTTTCTCCTTTTCCTATCCATTCACGCCACAATGGTCATTCTTCAGCGTACAAACTTCAGTCCGGCAGGAGACTCTGGCGAATAGGCGCGGGGAGTAGACAGGTGGAGTGTGTTTTGGCATAGTGGCAGCTCCAGATTGGCCGTTGACAGTTTGGTCTAATCCCCGTGAGCATACTGCTTGCTAGAGATTACGGCCCACACACCCAGGGTATGTTATTGTTCTAGCAATCAGGCGAATGAGCTTTAGCTTCGGTCAAAGAGTCAGAAGAATCAGTTTAATCAGAGAAGGAAGGGTCTGAGAGGGGAACGGACATGCAAAAGCGGTGTGCTAGTAAGCTTCGACGGCGTGAAAAGCCTACGGATTGTAGAATTGCCATCGCAGTCAGCCAAACAGCCAGACGGGGAATAGAAAACCAGAGAGTGGTGCTGTCGTTGGCGGCAAGGACAAGGGTGCGCACGCGTTGGCTACCATGGCGAAATTACTCCAGGAATTTACCGAAATCCAGCTTTGAGGGTATGGCAGATGGCAGGCATCATCAGTGTGGTAGATGATACTTCTGTGTGCACCCATTCTGCTCTATGTCAACAATCAAAGGGATGGGGCGCTAGATATCCCGTCAGAATCGAGGTGTATGGCCGACGAACATATCTCCCTGTGTGAATCACCTCTGCTGATGTTCTTTAGCTTTTGAAGTATAGTATATGTGTCTGGCACTCGTTATCGATGATGGCGAAACAACCCTGCAGATCAGTGTTTGGGTAGGCTACGGTGGTGGCGATCGCAGAAGAAATGCAACACAGCTTCTGCGTA
Source organism: Physcia stellaris (assembly GCA_018902385.1). Lineage (NCBI taxonomy): Eukaryota > Fungi > Ascomycota > Lecanoromycetes > Caliciales > Physciaceae > Physcia > Physcia stellaris. The sequence continues at coordinate 7,742 of JABSSW010000001.1, read as the reverse complement.
GAAGTTAGTAGCGTTCAATCGCGCGCCCACAAAGGACAAGGAAAGAAGTTCTACGCCTCTCCCAGCCATGTCTTCGTCTGGGATTGGTCTTCGCATCCTAGACTGCCCAACTGAGGCTCGAGAAAATACGTCTGTCACGTGTAAGCAAGCGCCTGCAATGGCTGAATAGAAACCACCTATGTCGACCGCCACAGTACAGGTACTGCCTCACTGCCAAACTGTGGACCACAAGTAGTACAAGTGCACAGTGGACAAGGTGATGCGCGTTAGGTTAGCCCTGAGGCAGCGTCATCCCGGGAAAGAGACCAAGCTCGTCAGGAACTAATTGAAGGGATACTTGAAGGTAAGTTTGCAATCAGCTCATGAAAAGATCTTCTTCCCAAGTACAGAGATGGTTTGTGGAAACGGATACAAAAAATCAGGGGGAGTTTCAATGCAATACTCATCTTGTGGGATCCTGGGTCAAGCCCGAAAGTCCTATGGATGTCAATGCAGTTTCCAACAAGTGCCTGAGAATCTCCTGCGCATCATGTCTCTGGACAATTCGGTTGGCTGTACTGATACGATCGGACGAGGGTAGTCTCTGCCAGAGATCAGCAGCTTCCACCAGCATGACAGGGAATATTAATGTCTATCAGCCTCAATGACGCGATACCCAGAATGTCCATGACGATGTTGTTGGATGATCGCGAACCATAATGTAGAGGCGTTGAAGCTTTGCAAAGTCGTAGGACTTCTCAGCCCTCCAGCAAAAGCCAGAGTTTCGAGTCTCTATCCCGTACCTGCAGGCTGACAAGCATCGAGGGCGATTGCGTGGAAACATCGAGGAAGATAACGGAGCGACGCCGGAGCTTTGCAAAGTCGTAGAACTTCTCAGCCCTCCAGCCAAAGCCAGAGTTTCGAGTCTCTGTCCCGTATACCTGCAGGCTGCCAAACATCAAGGTCGACAGCAGGCCGAAGCTTCGCGATGCCAGTTGACTTCTCAGCCCTCCAGCAAAAGCCAGAGATTCGAGTCTCTATCTCATGAACATGCAGCTTGTCCAGTAGTGGTGTCGGAGGTTGCCCATCTCTTTCTATTAGCCATTGGTGAATTGTAGGTTGGGGTAGAAGGCTCTGCGAAAGCTGTCAGCATTTTCTATCGTGTAGGGATGGAAAAATGTAGTCTAGGAGAGTCGCAGATGCCGATCGTTGCATAGGTGGATGCTGCCGAAGCTGTCAGCTCGCTCTGTTGGGTGGAGGTGGGAGCATGCAACGGCTGAGACGCACCACGCTTTCTCGTTCTGCTTTGTCTGGTTCGGTTGTTACTGACAGGTGGAAGCTGACATCTGAGGTAGGCTTGAATGGAGAATACGATGTGGACGTTCCTCGAGCCATTGCGGTCGATTGACATCCGGAGACGCTGGCCAAAGGCAGAAACCCTCAGTAGTACCGGTGATTCCGGCTACCGGTGGCAGAGACAGAGACAGACTGCCCAGGCCCAATGCTCTGCCCCCGAATCGCAACCATTCGTTCCGCAATGACTCGAGGTTCTGGTTGAGCTGCAGCTGAGTGTAGAGTAAGGAAGGAGTCGTGGGGAAGTCGAGCAAGAAAAAAGGGCTGGAACTTCGGAGCCGATCGCCGAGGTCAAGCAAGCCAATATACTTTGAACTTCATGGACAACAGGGTCTTGCTGCCTTGAGCATCGCTAGACAGTGAAGTCCGTTGGGATTACTTCGAAATTTCGATGGGAGAATGGGAGATCACATCAAGCTTGAGAGAGCTCAAGTCGTTCTACAAGGGAAGTAAGAGACAAGCAGGCATTGGCCATCGAGGCATGAGACGAGAGGCATGCGGAAAAAAGAAGCAGAGAATCGTGCACTGGGCCCGCCGGAAACGCTTCACTGGCACAGTAATCATGGCGAAGCGAAGCTTCGAAGATGCACTCAATACTCCTCGCACAACCCGAGCGCAGTGACTCAAGCTAATGAGACGAAGCAGAGTTGCCTGAACTCCCTGCTCTTCCCAGCAACAAGAACACCGAGGAAAAACTACCTCAGACGTGTATGCTTGTGTAGCCCACACCAAGGTACAAGCTTAGAAGCCCCTTCTTCCCCATTGTGAAGCCCACAAGGGACACAGAAACCTTCTCTTCCCAGATAACTCTTGTAGCCCGCAATGTCGCAGAAACCTCCCCTTCATCAATAGCTCTTGTAACCAGCAAGGCAGAGACCTCCTCTTTATCAATAGCTCTGGTAGGCAGCAATGGTCTCGGAAACTCCCTCTTCTCCGACAACTCTTGTGACTGGCTAGTATGGGCGGCAGAAGCTCTCTCTTCTCCGGTAATCCTTGTAGCCAGCAGGGGTCACATCATAGCAGCCGCAGCAAAGCAAAGCAGCCGCAAGTATTATGTACCCCCCTGCTGGAGAGGATTTCTCCAACAGCATCTTGTAAGACTCCAAGAGGTGCCACTCAACACTGCGCTCATTGCCGAATCCTCGTCTTTAACCCCTCCATCAAGCAATCGTTGAGTACTGAACAGCGTGTAGGTAGAGGATGGTCTCTTTTCCCCTCCATCAAGCACCCGTTGGAAATCGAGCAGCGTGTAGGTAGTGGATGGTAACGTCTGGGACTTGAGGAGATGATTGGAAAGACGTGGAAGAAGGATCAGAGCAGACGACTGATGGAGACACGCCGGACCCATCTATCCAAGGGACTCGAGCTGTGGAGTGGCTAGGTTTAGCAGAAGCATAGTAAGGGATATTGCTTGCTCACCCTGATGCCATCGTTTATCAAGTGTTGGAACAGTACTCTGCCTGTTGAATGATGGTCTGAGGCACTCGGGTTCGTAAGTCCCCAGTGGACCCTGTGCTCGGACCGACGTTCTTGCGAGCGCGGTCATCCGAGTCGCATCGGGACAGTACTTAGTACTCCACAGTGCACTTTAGCCATCTTCACATACAAGTCGCCGTCAATCATACTACCCAGTACGCGTTATGCACCTATTCACGCCTGCCGCCGTCATGATGGTAAGAGGTAAGACGGAAACACGTCCCGCAGGGCGCGCACTCCGTCGACTACGGTCTTCGCCCTTGGTCTATGCCCTCACGCACCTCCATCGACAATCCACCTCCCTCGACCTTTTGCTGGAGCTGTTAGTCGTGCTCTGATCTCTAGACGCATATTCCTGGCACGGTTCAGCGTGTGTTTGGATGCTATCACGCAGTGAGACTCGTAAAGCTGAAATAAAGAGAGCCAAGGAATGGGTGGTCGGCGAAGAGGTATTCAGGGTGAGTGATCTTATCATTACATGGAAATTTATGCTAACCTAATCTATTGCGAGGAACTCAGCATTCGAAACTCCTCCTCCAACTGCTATACATCCTCCTTTCGCGGCGCCATCAGCTTCGCATCCTTCCAGGCTTCCGTCGCCTCTCTCTTGGTCCTGATCTCCTTCTCCTTCGTTGCGCCTGCACGCTCTTGCGATTTCGACTTCCGTTGGTGGTTGGAATTGGCTCTTATACGCCCGGTCGGCCTTCTGGACGCGTGAGATAGAGTCAACCGCTCCTGAGCAGGCAGAATCGCTGCGGCCGTCGCTCTCGGTGAAGCGACAACCACAGAAATAGACGACGGGGATAAGGGTGGAAGCTCTTCATCATGATCGCTTGCAATGATGTCAGGATCGGAAGAGGAGGAGTTCACAACTACACGGGCTTCGGATTTGGTTCCAGGCAGGGGAGATGCGGGTATGGCCACTTCTTCTGAATTCTCGTCTTTACAGTATCTAAGGTAACTTCCAGGATAGCCTTTGTAAGTAGCTCAAAGGACCATGCCTTTCAAGTTGCTAATACAGATAGTGTAACAGCATTGCGGCCTCGTCACACACGCTGTACTCTAGGTCCAACATACCCTTCCCTGAACTCATCCGTCCATATCAAAGACAACGTGCTGGTTTTCAGAAGCAGGCTAAGATAGCGATAAGTGAAGAGTTGCTACAGGACTGCTCACCACGCTGAGTGGTGGCAAGGGGAGACTCGATCCATGGGGGTCATATCGCAAGAGAAAGGCTATCACAACACTCATGGCAATATCTTGCTACCCGATCTTCCACAGTGTCGCTTTGATTTCTTGCATCAACAGCGTTGTATCGTCGCGGGCTGGGTTATAAATCAGGCGGATAGCGACGAAGAGAAGGCTTCCACAACGCTCCTACAAGAGGCTTCTTATCACCGTGTTGGGGACAGTCGCCTGTTCTTCTTACTTTGCAGGAGTCATTGTGGCACAGATAGCCAAACTGATTTGGTCAAGAATTATGGACAGGATATGGATCTTACTACCAGAGTACATGAAACTTCGCGAGCGAGCAAGACCAGCAAAGCGAAGGAACCCCGAGCCGAAAAAGCGTTTCGCAGAGGTCGTCGCCAGCATTGAAGCTGTCCGTAAGACCTGCAGTCTCCACCACGATCGTTTCCGCTGCCCAGAAGTTTGCCGTCGTCAGCAAGCCTCCCCTAGATACCTCCGCCTCCCCTAGGTACCTCCGGCTCACAGACGTCAATGACGCCTTCCACAGGGCTTGTCACCATCACCTTCACCTCGTTAGCTCCCACCACCCCGCTGGCGCTTCCCATTCATCAGCCCTTGCGTTGTTCGCTCCGCTTGTCAATTGGACTTCCGATTAGGGGTATTATTTGGATACGAGGTATATTTGGGATTTGCTGGTTGGGGATCAATATTGGTTTAAGGTGTATGGTTTGAATGGCATCAGGACGCTGTCGTCTCCTTGGCTAGGGCAGACTGGGAGCTCCTGCCGCCAAGGGCCTGTATCGCCGGCGTGCCTGTCATTGGCGGGCAGGCATCCGAGAGGTTCCTTCCCTTGCGTGTAACTAGACCTTGTAAGCCGGTCGTTTTCAGCACTCTACAATTCATCCTTCCCATCCACCTTGCTCCTAGCACTTTGGTTCATACCTCGAGGCACAACAGCTGCTTAGGCTACAGCACCGAAGCTTCTCTCTGAGTATCATATACTATTATAGTCTCACCTCGGGACATTCTCGTCGGATACGCGAGTGATAAATAAAGCATTCTACCTCGGTGAAGCCAAGTGACGATAGTAAAGCATACTAGACTCAGTACCGCTTTGATCATCAGAGCACTGAAAAAATCTCCTTCGAGTGAAAGAACGATTCGTTGGTCATCAACTTTAAAGATAGAATCTGTGGAAGACGGAGCTTGGAAGCTTGCGATCGACTCAATCCAACACAATGATCTAGAAAGTTGTCCGTCTCAAATCCCCCTTGGTCATCCCAGATCCACTTTGACAGGAAGCTTGTTCCGTTGATGACTTGGTTAAACCAACCCACCACGCGCAGAACCCCCAGGACCATCCCGCATGCAAAGCGTGATCCAGGAGCAAGAAGACCAGACTTCAGCCGCCAGATCAACGAATCCGTTCTCGTTTCTCTACGCCCGGGTCAGAAAGCCCTGTCTTTACACCAGAAACCCTGCCCTTTACACCACTATCGCTGATTCCGGCGTAGATCACCAAGGAAAATACCATACAGAAGCCATTGAACAGAACGTGAACCAGGAAGCTCATATATCAGCAAATCAGAATCAAACCATCCAATATTCCGTATCAAGGCCCTCTAATCCCTCTGGGTATCCCGCAGGAACTTTCCTATCTTCTTTACAAATTCGCTGCTCTTTCCTCCTTAGCTCTATGTCGAATCAGACAGTGGTTCGATACTCCATCGAAGATTCGGTGTCAAAAGTATCCTATCTGTCTGGATACCTTACGAACCACATGCAACGTATCCTCCTAGCAAATCAGCTCTCTACTCCAAGCTTCACACTTACTGAACCCCCTTCGACATGAAGGCTGGCGGCGTCTGTGCAATAAAGAAACAACAAATTCCCAAAGATTCAAAGGTGCAAAAAGGGGCAGAGGGAAGAGCTCTCAGGAAGACACTGAAAGCTCGGCAAGATGCGAACCCATTATCAACATCAGAAGATTCGGTGTTCCCTGCAATCAACTCAATAAAGCTGCAAGCTTGCGGCACCATCTTAAGCAAGACCAACATCATGCTGGAAATCAGAGCTGTTAAAGTGATTACCATTTTGCCTTGATCGTGCTGCTTGAGAATGATTCATCTCCTTGAGGAACAATAGTGTAGCTCTAACGAAAGCAATTCTCCATCTACTTTCTAGCAGACATATCAATCTAATCCACCTACTCCGCCTTGTTCGCACTGTAAGTCGGGTTCAGCTTCACGAACCCTTGTTCCAAAGCCACGTGCAGAAGCCTGCAATGGTACCTTCATCGAAGCCTCTAATTTCGCAAGTTGCGCGCTCGAATTTCCATATATATCCATGTAGGCGATGAGTCCTAGCGCTTCTTCATAGATGTAGATCCTAATATTAAGGAGTTCTTCCGAGAGATGTATCCTGAAGCTCCTTCGGAGATGAAAATCCCGATATCAAGAAATACTTCAGTGGGACGAGTCCAGGAACTCCCTCAACGATGCGTATTCATGAAGCTTTCGTGTAAGCTTCTTCAACGTGATAGATTCCAAGGCTGAGTCATGTTCCGATGCGAAGATCGCAGGAACAATCGAATCGAGGTTCGATGACCTATTGACTTTCAGTTCGACGTAGAGTCGACTTGAGAAGCGTGCGATCGAATGTCTGAAGGATTGCGATTTTCTGAATCTCTCTTCATGAGATGAGGCAGCGATGTAAGATCTGATATCTGAAATCGAGTATTAAGTACATCATGGAACAAACACGTTGTGTCTCAGTCGTGCGATATTGACGAGAGTGCGAGTCACAGATCTAAATAGCAGCATCGCGTCTCAGAATTCGCAGATACTTCTCGCGACATCAATGATTGATTGTTTAAAAGCAAATCTATCAAATGAGTCAAAGATGTGAAGCAAACACGAATGATCGAACAATTGATAAAGAAAATAATGCGTCGAATGCGCGAAGCGAACATCGATGCAAAAAATGCAAAATCGAACTTTTCGAATTTGTTTAAATCGTGTCAAGAAAAAGAAATAAATTACTATGCGAAAAAATCAAATATTTTGAACATTATTTGTTTTTTCAAATCGATTGTCTGTTTTGCAAAATTGAAATAAAATGATTGCATATTACGTTGTTTCGAAATTGTACAATACGTTCGTTTCAAACGATATTGATTTGTTTGTTAAATAAAAAAATCAAATTCTTTTTTGAAATCGTATTTTGAAACGAAAACAAACACAAAATGAAAATTTAACACATAATTGAAAAATAACAATAAAATTTTTAAATTTGTTTAACAATTTCGAAATGTTTTAATCGTTTTTTCAAATTATAATAATAAAATAAACGAAATGTGAAATTAGTATTATTGTCGAAAATTTCAAACATTTATACATAATATGACGCGTATAATTCAACGTAAAATAATCTCAACAATTTATAACGACAAAAAGTTCAAAAATATAAAGTTTATTTACAAATTAACAAAGTTTCAATAATTTTAATGAATGTTAATGCATAACATTACTTGAATAAACACATCAATCATTCGTGATCAACGTGAAATCGAGTTTACGAACTCGTTTTTCGGTAGTTGGCAGCCGGAGGGCGCAGGTAGACGGCTTAACCCGGCCGGTACCGCTGGGAGGGTTAGGGTTAGGGTTAGGGTTAGGGTTAGGGTTAGGGTTAGGGTTAGGGTTAGGGTTAGGGTTAGGGTTAGGGTTAGGGTTAGGGTTAGGTTA